>CM014086.1:29912055-30512055 GCA_004119915.2 Collichthys lucidus | reverse complement strand
TATATCGGTGATGATGATGATGACGATTACGAAAAAAAACATTTCCGGCTCTTTGCTGAAATGCCATTTTGATGTTTTAATGTAATTTACCTGTCGTTCAGTTCTATATGTTCACGGTGCGCACAGTTCATGCTGTAATATTCGACGCAGATGTGTATAAAAAAAAAAAAAATGGGGGTTTTATTTTTGGAGTGCAGCAGCTTGTTGGTTTATGTCCGTCGTCAAATTTTCGTGTGTTTGCTTCTTTGTTTTTTTGCCATTCCTGCATCCACATATGCATTTTAGCAATATATATATATATATATATATATATATATATATATATATATATATATATATATATATATATATATATATATATATATATATATATACACAGACAGCCATGAGAGTTAGTTTTTTTCAGACACGGCTGCTGGCAGAGGAAAGAACACTTTGAAATAATCAGTGAATATTGTAACACAGGGCTACTGGTGATGTTTAATGTAACAGGACGGAGGAATTTCAATTCACTGCCTACTTCTGTTGTCTCCTCTGTTCTTTTTGCTCCCATTCATCCATGAGCCAGCTCTGTTTTTTAAATGCACTCTACTGTGTCCCTATGTAGCTTACATGTATGTGTGTGTGTGTGTGTGTGAGTCTGTTGTAAAGTAGCAGAGTTGAGGCACAGACCTCAAACTAAAACATTCAGTTCCTCCCGTGGGTGCAGTGTGACGTTGGCGGTGGTGGTGCAGGAAAAGCAGTGTGACCCTTTGTCTAATCTCTTGCAACTCCCTGTCGCTGACACTAAGCTACAGTTAAGTGAGCTCTCCTGCCTTTTGCATAGGCAAGCGCTGCTGTCACGTGCTGTTCTAGTGCCTCTATCGATGCCTTAATTTCATGTGTCACCACCGGAGGGGCCTGCGCGTGGTGGTACACGCCATCACGTGCAGGAGAACGTAGAAGAAAGAGGTTGTAATCCACCCCGGACGAAAGCCTCCTCTCGGCCTCTCGTTTGATTTTTTCAAAGATTATTTCTGCTGTTCCTGATTCACATGCAGGATTTCAGAGAATTGCATCCAGGGATGCTACAAAAAAGCCTTGAGGTGAAAATGTTTCCTTATGTAACTCTGAGCCTGTGACGCTAGAATCTGAACGCCAGTGAATTGTAAATCAACTCCGCACTAAACAGTAGTGTAGCAAAGAGCATATGCACGCACACAGTTTACCTTCATCCCACCGTTGACTCGTATCACAACAATTACGTGGAGTTAGACGTAAAAGAGAAAGAAAAAAACGCTAGCTGCTTTTTCATCGCAGATTTTTGCGTTTTCAGCCGCGTCGGTTTTTGACGGTTTAAGTTCTATAATTATAAAAAGGGAAATTTCTCAGTAGCCAAGTGGGATGCATGTGTTTTAAGGTGTAGCTTGCTCACCTTTTCAACCATTTGTACAACACGTAGCACACGGTAAGAAAAAAAAAGACCTCATCATGTGCGCATGTAAAAAAAAAACGAGCTTTTAAACTAAACTTGAGTCGTCGTCTGAAAGTTTTGAATCTAACCCCTCCAAAACAAAAAAAAAGAAATTTTTCTTTTTTCCAAACTAAGAAAAGTATCTTTATTTTCGGATCACACAGCTGCACATCTTTGATCGGATTGGTTTTGATTTGATAAACCCAAAGGGCTCAAAGTTTCCGCACACATAAAAGAGCATGTAGACCTTTGACTCGAGTTTAAAACACAGAAATTCAGACCAAAAAAAAAAAAAGTCCGAGCTAACTTGACGCAGCTTCCTCGCCGAGTGCGGTTTCTGTTTCTGTCACTGTTCATTTGCTCTCCTGGTTTGTGCTCAGCTCCCCATTGTTTGCATGAAAATAAAAGGCTTAAAATAAAGCACAGGGCTAACAATATCACTGTCAAAGCAACCCTCCCTCCCCCCTGTCCCCGATACAGCCTCTGTGAATCATTACATCTTCAAAAGTACACGCCGAACCCAAAAGTTTGTGGAACGATCACTCGTGTCAGGAGGACGAACACGCGGCGTGCTCGCTCGCTCTTTTTTCGCGACGCCGACGTTCACAACAATAAGCTTCAGAAATCCCTCATGTGAAAAATCACGCTATGCAAAATGAAACCTGTTACAGGTCGTGTCATGGATAAAAAACAGTTTTGTGAGGTCGTTTTTCGAGCATGAGCGACAGTTTGCAGCCTCAGATTGAAGTGAGTTTTTTTTTTTTTTTTTTTTTTTTTTTACGCGTGACGAAGAAAAAAAAATTTGTGTGACGACGTGTCCTCACTTGTATTTCTGTTGCTGTTGTCATTGGTGTCTACTGGTGCTCCACGATATATTTGAATATGATAAAAAAAGAAGGTATATAATAACAATTTACAAACACGTTTGTAGCTCGTGCATTTAGTAATTACAAAAAAAAAGAGTGCTTATAATCTGAGCCAATGTTATACAAGAATAAAAACACCTTTTCGTCCCATCTGCTGGTTCTTACAAACCGCAGCGGCACATGGCTTTTGTATGTGATGATCTATTTGATTGAACAATGTAACCGTCGTACTGTACATTACTCTCTGGTTGGAAAAACGAAGCATGCTACGTTGCTCCTGGTCTGTGAGGTGGACACTCGCAGTCATTATGGTGCTGTCTGTCTTTCCCACACTGCTCTTTCTGTAGAGGTCATAGTCTTTTGATTGACAGCTCCAAGAGGCATCTTGGGTATCTGTTCCCTTTTTATTTGGACACACACGGTTCTGTATTAAGAACAATATCAAGCTGTCATATTTGATGTGAACTCTTTTGACGACTAGACTTGTTTAAGAGTCTCCGCTTTGGGCTCGGAGGCTCCGGTGGAAACGGGCTTCGCTCTACAAGTCTCTGTATCTTTCTTTGTGTCCGTAGTCAACAGTCAAGTATATACAGTATATAAATATATATCTATTTTCTTTGTATGCATATATTCATTACTATTTTTGCACTGACCTATGGACAGATGGATTTATTTTTTTCCACAAAGGGTGCTATTATAACGGAGGCCTTCTCCCACACCTTTTTTGCATGACTTGCTCAAAGATTCCTCAACTGGTCTGTCATCTCTCCTACTCTTCTCCTACTACTCCTCCTCTGAACTGTTGCAATTGAAGCACTGTAATTTTTGTAATCCCTACTTGTGAGCTTTGAAATAAAACAGGGAGGCTTCAAGTTTGGTTTGGCGTCCTGGAGGGTTTATTTTTCTTCCTTTACTTCCAAGTGGAAGGGAACTCGACTTCTTTTGGCAGCCGAGAGAATAAAGTCGAAAAATGTGTTTCCGATTTGTATCTGACAGATCTGAATGTTTAACTCTGTAAAGAAGTGCCAGATGTTTCATGTATTCGGTTGTTGAAAAGCTTCTATAAGCAATATTTATCACCTGCTCCTGTCGCTGCTCTTCATCCTTCGGTTCGTTGGTTTAACTCAACTTGTTTCCAGCTGTTTTCAACAAAGCAAAGCTCTAAAAAAACTCCACAGTACACTACCTGCTGAGCATCAAGCAGACAAAGTGTAGAGACCAAGTGATGAACTCAGTGAAGCTTAAGAGCCAAATATGTCCTTCGAGAGATGGAGGAGACCAAAATGGAGCTAAAAAGAAAAAGCGAATATTGGACTTGCTGAAAATATGACTCAAAATTAATGATGGTGTTGCAAATAAGCAACACAACTCCAGAGTTGCCAATAAATAAACACAACTTTAAACGATTATCGTCAAAAAAATCAATAATTTAGTTGATAAAAGTCAGAAAAGGTTAAAAAAACTGTAGACCAACAGTCAAAAACACCAAAAATATTAAATTTAAAATGATACAAATGAGAGAAAAGTTATATTTGAGAAGACAGAACAAGCTCTTTTTGAATGACTTAAGCAATCAACTAACATATAATCGAGCGCTTCAGCTATACAGTAGACAACGTTTGTGTGGATCCGTCCTGATATTGAAAGAGAAGACGACAGCTTGAGGGATAAAGAGAGGGAGATTTCACGTGACCGAGGCCTCCTCGCGCGATCGAAGCCAGAAAACAACAGAGAGCTTCAGAGACTCCCTAATTATCGGGATCGATAGCAACAAAACCAGCCGTGCTGTCGAGAGACAGGCCTCTCTCAGCCTCTTGACATTTGAGCATCCAGCGGAGTACACAGCCAGAGTTGTGAATTATCTGCACTCCCCTCCATTGAACCATGTGTCACATAGCTGCAGGAGTTATGGGCCTATATTTACTCCCAACTTTTGCAGGCGTCTACTGCATCATGGCTAACAGCAAAGGGGGAGTGTGTGTGTGTGTGTGTGTGTGTGTGTGTGTGTGTGTGTGTGTGTGTGTGTGTGTGTGTGTGTGTGTGGAGGGGCTGGCCTGAGGGTCAAGATCCCTCCATAGGAACAAGCACAAAAATAGTTTTAAGCGTTGTTTCTAATTACAAGTGATGAGTGCCCCGCCTCATTAATCCTTTCCTATCAGCACCGGGCAGGCTGGCAGCACCAGAATAGCCCTGATCTTTGTGCTGCTGCACGCCGCTCTCCAGCGAGCCCTGCATGGACGTATTAGGCAAAGCAGTAGACGAGGAGCAGCAGGAGGAGGAGGAGGGAGGAGGAGGACCTACCTTTTCCACACACATACACACAAACAGGTGCACACACACACACATAATGAAGTGTGTGCATACTTCCCAGTCAGAGGAGACGGTGAAATAAAGCAGAGAGGATCGCTGAGCCCGGGGACTGCTGCACTGGTTACCATCAAAGCTTCTCCCTATGTCACAGGAAGATGCACTCGCACGTCATCCCACCGAGGCTTCACTAAACGCCGCTCGAGCAGCACTTTGCACTCACTTCAGTCTTGCATAAAACACGGCACGTCACACTGAGCAGACTTTATGTCGGCTTCAAAGACAAAGGACGGTCAGATGTAGGTTAGTGACAGAAAAATGGGAGTGTAAAAGAATGCAGAGTGAGTCATACGATTTGTACGCCTATATTAACTTTTTGACATTTGTGTGTTTCAGCCTGCTAACCCTGGGTCTGTGACAACCAAAGAAAAATGATTCAATAGTGACGAAAGGGAGAAAAAAATGTATATTTTTGTTTTATCCATTTTTTTCCTCATTCCTTGGTTTTCAAGTACTCACAACTAATGTCCACACACTGTTTGAATGTCAACATAATTTTTGCACGGACACAGGATGAAAAAGTTTGTAACCGCTCGTCTATAATTTGAGGTTTCGTCTCCACTGTCCTCGCGGTGATGGTCAGTCGCTGCGTCCAATGAAAAAATAGCCCCTTAAAACAACAAGGCCTCTTTAGTTTTTGTGCAGATTAAACTGTCCTGAACGGTGACGTCATGTAACGTGTTCAGGTTCAGAGGTGCTGTCAGGTTCATGTTCCCCCCTGTTTACAGCCTTAATGCTAAGCTCGGCTCAGCAGCTTCGTATTTACCTTCTCCTCTCACTCGCCGCACAAAACCAAATCATCATATATTCAGAATTAATTATTCCCTTTAAATGACTTCCCTCCTCGCTCTCTCCTGCCTGTGTTGGAGGAACATTTCTTATCTATGTCAAATAAAAGTGTGCACCTGAGGTGAGTCAGACTATGCTCATATTTTTGTGGCTTGCCTTCAGACCAAATCTAGCGCTGGGGCAAAAAGCGTAACTTCAGCCGGATTCGACAAAGTTGGAGTTCATGGACAAAACTCGGATCTACCGGCCCTGTTCTGGTTTGGATTATTTTATGCACCGACTTCTGCGTCTGGCTTGCAGAGAGAAAAACGAGCAGTGGTTGAGCGACGTAGACAGTTAATGAGAGTGAGCGAGCATAAAGTTATTGTCTGATTGTTTCATAGCGGTTACGTTAAATACAAATTAACACACCCCCAGCCACAATGTGGCACAACCTTTGGTTGATTTGGACTGATCAGAGCCTGAGCATTGCGGGAACAGTTTTCGGGAAGACAACGTGTCTGTCACACATATCCAGATTTATTCGAAAAATAGTTTTGAGTGTCTAGCCATCTAGCACCTGACTGTAAGCCAGGCTTTATCGCCCAACATCAGTGTTCTCAATTATGCTCTAATGTGTGTTTGAATGGGAGCAAATCCCTGCAGCCGAAATCTTGTGGAGCGGAGGCTGTTACAGCAGCTGATTCATGCCTGTAGTTCTGGAATAAGACGTTAAACAGTCATATTTGTGCCACACAGGTCTGGCCACGCATCACGTACTCCTGTGATGTAGATTAGTCAGGATGAGCTGTGTCTACTGTCCCACTCGCTGTAATGTATTCTTGCTGCAAATGAGTCCTGGCCTGTGATTCTCTGCAGTCAGCTCTTAGTTGGTGAGAATGAATTATCCTCCCGTATCACAGACGCACAGAGAGAGAGAGAGAAACAAGCAGAGCGGTGAGGGATGGAGGGAGATAGATAGAAAGAAAGACTAGAAGAGGTCATGGCCCATTTCACGCAGCACACCGAAGAGATTACAGGAGGTCTCCGGGCATGACACGGGCGCCATGGTGACGTCTCTGCAAATAAGCAGATGCAAATATGCAACCTGCGGATGAGCCGAGGACGGCGAAGGACAAGGAGGACGCGAGCGAGGCGAAACATCATTCATGCGAGATCAAAACGATATCAAACAACAAACGCCGGCTCTGCACGGAGGCGAGATAAAAAAATAAAAAAGAAAGGAGCGATGTTATTCTGCTGAGTCCACAAGCTTCTGCAGAGCGAGCGTGTACTGCGGGTGGTGCTTTGTTATCGCTCGTGGCACATGTTGGACTTTTCAAGTGTCATGTCTTGTCACACGTCAGCCCACAAACTGACCAACGTGCAGGGGACAGCCGATGGCCACATGTCGCATGCGTGCGTTCGTTTGGGATTCGGTGGCTTGAGGTGAAGCTCCTCCCCCTCCTCCACCGTCACTTCATCATTTATGTTCACGGCACCGTAAAAGCTCTAACTTGCCTCATGATTCATATACAGTGATCGTATAATGCGTTCACAGACACCTGAGGCAGCAGATCCAAAAGAGGAAACATGCAGTAAGCTTTGATTTAAATAGCCGCATCATAAAGTCAGCTGGGCTGAAATCTAATTACGTCACAAATACATTCAGATGTGACTAACGTAAAGTAATAAAGTCGAGTGACTGTGAGTTCACGGTGAGAGATATTTCTGTCAGCCTACTGACCTAATGGGCTCCTGTCATGACTTTCCTTGTATAGATGTAAAGAGTCATTAATAAAAATGAATAATAAAGTCATAAAGTCATGACTTCATAAACATCTGAGGCTTTTCTCGGTGTTCTTGTGTCATGACGACCTCATGCAGTTACTCTACTCCCCATGGAGTCAGCTCTACTTTTTCCAGTCACCGTAGTTTACATGGAAACATTTGAAACATCTACATGAAATTAACTATAAAACTAAAACTGCAGCAAAGGGCTGAACTCTCGTTACTACCTCTCTAAACATCTCAAGAACGCCAAAGCTTTTGTCCTTAAAACTAAGAGGAAGCAAAGAGTTTACAAGAAAACCTTCATTGAAGAACCGATCCAAAGTCTTCAGTGTGAGTTGTCTGCTCGTAAGTACGGGGGGGAATCAGAGGACGAGCGACATTTCCAACGCTTGAGAAACTGTAAGGGGCATGGGTTTGTTCTCTCTGCCGTTCAAGCAACTACCTGACATTTCGAAAAAATCCCCAGATGATCAGTAGGCGAGAAGATACAGCCACCAGAGTTTACATGCAAACACCACATTTAAAAACGATAATATCTGTGTGAAATTAACTCTAGAACTAAAACTGCAGCACAGGGTTGTAGTCTGATAACTGCCTCTCTGAACTCTAAACGCTCAATGAGAGAATCTCGAAGCTTCGGTCGTTGAAATTTCTCAACAAAAAATGAAATCTTTTAACCTCGAGGAAAGATTTTTAAAAACACTTTGTTCATTTAAGTTTGGCTTTTTAGTTTTACCTTAAAAGTAATCAAATTTAAATATAGTGAATCTAAAAAATACTGACTTTTCCTTGTATGGTTTTAAATACAAACCTCTAAGACTGAAACTTCTGTTTTTAAATATGAATACTGCTTTTTAAGCGCTGAAAATATGAGGCTTGCCGCTGCAACAAAGCATAACGCGTCCCCCAAAATGTGAAGACACAGGCACAGAAAATTTCGAGGTCGTGTCATTTCACCGCATTGCAAACAAGGACATGAACATTAGAGACTGAAAGCAGACAAAAGACACCTTTATCTGAAGAAAAATTATCACCGCCAAATTTGCATTTCCCGACCGTGAACTTCCTGAACTGTGTTTACAACTCGGAGGGGGAAAACATCGAGGCAACTTGCTCGAATTTAAATATTTAAAACATTTTAAGGGGATTTCTGCGGGACTTGAACATAACTTGTAGATACGAACCCTTTCCATTTATAGTAGATTCACACTACAGTGAGGTTTTTGTCCTTTTCAAAACACCCAAGGCGACTTCCTGTTTTACCACCGCAAATCTAAAACTAACCCAGTGGAAGTTCGAACGTTCAGCGTCTGCTCCTGCACGGCCAGCCTCCTCCTTCCTTGCCACCAGAGAGAGAAAGCAGACCCCCCCCCCTCCTCCTTCCTCCTTCCTCCTCATCTTTCCATGTACTTTTCTACCCTGGGAAACCCCCCGCCACAGTCTCCATGACACATTCAACCCAGCCTATTATATTGCACTGTGGGGGGCCCGTGAAACCCAAACAATAATTTAGACCCCCCTTTTTACTTGAGCACTTAGTGCTCGCACAAGTAGTCAAAGCCCACACACTGTTATAATGATGAATTTTTGATGGGTGATCGAGTCTCACATTGTTTGCAACTCAAACAATATTTGCTTCAACAGCTGTTGAAAATAAAGAAATGACGAGCTCCGAGTTTGAAGTTTCCGAAAAGACGTACATGTGAACTTTGACGTTATTTTACGTGTGCGCGTGTGTGTGGTGTTATTTTTAACAGCAGCTGCTGGTGTTAAAAGATACATCGCCGTACATCACATTTTCCACAGTCAGAGTCGAACCCTTTATGCTCCTTTATGTTCACTGCAGTGAGAAAACGTCAGCTCCACCCTCGTGAATGGTCCCGACTGTTCTCGCAGAACAGAGGCCGTTTGTCAGGTCGGACCTCGTAACTAACTCTAAAAACCACAAACTGACATTTTTATTTCAGCTTGTGCACCCGGAACGAAGTGCTAATTGACGCGTGAACACCAGATAGACGCGGCTTTTTGATTTCCGTCAGTTTGGTTTGATTCATCGTGGCCTTTTGAGCGTTATTTCACCTGCGCGTGTGTGGGGTGTTGACACATTTTGGTGTTAAAAGATTTAGAACAGGGAGTCCAATCATTTTCTTTTATTCTCACTGCGGTTGGAAAAAAATGTAAAGTTTGTGAATGGTCTTCTGTTCGGAGCAGAAGTTCAACAATCTGAGTATTAATAGAGTCTGACCTTTGCAGCCGGGCATGCACAGGAACACACGTGTACATGTATGCACGGCGCGCACACACATGCAATAACTCACAACAACTCGTAGTAACTCAGCTTGTCACTAACTGTTCTGTGTGTATACACCGAGCTAAGGTGCGACGCCGGACTTGTATTAATATCCTTGACTTTCTCGGCGACGGCGGTTTCATATGCAGTGAGGGGGTAACTCAATAGGACCATCAATTACCTCTGTTTCCTAGGTGCCTTCACAAACAACAGCTGCAGAGTTTAATAAACTAGCCGTGCAACTCAATCACGGCGGCTAAAATATCACGAGGCCTGAAAACCAGCAGGATGATGAAAGTAGGTTTTCTCTTGTTGTCATGGCTTCCTCTGTCTATCCATCGAGAGCCTTTTTTAAAGCACGTGTATACTGGCAGAAAATATATCCCATCAAGGACGACCCCTGTTTTCACTCACTAACATGGCACGTTGCTCGGCATCGAGGCACGCCATCGCCGGATTGAGTTGCCGCAGGCTTCATTTTTGGTCGCGGGACAGAGGTACATTTTTTCCATGGTAACTGGAACCTCATTCAAAACTCTGTCCTTGAATAGATATGAGAGCGACTCTCTTCTTTTAGATTGAATTTGAGTCACTGCTAAACAACACGTGTGCCAGCTCAGGTCTTTATTTACTTTGCTATCCAGATATCAATGCTTCATGCGAGCACTGAATGTGGGATTGTAAACAGGAAAAAAACAGGCAATGGAACAATAATGCTAAAAAAATATCAGAGTGTGATGAAGGTATGAGGTGGCAGCATGGACTGTATGAAGAAGGAGACAGAGGGTGTAAAAACTGTCTAGACTCATGCAGTAATGTAGAAGATTACGTATTCCATTACTAAACTCCAACTACCAATCAGACTGGTACCAGACCGAGCCGAGCCTAGCTGAGCTGAGCTGAGCTGAGCTGAGCTGGCATTCAGAAAAGTCTGAATGAATGACTATATGAACAAAAAACGACTCTTCATGAAGGGCTTCAGACGGACTAGTTTGACCTCAAAAGACATGTTGGTACATAAATGTGTCAGCGTGCTCGAATCGACCCGGTTTGTACCTAGTGTGGTCTGACCACGTGTGAGGGCGGCTGTTTTAAAACCACCAAACTCGAAGACGGTGTGAGAAAACAGCTGTCACGGAGACGCAATAACCATTCAGAGCTTTGACCCTGGTGTAGGTGCAGGATGCAGACCCTCTGGTGTGGGTGCAGGATGCAGACCCTCTGGTGTGGGTGCAGGATGCCTCTGGTGTGGGTGCAGGATGCAGGGTGCAGACCCTCTGGTGTGGGTGCAGGATGCAGGGCGCAGACCCTCTGGTGTGGGTGCAGAATGCAGACCCTCTGGTGTGGGTGCAGGGCGCAGACCCTCTGGTGTGGGTGCAGAATGCAGACCCTCTGGTGTGGGTGCAGGGCGCAGACCCTCTGGTGTGGGTTTGCAGTGTTTCCACTGGGTTTTTTTTTTTTTGGTTGGAACATGCCGACATCTTAAAGATTAGAGCGTGTGAGTAATGCACAATCAAGTGACGAGGTTATATAAGACCAAAGAATAAAACCAATACTGCATCAACTTGTCTCTGGCACACAAGCCCAAGGCCGTTTGTTCATACTGAAGACACAAACTCTGCATTCGTCTTAAGAACGGCTGGATTCTGTAGTTTTGACTCAAACGGTGTTTGTTGGGGGTGATTTCAGCAGCAGGACGTGGTGTTTGGGATTGATTAAAATTAAAACCACAGCGCCCACGTTCGTAATAATGAAGAAACGTGTCACCCAGTACAACAGTGTGGCTCAATTGTGTGTTTGTGATAGATTTGGACAACAATGAAGCGTTTTGGCACGGAGGAATAAACTATAAACAGCCGCAGAGACAAACCTCGTTAGTTGGCTCAACGCATGGTTGGTTGGTTCCCATCGTTTCAGGTTTGCAGATAACAAGACGAAATATAGAATATCATGAGATGTGCAGGGAGGACGAGTAAAGTTGAATGAAATCTCAAACAAAGAAGAGAAGGTATTTATCATGGTCGGACACCTCTTCACCTCACCGTGACTCTGAGAGATGAACAATAGAAAAACTGAAATATAATTAGTTTTTTACTCCCATTGCTGCTGCTACAGTCGTGGATTCCCTCATGATGATCTGTGCAGTGGAAAGTCTATAAGAACTAATCTGACAGTGACTTTGAGCGTGCTTTGTTCCTTCAGGTTCTCACTTTTTTCCTTTTTCAGAATGGGAACATCAGTGGAGCTGAATCAGGAGTTTTATAAATAGCACACACTGTGATAACATAGCAGAGCTTCTCAGCGGTGCTGCTGACGCTCCCTGCAGCCACACTTGTACTGCGTGGAGACACAGAGGGGAGCTGAGTGAGTGAATGCTGCTCTCTGCTGGACGGGAGGAGAATCTGTTACCGTGATGGAGCAGATGGAGGTGGATATTTAACCTCAAGGGATCTCAACCTCATGGTGTTGCATCCTTATGTTGACCTGTATGTTGTTACCAAGACACCCTCAGGTTCGATCGATTCAAATTAAACACCAGCAGGGGCGACGTTTGATTTTCACGGCTCAAAACTCAACGTAGCACCATTTTTCTACCCATGACTGATCGGTGTCTCTGTCATTCCCACTCAGTGACCTGTAAACCTCTTTCTGCCACATGTAACTCTCTGAGTTTCCCGCTCGCAGTAATCATAAGGAACACACATGCACGACCGTCCTTATTTATGACAGCGCTATTACACTCTGAAACTGGGGGCGCTAAATCACAAAAAATATGCAATGTTGCTTAAATAATAACTTCCTGTGTCTCCCCTTCAGGGGTGTAAATATGGACAGTCCAGGTGCAGTGTGATTGCATCAGGGCCCACGGGCTGCGGAGAGAACAGGCCCTCCTCAGAAATACATATATATATATATCAGTCAGTCGTGATCTGTGAACAAAATGATACATAAACTATAAAGAAAGTAAAAAATAGATGATATGCAGTGATGACTGCACGTTGATGTCAAGTCTCTATTTGATCATGTGATGGCACAATATGTTTTATAATACCCGTCACCCCTTTATGTTTTTTTTAGTAGAGATAAAACTAGTTTATACTTTATACTGCAAGAACTCAAGTGCCTATTTTCTATGCATCATATATTGCTGTAGTTAAAACCACATTTAAGAGCCGCAGCGTCTTCACTTCGCCGACCAGACAAGAGAAAATCCACTGTAAAGTATTTTCCGTTGGAGTTGGAGATTTCATCTAACTTGTCGCTCACATTTCAGCTTTATCGCATTTAAAATGTGCTTTAGAGTTCATCGCACACTATTTCTGACTGAGTTCAGGCAAATATCAAAGCCCAGAAAATCTTAAAGACGGTAGACAGAACAGAAGTGTTATTGTTCGAGAACTATTTCCAATCTTTGAAAAGTACTACTTCACAATAAAAGAGGTTTTCCCCCCAACACACTGACAACAACTTGATTCTTTCTTGTTATAAACAAGAAAAATACGAAACATGTATACTGTATGTTGTATATAGTTAAGGTTAAGGTGAGCACTGTCACCTCACAGGAAGAAGGTTTCTGGTTTGAACCCTCCAGTCGGGAGTTTGCATGTTCTCATGTGTATGTCGGCTCTCTTTAGGTTCTCCGGCTTCCTCCCACAGTCCAAAGACTGGTGACTTTAAATTTCCCGTGAATGGCTGTTTGTCTCTTTGTGTCAGTCTGAGATGGATTGGTGACCCGTCATGTTTTTAACTTTAAGATATAATGTTGCAGTGTTGACTTGAGGTTAGCCGTTCTTACATGATAACACTGTCTGTTGGTTGTGTGGTTCTCTCAGTTGTCTCGATGACACTGGAGACGACACAACTTGACCAGAGCTCAAAGTGTGACTCACCGCTCCACCGTCTTGATTTGTATTCCACAGCAGGTACAGCAGCCCTCTGCCCTGATTAATGCATGTTTATGAGATAGTGCGTTAAAGCTGTCATTGTGCAGATAACCTCCCTCCCTCTGTTCTGTGCATGTGTTTCTCCCTCTGAGTCTCCTTTGTTGACTTATTTTTCTTCCCGGAGGTGCTCCATCGATACGACAGGACGAGGCGGGACAGGCCCGGGGCACGGCAGGACAGTGGGATGCAGCGACGGGGGCAATAAAAGTGTCATTTTTCACCTCCTTCATAAACAGCTCGTAATTTTGAGATGAGCCATTGCCTATTATGGGCTGCGGTCAGCCTGTGACATCAGTAAACAGAGGAGGACAGCTCTCTGGGACGAACCAATGAGGAGTGTGTTTTAACAAGCCGACGTGGGCTGTTGGGAGTCTGGACTAGCTCGTCCCATGGTAACACAGGTAGACAATGCGCTTGTTATGGTTGAGCCTGGGAACAGACTCCGGTCTAACACTTATCAAGCTGTCTTGCGAGGCACAAACTTTGGATCATGAATATTGCAGAGGTTATAGGGTTATGGGACAGCTTTATTACTCTGACAAACACCATTCCTCAAGAGGGTCGGAGGTGGGGAGGACAGGACAGCCATATGCCTGTCTCTTTTGCTTTGCAAAACAGGCGGTTGAACTTTTTAACTCCGCTACGTGACTTTTGAGTCACCTTTTTTTCTTTCTTTTTTCTTTATTTATTTATCTCGCACTGCTTGACCCATGCTGTTGCAGCAAATGAGCGTCTATCTTTAGACGCAGTGATTCAGCACGCAGACTCCAGATCGCGACAGGATCGAGGCCGAGAGGCTTTGCAGGAATGCGGGGAGGAGGCAAAAAGTGTCTGACGTGACTCAGATGACAGCTTTGACGGTCGTGAAACACGTCTCCCATGCTGCTCTTACACAGCGTGCCCTATACAAGCTGCTAAAAACAACAACAATGAAGTTGCACCTCCGCCTCTCTCTTTGCCTGCCCTTTTGGACAAGGATGCAGATTTTCTTTTTTTTGTCATAATGCAGGTAGCTGTGCTTTAAGAGGAAATAAGGACTGAGGGAACGAGGGAGCGAAAAGGAAGAGGAGGACGGTGAGACGCCTCCCCTCCATATGCTCGCCGTGCCTCTCTCTCCATATGCATGCAGCTCGTGTCCACCTCTTCCTCTCCGCGCATAGGCAGCGGTGATGCATTGTGAATTTAGACACATTTCATTAATCTCACTGCACGGAGAGAGAGCCAACACAGGCCTGCGACTGGAAACAGAAGAGGCACAGCGCCCTCTTGTGCACAAAGGCAGCACTGCACAGACACTGCAGGACCTTACTCTGTTACAACTTTAAGTTTGAAGGTGCCAGCAATGATCTTCTTTACTTAAGCTTCCCATATGTAGCGTTCATAAACAATATGCAAACTTTAAATTCATGTTCATAACACAGTATAATGTGGTTGTAAGCAGCATAACTTCTCCTGTGGACACCGATGTGGAGGCTGCTGTATGAACAGATAAAGTAACAGTGGTCCTACACCTTTTTCATGAACAAATTCAAGCACTTTTCAAGCACCTTCAAGCACCAGTTTTTCCTTTTTTCCAGCACCTTTAAATAGGTAGCCTACTAGTTGTGTTTGCCATGATGGTCATTGGAAGCGCAGCGGTGCCACTGTATGGCATAATAATATGGGTCTAATTAGCATTATTTCATATGGTGGTAGATTGACTGTTTTGATTTTTAACTAATTGTGAAATTTCAAGCATTTTCAAGCACTTCACAAAAAATTCAAGCGTTTTCACAACCTTGAAAACACTGGATTGAAATTCAAGCATTTTCAAGGAATTCAAGCACCCGTGGGAACCCTGAAGTAAATGCAGAATTGTGTCTTAATAAGTTGTTATAAACACTTAAACAGTGCTTATATCTGTGTATAACAACATTAAAGTGCCCTATGAATGCTTATAAAATGCTATGATATGAGCGAGACAAATATTTAGCCTGCAAGACATAAAGAGTCAATAAAATAGAATAGAATAGTATATAGTATAATAGTAGTAGTATAGTATAATAACAGAAAAGAAGAAAACTACAAGAGAAATGTTGTGTCAGTTTCAAACTGGCTGCATGCCGGATAACAAAAAGAAATGCTACAATTAAAGTTTATCCTGAAAAAGGAGCTTTCCCCTTATCTATGTAAATTTCTCTTAAGTTACCAGCTAATTCTAAATGTTTTGTCTAGTTTCTCGACCACAGTAGAAATAAGACTTGGATTTTGTCTTCACAAAAACCAAACTAAAATAAGCCAAACTACATTTCTGTATTAAAGACACTGCGCCAACATATACTGTGCATTATCTGCAGTTCTATTAACATTTTAAACGAGGTCAGTTCAGTTGTGAAAGAAGGAATATTTTCTCTCCTCGGTCTGCAGTGACAGAGACGTATCGGACCGCTGAGGAATGATTGGACCGGATGGAAACCAGGACTGTGAAAGCTCCCGGGGTGATTTTATGTCGACGTGGATACTTCTGGGTTCGGGGGGCCACCACAGAAGGCAACATAAATAAAATTTAATTTGGATATCAGAATAACATTCAACAAGTCCAGAGAGTTCAGGCTCTCATGATGGCTGCAAGTGACGGGACTCTGAACTGAACGCAACGATTCTTGTTTTCAGGTGATTAAACACAAAACATAGTTCTGCATATTATATTCCATTTCTGGCATATTCTGTAAAAGGGGCCGTCTAAACATTACCCTGTGGACCTTTAACATTATCCTCCCTTCACCAAACACTTCATACTGGATCCATGATCCATGAACTACGAAATCTGAAGATTAAATTCGATAATATTTAGATCCACTGCTTGGAAGAGATTATGAAAGAAAGAACCAGCGTGTAGTATTTAGTGATATTGAGCCTGAAGAACCTTTGGTGTCTGCAAAATGCAAAATAGAAACATGGCCTTTCAAAAAGTCAAAAAAACATAAAGATTCTTATTTTCAGGTGATTTTTTCTGCTTATTATAACTTATATCTGCCATATTCTGCAAACGGAGACCCCAAAATCGGACCCACTGGACCCTTAACCTCATCCTGTTTCCACCAAACACTTTGTTTTTTGCACATTTCAGGATGAACCTGGTCCTTTAACAATTTTTTTTCCATTTCCTGGGAGTTACACAACCACGAGAGTAAATGACAAACACGAAAAACCTGAGTGTGTTTACCTGTGCAAAGCTGTGTGCTATAACGTACAAGAGCGGTGCAACGAGTCTGTGGGCGACAAAAAGAGTTACAGCGGTTTATTTAAGTCCATCACAGAAACAGTTTATGAATACAGTGGTCCCTTGTTCTAAAAATAACCCGCAATAAACGAAATCCGCGAAGTAAGTTTTACAATTATTATACAAGTTTTAACTAACCTCTAACCACACACTTTTATACCCCTTTTTACACACATTTTGTACAGTACTCCCTTAGTCAATTTAGGATGCAGAACACAATGCACGTTCATACTGTACAGTACGCTGTAAAAAAAAAAAACATGCAAAATTACACCAACAAAATCCGCGAAACAGCAAGTCCGCGAAAAGTGAACCGCGATATAGCGAGGGACGACTGTATACGAGTTCAAACAAATTCAAAAAATACTTTTCTGCACCTTGTACAAGTGTTTAATTAATGATTTAATAATTGCCGGTTTTTGGACAGTTTATTTAATTGACTTTAGGATGAAACCTTTTCATTTATAAGTGGTGACCGTCCGCCCTCTTTGGCCTGTTTTACAGGCGACACACTGTCTTAATATGTATTTGCTTTAAAGCTGCTTTTATAACTGTTATTCAGTTACTTCAACGTTCTCCAAACATACTTAGAAAGATCCTAAAATCACAGGACAGAGTTCTTCACTTTCACAGGGAGAGTAACACATAAAGTCAGACGTACTCAGTGATTTAGCTCCAAACTGATCGGACTGCTTATTAAATGGATATGTAAGGCTCAGACTCAACATTACGGTGAACTGGCACTGACACGCACTTTCCCCTGACTCTCTCACACTCATTAAACTTTTGCTTTTGTTCCTCGCTTTATTCTTTCATTTCATGCCTCCTCCTTATGCGTTTCCCACTCTCTCCCTCTCGACATCTCCAGGAATCTCAGCGGCCTTGTAAAGGAGCTTTAATAGAGAGGAATATAAATCTGCAAGTGACAAACTCCAGTCGTAGCAGAGCGGGGGCCGGTGTGTACACTGTGAACTGCTGCGCTGTAAAAACCAAGACCTCCAAGGCTCCCGTGCCCCCTGTGATTCCCGCTGGCATTGCCGTGAGACCCCACAACCTCCCAGCCTGAGGCACGGCACACAGGCAAGAAACTGAAATATTGAAATATTATATGGGCCACGCTTTGGCTCGAGAGTGACCGATTTCAGGAGCTTAAGAGTTTTAGAGACCATCCTTTGTGAGAATTGGGACTTGCTGTGATTTAACGGCCCCAGAGTAAATTTACATCGTAAATGACAACAACACAAAACAGAGCAGCCAGCTAATACTAGTCCAACAGCAAGAAGCACAGCTCGCCGTCCTCTCCTTCGGTCTCCTGGCCTCTGCCATGCTCTTCCTCTGTTGAGCCTGGTTACATTGTCAAGCTGCCAAGCCCAGCTTGGTTCTGGTCGCCCATCCGGGCCTGAAAACACACGTGGTACCGATATAAACACTAGCACTCCCCCCGGTGCTCTGAGCACCCAGTCCTGGAAAGTACAACTAAAGCTAACCAGCTAACAGCAGCTACATTTTACATCAGGGAACTGTAAGTCACAGAGAGTTGATGGACAGCAGTGGAAACATGTTCTCCATAAAATATGGTCCGGTTTAATAACTGAAAAAATTGTTTTTCATGGGTGCTCGTACGTGACATAGTGTGAGAACAGACACACAGGGAACATTCTGCTGATTACACGTCAATAAAGCAACAAAATGATTTATTTATTTTAAGGTAGAAATGTTTCATACTGTTGCTTTAATGCATTTTAGCATGTTATCATACTGGACAAAGCAACATGTGTACAATCGATGTCCCAAAGAATTTTTCCAGAAACTTCACAACTTCACCTGACAACGATGAAGTCAGAAAGGTTAGCGACCGGATTTGAGTAAATCTTGAGTAAAAGTTGCTTTGAGTCAGAGCTGCAGCGTTCATTTGATTCATCAACCGACAGAAAATAAAGCAGCAACTGATTTATTAATCAATTTATCAGGTAAGTCTGTATTTTCAGTCATTTCCCATCTTTTTTAAAACAATTATAATCATGTGGTTGTTTTTTCTTGTCTAATATTCAACTGAATATCTCGACTTGGACTTGAATAAAACAAGCAAGAATGTCCGTAAATTTTACGGTGAAAAACTGCCAAACCATGACAGTAAAAGACAGTAAAATGATATTTCAAAACCTCTATTTATATGTACTTTTAAGGGAATTCATACAGAGTAGATATACAGGGTAGTATTAACTGTTCATTGTACGGTAATACATGGGAAAACCTTTATTGATCTGGTGTTTTCATGTCAGTTATATGGCACAACAGTGTGGAATAAAACGTGAAATCAACAGTGCTAACGTCCTTTTATTTAAATTCCTGGATCTGTTTAATGCAGCCTCACTTTGGGCAAATATTAGTTTTAGGAATTATTCAGCTGTCGTGTGTTATTTATTGATTATGACGTTTTAAGTCAGTTTCACCAATTTCCACACCGTATTTTTTAAATTATGCGCGTGAATATTTCTTCATTTTCAGAAAAGAGAAAAATGTGCAACACATTTTTTATTTGGAGCTGATGTGAAGCAGATGAATGGAAACAGGACAAAACATTTTTTTTAGGAGGGATTGAAATGGTTTATACTCAGGCCTCTGGGACAAGAATGTAATAAACATTGGTTATTGGTGAAGCATGTTGACACATACAAGGAATCTGAATTTTGTCTCCTCTTTGGGAGCTCTGTAAGTTTCCATAATTTTAAAAATGAATAAATTCTGGGTCCTATTCAACCGTTTCCAACTGTTTTATATAAAAGCAGAAACGGGGCTGGACTGCTGCGTTAAAAACGATGATGAGGAGAAGCGTCAGAAAAATGCCAAAAGTGATCTCACCCAGAGGAAAAGCCTGATCGTTACTTTAACATGGGGTCTTTGTCACTGGATGCCACGTGATGATGATGTTTTTAAAAAACATCATGATACGCTGAGACGAATTTAGCGAGTGCGGCCATGGGGTGGCACTGCAAAGTTTCCAACTGAACAAAGGCTGTACAGTACGGTAACACTTCCTCGTCTTAAAATGGAAGATAAACCCACATTTAACTGTTAAAACAACAGATCGGGCTCGCTGGCTGCTGAACTTGGAGGCTGCGAATGTCCTTCTTGGATAATGTCCTGTTAGAATAATGGAATGATAGATTTAACAGGCCCAGTTCCCAAATTAATAATTCTGTTCCACATTGCAGAGCGTATCGAATCTGTCAGATAGTTTTAACAGCTTTTTTCTCTTTTGCGACTCCACCTTTTTCCATTTTTGCTTGAGTTGAATTTGGCTTCCCGTTTTCCATTCCCCAGCAGCTGTGTTTTGAGTCATTTACAGCTCAGCTGACATCGCTGCTCCGTATAATGGATTAGAGGACAATGAAATCATTTCTTGAGAGGCGTCTTTGGGGAAATGATGGATTCTGTGGATACAACAGCTGATAAAATGCATCTTTGACTTCATATTGTGTTGAAAATGGAGACGGAGATTGAGTGGAGAGCACGACCACGGCTTCATTACTCAGTTTTTTGGGGGGTAATCACGCTGAAAGAAAAAGTGCTGAATCCCTGCACACTGAGTTTTACTCTCCTGTTAGCTATATATCTGATTCAATGCGCCATTGCTGCATTTTACACGATAAATGAAAGAAAAATATCTTCTGAACGATGACATGATTTCTTGTGTGTTACCAAAGATTGCAAATGCATTCGGATGTATATATACACACACACAGATATGTCAGATAGTCCTGCAGCGACGTCCAAGCTTCTATGCAGAACGCGGTCGGCCTAAATAACCTGATCTAATGCAGGAATAAGGCACCATGATAATACGATAATTTATCATTGATAAACTCTCCTAATAACACTATAGTTTTATATTATGTTGTCAGCAGCCTCGGTGTAAAACTTCCAGGAAATATTCACCCACTGTGAAATAACTGGGTCTCCGTGCTTGATCACGCTGGGTGGCAGGGCTGGCACGGCACTGGAAAGCATTACTTCTGCATAGTGTTAATGGACTTACTTAACTCCTGGGTCCTGACTAGTGTTTTCCAATGAATTAAAGTGTCAGGAGCCACAAATCAGCGTCTGGGATAGGTCATGTGGGTACTGGAGGAGGAGGAGTGTGTGGGCTTGGTGGGCTCGGCGCTCTTTCTTAATGGTTTGTTCCCTGGACGCATGAAACCGGAGCCGCAGACCTGACCTGTTGTTACCGAGGCCCCCATTCGTACTCCCATCTACCCGCACTCATGCACGCACATGCATGCCATTACGTGCTCCTGCACAAGAGTCTGACCATCTCTCCTTAAGACGGATCTACACCTCACCCATCCCCATCCCCTCTTGTGCTTTGGCAGACCTGTAACATTTACTCAGCTAAATGAATTAAGTAATCGCACAATCCCGCAGCCTCTGCATTACAGAGGAATTTCCATATTACAGCACCTGATACTCCCTGTTCACAGCTCTCCTACGCCACTAATGCAAGCCTCTGGCCAGGCGGGCTGTAACTGGATAGCCGATGGGATTCGTCTGCAGCAGATGCAGTGAAGTACAGAGTGTGTGTGTGTGTGTTTGTCCGTGCTATATAGGTCCTGCTTTTTTTTTTTTTTATTAGAGATCATTAGGACAGCAAATAACTCACTACTCCGCTTTCATTTAAGCAACAAGCCACTCGGGGCTGTGGCTTGCAGTGATTTTGAATAGCTATGAGGCGTCGTTATGCATGACACAGACCGTAGCCGTGCTAACGTTACTGTAAACCACAGCAGCTTTTTAACGGCATAAAAAGTTATTTAGCAGCACATACAGCCTACGTTACCCACAATGCATCTCAAACTGTCAATAGTTTAGGGTCAGAGATTCATGTGCAGGTAATGCGGCTGATGTATCCTTCGAGCAGAAACGAGGAGCAGACTTTTTTAATTTTCAGGCTCAGGTGACATCACATGAGTCAACATATCTTTGTGGAGCTCCCTCCGGAGGCACACGATGCTAATTACAACTTTTTCCGCGTAAGTCGAAGTGCGGATTTGACAAGTGATCAAACGCTAAGCACAAGTTCAGTACGAAATTAGTGGGGACGGAAATACAGGGTTCCCACACCTTTTTCATGAACAAATTCAAGCACTTTTCAAGCACCTTCAAGCACCAGTTTTTCCATTTTTCCAGCACCTTTAAATAGGTAGCCTACTAGTTGTGTTTGCCATGATGGTCATGGGAAGCGCAGCGGTGCCACTGTATGGCATAATAATATGGGTCTAATTAGCATTATTTCATATGGTGGTAGATTGACTGTTTTGATTTTTAACTAATTGTGAAATTTCAAGCATTTTCAAGCACTTCACAAAAAATTCAAGCATTTTCACAACCTTGAAAACACTGAATTGAAATTCAAGCATTTTCAAGGAATTCAAGCACCCGTGGGAACCCTGGAAATATTAAAAGTCATTTGTGTATCTGTTCACGGCATACAAAAGGAGATGATCTGTGAATTCCTTGTGCGTGTGCATGCCATCTGAATACAGCACAGGAGTGGCGGACCACGCCACTGACAATGCAGAGCACCACTACAGAGAGGTAACAAAGTGTGAATACATTTAATTCAAGGAGGCCAGCCGTAAATATTATCAGCCTGAATTGCTGACCATGTTAAATATTCCAACTTTAGCACGTACTAAAAATCTCCCAAAAAAGTTACGGCTAAGCGGCTCACAATATAAGAAGGTAACAGGTGATTTCTTGGTCGTTACCATCACCACATAAATACAGTCACAGATGTGCCTAATATATATTTTATTTCACTTTGGCTCCGAGCGGGACTTAGCCAACCAGAGTTCAGGATCAAAACTAGCTGTGTTGTGTTACAACCAAAATCTAACCCAACCCTTTCCTCATAATCCCCCCCCTGCCTGCCCGGCCTCATGCCCCATGTGGCAGGATAATTAACCAGTTGGTAGACGGAGCAAGGATAGAGGGCCACACACAGCTGCCTCGACCTTCTGCAGGGCTGGGGAGAGTGGGAGGGGGGGCTTCGGCTTGGCCATGGCTACCAGCGTATTAAGATCTCACAGAGAAGAGGTGGAAAGGTTGAGTCAGAGCCCAAAGTGGCTGCTGTGAAAGTGTCGAAATGATGCCGCTGGAAAACAAAAGCACTCGCATCTGCAGAAATATGTTTTGTTTCGTTTTCACGAATGCAGAGAAAAAGGAAATTCCTCACAGGCTCCTCGTGTATTTCTGACATTCTTCAGTTTAATGTTAACCGAGTTCCCGAGGGATGAAATTCACCCGACACCTGAAATGCAAAGTGTTTTTTTTTTTTTTTTAACACTGCAAAGTTTAAAAGGCAGCAGCCAGCGCTGCCGTCAGGTGTTTGGAGGTATTGAACAGAGAGAGAGTGAGAGAGAAAGTCACCCAGTCAGCACACACTTTTACTCACCCTTTAAATCTCTCTTTTCCTCTCTCGGAGTCGCGTTTCAGGAGCTCTCTGCGATTGTAATCAAGAGTGTTTTTACATTTCTGACAAAAAAAAAAAAAAATGCCCACACGGCAGCGACTCTGACTTTTTGTACATGAAGTGTCCAGAACAGAGAAAAGTGACCTCAGCTCACTGATCTGTCACATCCTCGAACATGCCAACTATTTCATGCCGACCACAGACGAGGTTTTCATTTTCATACACGAGGACGAAGACACGCAGCAGTCTATGTATAGTATATACTGTATGTAACATATATGTATATGTAAAAAGTAGCAAAAGTAGCAAGTCCTGCATTTAAAATTCCGATTAAGTAAAAGTTTGGACGCCTTTTTTCTTCTTAGAGTAGAGAATAGTGATAAATTATCTCAGATTTTATTGGGTTATTATCACTGATACAATAATATATAAGTAGGATCTTAAAGTTTTAAATAATAAAATTACTTTAACTTACTTACAGCTTATTCCTAAAAGCTGATCATGTGTTTTAGGAGACAATTTTTGAGCAGCTGAAATAAATGTGGTGGAGCAGAAAGTGTATGTAATCCTCACTATTTCGATAAATGCATAGAAAATATAGATATGTGCATATTACTGCATGTTTACGAATACTTACAGTATATCTGCACTGAGTATTGGTATCAGTATCAGTAAATAATCATCCTGGAAATTATGTATAATAATAAAAAGAGGAATAAGACTCCATCTATATGACATGTGATGAACTTTATTGATCTTTAATAATATTCTATTTGAAGGAATAACAACCTAAAAACAAGGTGGCATAAAGAGGGGATCAAAAAGTACAATATGCCCATCTAAATAATAGTAGTAGTAGTAGTAGTGCAGAAGTATAGAGTGGATAGTATCTCAAAATTGTACTAATAAATAAATATATTTACTTCTACCACATGGTACTGCACAGTGCATGTAATCCTCACTATATATTGTGAGTAATACTGACATACAGTCTAAATATGTGAAGATTAACTAAGAGTATCATGTGTGTCAACAACATATGCTGCAGTATTCCTGCTCTACACTGGTACTTTATATTTATTACAGTATAAACAAAGTCTGGCTCACAGGCGCAGTGTCTCTCTGTCTCCACTAGGAGGCAGTTTTTCTTATCAAATCCATGAATACACATATCAGACACGGCATGTACTGTAAACAGATTATTAGGCTGAAGTCCTGCTGACTTATTGACGGCTTCGACAGAAAAGAGGAGAACGTGTGGTGCTGATGATGAATATTATTGTTTCGCTGGAACAGTAGATGTTTCTCCAACATAAGGTCAAACGTTCATGTGGAGGTCGACGCCGTGATGCACTCTGCGCAAACGTATTGTCTGACATCCTGCAGCAGGTCACCTGATTATGACTCAAGTCAATTATCTTTACATCGGGCGCGCAATTAGAGGCTGGATAAACAGGGTAATAATCAAGAGCGGTAAACAACGCGCTCCTTTCCTGTCGGAGGACAATCAGGATCACGAGAGGCGGTGAGACGAAACTACAGAGAACTCACAGCAGCTACTCGCCTCCAGCATTTCCAAATATTTGCAGAGCTTTGCTGGTGATATGTTTCCTCTGTAACAATGGCTCAATAACAATAAGCTCGCTGCGTCGATTAACGTCGTGCAATGATGCCAGCTGAGGAGCACACCAAGTTGTTTGTACCGTGACGCAAAATCCAGCTTCATAATTTGCGTAACGGTGCAGCTACATTTGAGAGATACTCATCGAGATGCTACTTTAGATGGGCATTGTGCTGAAACTATGAGTTGATTAACTGATTAAAACAGAACAAATTAATCAGCAAATATTATAACACTACTATAACACACACAGCTGTAGGAAAATGCATAGCTGCAATATTTTAAGAAATATAACTGTTAGTTGTATCCCTGTCCTGCACTTTATACTCAGAATACATGTACTTTTGAGTACGTTAGATTGGAGTATTGGTACTTTTACATCAGTAAATTGGCTTTCCTCTACCCCTGGAAATATTTAAATCATATCAAATGAATGTAGCAATAAAAGAGAATGAATTAAAAGTTTATTTGAAGGAATAACAACAAAAATAAAAACTGGGACGAAGAGACGATCACCCGGTAAAAGAAGGTAAAAACATCATGCCATCGCACACACACACACACACACACACACACACACACACACACACACACACACACACACACACACACACACACACACACACGGAGGCTATTTCCATCGACTTGAAGTGAAAGGAAACAAATAACAGTACATTATCACAGGCTGCACGCACACACAAAGCGCCTGCGCACATAAAGGTGCTCGGGATTATTTTGGCAAGCGGCAAGTTTATTATTTTGTTTTATGGGGCTGGGAGGAGGAGGCGGTGGGAAGGGGGTTGTTTTGCGGCGCTGCCTGTGATACGGCGGATCTGTTTGTGCGCTTGTGAGAAAGGAAGCACCAGTAAGATCAATACATCCTCTGCGTAGATTTCCAGCAGAGTGTGACGTGCGTGTGGGGAAATGAGCTGGGCCGAGGATACTTTGCTTGTTATGGATTTGACATGAACTTGGCCCCCGGCCTCTCTGAATGTGATGAATGTATTATTTAATCTTCCTGTCTTTGTTAACCTCCCTTTGGCCGAAGGCACCGCCGATTCTCTCTCTGTGAGTGGATGAAACAACATCTCCAGTTTGGACTTTTGGATTTTGATGAAGTATAATAATGGCTGTAATAATAGAGCCTCTCTCCGCGAGGACCTTTCCCACCACAGACACGCTAATGGGAGCGGTGCGTGTATTTTAAGCACATACGTGTCAACCGCACAACACGGATTAAAATGAAACGGCGCTGATTAATATGGCCGCACTTAAACAGCTGCATTGATGACACTTAATCAGCTCCGTTATTCAGGGCTGAATGTCTCGACTCGAGCACACGTCTTGAGTTTTGGAGGCTAATTTTAGACTGAGGTCAGTCTGGTTAGGCTGGAGTTAAGTTAGAGTTTGACATTTACACAGTTTAGATCAATGCAGGGTTTTTCAACCTCAAGGTCACGACTACAAACAAGCTCCTGGTTTGCATTTAGACGATATAAACTCCATAACAGGGCCCCACATGGGGATAATCTGAAGATTTCATGATTAAATTGAATCAATTAATCCATAATTTCATCAACAAAATGTCCAAAAATACCGAAAAACGCTGAGCCACAGGGTCAAATCTTAAAATTGTATGTTTTGTCCAACAAACACGCCAAAAGCACAAAGATATATAATTTACAAGTCACAATTAGAGATACAGGAAAATGTGAATGTGTCAGATTTTATCTTTAAGTGACTTTTACGCGTCGTCACGGTGGTTTTGGTAGCTGGGAAAAGTTGTCGGTTGCGGTTTAGCAGATGGTGGATGAATGTGAGCCACTTGAGGGGGCCGTCATGAAGACATACGTGTGTGTTTGCATGCGTGGAGAAGTCCGGCTAAAAATAAATATCTTGCCAGTCGCTTTTAGACAATGACAGGGCAATATTCTTCAGAGGTTGAAGACGTCAGAGCTTTTGGACAGGATTCAGACGCGGAGACAAAAGGGACAAATTTAGACTTTTTCGGTCGCTCCGTCTGAGTGGGAACGATGTTCGTCACCTTCGGGTAAGAGATATTTCAGTCAGCGCAGACAGACAAACATAATGAGACATGAAGCGCTTGTCTCACCTTGGAAAATAAAAAAAAAAATAATAATAATAGCACAGTGGCTGGCTTGTGAGGAAATGTGTGTTTTTGTCGGTCAGCTGTGTGCGGAAAGCTGAGGTTGACACATCATCAACAGCTGTACGTGCTGCAAGTTAATATTTACATGATGAAGTACGAACGTCTTAACTTTTTTTTGTCAAAATACATTAACATTATTGAAACTATGCATTTTATTACCCTCAGTAGATTTCATTGAGTTTTTTTTTCTAAATAATCTGGAAGGAAACACAACTGGAAAAGAGAAAAACAAAATATTCAATCATATTCACTCATGCGTTTCAGCATAATCTCCTGTTACCACCTCTTCAACTCATTGTCTCCGTGTCGGTTTCTCTCACACACACACACTCAAACACAAAGTCTGGAAACACTTGATCACCACTAGACATCACTTTTACATTGTGGGAAAACAAATACATATTCTATGTGTGTAATAATCTGATGATGCTCCAGCAGGGGGCATTCATTAAATACAGACTCTAAAAGGCCTGGACACGAGTTTGCACAATGAAATCAGGTGGTGGACTGCTGGAGCTGGTCAGCCAGGTACGTGCAGGTGCTCGTCAGTCACAATAACTCCCTGATCTTCTTTCTGTTTTACCTGAACAGGGACATTTACACTACACACTGTTGTTTTATTTATTAAAGATGTAGGAAAAAGAGCTTTTCAGACTTCCAGCTGCAAAGGTCAGCGCCGCAAAAGCAGCTTGCAGTACAAATACAAAGGCCAAACTTTGAACTGAAGAATTTTGAAAGTTCAAATTCACTGTATGCACTGTTGCACCTTCAGAAAACTAGACAAATTGTTCTTTCTTTGTTGAATAATTGTTAGTTTGTTCAATTCTAGCTTCTCCAATGTGCCACTTTAATGCTTCTTCTACATCGTGAGTCATAGTAAACTGAATATCTTCTGGTGCTGGACATAATTGAGACGACAACATATCTAAAGTTACACATATTGCAACATATTTTACCGGAAAGCAACATGGACTTTAGTTCAGATTAACTTAAAAACAAATGGTGTGCTAGTTCTGCTTCATTCAAACTTTATTTTTCAATGAAATCCTCGGTGGTATAGATTCAAATCTGGACTAACATTTTTAAAAGTAACCGCAGCCAAACTGAAGAGACTCAATGAAATGTCAAATTGGTCCTGGAAGGACTTTTCCAGGCAGTACAATAAAACAATAAATCGAGACATCAGTGGAATAAGGCTGTATAAAAAAAACAAAAGTATTATGTAAACCAGCGAACTGTTTGCTTCATTACGTTTTACACAAAAAGCCTCACTGTGATCCCAGGGTCTGTTTGCATCACTTAGGCTCAATGCTTCAAAACACAAATGTTAGATATGACGCTCAATGTGCAGTGCAATGGAGCTTCACAGCGGCTCTGTTACAGCCGTCGTGACCCGAAGCCGCTGAACCGGCTCAGCCGCTGACGGAATAAGCCAAGATCCTTTCAGAACGGAGAACACATGAGCGAGGAGGAGAAACAACGAGGTGTGAGGAATGTTCTGTAAAAGTCCACAACACGACACTAAAAATACTCGCCGGCTATTAATGAGAACCTCCGTCACGTCGACTCTTGTTGTCTCAAAACAAGCTGATGACCTGCTGTCAGCTGTGGCGGGCAATCAAACAAATATAGAGTGTTGGATTAAGCGCCCCCGTGAGCGTTGCCAGGAGTTGATGTCTCTCCACTGTCCTCGTCCTTTTCTGGCTATTTCCCCAGGTCCCTACATCCATATATCACTCACTGCTTAGATCTGAACACATGGTAATTCTTAGAAAAATACCAAATCCTCACCACCAACAGGCGGAGTGACCCAAAGGTCTGAGGACATCGCGTCAGGCAAACCCAGTCAATCCCAGTCCCCCCCCACAAAACACCCTAAATCGGTTTTTCACTTTGCATTGCCAGACCACAAAGAAGGAGAAAGAGCTATATCTTTGAAAATTTGCAAACATAAAACTTGTTTTTTTCATCTCTATTTAAAGCCGGGGTTAGCCTTTAAGCCTCCGATGAGAGTAAGATTAGGGTTAAGGTTATGGGTAGGCTTTAAAAACAACTTGCTAGGTGAAAATTATAACAAAATCCAGCGTCGCAGTCTGGGGCCAAAAAGGATCTAAGCTCCTAAATCTGGAGCCTCGCCTCCGCAATCAGCTGGACACGACCGACCACAAGCCGGGGCACTGAGAGCCATGTGGACTCTGCACTGAACGCTCTCTCTGGTCACAGGGACGGAGCATCGACAAATCTAGATAATCACACATCTGTGCTGAACGGGCTCATCCAAATTAAAAAAGCATTCGTTGGGAGAAAATGAGCATTGTCTGCTGGCCCGGATCTATTACACACAGCTCTGGGAAGCTAGTAAATTTAAATATGTGCATTGTTTCTGTTTTTCCCAAAAGATTCATTATATGACAGTGAATCAGGAGCTTGGAGTTGAGTGGTCTCCAATGCCTCTTCACATGCATACCTCGATAGCACAGTCCCCCACCCCCCCACTGCACAGGATACAAGAGATTTGGATGTGCAGAGCTGTGCTCGGCCCCTGATGTCAGAGATGACTCAATCCAGAGGCTTGTAACTCCAAACCACATCTTGTAGATCCTGAATGAAGGCGAAATTGGGAAAGAAAGCAGCATGAGGAATCTGTTTCCATGCTTCCATAAACACGTTTTCTCTATTAGATATAAGTATGCCTCTTGCACAAAAGTGCAACTACAAGACCGGGCTGCTCCGAAGACGACACGAGGAAGGAAAAATGTAAACATTTTCAACAGCACTGTGTCTCCATTTAAGAGGAGGGTCAACTTTCTTTCTAAAAACCTACTTGACTTAAACACATTGATGTGTTTTGTTGCTACCCTCAGCGAGGGGCCCCTCCGCCCCGGCCCCTCAGTACGAGGGTCCCGCGGGAGGTTGAGATTAGCTAAAATGTGATGAGATGGTGACAAATATCCAACACTCCCCCCACATCAACAATCCCAAACGCGACCACGGCGGGGGAGGAGAGCGGAGCTCCAATTGGACCCGGAAAAACAAAACAAAACAAAACAAAAAAAAAAGGAGACGTGGTCAGGAAGCGCGGTATCCATTTCATGCCCCCTCCGTCTGTTTGCCTGCCACCTGTTAGACATGATCATTACCACGAAGCAAAGCATAGGGGGCTAAGCCGGCCACATTTATATCAACAAGCTGGGATAAAACTGTCTAATTATCCCCCACGGCCTCTGGCCTGGCCCCCCGGCTCTGGTCCCATTTGCCAGCCTGGCCTGTGGCCAGACTCTGCAGGCTGGTATGTGAAAGCACATCCTAATGACAGCTCTCTTTCAATCCCAGGTCTTTGTAATTGCCCTGGGTAGCTTATACACATTATGTGGCACCGGTCCAACTCAATAGTTAGAAGGTCAAGGAGAGGTTTAAAGGAGTAAGTATGCGAATTTATTGTTGTACCTGCTCTGAATAAATTACCATCATCCGAAAAGGTGTTACGATGACAACCGGGCTCCGCTTTGAAAGAAAATACAGTTTTGCTTGAACGTCTTGAATCAGGACGGCGGTCCTGAACGCAGCACTGAAGTTCTCATGCACTTTCCAATAGCCGGAGGCATGAAAATAACTCATTTCCCACTTAAAACAAGTGTAACCTCCAAAGCAGATTTGCCACTTGTGAGTAAATGCTTAAGTCGGAGGGGGGAGAGTTAAGCTTTGATGATCGCCCGTGATTGAGAGCAAATGTAGACTAAATGTAAGCAATTTGCACCTGTGCAAAGCTGACTATTATCATAACAGTTTTGATGGCTGCAGAAAGGGGAATGCGGTGGGTGGGAAGCGAGGGCATCCACATCCCCGCAGGACGTAGCATTAAGGTCTTAATTAGGACGCAGGGGGAAAGATTCAAAGTACTCCGAGATGACGAGGGACGCAGCGATGGGGAAACCGGAGCCGATCGTCTTTCGTAGTTCAAGGCTAATTGCTGAAAGGGATCTGACATGGATGTGCGGGCAAACACGGACGGTATGTAATAAGACGACGTGAGGTCATCTCTAAAAGCTGTCGGACTAATTCTGTGCGTCTTTGGTAGCTTGTAGGTCTACGTTATTGAGACATCACAGGCACTATAACTCCACGACTTGACGCTATACTTCAGTTCATTAAGAAATAGTTCTTTCCCTTTTTATTGGTTTTCTGGCTTTACAAGTTCAGTTTTCCTGAGAAACATATGCATTTCTTTTGAGTGCAGGTGACAGAATTGTCACTCAGCAAAAGCCGCCACAGCCGCTTGTTTACTTCCAGGAATCTATTTGTCCTCAAGATCTCAGATAAAGCGGCAGCTGTGGCAGATATGATTACTACAACTGTGCAGGAACCGGAGGAGCTGCTCTGAAAGTTCTTGAAGGTCAAATCATTTAACAGAAAGTGAAAAATCTAAATGAGACGTCTGTTTCAAAGATAGATTCACGGGTTTGACGAGTATGGATTTTGCGCTCTACCGCGAATGAACTTCCATAGTGTGGCATGCGGTGAAGCTGTAAACTGGAGCGATGTTTATTTGCATTTATACTAGTACTAGTTACTAAAGTTACTAAATCTAAGTCATGTCACATTTGACTGATGAAATACTGCTTGTGCAACACGTTAAACATAAAGATTATTATGCAACACTGGCTAAATAGGCGTAAAATGGAAAGATTTCTGTGGAAAAACACACCCTTCTTACAAAATTCATGTGAGTCAAGAGATGTGATGCATCACATCCTCAGTGTTTATCTAAACTTATTGTGGTATTACTGGTGGGAAATGGCCTCAGCGCATTTCCCAATAAAAGGGAAATATCATGTCATAGGAGTGCAACACACGTTATATGTTGACATGAATTGTAACGAAACACGACCTTTCAACAAGCTTTCAAAGACTAATTAATGAATTAATTGATTAATTAATAGCGGAAAAACACCGACCCCAGGATCTGTTACAACATAGTTTAAGCACAGCACTCAGTAGAGAGGTTAAAAGCATTCCAGGATCTAGTTTCAGTGTTTAGGGTAAAGCAAGCAGCAACATCAGTGCCAAAAACTGCAGTTCCTCTAACGTCCACTTGAGGCTGGCTCCAGAAGTGAGTCAGTCTCCATAAGTCCCCATGTTTCACAGCAGAAATAAACACGTTTACAGCCTGGTACAAAAAACAGTTTTGGTCTCTGTAGCTAATTTCCCCGTTCATGACAACTGTACTGAGGGTGAATTTATATACAACTCACCTGTTCACATTATATTAAGGATTAAAGTTATGCAGGATTAAGAGCGTGGACGCTTTGATTGACAGGTGGGTGTGGTCTTTGTGGCATCATTCAGGTCCACTCATGATTTTTTAGATTAGCTGGGATTAGCCGCCAGAACCACAGAAACCTGTGGGTCCATTCTTTACACTGTCACTGGTATTTAGCAGTTTAGGTCACATAATGTACTTTGCAGAGCTGAACCAATTAATTGGTGGACTTAAACTGATCTGAATTATGTCGATAATAATAATTTCAGTCATTTATTCTTTGTTTTCAGCTTCATACATTTACTGATTTGCTGATTTCTCCTTAAATTTCTCCTTATATTTAGTAGCTTTGGACAGTTAGTCGGACAAAAGACTCAATTTGAAGATTTTCTCACTGCTGTCTGACATTTTATAGATAAAACACGACATAGAGTTTGCCCAGTTTGGTATAGGAAGAAGAAAATGCTATTGCAGTGTGTTGAACTCATTATTCTGCTGGATTATTCTCTTCCTGCTTTCAGAAATCTGTGAATGTTCACCCGTACATGCCACTTGAGACGTGGTTAAAACATTCGTTATGGTTAACACATTACAGTAAATTGAGGGTTATTTTCATTTTAAAAAAAAGGCGTTACGGAGGATTTCTATGAAATAAAATAACTTATCCCTAATTGCCCCATCAAATGAATACTTTTCATTGACATCATTTTTTAAACATTTCTTCCGGGATAAAATCCTTTCGGGGCCGAGTTGTGTGTGAAGTAAGGCGCACTGCTGTTCTAGAGATCATCACAAATGATTCCCGTGGCAGTGTCCAAACTTTATAGAGTAGTATAAGGAAAAGCCTGCCCTAATAAAAATACAGGTGCTTTTCTTCCTCCTTCAAAGACTTTTGCAGACGTATGTTCAATTACAGCTGAACTCTGATATATCATATATATATATTTATCTCTGACTGATCCGGCTGAGGTGGCAGACAACTGTCAGGACGTTCACTCTTCTTTGCTCGCCTGTTTGTGAATGATTTGCTAATCTTCTTCCTAAACGTTAAAATGCGAGCTCGTACATCTCCCTGGTGGTGGTGGTGGGGTAGAAAAAAAAAGATCCCCAGCTTTGAAGCAGCTGAAAGTGCACAGGGATAAAACTCTATACAATTTCCACATGAAATAGGAAGACAGGAGTCCACCGGGAGACACTAAATTGAAACTAAGGCTGTGCCTGATGGACCACAGGATATGCCTGCAAAATTTAGACATATCAAAATGGCGAAAAAGTCTGTTAGTGCCCATTCATATAAAGTGAATGGCTTGTAATGTTCTCAGGCCCTTGGAGGATACTTGCAAGGTTGAGGAAAGACTACAGGAAGAGCAGAAATGGTTTTGACATAACTTTATTTTAGTGCGCTACAGGTTTTCTCTCCTCCCTGCAGTTTAATGTTGTATTCCACTGGGTCCCGGAAGGAAGCAGCCCAGTAAATCCCTACTGCTCGACTTAAAAAGGAAACGGTATCTGAAGACAGGTGAAAAACTAGAAGATAAATACATCCAGGCCCCTTGCCCGTAGTGTTTCTCTCCAGAGGGTCATCTTCCAGCCACACAATATAATGGCACAGGGTTTAAATTTAGCCGGAGAGGAAGCTATAACGATGAAATAACACTCACTCACTTTTGAAAACATAATTCAACGCGATTAAAAAAACTTGCATTACACGTTACAGGCCGCTGGCTGTTTTTTAGATAAGGTTGTGGTGCTGGTATCTGGGGTCAATTTGCAGCATTTTAATTGGGGAGAAAGTAACCTGGAACATTTAAAACCCGCACAGGAGATACTCCCAGGGGGGGTTTGTGGGGTGGTAGGTGAATTAGGAAGTCTTCACTTAGCCGGGTATAATGAACTGAGCCGATGTGCACCCCCCCTTGTAAGGTTTAACATTTTACCTTTTTTATTTGGAGGAAGGAGGTTGGAGGGGGGGTCGAAAGGTAAACAATGAGAAGTTCTGCAGCCGCCTCAGCTGCTCCCAGTGCGCTTCAAAGGGGTTTCCATATGTTTTCAAGATTTGAAGCAAACTCCTGTATCGCCATTTAAAGACGCCGTGCGTTTCCCTTTTCCTTCCCCCTTTACATTTGTTTTCACTTTAAGCCGCCACGATTTAAACACGCCGCAGAGGAACATGCATTAGAATGATGTGGAAATAAAATAAATGCTTCTGTTACTCACTGACAAGCACCGCATTTTGAAAATTATATGCCACGCTCTTTAACCGATTTTCATGGGTTTTCTATCCACGGCTCCGTGTTATCGTCGCGCTGTAGGTTAGTAATCACTACCAGGGTGTGTCTGGTGAAGGGGATAAAACATCCACCATCTGCTCCGCTCCAAGTGCTTGTCATGGTAAGATGAATACTAGTGTAGTCGTGTGTAGATGGTATCCAAAACATCAGTGAGTGGTTTATGGAGCCGTCTACTTAGAATCCGACTGACAGCGTAATAAATAGATAAAAGTTGGGAAATACTGTGCACTGTCTCTCGACATGCTGTATTGATATACCAGGCAATTCCCAACGAGCCGTTTAGACTTGTATAACTTCTGAACTGCTGCCTATAAAAGCCTCATTTTAATATGATTAAGACGTTATGAAACATCTGCGTACGGCCGCAACTTATTTGCACGTTAACTTTTGTATGCAAACTAATAAGTCTGCAAGTTATAAAGAGATCCCTGCAGAGCAGATGCATTAATAGAATAGTTTCATTGTCATCCTAACTTTGAACCGAGTTCATTATTCTTTACTTAAAGGTAATCAGTGGGGCTCCCTGCTCCACGAACTGCACGACACAATATTTACATATCTGCTTTAATCATTGCGGTTCATTTATTTTTTACCCTATTACAATAAACATGCTGGAGTATTCCCAGCTGGCTAATAGAATAGGGAATTAAAAAAAACTCCAGTATAAACTCAGAAATGGTGAATTGCTTTAGTATGAGGAATTTCTACCCAAATACAACTAAAGTGAGCAACTGGAGTGCATGGCCGGAGAGCAACGTGTTTAGAGATCGTATATCTTTAGGAGGATGTTTTATGTATGTATCAGCGATTTTGCAGGGGTCAAAAGATCACGATTCACAACGGGGGGCATCCAGAAATCTTACAAAAGTTCAGAATAACATTGTGACAATATATATTTAACATCCTGAAGGACAAAAGGAGGCCTGCCATGATCTCTGAACAAGATGTAAACCAAATGTGCATAAGAGCATAAAAAGCACCATGAAACCTAAGTGTTTCAATGTCCAAACATGCCATGACCGCGGACCATCTGTTTTTCCCTCGTTACGTCGGGAGAGCCAATGGAGAGGTCCACAGTGATGCGTAACCTCAATAAATATCGCTATTCCACAGAGACGTCCCCCAATTTGTCCACTGGTGATTCATCTGGGAACTAATAGTGGAAGACAATAACCAGCGAGAGGGACCATCTGAAAGACATCAGTAAACATGTGCGTAAATCACACTGACCCAAAGCGATGGTAGGAAAAGTCTCTCCACAAAATCATCTTGTGGTTGGATGAGTACAGGGCTGGCGGCAGGACGATGTTAAAGCTATTCCCAGATTCTTGATGTTTTGGTCTGTATGAATTATGAGAGCTTGTCCTTTCAGTGACCTTGCAAGTAATTATGCATATTTTAAAACAAACAACGCATTAGTTTAGACAACAGTACAAGTAAGCGTGACGGATGTTTCACGCCAAACTGAGGCTAAATCAGCTGTGCAGCTCCACCCGGATTCACCTGTTGCACACCTGGATTTCTTTACGACTTGGAGAGCGCCTGTTGGGTGTAATTTTATATCACTTTGTATCAGGGAATGGTTAGAAATGTGTCATTACAGCGGTGCACACATGGATTGTGGGTGCAAAAATGTTACATTTCTTATATCTTCTTCTTTTTTGCTCCCTTCACTAAAGACAGATTGAATGATTTATAACAGGACGTCCGCGGAGATGCGTGTTTAAATTCATATCTGAATTTAAATATGGTATATCACTTTTGGCACCAAAAACTACAGCTGTCATAACTTTTCCACCCACGGCAGCACCGTCTGCCAAATGTTAGCAGGGAAGACCACATTCAGCTTTACTGTTATTGAGTGAAAATGGCAACTGAAATTAGTCTGACAAGACAGATGGACTGTGCTATGAAAAGATTTGATGTTGACCAGTTTCAGCCTCGAGACAGCCGATATTGTTGTGAACCTGCCGAGTGGAAAAAAAAAAAAATCAAAAAAAAAAAAAAAAAAAAAAAAATCGGCAAATGAGCCTTCATTAAGCTCGTGAGTTCAAGGTCAAGAGTCGAAGACGCCACGTAGGCAGTTTAGAAACGATAATAGTGGCACAAAAATAGTTTTTTAAAACGTTGTAAACTTGTAAACAAAAACACGTTTCTTATTTCGAGCCAACGACCATCGATTTCCTCGACTCTCGCTACGATTTTACCTGTAACCACAAACTCCTTGCGTTAGCTGAAAAACTCGAGCCAACTGGTTCTAAAACAAGAAACCACGTAAAAGTCTCTAAAATCAGGCACTGGAGCTGTACTACACACATATTATGATGCCAAACGAACATGGCCTCAAGGCAAACAAGTGTCAAAACATCATCATCATACTGTCCTGGGTGATGATTCATGTAGGTGCGGCTGGTACATCCAAACAAGAGTTTATAGAAAGATTAGTACGACCTGTTCTTTCTGTTGAATGATTAACTAACGAGTTTGGCAAACCTGACGCTACATTGAGCAACAAGTTTGGCTGGAGCTGCTGGGGTATAAATCTGTCTAAACCCAATAAAAGACAAGACAGAGTGACTAATATTAGATAATATAAGAGCAGCTTGGCTCACACACATTATATCTGCCAGGGCCAATTATAACAGGTTACTAACGTAGCTGGAAGGCTAGTTAGCATGCTAATATCGCATCATACTGGTGATGGGAAGTTCGGTTCTTTTTAGGGAGTCGTCTCTTTCAACTCCAAAAAAAGTCACATCATACTGGTGATGGGAAGTTCAGTTCTTTTTAGGGAGTCGTCTCTTTCGACTCCAAAGCGGCTCTTCATTTTACCACTTATACCTTTAATAATGCAGCTAAATTTAGCGCTGTTTTGACTTATGATTTGTATGTCTATTTTGACTGACACATCACTACATTATACGTTAGAGCAGACAAACACTGTTTAATTATCTACATGCACATTTACTGGTGTTTTTTTTTTTTTTTAGTTGGAAAGGAAATAACAAAAGGCGACGTCTTTGAAATACCAAACATCAAAATCGTAACTTCTGAACCAGTCATGAAGAGGCAAATATTAACCGATAAGTCCATTTTGGGCTAATGAGCTAATGTTGCAAAGGCTACAAAATAACAAGGCCTAAATGTGGCCGAGATGGACCGGCCCATCTGGCATTTGCCCGGTATTGTATTTTTTTTGGTTGAAATACCAAACATGACCACCGCACTCTGCTACGGTCGCTAAACTATCAACTAGCCGACAGACAACTGCAGTGCACTGATTTTTTAAACTTCACAGTTTATATTTAAGATCTGCATCTGGGATTTAAACGTAAATGTTTACCCCTGAACGCGTAAGTGTTATCGCCGTATTTCCTAAATCAGAGAATATGATTAATGCCAACGGGGGCTCAGTCCAAAGTGATTTCAAGCTACTCCTTCAGCAGCAGACATATTAACACTCAGCCGTAAACACCCGCGCATATGAAAAAAAAAACGTCATACCCATATATCAACATTCATCTAATCCATATGCAGTGACAATTTTATTGTGCTCATAAAATGCTCGCAACTGCCCTTAAGCACATTGTATTTTCAGCAGGCGTTTTAAAAAGGCTTAAATTACACTCAAACAGCATCAAGATGAATGGATTGGCAGCACTGATGTGAGTGCATTTCTTTTTCTTTTTTTTTCTCTTTTCAAGACAGGGAATTTTCCTCCCCGTACTCTGCCAAGAGCAGGAGGGGAAAATCAACTCCATTCAACTATTTGTCAACTCCCTTTAGAAACATTTAATAGTAATAAAATTTATGGCTCCAGTTTCCAAAGGATACTACCAGTGAAGTTCATCTCTACGAAAGTGGTTGTAAATGCTACCATTGTTTCAAGAGTTTGATTTACGATTCAACCTTTTGCTGAGGTTTTAAGAATATAAATATCGAAGCCTGTAGGTGGAGTATAAATATAATGTATGTATGCATTTATGTATGTATCTATCTGCTGGCCCTCGTCTGTCTATTCAGTCAATTCCATACCGTCCCGCAAGGAATAGCGGTTGGGAAGATGCACTCTTCTGTCTGTAGGATGAGCAATGACAGTACCAGACAACTTTCAGGAATCCAACTGAAGCAGTGCTTCCAAAATCGAGTTGCCATATGGCAGCGGTGCTTAAATGTTGCTTCAAGACAGGTTACAGCACAAAGTCATATGTCATGTCTGTCAGCTACGTTGGATTGCTATTAAAACCTTGATAAAACCGTCAAGTGTTGGGTTATTATAACATAGATGAACATAACAATCGAGAAGAACCGGAGTCATCATTTTGGGATTTGAGGACAAAGTTGAGTCATTTCATTGCTCGGGCTGCATTTGATTTCCTCATACGCTCCGTTTGAATGACTTTCTGGGCTCTTTCCTCCATTATTCCATTACTGTGTAATTCATGAAATATTATAAAATATGTTAGTCATACTATGGATCACAGTTCAAAGTGTAAACCTTTTATTGGACGGTGTAGGCTTGCCTATAATAAGGTCATTAAAACATGGCGTAGTGGATTGTGAATCCGACAGTATGAAGGGGAAAAGGGAATCATGGTCAGAGTGAGTTATGGACCATCGAGGAGCAGTAAAAGCCAATGATGAATTAGTATGTGTTTCTATTTTTTCTTCTTCTTCTCCCCTTTTTCATCCTGACACAGGGAAGGAAATGCTCTTTGTTTTCTTAAGGATGTGCAATTTTCTTCTCTTCATCCCCTTTCGAATCCTCCTGCCGAATCCTCAACCCATCAAATCGAGGATTTAAAAGGCCTTTGGCGGCCGTTATGGCTCCCTGCAGAGGCTTCCTCGCGATGCAGAGTGGCGACTCTGTGAGGTCAGAGAGGAAAACCAACCAATTTGAGGGGGGATACTCCAAAACGCCTGGCAAAACGTCCGCAATTCAGTTTCATATGGAGCATCAATCAAGCCTCCTGCTCTCTTTGCTGTAATTACTCGGAAATGTTATAAATTCTGTGCAGATTCCGAATCGAACATTGTGGGATAGACGCTTCTTTGTAAGAGGAGAGTGTGAGTCACTCAATGAGATGTATTCCTTTAACCACATGTAGAAGAGGTAAAGCGTCGCTCGCTGTGGTTGTGGTCGCACTTGATTCGTGTTTAATTGTACAGAAAATTATGCCGAATTTCAAATATGTCAGAATAAGAATGTCGTGACGTGTCAGGAGCGATGTCTTTGCACCGTTATTGGGATTTTGTGATGAAAAATTTGAGACAAAAAAAAAAAAAAATCTTAGTTCTGCTGAATGGCGTGAGGAGAAATGGAGCAGCAACATCACCCAGCCTCACAACGCACATGTGTGCACATGTGTAGATTACATTACGCTCCTACCACAGAAAACTTGTGTAATTTATGGGGGAATAAATCTATCCCCTTCCTGACAATTAAACCCCAACTCTAAAGGGTGGCACAAAAGAAAAGCTCTCGTTTCAACTAAGAGAAAGGAAGAGCGAGCTCCATAGCTCCATCCTAAATCACTCACCGTAACACCACCGGCTCTCTCTGACTTTCCTCCAGAGTTTTGGCTGTTAATATCGAACACCGAGTGGCCGTGAGTCTGCATGAGACAAGTATGCATCAGCATCAACATTAAAGCATGCATCTGTCATATCCCCCAGTGAATGGGGGGGTTATTTGCGAGCCAAGTTCAGACGCTGATGGTGCTCAGCTGACAGGTGGCTGATGTGATGATGGAGTTGTGGGAGCCATATGCAAAACAGAACATTGTAACACTGTACGCCGGGCGGCTTTATAAGGGCTCACGGTTCAGGTTTATGTTAACGTCAGGCGCCGTTGGTTAAGGATCATAAAGGAATTTCTGCGTGTTTTACTACGAATCACAACCGTAAAGTATATTTAGAAACTAAAACACACACACTTCAGTTCTGATGGCCGTAGCAAAACATGACGTACTGCCGAGGCTTAAATTTCTCAAATGCATTTTTCCATCTTTCCAAACAGCCAGTTGTTTTTAGCAAAGTATGAAAACAGGATTGAAACTTATAAAAGTAATCTATTACTTATGAAAGTCAGTGTACGTGCGAGCATGTGTGCAACACGTTATCGGTATTCTGCTGACAGTCAATGATGGTGATGCACCAGGAGACGAGTTACGAGCCAGCGCAGGCAGTCAAGGAGAAAACTGCTGGCAAGGTAAAAGGAATGTAAAATAAAAAATAATAATATTGGGATTTAAACCAAACAAAAATCTTTTTACGAGGAGCAGATTCAAGGACACAAAAGAAACATAATGTAAACCTTGACATCAGAGTTCAACGATTAATGATTAATCAGATGTTTTAGTCAATCATGAAGCTGATTTCCTCTGTTATATATATTTGTTCACCGAATATCTCCGGTTCTGGGCTGTTGGTTTGGATATTTTAAAGACAAAACATAATAAACAGAGTAATGAGTTAGTTAGTTACAGCGGTGTCTGTAGATCTGTAGCAGCAAAGATAATGCGGGAATATTTAATCATAATAAAAGTTGACTTATCTCATACAGAAATAAATTGTTTTTATCTAAAATCCAAGTGTGTGTTCTGGAAGATACGAGGAAAACTCAGACAAGTGGTTCATTGTACGTTATAAGTAATGAAAATGTCATTCCTGCATCGTGTCCCTCTTTCTAAATGTACAGTGCGTCCTGCCTCATTGCTTTCTAAATTGCCTCCAGCTGTCAGGCTGTGGGAGACCTTCATCTGCTGGTGAAATGAGTTTGGTGTTGCAGCGGTGCATCCTCAAAATACAGGCAGAAGGTTCAAATCCAGAGGACGTAACGTGTCCCGATGATGTGGACTTGTTTCATCCAGCTGTAAGCAGTTGACCAGGTTAAGTTTTATGCTTTTTCTGAGGGTTTTTTTAATCTTGTGGCAGAAGGTGTGACTGTGTGGGAACTCAAGCAGCTTGTTTAAACTAAACTAAAGTGGGGTTCACTCGCCGGTGTGAATTATGGGGCTCGTTTTCAATTCCCACACTGCGAAACTTTCGCAGAAGGAAGCGTCAACAATTAAAGGTTTTGCATTCTTGACTGCGTTTCCTTAAATTAAGCGGTTACGTGCAATAGAGCTGACGAGGTCACACCTGACAGGAAAGCCTGAGGCGACTGACTCAACAAAAAACAACAAAAGACTCCCAGCAACCTCTGCACATTTAATTTTTTTAATCAGTTGTTTGATTCTTGTTTCATTTTTTCAAAACTTGAAAGTGACATTGTTGCAAAGTTGTTACATCATGCCCTTGAAATAAAACCAAATGTGACGACGTTGGCTTTCATCGACTCGCTTTAACTTCCTCAGATTCTATTAAAATGGTCGCGGGACAACAATCAGTGTTTTGTCAGATGTGGTGCGCGGCCGTAAAACACATTGTTTGATGAAATATGCAATATCCTACATCCTAAACGTGGATGAAAAGCGAGTCCAGCGACGCATCAAAGGAGAAGGGAAAAAAAGTTATTTTCTCAGGTAGTTGACATCAACCCACGTAAGCAAGGATTCTTTTGGCTCGGGCTACTTTAACTCGGCCAAAGCAGCTGATTTATGCTCTACACTAATCCCTGTGTGAATTCTGTACCTCAGAATCCAAACAGCCAGGGAAGTGTTGCTCCTGGCCAGCAGAGGGTCATTTACTTAATGGTGAATGAATCTCTAATCCTGTGTAAACGTCAGGTCCGTGTAGCGAGAGCTCCTGCAGACAGAGAGGTTTTTGCTGCCTGAGTTTTCAGCCAAAAAGTCTGAGCTGTTCCTCAAGCTGGAGACAAGGTCAAGGAAATAATGTTTGATCTGTTATGGCACTCTTATAATTATTTGGACCCTGGAGGAGGACCTTTTCTTTGGCTTGGCTACTGCCATCTAATATTTCACTTGAAAGATGTAAAAGCCATATCACTACTTGTGGTGTAAGTACGCTGCTGGAAATCCCTAAATCTTCTTGCAAATTTATTCCCCGCTCACTGTAATTCTTCTAATTACCATTAATTTGAAAAAAAAAAAAAAACTCTACGGTGGCGTCGGGATTTCAGTGTCGCACTAAAGTTCAAAACCAGATTATAAAGTTCCCTCTTCAACTCAAGAAGGTTTGAAGTTGATCTGCGGACGACGATTCAAAAAGTGTCAGTGTTGATTAATCTGAGAACTTTTTTCTCTGTTAATCATCAATCATTTATTTATTCAACGTCAGAAAACAGTGAACAATTTCCTAATCAGAGAGTTTTTCTCTCCAACAGTCGAAAATCAAAATATACAAGTCTTTTATACAAAGAGGAAAGCTGCTAAGTGTTTGAGTGCTGCTTTTATGTCGTGGATTTTAAGACGTGTACACTAAATATCGCCTAAAATCAAGAAAATGCTGATCTGGCCGCAGTCCCGTGACTTACAAACAGCACAGTCTCAGCAAAAGACTTTTAAATTTACACTTTCTCTGGCTGTATTATTTCCGTACTTCAACAGACAGCACAGGTCTGTCCAGGACAAATAGTTTATGATAATGTTTGAAATCTTTTATCATGTCGAATCCTCAAAGAGACGAAGGCCTAGCCGTGACCCTAACGGGAGTATAGGAGGGATTTAAAGGTGCTGTTAAAACAATATTATATAAATATATGTATATATGTTCATAAAAGCAAGTGTAAAAGTGAAGTCAGTGTTATTTCATTCAATAAATCTCCCACAACAGGAGGAACTGGAGAAAAAAAACGTGTCTGGCTTGTGATCCAGTGAACTCGAGTATTTCTTTACAAGTGCCGGCTTATACAAGAGTTCAGCTGCTCTATAAGATGTCCTGTATGGTCGGAGGAGTGAGCACACGTGTCTGTTTCAATAGGAGGAAGCAGGGGAGGCCTGGGAGTCTTCAGCGTAGTAGGGTACTGAACTCCGAGGTGGGCGACTTCTCCTCGCTGCGATCACTGAGGTTTAATTGTTGCGAATGCAGCTGGCGGCGAGTTACGGCCTGTACGGACAGGAGAATGACAGCAGTGGCAGGTTTACAGGGAGAGGAGGAGAAGATGGTAAAATGGACGGCCCGGCCAAATAATCATCTGCAGGGACGATCTGACATGTCTTTGAAAAAGCTCCCCGTCTCTGACTGTTAAATGTCCCCATTACTGTCTCATACTTCACGTGTGTCATAGTTGAACTGGCAGACACAACAACCGACATCAATCTTTTCACTCTAACCTAGATTTATTACCAGACTGATGACTTTTGGATTATTCATCTGAACTACTTCGACGAATTCATGCTTGTAAATTATAACCAGTTCCTTTTAACGGTGTCTAGCCGTACAGACAGTTTTACTTTTATTTGTGCAATTGAAGAATGTCTGTAACAGTCAATGAATATTCGAGTACTGAGTGCTCTGAGTCATACAGTGTCGCTTTTACTGATAAAAAATGAAAATTTGGTCAAGTTGGAACGAGCAAATATCTGGTTGTTAGCTTCACTATTTGTTGTTGCTGCAGCATGAGTCCACAAATGAATGAATACGAAGAAATATCGTAATTATAATTATAGAATCGATTCGACATTTGAAGAACCGCGTGGTCGTGATGTCAGAGAGTTCGTGACCCATCTTGGCTGCAGTGATTGACTTGGAATATCGACCAATCAGAGAAGCCCCGTTTGGAAATAATTCACCCCAATCATAACGGGAGCTACATCGGCTAGTGGGCGTTTAACTCTGACAGCTATAGATTTGGTTTCCATGGTGAGGGTGAGAGAGCGAGAAGCCAGATAAACTATATTTATTTTTATTTTTGGGTGAACCAATCCTTTAAATATCATAATATGAGTGTTTAATCAGTGTGTTCAGTTCTAATTAATATAGTTTCTCACCAGCATTGTTCAGGTAATGCAGGGTATAACTGTTTGGCATTGCAATGTCATGTTTTAACTGTCAAACGTCAGTAAATATCAAAGTCACACTTCTTAAAAAGACGTTAAAGGATTCTTAACTTTTTATTTGTGTTTATATTTCACAGGTGCAGCATATTTACAGAATATGACAGACATGGACTATAAATATTCATAACTATGTTTTCATTAGTATATAATCACCTGAAAATAAGAACTGTTATGTTGTTGTTACCTCACAATGAGTCTTTTATATCTACAGATCCTTCTACAGTAGCCCAGAACAGACCAACTATATGCTGGCTCTTCACGCTAGAAAGAAAGAAGAGGGTGAAAAGAGGGGGTTGCAATTTGTAAATACGCCACTAGATGCAAATAAATCCAACACACTGTCCCTTAAAGTACAAAAACTAGTTTTAAATACATGAATGCATCGTGTTTGTGAGTATTTGCATCTAAACGTTAAAATAACAAATGCACTATTAGTAAAAAACACTGTGTATGAAGCTTCCCGGATAAAAAGCACTTCAGCAATGAGTGAATGCATTTTGTTACTTTCCACGGCCTAAATTCAGCCACCTGTCTATATCTGGAGACGGAGTTCGTATGTGTTTAAATTTGGAGTTGCAGTTGTAAGGGAAGTCATTATCTGTCTGCACAAGTGACGCATGAGACGGGAACTACGGATTAGTTTCTACCAGTTATTTCAGCTCGGGAAAACATAGTACAGAAGCTGAGAGAAAGCAAACATCATGACTGTGCACTGCGCTATCACTCATCACAAATGGCTCACTATTTTCTTTCTCTCTTGTATTTTGCTCCTTTCCTCTCTTTCCCTCCCTCGCTCCCTCCAAAATGCCGTGCATTCCTCTTTGTTTGCTCATACCGAGCTCTCCCTGCGGATCCCGTGCCTGACTTTCCCAAAGCCGATATTAATATCACAGGCCATTGTAATGGAGTTATTTTCATGGAAGCCCCGGAGGAAGTCACGTGGCTATGATTAGTCCCCCGAGGGCCCGGAGTCTCCATTAAGCCCGTTGTTTTAACTCACATAACCATCAATGAAGTGGAAAAGCTGAGGAAGTAGCTATCACTCTGGGCCGGCTGGGGTGTTTTCTGAGCACCTATTTTGTTAATGGGGCCAGAATATTTTCCCTCTCTCATTTTTTGGTGGGAGGAGGAGGAGGAGGAGGAATTATTCTTAAACTGCGGCTTGCAGAAAGAGCCTACACATGTGTGCGTTTACATTGACCCACCACCATTAAGATTGATAGTGATGGGATCTGGTGGTTAACACACTGTTTAAGCCCGGAGAAAAAAAAAAGAAGAAGAGGAGGAGGAGGAGGAGGAGGAGGAGGAGGGGGGAGAAAAACAACATAAGGAAAAGCACAAGGACTCACACACACTCAGCAACTACACGCAAGGGTGAGCTCCAATGCATCTGCCATCAGGAAGACAACGTGAGTTAAGATGGAAAAAAAGTAAACACACACACACACACACACACACACACACACACACACACACACACACACACACACACACACACACACACACACACACACACACACACACACACACACACACACACACACACACACACACACACACACACACACACACACACACACACACACACACGGCACCCTGGAATACATTGACTCTGTCAGGTTACTACTTAAACACACATGACTGGGGGGAAAAGCAGACACTGCCACATGCACGCTTCCTCTCATAATTCTGTTCACCTCTCTTCTTGACCTAAAAGCCACCGGGCCACTCTTACCACTGGGCCACTTCCAAGGAAACAGGAAGAACTGGGAACCAGCGAAAAAAAGGCGAGCTGACAGCTTTCAGATGGACTATCGCTGATATCTACCATGTTCAGAGGCTTACTGCGAGGAAGTGAGGGGCTGTTCCCACTCTGCGGAGTGTAATTACCCAGACGTGAGCCTCATAATTGTCAAACCAAATATTCTTGCTGTCAGCTAATAATGGAGGTGAAGAGAGGGAGGAGGGAGGAGGAGGTGGGAAACGACCCAAAGTAAGAAGTGATCTTTACTAATAAAAAAGGAATTTGCTTGAATTATGAGTTTGGATTTTCTGGCCGTTTTACTGACAAAAATCATTCACTCTTTTCTGACTCGGAAAATATATAACAGCCATTTCTATCAATGGAAATATCAGACCGGGAAATAAATGGATCACATTTTCAGGCAGGGGGATTTCTGCCTGGTCTTCCACTTAAGAAGTTGATATAATGAGTAAAAAACTCTGCCCGCTGTATTAGATATTTCATGACCGTACAGCGTGTATCTCTCTACTTATGAGTTTAGACAGTGGCAAAGGTCAGACAGGGGTCATGAAATAGCTCCAGCTTCTATTAACGCTCTAGGAAACGTGCACGGCTGCAAAAACAGGAACTGCTTGTCAAATAACAGCCTGCTCCTCCACTGTAAAAAAAAAAAAAAATGGACACAGCAGTGCCTCCCCCGATTCACCGAATGTTACCCAGCAGGTCTTCACCCTGCTGTCTTCACCCGCTAACCCTGAAGCACACCGCTCCAAAACACATTTCCATGTTACTTGTCATCCTAACCTGGATCGCACGGCATGGATTTTTATTACGAAAACTCGCTTGCAGGCGAATAAATCTGCTGATTTTATTGTTTTTTTTATATATTTTGGAATATGCAAATACCTCTCTGATCACATCGACGTGCAAACAGGAAGATGGCTTTTTTTTTTTCCATTCAGTCACATCTGCACATCGTCCAAAATGATGTAAGCAGGTTCCCATCACTTTTCCTTATTAATGTCAGCTCCATGTTGGGCGCTGAGCTGCATAAACACCCACACAGATGTTAATAATGCACACGCAGCAAGACTCTACGTGGGCCCCATCTGACCTGCGTGTGTTAAACTGACACACATATAATACGCCATCTATCCCCTCTGTTCCCCACGCTGCTCGGTCCCGACTGGGGAGGGAAATGGAAGATCCACATGGAGCTTGTGACACCGCGGCCCTCTGCTTTTCCCCAGTCGCCGAGACCAGAGGAGGCCGAGCGGCCCCGCTGCACATTAACTGGAACAGGTGCAGTGAGCAGGGGCTTGTTTTTCTTCATTGGCTCCTCAGGAAATCATAAAGCAAATATATTGCTGGAGGACGGTTTTCGGGGTGCCCTGTGAGCAAACTGAGAGGGGAAATGGATCAACGAGCGGCCACCGGGGACAGTAAATCAACAGGCTAAAAGGAGAGCTGAATGTACTGTGGAGGCCCCAGGAGCCCAGCCCAAGGCCAGGGCCTCTGTCAGTCAGAGCCTGGTGTTAATGTCAAAGCCAGCTGGACCTGGCAGCACACGCCTATAAGGAAATGATTGAGCTGTCTGTGTCAATCGCCAGTGTACCACTAGAGGCCATCATGTCACAGGCCAGCGTTTTGGGGAAACTTCAAGGTTGACTTTTTTTTTTCATCCAAATTACTCTTTCATATCTTTGACATCGGGGCCTGCTCAAAGGCGTCCCAGAAGCTGTTTTTCTTAGTCATATTTTTATGACGCCAATATAAAAATGATTCTTCCTTTAGGATAAAAAAAAAAAAAAAAACTTGAGACAAAGTCATGCACAGTGAGATTTATGTATTTCCGTGTCGAGAGCCTTTTTTTTTCCAACAGAGAAACGTCGGAGCAATTCCACACACACTCTTTGGAGAAATGGGTCGTCGCTAATCGATTTGTCCTGCCTGTTTAAGCCCCAGTGAGATCTCCCTGTCCCTCTGTCAGATGCCTCAGTGCACACAGATTTCAAAAAAACACCTTCTCTCTGCTACTGCACTCAATTCAATCAGCGTCAATCAGGAACATATGCCGGTGCTATGCCAACACCTCCGCAACTGAGGCCGCCATCGTATATCCAGTGCCACACACACTCTCTCTCTCTCCGAGCTCCTTTTCTCTCGCCTAGTTTACAAATTAGAGCAGCTGAAGTTTACTGCTACTTCATACAGGCCCGGCGCGGCCATGGGAGGCCCAGTCCGGGCTGGTTACCTTGTGAATGGGGCATTATTATGAGCTGGAGACACGAGCTGGTCAGGCCCTATTTTTCTGATCGAGGGTTTCAACACATCATATAGAGAAACAGCTGTACTACAAATTAGTGCTGCTCTGTGACATTGACAAATGTGCTGCTTGGGCTTTGTAGAAGCCACCTTCCCAGCACGGACATATTAACCACCACACACACACACACACACATATCTTAAGTGCAATGCACTTGGCAGAGAAGGCAAGGTAATCGAGGTTTCTGCGTGCGATCACTCCACTTAATCATCCATCTGTCAATCTACACGCCATTGCCAAAGTACAAATGCAGAGCATGCAACACAATATCTATTGTTGAGAGACAGCTGTCATGCGTCAAGTGACCGAGTATGAATTAAACTCAGCTTCATACGCTGACTGATTTAAAAGCACGTTGAAAAGTATTTTGTGAGAGTAATATTTGGTTACGTTTGTGTGTGTGGGCACCCGTTTTAAAAAGATACCGGGCCTGTTGTTGTCGATGGGAACTTAAATTAAAACTATTCTTTTTTTTTTTAATTATATCTGGTGGGGAAAATTCGGGTTACCAAACATTCAGGCTGAAAACCGCACAGCTGCGTCGGTGGATGCGTATGGTTTCAGGTAATGTTGAGAGAATTAAATCCAAATCCAGGAAGCCCGGTTCAGGTTACGGATCCGCGAAGACGCTGCACAGCAGTTTATAACGGCTACAAGGAAGGATTTTACAACTACGGAAAGTTATTACAGCACCAATCATTTTATCCTCTGTTATGATAATTGTGGTGTTATATTGTTTTTTTTAATATGTGTATATATATTTCTTTGCCGGCTGCTGTGTCGATGCATTGATGGTTTTAACATGGAGGTTTCCTGAAGGGAAAAGTGTTTTTAAGATATTCTGAAATGGACATGCAGTCGTAGAAGTTGGATTATTGGTTTCAGAGCACAACGTGTCAAAAAAAGGTGTGGCGGGAGGGGGGTTTCAGATATTCTGGGTAGATCCATTTGACATGAATGAACAAAAAGCGCCACTTCAATTCGTCAAACTTAAACTTTGTTTGTTCAGACGTGAAGTGGAAAAAAAAAACAGCAGCGGTGACGGTAAGTGCTTAGCAGAGAGGGATTTCCGATTAATGTCTCACACGTAATTGAGGATTTCCACTTCAGGTGTTGTAGGTAATTGTTATTATGTTGGCAGCAGCTCAGAATACTGAAGCGACACTGAAGTAAGTAAGCCAGTAATGTTCAACTCGACCCTGCAGTGGTTTAGGAGAGAGTGATTGTACCAATGAGCTCACTAGACATTTTGCAACTTAAACGAAAAACTCGAGCTATGGAGAAGTGAAACTACGTTTGGGGTTAAAGCTGCTGGAGCAGCTGGAAGGCAACATGTCCCATGTTTCGTGTAACAGGAAAATAAAAAACGGTACTTCCCCATTTTTATACTATAACTAATTTAAATAAAAGAAGTGGATAGTGGACTAGAGACATGCTGCGAGGTTAGTAATGATGTGTCTGAAATGGATGTTTGAAGAATGATCAAATAATAATAGTAATACTTTTTTTTTTGATGAATAAAGTGCCTTCCTGTGTTGCAAATAAAACAGGATGAGCCATTTAACTGGTGACTAGCAACTCATAATTTCTCCAGAATACTATATTGATACCGCAGCATCTTTACTTCCTCATTCTGACAATGACACATTGTGACTGTTTCCTGTTTTATTATCATCAGCGTCACAGCCAAAAACTGACAGAAAGATCAAGGTAAACAACCCTGGAAAGTTATTTTACGTCTTATAACACTTTGTGTCGATTTAGATTGTTTGATCGTATAAAATGGGTCGATCTGAGGCATAAGCATGATGTCACCATGGCAAACCCAGGTCTGTTCACAAACCTAATGATAAAATGAGGCTACAGACCACACGCTAACTTTGAAGAGGAGAGTGACAGAGTGTTTCTGACATGTTCAGTTTGCTCTCAGCGGGTCTGTGATCTGCAGCCAGGCTGGTTTCTCTGAGGGTGAAACATCACCGGGGCTCAAAAAAAAAAAAAAAAGAAGCACAATATTATTCTTTCTGCCCTACAGAGTGGCAGAGACAAGCTGAATATCTACCCATAAATTTGACCCGGTGTAGGTCAGGCTGCTGGCTGAGCATCAATAGGGTGTACCTAGTGTGTGCCAGGAAGCCAAGCCCCTTTCTTACCACAGAGCTGCTCGTATATCCGACTCCTCACATCATCCTGACCGGCTCTCCACATGAACACAGCACCTGAAATTTGAATTACGAAGTGTATTTTAAGGTTGCAGTGAAATGCTGGAAACATAACATTTCAACATGTCTTTGTCAAATTTATCATGATACATTGGTGTTATTAGAGCAAACAGATATTACCGGCGCCGCAGCTTCTACAAATTATTAGTGAATTACCCAGAAAACCAAAAGACGACGTTGCTACTTGACCCTGCTGACTGTTACCTACTGTCTGCATTTGTCTCATCTTTGACTTGAGAATAATTTTTGTCCATCTGTATTTAATTTCAGTGTGTTTTCCATCGTGTGCATGCTGCCAATCTTCCTCGCAATGGTCTGATCCATTTAGGGTATAATTATGTTATTGTAGAACCAGTATAGTTACAATTTATTGATGTTGAAACGCAACATAATGTGACTGAATTGCCCAACGTTGTGTTCCCGTTATTGAATTTCCCACGAACCAATCAGCAGCGAGTGACTTATCAAATCAGCGAGTCATTTTCAGTTGAAACAGACGTAATCTCTATAAACAGACACCTATTTTTTGGGCGCATTTGCCGTCAATATATTTTGAATGAACGCAGCTCCTTATCTGTGCAGGAAGATGAAGTGCATTCGTAATTTTTTGCGAATTCCCACTCGGTCCAGAGACTTTACGCCGTGATGGTGTCACAGATTTGGCTGCAGCCTTTGGCAGGTTTTTCTATCCCAACGATAATCGGAGGAATCCCGCCCAGAATTCGTAAGAAGAGTCAAACCGACTGTCGACGGCAAAATTAGGACCATTGCTTGTATTTTGTGGAGTGTCTTCTGGGTCTATTCTGCTAAATCTTGGGGGGGCTAGTAGGCCTTGATGACTAAACCATGCCAACCAAAACTTCACTAAAACTACACCACTGAGGAATGTCTCATGTCTCATGTTCATGTGACTTTACTGTAATGAAACCAGGACAGATCTGGACACAGTTTGTTAAGGTTCTATTTTAATCTCAGACTGGATATCTGGAGGGCCAAGAGGCCAAAATATTGTTGTAGACGTCATTAAAGAGTCTTGGAAAGAAAAAAAAGTGGAAAGACTATCACAACTGGATCATTTGAAAATAGAGTTGGATGGGTTTCAGAGCACAGAGCTGCCATTGCCGACTCCTGTCAATAAGAACTGTTTTATTCGCTCAATAAATCGGTGATGCGAGCAGTGATTGGAAGGTCTGTAGCCTTCAATTCATTGTCAATCCGGTTGTTGGATGACTGAAGTCAAATTAGTTATTGTAATTAAGAACAAAGTGTGTGCTGCACATGCAAAAAAGTAAGATATAAGATTAAAGTGAGGGACAGAATATTTCTATTTGTAAGAAAGTTCTCAAAAACCAAAAACCTAAAGCAATAATGGTTGAAAACCAAATTCAAACACATCATTGTACTGGATACGTCTCAGTAACTTTCCGCCCCTCATCACTCGAGTTTTATTTATCTTTTGGCTTTAGTTGAAATATGCTGCTTTAATCAGTCAGCACATTTCTCTGGCTTGGTGAACTCCCACAGGTTTGCAGGGTTTTATGTTGACACGACTGACTCACCATCATGACAGGGCACATGGGTTGCAATTCCAATTTCTTAAAGTTGACAAACAGTCACCAGCTAGATTATACACTTTTCAAAAGAAGTCAAGAGCTGGGAACTATTTTAGCCAATGCAAAACCACATATTTCTTACATGTTTCTGCCAAGAGGGTAACACAATCTCACATCCCACTGGCAAAATTAATGTTTATGAGTATTTTTAATGGGCTACCTCAGACCTGAGCTTTTTAAAAATTATGCCAGCGCTACCAGAGCCTGTGAAATGATTTCAGAGCTATAAAGGAAGCGTTATGTTCTACCACCTTCGCTATAATTGAGAGCAGCTCCCCTTCAACAGGTCCTGTGAGTTACGGCAATGATGGAGAGGCCTCGTTATTGAACTTTTAGTAAATCAGTGCTGAAGTTTCTACAGTTAAGTCATTTGAAAATGTAGAAAGTGCGCCGGTCTGAATGTTCGGTCTGATGATTAATCGAGCCTGTGCAGTTACACAGTTGTTTGGATGGTGGAAGTGAAGTATGATTGTAAAGATAGACCTGTGGATTCATAGGTGGAAGACCCATGTAATGAGTAATTATTAAAGACTCTAGAGACCCATGAAAACAGCGTTACACCTTGATTCGATCAGGAACGGCTCGTGAGCTCTGTTTTGGTTCGTCCTCCAAACACCCTCAACCAGTTTCAGAAGTGATTCCAAATATTGGCAACTTGCTCAGATTTGGTCATTTTTCCCTGATGTACATGTATGTGCTTCTACCATGAGTTTGTAGGTTACATAGTTTCTTTTTGTCTGTTTGCATGATCTGAAGCCAGCACAGTGTTTTAATTTAGAAAATCGACCAGCTTCTCTGCGCCTGATTTCCAGCCAGCTCGATCTGCTTGACGAGACGATTGTGACTTCCCCCAAAGTAAAACCTGCTGCGTATTCTCCGAGTGTGGAGAGCCACTTCTGGGACGTTTTTAAACGTGCCTCTGGTAAAACCACTGGTATTGTCTAGAACGGTTGCGAAAAGCTCCAGCGAGTTTGCATCACAGTCAAGAGCGTGCATGCGTTACTTATTAGTAAACCTCGGCCGAAATTCTACAACTTGCAGTGATTTCAGATTTATTGGAAGGCATATGTTGTTCTTACTGGACCAATGAGGCCTAAACGTGTTCTGCACAGGCCTAAAACTGACAGTATCCGTGTCTTTAAGACCTAACAGACCCTGAGGTTACATTTTAATTTTTATGTGTTCTATTCCATCAGTAACTGATGGACTAGTACGGGCTAAAGAAAGAAAGAAAGAAAGAAAGAAAGAAAGAAAGAAAGAAAGAAAGAAAGAAAGAAAGAAAGAAAGAAGTCTGACAAAATATGATTTTTTTGTGTTTTGTGCCACAAAAGTCGAAAACAAACCACGTCGTCACCTGAAAACTGATCTCCTAAGTGACTCATTTGACATAGCGTATAATCTTGACCATAAAAGCCAAAAAATAAAGAAACATGAGGAAGTTTGGGTTTTGAGAATCTGCACGCATGCGACCCTGATCGAGAGCGAGAAGTGCTCCTCGCAGTGAAACAAGTATTCGCACTTGTTAGCGGACAGAAGGGAAGTAAAACGAGGCTTCTAGTCATAACAGGAATCATTCATTTTAATCACCAAGCACAAGAGACAATAGAGTTTGTCTTGTTGTCATTGGTGCTGAGACAGTTTGAAAGGGTTCAGACTTTCATAGCCCATAACTGACACAACAGAAACAGGCTCAGTTCCTGCTCCTGCTGGCCTCATGAACAGAACCCTCAATTCATTTATCAACTCAAATATAATAATAATAATTTTGACCTTACAAACTATATGCTGGAAAAATAAGGAGGTATTTGAATGAGGGCATCCGGGTAGGTGGGTGCAGAACCAAAGACTACTTTGTACTTTCTGCTACAGTACAGGTCGACAGTGGAGCTTGGTAACATGTGACCTTTAGGGTTGAATGAAGACTGTACTTATACACTACCACACTACATATCTCATCCACCCATTCACACATGCAAGCTGCTGCAAGGAGCTACCCATCCACACATGTTCACGACACAGATGGCGTGCACTTTCGTAACAATCTGGGTTCAGTATCTTGCTCAAAGACAGTCGACACGCGCCGATCATCTGATTCCCGCTTTACCTCCTGAGCCGCAGCCTACACTGTCCATGCTTTCAGTTAATGTCGAACAATGCTGTCTTGTTTACTCACTAGGCCTCATTTTATATGTTTTAAATAGTACCTGACAATGTAGTCTAAGGGCATCCTGAATCATGTTTCTACTACACATTTTTACTGATACATTATCGACTGTTAGAGCCATATTGATGTTGCACTCTTATAGGCTGAGATGTGTGACGTGATATGTGCGTATTTAGTTTTTTGGTTGGAAAGATGGAGGCGAGGAGAGCACACCAGTTTTTGACCATGCTCGTGATTATTAGAGTTTTTATTGTTTGTCATGCTAAAAGGATTTTCAATAAATCACCAAAAAGAAAACTGTGGAGTTTTTTTTTTTGGACAAAGACATGCGTCAACTACATCCTCGTGCTTCATAGCTTTAGAGTGTGTTTAAAAGTAAAAAGTGACAAAACCACACTAACATCGACAATAACCTTTTTTTAAGGTGACTTTGTAACATCTGTCTGGGGACTACAGATGAAAAATAGTAAAGTGCACTGTCCCTGGTTTGAGTCAAACCAACAACAAATAAACAGAATAAATAAAAATCTGCTTTCACTACAAATATGAGAAATATTCATATTTCCTTTACAGCCATGATAAATATATGATAAATACACATAAACAGAAACACCATCACTATCAACTGCACACGTATGACACACACTTAAAATACCTCACCTTACATTAAGTTTGTCACAGGATGGAAACGGGGTTGGTTGCTTAGAAACTCCCTATCAACGGCGCAGAGACGTCATCGCCAGGTGGACCGGTGCACTGACCGGATCCGCCCTTCGGCCTCCTCTTGTCGGCGACATATCCACAGGAACGCGCTAGCTTCACGTTAGCGTTGCAGGTAGCTCACCTGGTGCCTGCCCCCAACGAAGGTGAGTGAGTTTGGCGTCAGCACCGTCCGAGCCCGCTAGTTCAGCTCGGATACAGTGACCACAGACGTTATTTCTCCTCAGTGCACAGGTGTTCATGTTTGACGTGCAGCCTCACCTACACACACCTGTGTTTGTACCTCTGACCCTGACCCCGCCCACCAGCCAATCAGGATTTAAGTAACTTTCAGTGACGTCTTGGACTGTGGCTGCAGTCAAATTACATTTTGATTGATTTTTAATGTCTAAAATGCAAAATTTCTGTTGGCAAATGAATCAAAAAATACAAATGTTAATATTCTCTTAACAACAACAAAGCCTACGCTTTATTTTGTAGGCCTATATGTCTGTTTTTTCAATGTTCTGCTAATGATTTTTAAATTTCCGCTGCATATAATGATGAATTGTAGCTGAATTTGAGTTAAGCTCTGCCAGTTAAATTGCATGAACTCATTCGATGTATTTAATATTTATTTAATGGGTGGATGGGCCAACCTGCATGTCCGTGAAGACTGCAGTTCCTCAAATGTCCACTTGAGGCTGGCTCCAGAAGTAAGTCAGTCTCCATAAGTCGCCATGTTTCACAGCAGAAATAAACATGTTTACAGCCTGGTACAAAAAACAGTTTTGGTCTCTGTAGCTAATTTACCCGTTCATGACAACTGTACTGAGGGTGAATTTATATACAACTCACCTGTTCACATTATATTAAGGCTTAAAGTTATGCAGGATTAAGAGCAGGGACGCTTTGAGTGACAGGTTGTTTGTACAGCTGCATTGAAAGTTATCACTTTGTATTGTACGTATTGTAAGCAATGCACTTTATTCTCTATAAACTATGACCATCAGTGCAAATGGAAAATGCATTTGCCTATTCAGAATTCTTTAACTGCATCTCAGACTTTTATTATGAAGACATCTATTTGAGGGATGGATCTTCCTCCAGACCCCGGTGAGGTTGGCCGTGGCTGTTTTAGGGGTTAAACCCAGAGAACCCCCCTTGTAGCTGGAGGAGATGAAATGTTGCGTCAACGTGAATGGATGCGTGTGTGCTGCTGCACCCCTGTGAGAGGATCTGGGAGCCCTTTATCACCTTCCCGAGCTGTTGAGCAAAAATAATGCCCCCTCTGTTATCCTCATCAGCGACGCAGCGAGCGAGTCTGAAGGGATATCCTGTTGGCGAAGTAAATGCATTCATCCTGCTTGCGGCGGTTTTGGTGACACAAGATTTACAAAATGTTCCACCCGCCTCCACTTACCTCTTTACAATACTCTGTATATAGAGTAATGGGCCTTAGATCCTCTGTTATTTCAGAAAACAGGGGATTCTCAAAGTGGTGCCAACTTGAGCAGGGTTAACACAGAGACCAATACCAGCAGGGCTGTTCTCACTTACTTTGACAGGCAGGATTTTAAAAGGACACACTGCACTTTTTTTGTAACTCGAGCAAAACATTTCTCAGCTTAATTTAAACTTTTTATTTATGACCCCTTATAAAATATATGTACACACTCAGTTTCACGGTTTCATTTTCAATGAAAATCAAACGTCCGTCTTTAGGTCGAGAAATTTCTTTAACCTCTTTCGCTTTATGGTGAAAAACTCCACCGGAAACATTAAAAAAGTAAATTTCCATTCAGCTAAGAACAAGGCTTTCTTTTCAGTTTCTTCTAAGGTGACCTTGTGGACATTGCCCTTTATTTTCGACTTAAAATAAAGTATAGTGCTTCGGTGTGAACGGTAGGTTTAGAAAGCAGATTACTCAACATCCAACTCAATGACTTAAGCAAAGTTTTAAAACCACTATGAAACAATTCTGTGGGCTGGGTAAGGAGGAACCATTAAGTAGTTGAAGTAATTCAAAACATCCACTAACCATAATACACCGTGTGGTTTCTGATTTCTGGAAAAGTGAAGTACTTAAAAACAATCGGATTTGAAAAATTTCATCCTCCTTCTTCATTCCTTCCTTCTTCTGTGGCAACAAACTCCACCGTGGGACAAAAATACCCCCATAAACAGCAGAGTGAATTTCTTCCCTTTTTTTTTCTCCTTCTTCTGTTTTTTTATTTTTGTTTTCTTAGGTCTGGATTATGGAGCTGTATCCTGCTATCACAGCTTGTCCCCTTTTGTCTGACCCAAACCACGCTTGTGGTGAAACTCCTGTCATACCAGCAAAAGCAATGACATTAACATCAGAAACCAGAGGAAGCCCGGGTTGCAGGCCACCCAGGTTTTCCAGGGGTCTGGAGAGCCAGGGAAAGTATATCTTGGACAAGTCATCGGACTACCCTTGCATTTCCTATTATTAATTTTACGCAGGCAACCAGCCCTGCTCTGTAAATCATACCTGTGGTTTAGGAAGGGCCGATGGGTCTCTTCTCTCTTTTCTCTCTAAGTCATGACGGTCTGCTCATTGTCTGTCTTTCTCTCCATCTGCTAATCGGTGCAGTTCTCTGAGAGATTACGCCTGTCACTTGCAATGCAACGCGTACGCGTGACATAGTCCTGAAATGCGATTTGGATTCAAAGGTCTGAACAAGTTAAAAAGTGTCTTTTTATCCCTTCCTTCAGTATCGTCCTGTTTCTGGCACATTTGTGTTATTGCAGCATCAGAGCCTCTTAAGAGAGGAAACTGTGGTGAGAACTGGCAACTCATAGCACCCTTTGCCCTTAATCTTAAGCAGAGGAGGCACATAGAGTATTCCCCTCTCAACGCTATAACACAGGCACACCGAGGTTTAACAGCGAGGTCAGGGAGGCTGTTAAAGGAATATTTGAAGGTTCAGTTTACCATGCGTTTTCTTTAGGGTTCAACGCAGCAGATACTTTTATTTCTGCGAGAAAAAGAAAAGAAGAAAACACAAATTTTAATTCCTTTGGTTCCTTTCTGATTCATGAAGCTTGGAAGAATTTCAAGGCTGCGTGAGATATTTTCTGCCTTTTTTAAGCTACAGCCGGCCGCACAATATACGAGCCTGTCCGTGTAAAAATAAAAGTCGATTGAGATTGATATCTGATGCGCAAATTAAAGTCGTCGTGGTCGGCTATCAATATATGAGAAGAGTGCTGCGTGTTGTACGCACGCCAGCACAAACCGTATTCCCTCGTTCGCTCATTGTGGGCACTCCTGTCTCAAAATAGACTTTTATTCTGACAACGTTAAACAGTAGCTTGGCTCACAAATGAATAATCCTCCTTCAGAGCTAAATGGATCTGCGTTTTAAGGCGTCTCCAAACCGTCCACCATTTATAGAAATATGTCGAGCAGAAACCACACAGGGACTATCAGGTACATCTTTTGTTTAATACAGTAAGTCCATTCATTCCTCTTTTTGTTATTGTATGTGCCTTAATCCCATTTGCAAAAATTAGATTTTTATCTCCCCGGTGTGTTAAGTCCCGGCAGCACGGAGGGAGGGAGAAACTGCCTGTGAAACCTCAAATGATTGCTGGAGTCACTCATTTTTTAAGTTTCTGGCGTGCTCACTGTGAGGATGTGGCAGCTCCCGCTGTGACGCATTTACTTAACTGGAGTCCATCAGAACACAACTGTAAGGTATAATAAGTACAGATCTGATAGGGATCAGAGGAGGGGTAATGGTTTGTGCAGAGAGACGAGGACTCGAAAAGGAGAGCCGACGCTAAATACCAGCTGTGGAATGACGCTCGGTACATTTACTCACAAATCTGAGGTACTTGTACTTGAGTATTTCCATTCATTCCACTTCATACTGGCTTATTAAGTGGCACGTCATCAGCTTATAAACAGTGTTGGTCGGTATCATGCACTGCTTATTAAAATGTTACATTAAAGTTCCAGTGTGTCAGATTTAGAGGTCTCTGTTTACAGAATATGACAGAAATGTGATAAAATATCCAAAACTATGTTTTTATTAGTGAAAATAAGACTTGAATTTATTACCTTTTAAAAGTATTTTCTGTTGTCCATGATGGACTGTCTTATTTACATGTCTTGTTCGCATTAGCTGCTGAATGACCTGGGGTTTGTACAGAGCTGGAGGGGCTAACGTTAAACTGGCTGTTGATGGTCAGCAAATACTTCCAAATAGTTGTTGATAGACAGACAGTAAAATAAACTGCTGTGGACTATGGCTAATATTAGCTAATGTTAGTTCAGCTTGTGCAAACTGTGAGCTGTGAGTGTTTGCATTTGGCCGATGTAGCCAGTGTCATGCCAGAACAGGAGCTAGGCAAGCCGACTATGTAACCCGTGGCTCAGCAGCTTCTATGGACACAGTGGCAGAGGCGAAAAAACGGAAGAGGACGCTGAAGGAAGAAACTAAGAACAGAAAAGGAGAGAGTGAGCGAGCAAGAAGCTGCCGGACAAGAGTAAATGTGGGACCGACTTTTAGTGGTTGGTGAAATAAAACGCTGAAAGACAGACGCCGAGCTGGGCTGATGTCCGCTGGCTGCTTTGTCTTGTGTCGTCGACCTTCGTCGATGTTGTTTTTGATCATAACTAAAACACGTTTACAGCTGTTCATATTTACCACAGTGGAGTTACACTCCGAAACCGAGGCTAGCGGAAAATGTAATTTATTATAATATACAGTCGTCCCTCGCTATATCGCGGTTCACTTTTCGCGGACTCGCTGTTTCGCGGATTTTTTGTGTGTAATTTTGCTGCTTTTTTTTTACAGCGTACTGTACAGTATGAACGCGCATTGTGTTCTGCGTCCTAAATAACTAAGGGAGTACTGTACAAAATGCGTGTAAAAAGGTGTATAAAAGTGTGTGGTTAGGGGTTTTACGGCCTTAAAACATGTAGAATAATTGTAAAACTTACTTTGCGGATTTCGTTTATTGCGGGTTATTTTTAGAACGTATCCCCCGCGATAAACGAGGGACCACTGTAAACGTCTTTGAGATAACCGTGATGTACTTTTAGTTAGCATTTTGGATGCAGGACTTTCCCTTCTCACACAGTATTTTATGTTAGAAATAAATGGTCCACCACCAGCTAAATACTCAAACAATAAAAATTCCTTGTTTTAAAAACTCAACATAATTCAAATCTTTGCTTACATAGCGAGCGACTGCTTATGTTTAGATGCTAAGCAGTGAGAAGCCGCAGCTTAAAGACAGCTGGACTCATAAAGATGGACCTACGTGGAATGTGCCAGTAAAGCCGAGCCGTGGAGAGTCTCTGTGTGAATGTGTTTAGATTCAGTGTCATCTGAGTGCATTAGGTAGAATGTAAACACCCACAGCAGACATTTACTGAAACCAGTCTGCATACTTAGTCGTGGAGCAAACATGCGGCAATCTCGGCAGCATGCAAGCCTCCGATCTCGCCGGCCGTATTGATTTAAACACTATGAAGCTTATGTGCAGCCGAGGAGGTGAATGGACGGACTGTATAGTGCTCAAGTCATCATCTCCTCGAGAATCCAGACAGCTCGAGGAATTTTTAAACAAAGTTTCGAGAAATCCATCATATCAAAACCGTTTTAGGTTTTATTTGGGCCTCTGGTATCTCTCATCTCTTTTGGAACATGACAGTAATTACAGCCATCAAGGTGCTTGTCTGGAGCCATCAGCCAAGAGTGTGGAGACTGCTTCTCCTCAGCTGGTCCGACATGGACTTCTGACATCACCGCTCCGTTTGTTTTAACAAAGCCTGAAGTATGTAATGGCGATAATCGCAGACAGGCCAGATTTATTCTGAGTCGTCACCCTGGTCTAATTCATACATTAGGTTAACCGTTGCTGGGAGGCTAATCTTATAAACAAGGTGAAGTATTAGCCAGAGGAAGGAATGCATGGATAAACTTAGGTTGTGAAACGGTCATAAGGGGAGTTCTCCATCTGAAATCATATCAGTGATACATGGACGCAGGCATTGATTTTGCACGTTTGCTCGTCGTGAGGAGGAGTGAAACAGTTTCTTTATGTCTTCTGTGCGTCTGGAGGGAGGTTTTTTTTTCTGTGATGTCATCAGGGTTATCTCGACTCGGGCTTGCGACTTGCGATTTGTAACGAACCGGAGAGTGATAGAAGTCGGCGTTTTTGTAAGTAAGTGGAGCGATCTGTAGGATCCAGCCTGTCTGTTTCAAGTTTGACCTTCCCTTTTTGTTTGAATCTGTCTGTTGGGAGTTCCCCGACTTTATGAAAGTGCAATAATGAATGGCTACTACCTCTTTAGCTGAAAACCTTTTTGTTTTGGGGCTTAAAATAGGCTTGAATCTGTGCTGGTGTTGACCCAGTTTCTGTCCAGTCCATGTGGTATAGAAAATACTTAAAGCTGCACGTCAGGAGATGATTTATATATAATCTGTCTGATAGGAAACTTGATTTGTTTTATATTAATGGTCTGATCCGGTTTCTTTATCTTCCGACATATTATTGAGGAAACAAAACTTAGACCAAGATTATCTGGATAACCTTTTCAGGAAGAGCTAATGACAAAACCAAACTGCTAGAACGGACGTTACAATTTTTCAGGGGTAGATCTGCTGGCGTTAGACTGTTGGAGGTTAAGTACCTTGCTCAAGGGCACCCTGATGGTAGCACTGCAGGCAGGACAAAACATTAGTCATCCGCTCGGCCTGCCAGACTCTCTGAGCCAGTCCAGAGCTTTTAACTGGCGACCGTCCAGTTCCATCCATACTGATGTACAGTAGTACGGAGCGGAAATTTATGGTTATTTTGCTTTATAGTTGGATTCGCGGGGATCTGATTACACCCGTAGACTGTGAGCTGCAAGGACGGCAAACACGTTGATGCAGAGAAGCGGGGTCGATTTATAATTCTTTGTTCCTGTTTTGATAAAACAGAAGTTTAACGAATCTCATTGACAAGAAATAAAACATTTTGGTGAGATTAACTGAGGTGAATTTAGGTGATGAATATCGCCTTCTTGGTTATAGTAGGATAAAAACCACAGCCAAGCAGGACTTGGCAGTCCTTCCTCCGCAATGTTCCATGAGTGGTGAACTGCTGCTCCAGTTACATGCTTGTTTGACAATGTTGTCACCCTTTTTCCTCTTAAATATGAAACACTAAACACATGCGTTTAAAAATTATAGCATTTTAACAGCTATTAAAAACCAAAAGACAAATTATTTTCTTGCATAAAAAAGAGCCGATTGATTTGCAACGCTCGTTACTTAGGTGTTACTCTATTAGGTTTCATGGTATTATGTCTAATGATGTCAGCTTTTCCCTCATGCGCAGGGCGCTCCGCCGCGTATCCATTCAAAGGGAAACGCTGCAGCTAAATCAAGTATAAACTCTTTATAATGCTCCAATAAAACACAAGGCTCGGGTAGAGAAAAAAAAAAGAAGTCACCTCTGGAGAGAGAAATGTGCATAACATCAACAATCTGCTGTGAAATGTGAAATGAAGAAAGTGACCTCAGGTCCCGCTGCTCTTGCCCCACTCCCATTCATCAGCTTCTAGTCTCCACTAAAAGCAGGCTTTACAGCTGGTTGGCGCTTGCACTCTTAAAATATGTTCTACTGGATGGACACAAGTGTCGATGAGGTGGTATTTCTCAGGCCTCTTGTCTTTCCGTTATCGCAGGATGTGGAGTCGGAGGAGAGCGAGGGAGCAGAGTGGGGAGGACCGGAGCCCTAAAGCATGATTTACTTGACCTCGCAGTGCTGGAACTCATGGCCAGAACCTCATTAATTCCCAGGGTCATTCCGCTCGGACATAAATTGGTTAAAAAAATCGGAACGCGTGGATGACTTCCAGACATACACAGAGAATTATGAAATCTCTGGCTTTACCCTAACCCTCCCAGAGTCTCCTCGTACCCACTCCAAAACCGAAGCATTTCCAAATCGCCGGGCGTAAATCACGCGAGGGGTCTGCTCGGAGGAGTCGTCTAATCCTGATCGGAGGGAGGAGGCCGATGGAACGTTTTGTGCTTATTAGGCAGCAAATATGAAGTTGTTTTATGTGATTATCAACTGTGAACGATTTTTCACTCCCATCCATTCTGGAGCCTTGGCCTGTCTTTTGTTTGGGAAAAAGGAGCTGGAGGAACAGCAGGGCTGAGAGGGAAACCCAATAAATTACACTAATGCACACATTTAAAGGGGCTCATATTCCCTCTGGCCTGTTATCAAGACTACTCCAGTGAGAATGTAAACTACCTCTTTCTGTCCCCCTCCCCAGGCCCAATATTTAATGTTATCATCCTCTAAAACAACTCCACTGTTTATGTTCGCGCAAATAAAGGGCAGATTATTTCAACTTTTTCTCACTATTTCATATTGGCTCCAGATTAGTCGGGCAAATAGTTGTCTAATGGTGCCGTCGAGCTCATTAATTCAAGAAGATAGACCCAGAATTGTGTAAACACAGCAAAGTCAGGGCTGGTGAATCACACCTTCAGTTTATAGAGACTGAGGGGGAGGATGCCCGTCAGTGAGCCCACACAAGGAAAGCCGTGGAAAGGAAAACAAGCGTAATCCTGCTGATAAAAGCGGGATTGTTTCAGAGTTTATTTGGACACGCAGTGCCTGGCTGAGGTTAGACCCTAATGAGACAGCAGCCTGTCCAGAGTGGATTCATCACCGCTGGATTGGGGTTATCGCCCTCCGCCGTGCTCCACTACTTTTAATCAGGCTCCTCTCTGGTCACTCCCTATCAGCAGCAGTCCATCTCTGGAGCCGTCGGCATCCATCAGGAGCCGCAGACAGGGCAGGGGAGCACGGCTGAGGAGTGCATTAGTAAATTATTGCCTTTTGGTTTCAGCTTCAGTGTTCGCAGAAGTGCACGCGCACGTATTGCACGTTGGAGAGGTTAATTTATGTGGGAGCTGATAGATGAGACGAGATGAGACAATGTAGTAAAACAATCCAACTCGTCGCAGTCGAACTCTGCAGAGGCGTAAGTCCAGATCTTGTAGAATCTATGGCGGGGGCTTGTTTTTCACGGATGAGGATTATCACTTCAGATCTTGGGGGCCTCTCTTGTTGCGCTACGCAGACAAACTTATCTCCTCCGCACACATAATGCATGTCTGTCTGATTCGTTTAGCTTTAAAGGTGATTTAGTGCTGTTAGTGTTACCCGCTACCACGACACGACCCGCTCCCACCTCATCAACGCGCCCCCGCGGCCCCCAAACAAGCACATTAAAGTCACAACAGCTTTCCGTCTTGTTCCCGCCGAGATGACACGAGGCGATTGTGCAGCTCGCCTCCTGCTGCATCTTCGTCCTAAAAGAATAAATAAAGATTTTTTTTCCTCCTCTCTCTCTCTTCCAACTCCGGTTAAGTAAAATACACAAATCTCAGACGCTGAGAGGGGGCCTTAAATCACTCATTGTTGATGTTTAGACCAGTTAAGTCAATAATCTCCATCTTGCCACAGTGATAAGTGATATTGCAGGGAGGCGCTTTGCCTTTACTTCTCTGTGGAGTTTTCTTATAGCAAAAACATCAGTCGGGCCATGTGTTCTGAGTAATTGGCCACGTGGGAGAAATACCCTTGAAACTAAAAGAACAATGTGGTAAATTGCAGTTTCTTTTTATTCTCTTTAATTTACTTTTTCATACATATAAATATTTCATGGCCACAGAAGACAATGTCAGCGTTACCAAGTGGTTATAGAGATGTCTGCCAAAGATGGGCAGCCTGTGTTGCAAGATGAGGGCGACAGGGCCGTGAGAAACCAGCGTGCAAACACTTAAAGTGGTTAATAAATAGTAAAGGGAAGTTTAAATACATGCCACTGCCTCGCCACAGGCTCAATGTGATGAGATGAGATAAAAAATATGAATACAGTACTGCTTATTCTCAAAGGTTAAACACTTACATCACGGTATATTTAATAAATATACATGATATACACACATATATTCCAGTAAGAAGCACAGCTACTACGCAGGTAGCTGAACATACCTCGAATACAGGTTGAAGAACATTTTAATTTATGATTACAAATCAGAAAAATTATAACAATAAAAAAAAACAGTCTCTAGTTCTTCTTTGCCCCAAGAATTATTTCCCTACATGTAAAGTATGTTTAAACTAAAGGACCAGGACGTTAAACTGAAATAATACTGAGGACATTCTTGTCTCGTGCCTGGTGGTATTTATAAACCAGTACAGCAATCATCAATTACACTGTCCCTCATATCATAAACCATAATCATATTTTTAATGATGAAGTGTTTTAGTTTCCTCATCTCAACCAAACTCTAGTTTATTCGGCACGACCGCAATCTTTCTCCAGCCTTTTACCAGGAAGCAGCAGAAATTCAAAATGTTTTGGAGTCACGAAGATGTAAATATCTCCTGATATGTTCGGGGGAAACGGATTTTTATTTATTTATGTGGTATTAAATTCCCTGTGTAACATTATTAAACCGCAGCTGCGGTTGTAACATGCGCTCTACCTTATCACAGATGTTTTTAATTTTTTTTAAGAATTTATAATGTCCTGTCGTTTAAAATGTTTAGACGCAGGCCGTGTTTCCCTGCTGCATTTTGGAATCTGTGGTTATATTTAATTTCATTGAACATGTTAGCTTTTTCGTAGATATTTTAAATTCATGCCTCTCACAAGATTTTAATATTATCTTACTCTTGAGTTTAGATGATTTAGGCAACATCACGTTCGACTGATAAATATCCACGGACATTTCTCACAGTTTTTTGAGATTTTACAGTTTAAAAAATGAATTGATTTAAATAAACGAGAGATTTATCAATAAAGAAAATAAGTTTCACTTGATTCAAAAAAGTTTGGACGTGCAAAATATAAATAAAAATGCATCAAATACAGAATTATAAATAAGTTGTAAATAAATATCTTGTCTTTGGATCATATTCAGCTGAATACATATAAAATTATCTGTTTTCTTTTGTGCCGTACAAAGTGTCCTGACTTGCAGTACTGTACTGTACGCAGCCATGTATCATATTGACCAAATTAAGTCGTTCCCCAGTTGGACAGGTCGGGATAAATTGAACAGTCAAGCTCTTCTGAATAATGGAAAATCCACAATAAACCTGTTTCCAGCTTTAGATGACATACTCTTATTCCCCCAGATCATCCCATAGGCAGTAATTACAGGCTGCGTAGCATGTGCCTGTGCATCGTGTGGCCTGTGCTGCCGGCTGCTGAGCGGCCCTGCATCCCATCACAGGCCGTAATGGAAGCCAGATGTCTCCCTGTCTGTTTAAGGCTCATAATCAATAGCCTCACTCAGAGCAGCTCTGACTTTCTCTCCCCCCTGTCTCTCTCTCTCCTCTTCGACAGCTTGTTATGAGAAGATCTGTGAAGGAATGGCGTGTCTGTGCTGCAAACAAGTGGAAGTGTGTCAAGAGTGAGATTAACTAATTGGATTCCCCACATGAGTTTTTGTTTGGAGGAGGCAGAGGAGGGAGCTCGATGTGGCAAGGCCGCAAGGGAAGGGAAGTGATCCCTCCCTGTAGCCTCAACAAGCTACATGACACTGCAGACTTGTTCCTCCGGGCTCCCAGACGTGGACTTTGGGATTCCAGGAGAGATGGAGGGAAGGGGATTCCCATGAAAAAGAAAGAGAAAAAAAGAAACACAAATCTGTCCAAATAAATAACCTGAAGTGGCACTCAGAGTGACACAGTGCATCTCCATTTCCTGTGACTGCTTCCTGCAGTCAGACAGGATCGCTTTATATCTCAATCCACGAGCTCGTGCCGGGGGAAACATTATGAAGCAGATGACTTTTTTTTTTTAAGGGGAAGTGAGGGGGGTATGTATACTGCACGGGGTTACTGCAGGAAGAGGCAGAGGTGTGGTGATTGGAGAGTGCAGGTCATGACCTCCAACTTATAATGATCACCCGATGGATGTGCAAGCCCGAGGTCAAACGGGTGTCAGAGGAGAACAAGGGGAAGTTGAGTGGCTGGATGGAGGTGTTGTTCTGCATGGCCTGGATGTCTCATTACTGTATTGTGAAAACTTGTAACAGTCCTTTTATTTGCTGACACGAGGAATCCGAAGAGTTTCCAAGAAGTCTGAATGTTTTCCTTTGAATTAGTGCGCGGCTAATACAGAAAAAACTGAATATCAAAGAAAAAAAATCTTGATTCAGTGGATTTTAAGTGCACAAGTGCTTTATCTGTAACACGAGTGCTCAGCGCTGAAGATGAGTCAGAAACTGAAAACAAACAAGAAGCTTCAAATGTGTCTCATTATCAAACTCAGCTGACTTTTATTGGTGTATGTTCCGTCCTGATAAAAAAAAGACAGCAGACTGCAGGCAGGACAGCTGATTTAAAACATAAAAATCAGGTCTTTTTGCAACTTTTTCTATCGTTCCTATTAGTCACGATAACGCTGTAGTCAACAATGCTGAGACAATGCTACAGCAGGTAGCAGGTTGTAAACAAGAACTTCATCAAGAGGGAAATTATAACCCCTCACTGCAAATGAAAGCTGTTTGCGTGCACGATATACTGCGTGTAGAAGGTCGAGGTGGTCAGAAATTCTTCTTCACATGTGGCTAAACTGGGGTTTGTTTAAAATCTGTATGATCATGTGTCCCTATTGGACTCCAAACCATGAAGATATGACCAACTGTATGTTGTAATAGATAGGAAGTGAGGCGGGATAGCAGGACATTAACGCCACTGTGATGATTTTCTTTCTTGGGCTGTAAAATGTGAATAAAAACACAATGCTGTGATGTTTATAACTTTTTTTTTTAAACCTATATTTCATTAAATACCGTCTTTAATGTTCAAACTGGTAAAATATATTTTTGTTTCTGTAAATTGAAACTGCAAAATGTTGCAAAAATGTCAGAACAGGATCAACGAAATGCTGGGAAACGTTCAAAAATGTCATTTAACCTGTTCCACTGTTAACAGGTGATAGGATCATGATTGAATGGGTATGAATGGGGTGTCCGTGAAAGGCTCAGTCGTTCACAATGGCAAGAAATTTAGATATTTCATCTATCATATCCATATTATCATTTAAAGAACGAGCGAGTCCAGAGAAATCTCTGCACATAAGAGGAAAGCCCTTCGATCTTACACTAAAAACTGATGCTGATGTTTGAAAGCTTTTACTACACCGGGCTCAGAAAAGCTTCGGAAAAGTGTTCATCACTAAGTGAAGGCTCCACCATGCAAAGCCTTACATCAACAACATCTCTGGGCCCGAGCTCATCTGTGGACTGATTGAAAGTGGAAACAGTATGTTGTTCAAATAGTTTGTTTTTGTGGAAATGATGGACGTTGCATCCTCCTAAAACGCATCTGTTAAGGTGCCATCAATGCTGAAAGACACAACATGCTGCCATCCAGACCACGTCTTTTTTTTTTCCAGGTTTCACATCCCCGTCTATCCCAGCAGGACAACGCCAAGCCACAACCTAAGTTACAACAGCGTGGCTTCGTAGTAAAACAGTGTGGGTACTGGCCTGGCCCTCCTGCAGTCCAGACCTGTCTCCTGTTGTAAAATGCGTGACAAAAAAACGGAGACCCCAGACTGTAGGGCAACCGGAGTCATATATTAAGCAAGAATTGCAAAGAATTTCACTTTTCAAAAAGTTCAACAATGAGTGACTCAGTTCCCAAACGCCTACGGAGTGTTGTAACCCGGCGGTAAACACGCTGCCGTGCCCGGCTTAGACGGAAAATGTTGCAGACATCAAATTTAGAGTTTATAGAGTTAAAGTTCAGTGTTTACTGTTCAACTAAATATAGATGCACAATTTCTTTCATTCTGTTTTTAGTTATGTCTTACCAAACACTGTTAGAAGTCATGCAAAATATGAGATATACATAGAACATCTCGCTGAAGCTAACTTGCAGCCGCCGCCTCTTGTTAGTTAGTTCATTAAAATGAAAGTTTAAACAGGTTGATGAAAGAATTTAGGATTTAAACGACAGGTTCAGATAAAACACTTACGTTTATACATACAAGGAGGTGGTAATGAACAAAAGAAGACTTCCTTAATAACTTTTTAGAAAAAGGCGGGTAAACACTAAAATAACAAAAGTGTGGCCGATCAGTCGAGGCACAAAACAAACAAAATCTATCCACTTACATTTTCTGTAACTGCTTCTTCTCATCGGGGTAGCGGAGGAGCTGGAGTCTATCACAAGCTGACTTTAAGGTGAGAGGTCGGCCAAAATACAATCCAACAATCTAAAATCCAAGCAACAGAAATCCAACAAATAAAAATCAAGAAGTGAGAAAAACCTCAGGGCGGAAGCCTCAAGATGGAACAAAGGACACAAAATACACCTGACAAATGAAACCAAGGAACACGGGGACACCGAGACACAGATGAAAACTAATCAGGCTGGAACAGAGAGTCAACATAGACCTTTGTCTTGAAATAGTGAGGTCAGCTCAGGTGTTTCCAATGATAATTATAAGGGTTCCTTTCCATTTAGTGCAGCAGAGCCTTTCCGGTGGGCCAACATGCACCACGACACTCTGTTTGACCTGAATGAATTTATTAGTATCATTTATGGAAGAATTATCCTATCTTTATTCAAGAGCGCACATTTTCAGTTTGAGAGCATGATTTCTCCTTACTCTAAAATAGGTGACGATTCAAATAGTCGTCAAAGCGAGGTCACTCTAAACTTTTCTCTGTGGTCGTCCCCAAATGGTGGAATGACCGACCAACGGCTACAAGAACTGCAACATCCCTTTCTACCTTCAAAAAACTTCTAAAAACCTTTCTGTTTCGAGAATGCTTCCCTGCCTAACAAAACTAACAAAACTAACAAACTACTCTGTGCTCCTTTACACCTTTCAGCTTATGTCCTCCTCTGTAAGTCGCTTTGGATAAAAGCGTCTGCTAAATGCAATGTAATGTAATGTAATGTAATGTAAAAATAGCTGGCTAGTATGGTAAATCGGTGTAATTTTTACAAACAGACCATATACCCGCCCCTGCGAAGTGCCCAAAAAGCGTGAAGGAACACACCCAAGATTGGGCCAGACTCTAGCTGTTTTGTGCGAGAGCAGAAAAATATTTGAGAGCGCACAGGACATGTTTTGAGCGCGAGCACATTAGATCTGAGTGTGAGCATAAAATGTGAGCACGAGGACAATAAATCTGAGCACGAGAAGGAGGAATCATGCTCTCAAACTGAAAATGTGCGCTCTTGAATAAAGATAGGATAATTCTTCCATAATCATTGGTAAAAAAAAAAGGCTGCTGTGAAAAAAAGATCCATGACAGGAAGTAAAGTAACACAAGACACAGAGAGCGTGAGCGTAACAAAATAAAACAGGAAACACTAGAAACAAGAAACCCAGAAATGCGACAGCGTCTGTACAAAGCGCCTGCACGCAGGTCAGTTCCTGATGAGGGCCGCTGGGAGATCTTGTGGTTTGAGGCCTGCGTCCGCCCCGGAGAGTGGGAATAACTGCATGTCCACTGATAAAGGCAGCTGGCTGTGGTGACGCTCAGTAAAGTTTTATTGTCAGATATGCACAGATGATTAGGCCAGCTGTGCGGTGTCATATATTCCTAAACAAACCCTGCAGGAACTGAACTCTCACCTCTTACACATATGGGTTACAGGGCTCGCACTCACGCTTTTGTTCATGCACTTAAATACGTGCAAACATTACACACACACACCAGAACGAGAAAGTCACAGTGCGCTCGCTCGCTTGTATAAAAGCTTACACAACGTGACCCTTGTTAAAGAAATCATATTTTCTCTCTTAGTGTTACAGCCTTGGTGAATGGTTTTTCTCTGTGACCACACTGACTCAAAGAAGGACAACAATTATGATCTCTCGGCCTCATCTAAATTCTGTCTGCTAAATCAGTTAAAAGGAAGTGGGAAGCATGTGAAACTGAGCCCGGGCTTTCTATAAATCACCTGTTCACTCTCACTTGTGCGTCTCCTCTCCGGGGTTGCTGTGGCGACGAGTGCGTGTCGCTTTTCTCGATCCAAAATTGTTTCGATCAAAGGAGCTGTGTGATACGCAGCAGCCCCGTGGAAAAAAAAAAAAAAGGCCTGCGCAGTTCTCTCTCTCTCTGTTTATTTTGGAACAAGAACAAGATAAACCCAAGTGACGTCTTATTTATTTTCCCGCTCTTGCCCTCTCCTCCCCTTTAACAAGCAGAGTCGTGAAGAAGAATTCCTCGATAATCCATCAGTATCAGTCCAAAGTGTGTGTTCCCTCGAGTGTTGACACCACACACTCACTCACTCACTCACACACACACACACATAGATATAAAAATGGAGTGTGACCAGGTCTAACGCTACAACACAAAGTCAGATAATAAGGGACACAATCAGATAAAAGGCCATGAGCAATGAGGCAAATGACATGCTTGATTGTGATTGGTCCCCGGGGTGGTCTACTGGTGGTCTCGTGCCAAAGGAAACACGACTTACATGTGGTTCTTGAAAGTATTTTAATGGTAGAAAAAACAACTCTCCGTCAGCATGCTTCTGCAGCTTTTTTCTCCTTCTGTCATTCTCAGTGTTTCTATAAAATGTTTTGCAGAACTTGTGTCCTGTGTGTGCACCCTTTAAGGTGATAACATCTGTATCGATAAAAAGGCAGAGCATGCCTTGTCATTCACCGAATGAAGAGACAAAAACATGTTTTGTCATCTGACGTTATGATAAGCAGCCGTGTAGTTCGTCTTGTTATTCACTGAGGGGTGTTTCGTTTTTAAGCTGTTCTCCATAAAAAGGCATCTGCGAGCCACGATAAGCACCTCGAAAAGGGGAAATGAGGAAACCTCAAACTATACTCATCAGAGTTGAAATGTATCTTCAGAGAGGCCACACAGGTGACCCGAGTTGCATCATGTCAGGTTCTGCTTAACTGTAACACAGTTTGTTTGTCACACTTTACCAGTAACTTAATGCAAATATATATATAGTATATATGTTTAATTCATTTCAAGTTCAAATTCAACTTCTTGCACACCATGAAGTCTCAGTGACACAAGGTCAAAAACATCAGGCACATTTTATTTCTAGCCACATAAAAAGGCTTAAGAAGCTAGAAAGTACATATACGTGCATGCCGTATTATGATGGTGATGATCTGATGGTGAGGTAAAGCTTCAGGTCCACTGTAATGACACACTGACTATGCAGAAGTACTTCATACAACCCAACTTCAAAGACCTACCTCTTTAAGACACATTTCCCTAGTTGATATTTATATTTATTTTGTTCTTGTTATATATTATATTAGTATAATACATAATGTGTATGTGTGTATGTACTGTATGTACTGTATGTACTGTATGTACTATATGTACTATATGTACTGTATGTACGTATGTACGTATGTACGTATGTATGTATGTATGTATGTACTGTATGTATGTACTGTATGTACTGTATGTACTATATGTATGTACTATATGTATGTACTGTATGTACGTACTATATGTATGTACTGTATGTACTGTATGTCTGTATGTACTGTATGTATGTATGTACTATATGTATGTACTGTATGTATGTATGTATGTATGTATGTATGTATGTATGTATGTATGTATGTATGTATGTATGTATGTATGTACTGTATGTACTGTATGTAATGTATGTACTGTATGTATGTGCTGTATGTACTGTATGTACTGTATGTACTGTATGTATGTGCTGTATGTACTGTATGTACTGTATGTATGTACTGTATGTACTGTATGTACTGTATGTACTGTATGTATGTGCTGTATGTACGGTATGTGCTGTATGTACGGTATGTACTGTATGTACTGTATGTACTATATGTATGTACTGTATGTATGTATGTACTGTATGTATGTATGTATGTACTGTATGTATGTATGTATGTATGTATGTATGTATGTATGTATGTATGTATGTATGTATGTATGTATGTATGTATGTATGTATGTATGTATGTATGTATGTATGTATGTACTGTATGTATGTACGTATGTACGTATGTACGTATGTACTGTATGTATGTATGTATGTATGTATGTATGTATGTATGTATGTATGTATGTATGTATGTATGTATGTATGTACGTACGTATGTACGTATGTACTGTATGTATGTATGTATGTATGTACGTATGTATGTATGTATGTATGTATGTGTGTATGTATGTATGTATGTACGTACGTATGTATGTATGTATGTATTGTAGTAGTGTGCAGGAAGTTTTACTGACAAACTCGAAATCATGAGTTGAATCAATACTGACAGTACAAATTTATTAAATTACTGATGTTGTTGACTCAACTTAATATCTTTATATTTCTGCTACTTCTGATAACACTGAGATCTAGTAATTATTCAACTTCAGTTCAGTCAACACGTTTTTAGGGGAACCTAAAAAAAATCTTAAGGGCAGCTTAAGTTCAACCGTCTTCAACAGTTTTACGGTGTACAATGAGTATAACCCAAACTGAAGCGTCCCCACTTTGCAATTTGTACATAAACTCTAAATTCTAACCTCATAATATGATATTCTCATCACGGAGAGGAATAATAATTTCATGCTCCCGAAAGCCAGCACTGAGGTTGAATATGCGAGCAACTCTCTCATTTGCACGCACATAACGTCAACTCGATCTGATGCTTGGACCCAACATACGGTTAGTTTGAAAGCCGCAGGCAGTTCACCCCGGTTGCAGAGAGCAGAGTGAAAATTTGCTGCTGATGACAGGTCATGTGAAATGAAAGTGCTTTTTACATCCTCTCTTTTGTGTTTGCATCTCAGCGGGCAGCCAGAGCTCGGCCATAATCCCCCTCCCAGTGTGTACATCACTCAATGAATTCAGCCTCTATGGAAACGGGCAGGCGGTCGGACCGCTGCCATTTCACAGCCCTAATTAATACCAAACCTCTACACCCTTCACAAATTACAGCGTATACCACACAGGGCTGGCTCAAGACAACAGTCTGCACTCTGCAATAAAACGGTTCCTTCACAACCACATTAAAAACAGGGCGGTAGGTCAGAAGACTTTTAGCTTATAACTGATTACTGTTGGCTATCAGCTCCAAGTGTGTAGGCACTGTATTATTTAAGAAAGGTGGTGAAGGAAAGCTTAAGTAGTGCTGTCCAGGTGGCGGATTCTCTGAGGGATCGCTCCGCCGTGAGAGCCATCCAAGGACAGCCAGGAGAGCTTTTCTGGTGGGGGTGAGGTGGAGGGGAGGGCTTCTGTTCAGGCCGAGAGAGAGGGAGGAACTGGCCACCCCACAGTGCCCCGCTGGCTGTGGTCCGCAGCCAGTGCAGCAGTAGGTAACTCTGGAGCCAAGGTGGAGTGAGAAAGGAAGGGAGGAAACTCAGAGAGAAACCATGAAAAATGTGGAGCATGAAAATGTCTCCCTTGGTTTATGGCAGCGCTGCCTGGCTTCCAAGAGAAACACATCTTTAAATTTAACTTGAGATGTCTTTTTTTTTTTTTTTTTTTTTTCTCCTTCCACTCCCAACTGCTGGCAAGGGCCTGGTTTTGAAAGCAAGGCCAAGATGCTTGGAAAACTGCGACCATGTTAAAAAAGCACTCAATAATGTGGCTTTTTGGAAATGTGGCGACAGCTTCTGTACGAGGAGCTCAGCTTTCAGCGTTGGTGAACATGTTTGGTACATGTGCAGCTGCAGAACAGTCCACGGTATATAAATATTCAGAGAAACACTTGGACGTGCATTTACCGAGGGTTAATATGAGGTGCAAAGAAATATATCACTTAAATATGCTGATGGTTTTGCTGATATTTGAGTTTCACATGCAGAACGTTAAACATAAACTCTCCCGTGGTGTTCGGTGTGTGCACTTTTCTGTTCCTCCGGACACACACTCTCTTCTAATCCCATTCAAAAGCGAAACGTCCTAACTGTGTTTGGAATAAAAAGCCATAAATAAAAGACCTGATACTGGTTATTCCAGTGGATTGGACTAAAATGACGGGGGCGGCTGGAAAACATTTGGCCTCCTATCAAATTAAAGGTTTTTACCATGTAATAATATTTTGCTAGTCTCAGGAGGAAGTCATCTCTCATGTCGATGATTCAGAGCTCATTTAGGAAAGAAGCGTCCAGCCGCTCTCATAAATCAGTGTTCGATGGAACAAACATACCTCTGAAGGAAACAGATCCACCTCCAGTGCATCGACACTCACTCATGTACAATGACTGAATAAAATGCTCCACTGATGATAAACACATTTTCTGGCTTTGCTGCGTAATGCACATTAGCCAAAAGTTAACACCTCTGTTTGCAGCGGGTGCCATAAAACATGGATTTATGTCGGAGAGGTTCAGATACTGTTGGCAAACAAAGCTATGGGTGTGATTTAGAAATGCAACCCTGGAACTTATTCGAGTACTTTGCATAAGTACACTTTGGAGGTACTTTACCTGAATCTTTCCATTTTCTGCAGCTTGATGATAAAATGCTTTTTTTTTACTTTGCATATTCTGAGTAGTCTGATAGTTTATATAGGGGGCGGCATTAGCTCAGTCCATAGGGACTTGGCTTGGGAACCGGAGGGTGGCCAGTTCAAGTCCCACATGATGGTCTGGCTGGCTGCCCATCACTCCACCATCTCTCTCCACATTTGCATGTCTATGCCCTTGTACTGCATGTGTGTGTGTCCGGGTTAAAATGCATGTAAAAATAAAATTAATGAAGTATATCTTCATAACTACCCAACATGATATATATATATATATAATACTACACAACAATAATAACTGGGCAACCAATGGGTTAAACAGTTAATAGGACATTATGGCATTTTGCAACCATATCATAGTTTGAGTGATTGATAAATACACGCTCCCATGTCTTCTACCAATGGACCTGGGTAAAGTTAACACAGACACTATTCACTATTGGTCAATTCTTTTTTCGCAGATTTTTATTTTTTTTACTAGCATATGCACAATATTGTTTGCAGCAATACATTTCTAATGTACGCTGGGTCCAAACTGGTAAAGATGACCCCGGTATTGCATCATTGAGCCAAAGTAAGTTGGTTTTTAACTCAGTGATATTTTAGTCTGTTGGTGAACTACAACATGAGAATGCTGTTTACAACCTCATGCATCAAAAACAATACTCGAATACTGCAATTTATCGTAAAATAACATTAAAGTCTGTCTACATAATGAGAACTTTGACTTTTATCATGTACACTTTGCTGATAATACTTTGTTTACTCATGTTTTAATGAGAGAGTAGAGTATTTTTTTTACAGTGCTCTATTACCAGTGGTGAGTACATTAACTCAAGTAGTGTACTCGAGCACAGTTTTCCAGTTTATGCTTCTTTACACTTCCACTCCACATTTTAGAGGCAAATGTTTGACTTTGTACCGCACCGCATTTGTCTGCAAGCTCGAGTTAACAGCCTACAGAGTAAACCTATGATCAACTAATACCATATGAATAATTATACTTGTGTTTGACATGTAATGGAGTATTTCCGCGCTGTGGTTTTGCTTCATTTAAGGACCTGAGTGCACCTTCCTCTATTCATTCACGTAATCGTCGTCATCGTGACAATAACAGACAGTATCGCCTTCATCTCCTAGATGAGGAACCAAACCTCCATCTTTTTTTGCACACAACGTTTGTTCTCTGCAGCTTCTCAAACACTTGTTGAGTTATGGTGAAGCTTCCCTCTGCCCGCACCCTAACACACCACCCTCTCTTCTTTCCTCCGGCAGGGCCGCAGACTCTAAGGCCTCCTCTGATGCATTACGACAACAGAGGAGAAATCTCCATCAGCCTATCAAACAACTTCACAGATAATGCCTTAAAGCAACTGGACACGTCACAGCTTTTAGTCATGTTAATCCCTCAACCACTGCAGACAGAAACCCCCTCGTCTGCTCTCTCGCAGAGGTAATTTGTTTTACACAGTTACTTTTTCAAAGCGTTAAATATTGGCGAAATCTGCAAAGGCTGGTTTTGTTTTATGGGTTGCCCTGTCCTGGGTTGCCAAGAGGGACGTATAGGACAGCTTTTAATGGAGGGGGAAAGGCTGACATAAAATACAGGCCAGATGGACTTTCTCCTATCCTGCTCATAAAAGTTCTTAGGACAGTTCACAAATCACGGCCTCTCAGTATTATGTTAAGCGTTTGGATTGTTATTGTTATTGTACATTTGCAAATACTAATGTAATTTATAGCTTTTCAGGCATAATTCGAGACTCAACCCACCCAGACATTTAATATGTGAGCGTTTAACAGTTAATATTGGGTTGATAGAGTGCCCGGAGGTTTTTTTACTGCCTTCCATGGAAACTGGCTATCATAACTCTGACAACTTTTTCATCCAGCGTGAATTAAAGGTGAAGATTAAGCATCGAGTGCCATCCACTTCGTTAATTGTCACGGGTCTTGTGCTGGAGTTTGGAGGTCCGACGTCTTCTGTATGGAAAAGTGCAGCAGCAGGTATATTGTACAGCCAGGAGAGAGGGGAAAATGAAAAGTGAAATTCAAGATGCTAAGCTAAAACGGAAAAACTGCAGCTCTCTGGGGGTCAGTCCTCTTTCCGGAGGAGAGGAAAGTGGACCCCATAGTGGAGAGAGTTTGCGGTGGTCTGGGTTTTTGGGTCACTCACTATGATGTTACTGCTAACATGACAACAAATACCAGAGGGCTTTGAGTTTCCTGACTGAGATAATGCTCTGAGAAGCACAGGGCTTTATTCCCGATCACATTATGCTTCACGTCTATGCTGAGCAGAGGTGTCAATATGAGATTCAGAGCCGAGTGGTGGAAAAGTCCCAGAATACACTGACTCAAGTGCTGTACATATGTACAATTATGTTTTATACTACTTTAAACTTCATACCTCAAAACATTTCAGATTTCAACATTAAGTATATAATTCCCAGCTGTACTTACTCTGCGGATTAGATTTGATATATAAAAAACACATCTATGACATGATTAAAATACAAAAACATATATAAAATAGACTCAATCTGCTTCACCTTGACCAGATGCAACATTTGAGTATGTGTAACTATTTTTAAAAAGTAGTATTGTTACTTTTACAGAAGTTAATTCTTCTTTGAAACTGTGAAATGTTCATTTTTCATTTTTATGTTGATAGAACATGCAGTTGCACCAGTAAGTACTTCCCACCATTCATATAAAAGTATTAAAAGTGTAAAACTACTTTGTTATAAGTTAAAGTTAAGTCCTGCACTCAAAATGTTACTTACATACAGCAAAGTACCAAAAGTAAAATGAGTCATTATGCAGAAAATCTCAGATGAATATTTTTGGTGGATTCACATGGAAAAGGCGTGAAAACATAAATAAATACACCTGAACATTAAAGCACATTAACTTGTTACAGCTTTGTGAGTGGGTGCACTGGGGGGCGGGGAGTGTCTGTGTTTCTAACATCCTGGTTACGGCCCTGCTGACAGGACCAGCTCTGCATAATAAGTACTTTTATACTTTAAAACATGAATGCATGAGTATTACTATCAATGAAGTATTTGTTTACAACGTGGCCTTGAGTATAACTGCATATGTCCTCCTCGGCTGGTGTTTATTTTATGGACACCTGATTAAACCGACAACAAACGTCTTGCTTGACGTCTGAGACAGATTGTTGCATTAAACCCAAAAATTAAGCACACAAACACTCACACTCACACACACACACACACACACACACACACACACATTAATAAACAACATCTTATCTGACACACTTGACACTGGGCTGCAGCTGCGTTTGGAAAACACTTCTTCGGTAGGAATTTTCTGGATAAGTCATCATGTTTTAGCACCGAAAAATACTTTTGCAACATATCTGACAGTTGCGATGACTGCATAGGTTAACTTCAGTACAGTTTGAGGGATAACAATGAAAATTTGCTGTTGAGGAGGAGCCGTGGCGGCTTATATTCAGACTTATGGGGCTCTTTTAAGATATAATTACTCTGACAGACGCAGGTAGACTTAATAGACATGTAAAAGGAGGGAGTGTGTCGTTGCATCATATCATTAAACATCCTTAAACGGGTTTAATGACGCTGCACATGTGGGCTTGTGTTGCAGATTTCTTCTATCTCATAAATCTGCAGCAGTCACCGTTGACCATTGCGATAAGGCTGATTGAGAAATGACATTTCAACACTCTTGAGTTTGTCTGTGCGTGGCATCGTGTTCCTGTTGGTCATAAATTACAAAAACACACAAAACAGGAGAGCAGCTCTGAAGTGGACTGACTGCTGCACAAGGGAGGATTATGAGCAGGACTATAAATGGAGGAGATGTTGATTGTATCTGTGTCTGGATACATAAAATATACTCGCTGCTATCTGGAGCCAGTAAATGTATACAAACTATAAATTACCCCTCTTCTTCTTCTTTAGTTCACTGAGTTACATTCATGTTTATAGGAGAAGAAGATGTAAGCATGAAGGTATGATTTGGTCCATTAAAGTATTGAAACTGTTTTTTTTTATTTTAAAATGTAAATGCATTTTATTTTTGTTGGTGAGGTAATAATCAAAACAATATTCTGTTTTTCTCCTGCTGCACACCACAGTATGTGTGCATGCATGCTTATTCTATTCTATTCAATTTTCATTATTATTATTAGGATTTTCTTATTAAATCACATATTTTAGACAACAGCTACTCTCTAATTCCCGTCTTCCAATAAATTTGCATTTTCCATTTACTGATGTGGTTGCATGTTTGCAGCATGTGCATGCAACTTGGCTTGCTGATTTTTTATTTTATTTTATTATTGTTCCTGAAGGTTTTTTTTTCCTGGTTTAAATGCAAATACAAATAAAAATCTATATTTTAAAAAAAATGCTGATTTAAAATTAAACTAAATAAACTAAATCAGTTTCCTGATGAGCGAGCAACATGCATATAATAATAATAATAATAATAATAATAATAATAATAATAATAATAATAATAATAATAATGTCATCAAACATCGTTAAACAGCTTTAATGCTGCACATGTGTTGCTCTCATAAATCTGCAGCAGTCATCATGATGAGGCTGATTGAGAAACGACATTTCAACACGACACTGGCTGAAGTGGCATCATAATTCCTCTTCTACTTTTTCATCTTATAATAATAATAATTATAAAAATAATTAAAAAGTAATAATAATACGATTTCTTAAAGTAAGAAACATTTTATTTACAATATTTTCAGTGCAAATTATTATTAACAAAATAGGACATCTATATATCCGGACAAAAACAAACAAACAAAAAAAAAAATACATGAACACGTGAAACGAGTGGTTCATAACCTAAAAATTTAAATTCACAACCGCATATTTCCTGCAGATGAGGAAAACATGATGCACACGAAAGCTCTTGAGAGGAAAACGACAGTAAAGAGACACTTGGAGGTGGCCGGAGGTCTTATTTTGAAATTTAAAAATAGCTTTTTATTATTATTATTATAATAAAGGGAAGAAATAGATCTACTCATGATGCGTGTGTCCGGACATAATGCTGCTCCACTTGTTCCCAGGAGTTACCGGGGCCTGACTGACTGCTGCAGGACTTCAGGGGCGGGGGCCACATGTTACTACATAAACGCTCCAGATGTGTTTGAACATCACTGTCGTTCTTCTGTCAAAATAATAATATTAATATTAATAATAAAAACTCGTCGTTACAGTTCATAAAACAACTCTTCGCGCTGCCTTCATATCAGTATCTGAGAGGCCGGCGTGTCCGTGCCTGTGGCCGCCGCCTCTGCGCTGCTCGCCGGCCCGCTCCCGCTCATGATCACGCTGGTTTTGTTGAGCTCGGAAACGTCCAATTGTCCGTCAGAGTTTTCCTCCGGAGCCTCGTCGGAGTCACACTCGCTCCTGCCGTCGCTCTCACACTCGGACTCCGCCGGCTCCTTCGGCTCCCCGCTGCCGGGCTCGGACACACTCTTGTCCGGCTGCTCCTTCTCCTTGTCCTTCTGAGCCTGGGCCTCTTTGGAGTGTCTCCACTTCATGCGTCTGTTCTGAAACCACACTTTGACCTGAAAACACACACACATGCACGACGGTCATTATCAGGCTTTTATTTTTTTTGCATTTAATATCCTTGAAAGTCCTTGAATTTTTTTCCAGGTAAACCTGACACCAGTGTAGAGACTTTAAATCCAAGAGATCATGTGTTTATTTGTTATTTTTATGAGATTGTCAAGTTTCCTATAATAAAAGCTTAATTATAGGAAACTTTGTACACAAGCTCTGAGTCTCACACTTTAAAAATTAATTTTATTACACGTTTCCTCTAACATATAATGAGGGAAAATGTAAGTAAAACACTTCCACACACACATTTCAAGGCTACCAAAAGCTAACCAGTGCTCCAGGAATATTTGATTTAAGCAGGTGAGTCTCACTGAGGTGTAAAGATTTGTTTTCATCAGCAGAAAAAAGTGTAAATATATATAAAAAATTATTATTATGAGCTATAATTTACAATTAATGTTGACATTTGCTCGGATGTTTGTGGGTTTCACTGTAGTGGTTTGATGACATGTAAACAACAACTGTTATCATGCTGTTTAAAGGGTCTTTTATTTTATATATATATATATATATATATATATATATATATATATATATATATATATATATATATATATATATCCTGCAGGTTTGTTTTTTTTTTAATGTGAGGGGTTTTTTTTAGATCTAAGACTCTTTATCAGTCTTATCTGTCGTGTTACACACCTGAAGAATGTGACTGCAACCTACACACATTTTTTTAGGATTAATTTTATTTCATATCTTTTCACTGTCACGGCCTGAGTCACCGACGGAAGACACTGATGTCATCATCGGGTGATTTATTTCTGGGAATTTTATTTTATTTGTCGTGACCTTGGGTTTTAACTTTTCACATGGTCGATATTTAAATATATGTTTTATCAGCTGTTTGAAGTATTTTTAGAAGCTGGGAATGTAGAAGAAGGAGGGAGGCTGGATTTAGATGTGGAATGTGGGAAATATACAGATGATTCATAATAATAATGATAAGAGGAAAATGTTTTCGGTGTCTGGCTGTTTTTATTTCTTTTTCTTTGGAAGGGGTGTGGTGAGGACAGCCCTTATTTCTAATATCCTGGCTCTGGTCCTGTGGTGTTATTGTTTTATTGTTTATTACATCTACTCTCATGGGGCCCATTCACATATAATTACCACATGCTTACACTATCATACAGTAAATAAGATTATATCAAAGCGTACACATGTATAAAACATTTAAATAGAAGAAAATCATTTATTTGAACTCACACTGCAGAGAAATCTAATTATTTTGCAGGCCTGTGCTCCAGAATAATCTCTTTTCTTGTGTGCCAAAAATTTTTGATCTGCTTCTCACCTGAGCGTCTGTCAGCCCCAGCATCGCAGCCAGCTGCTTTCTGTCTGGCTTGGTGACATATTTTTGTATCTCGAATCTCTTCTCGAGTCCTTTTCTCTGCAGGTTTGAGAACACCGCCCTCGACCACGACCTTTTCCTTTTATACGTCTGTGGCATGGTGTCTTTCGTGAGGACGGCGTATGGACCTGAAAGACACGAAGAGGACACGAGGTTTAAAATAAAATACATTTTGAAAAAAAAAAAATAGAGAAGAGAAACCAGAGAGAAAGATTCACTGCAGGTGTTTGACACCTCCAGACAAACAGAGAGCTGGACTGGGCCAGCTTCCTTTGTCTGTCACAGTCCTACATTTGTGGTGGCTACCTGGGAAGGTGTCCTGAAACTGATGCTGGCCTGATTGCCTGCTGCTGCTGCTGCCTAGTGAACTCATCATGGAGGACGCGTCGCTCATCCCGGGGTCTATGGAGGAGAAGTACTGGCTGGCCGGAGGCTGAACGGGGATGTGGATCCCTGACTGACGGTTCGAGCTAACGATGGATGTGAGATCTGTTACAGAGCGAGAGATGATGAGTTATCGCAGTGACACAACGTCAAAGGGGGGGCAAAGATGGTCTGGTGTTTAGAGGAAGGGACCATCCTACAGGATTTCAAGCTAAACTCTCAGCTGCTGTTTTTAGCTGATCCTGACCTCTGACCTCTCTGGTTTAGGGGGCAGAAGAGGAGAGGGTTTCCCCCCACAGGGCTCCTTAAAAGTGAGACATTGTGAGGCTGCTTGGGCTCTTACTGCTCTGTGAACAAGTGTCAGTGTCATAAACTGGCAGATACACATGAGAAAAGTCAAAGGCTGCTTCTAGTTTTGTTGCTTTCACTTTCTAAAGTTGGTTCTTATGAAATAAACATTCCAGAAAAGCCCTGACATGTCAGGAAACCTCTCTACAAACATGAAAACAAAAAAAAGTCTCCTCTCACCTCTTAACGACGACTTTTCTCTGCCCTTTGGATCAAAGTCTGTCGACAATATCCGATCAATTCCGAATTTGAGGTCTTTGCTTGAAGGCGGGGGACCTTGTTGGGAATTTAATGCAGTCCTGGAGACTGATGTGAGCTGTAGTCCGTGTCTGTGGTAAGGGGACGCCGGACTCACCCTGGCACCGTATACCGAAGGCTCCGGCGCAACAGGAGAAGGGCGCAACGGCGAGCTGCCGGAGTGCCCCTGTTGCGCACGGTGATTGTTGTGGTGGTGGTGGTGGTGTCCCATATGCACCATGAGGGCCGACGATCCCGGGATGTTCTCCGCGTCTCCAGCCTGCAAAATGTCTGCGATGCAAAAGGAGGGTTTCTTCATGGTATCCACAGCGAAGCCCCCTGCGCAGTACGCGGACCAGAGGCTAAAATTTGATGCGTAAAACGGGTTGAGCCCGGCCGTGTACATCCCGCAGCCTCTGTAACGCGTCTTATTGTTTCTCGGAAGACGGTACAACACGGACAGACATGTAAAAAAAGCAAGGAGAGCGTTTTAGGGGGAGAGATGACCGTCCTCTTTGCGTCGGTGCCAAAATCGCTCTCCCAACTCTGAAATCCAAACCCTGCAGCTCCACTCTCAAGTTCCTCCGCTGACACTGATTGGTCGCTCCCTGAGCCAATGGACGTCTCGCACTCGCTAACATCACGCCCTTGTAAATGAGGATGATGTGTATCACACACACACACACACACACACACACACACACACACACACACACACATGACCGGGGACACTTCGTAGCAATTTTGAGCCTGAGATGATGGATGGATCACTTAAAGAGAACCTCCACCCATCAGCGCACACAAACACATTATACCCATTAACTCACGTATTAATTTCCATTTTTTGGTGTGTGTGTGTGTGTGTGTGTGTGTGTGTGTGTGTGTGTGTGTGTGTGTGTGTGTGTGTGTGTGTGTGTGAATAAATTACATCCCAGCTCCAGAGGTGAGTGGACTATAAATATAACCATGGAAGAGTTTGATCCACAGGCTCTTTAAAATAATAAAATACATATTTAATAACTGAGCGCACAGAAACACGCAAACATGCCGGTTATAGAGCAGAGGCTGGAGCTTCTAATAGCTCCCGGACTCATCCTGTTTTTGATGGGCCGTGATTCGTGTTAAATGAGCGGATATTCCTGCTAGATTTGCCCCCGAAATAGAACCTGTTTTAGTATTTTAGGATACAGCAGAAATCCTTATTTCTTCCGGAGCAGAGAGGGGGAGAGACTTTATAATGACTGTTAGAACTTCCCTTTTTCAATATTTGTGCAACTTTATCTCGACCTGCAAGTTGCACGGTGACGCAAATCCGTCCCCATGCTCATAATAAACAGAGGAAACCTATTCCCCACCACCACCACCCTCACCTCCACCACCCCCCTCTCTCTAAAGCGAAAACACAATTAACTTCAGAGGCGATGCTTCATCCGCAAGGCCCCCTCAAGATTCGCACGCTGGGTCTTGGCCAATAAAGATTTTTTTTTTTATAACCAAGGATTTAAATTGTACAAAATAAAATACATGCGACTTGATTTTTTTTATTTCCTGCAGCAGCAGTATGTATTTGGCTGGTTTGATGTAAAGCAACATATTTTAATATTTGCATCAAGATGCAGCTTTTATATTTATCTTTTTTTTTTGCTGTCAATAAAATTTAACTCTCTCTCCCTCCTGTCGTGGCTTCACCCCCCTCCTCCTCTCTCGCATGTTTCTCTCGCATGTGTTCAAACAATGGCTTCTGAAGCCTCGCATTCATTTAAAGTCTTGATTCATGCAGCCGGAAGGGCCGATGACCCTGACTGCCTCCTATCATGCTGTTTTCGAGTGACACTTTTCCGGGTTAAAATTAGAAATGAGCTTTTTTTTTTTTCTTTCTGTAACGTTTGCCCTCCATCAATGCAGTCAAAACAATCCAGGGAAGAGGATGTAGCAGACGCAGCACGCCTCGAGTTATTTCAGGTGCTGATGAGCTTTTCAGTGGGAAGCATTAAAAAAAAAAAAAAGAAGAAGTAGCAGGCCTCAGATCAGCCTGTACACACAGGCCTTGGTGCTTCATGGAGCTGTGATAGACAGACCAAGGGTTGCAGTGATATAGAAATCCATAATTCAGAAGATGTGCAGTTTGCAATCATTAAATAAATCCTGATCGCTGCTTTACTGTAAGAAAGAAGGAAAATGCATGAGACACAACACAGTTATTAAAAATCACAGAAGAAGCACAGATATAATTTCTAAAAATCCTGGTGCAAAAACATCTGATCATTTATGAGTGTGCATGATTTAAAAGAAGCATGCAGCAGACTCTTTAATTTGAACGATAAAGCATAAAGTTGAGATTTCATGTTATAACATGAAGCAAATCTTTTATTGTTTCCTGCTGCAAAGGGTGCAGTTTCTCTATTTGTTCCTGTTAATAATCTATAATAAAATGAAAATGATCCTGAGTGATTGGAGTTTTGAATCCAGAGTAGTATTCACACACACAGAAAGAGAGGGAGCTGAAAGTCACAGCTCGGACACACGCTCTCTTTTTCAGGATGCAGAATGTGACTGTGCTCGTGAAAACATCTGGATTTCACGTAAGAGAAGCAATTACATCATTTCATGCAGTTATTGCTGTTAAAATGATAATCATTCATTGTTTTTATATAAAATAAGAATTCATTTTTGTGCATGCTCTTAACTAGACAAAGCATCAAAACCTGCAACACAAACTGCAGCTTTGTACACCACATAAGAATTAAATCCTAACTTCACATCAGTGAAGGTCCAGGTCTGAAACTTTAATATTTAAAAAACAAAAGCTCACATTTGATCTACAAATCACCTGTAAAAAAAACCCTGAAATATTACTTTTTCAGCCAGAGCCCTGCTGGATACTATTATTCACCTTTATTTCCCTATTCCAAGCCGGCCCTCTGTGGAGCTGTATAAATGATGGCAGGTGGGATTACCGCCAGTGCCAGTGACTCCTGTCTCTGGTTAAAGGGCTGTAAGTACTCCAGACCTGAATCTGTCTTCAACAACAGAGAGTTCACACTTTAAAAAAAAAAAAGTCTGCTTCTCTTTGTCTGAAGTAGTTTGGAAACCAAATATTGATCTTGACACAATAAAATGTTTTCACGACCATAGATAAGCACATGCATTCACCATTCATCAATAGTGGAAAGTGCTTTTTTATTTTATTTTAGATGAACAGCATGATACGTGTGTAAATGACCTCATCTAAGATGAAATCATTTCCTTAAACTTTGAGTGTTGTTGAATTTAAATCAGTTTTAGGCCCCAAAAAAAGCAGAAAATCATCCAACATTTTTGCAGGAACACAAACCTGTGAGCAGAATTTTGTTTTTTTTTTCTTCTTTATTATCACATTTAATCATCTCACACCACCTCCAGGTTTAGGTGTCCAACCTAACAGAGGGGCCTCATGTTGGGAACCATCGCAGAGAGGAGGTAAAATATCTGGACAAGCTGCAACAATAAAATGTTGCTTATATGTTGATGATTAATAATTTAATAATGTCCCATAGCAATCTATCGGTCAAAGTTTTTCTATCTAGTACATTGTGCTGATAATATTTCTTTATGTTTTACTTCTACTTGTAATTGCATACTGTGCTTAAAATCTAGAGTTTATTAAAGACCATAATCATTGTAACGACGGGCTCGCCGTTACCCCCATAGACATGCACATATTGTAAGAAGATGTGTTAAAGTATATTGTGGATTGAGCTAGGGCGTAACAAAGGTAACTCACCACACCTGCTGCTCTGTCTGCACATGGGGTCACGTCCAAACAGATCCCCGGGGAACGTGGCCCTTATGTATGGTTCTGGAGGACAGCAGTAAGTGGGAAGTGGGAGTAGGGGAGTTTGTGTGGGGCTATGTAAAAGGTTCATGCTATATATTCATGTGTATGTATTTGTTGGTGTTTAGTAATGGTATATGGGTTTGTAAATAGGTGTATATATTGTATTTATGTAAATATTTATGGTTTATTAATATATGTGTTAATATGTAAAAACCCCTATCAATGGTTTAAACTAATTAGTCATGTGATTAAGGGGAAATAGATAAAAGGGACGGAGAAATGTTTGTTGAGTTGGTATTGGAAGGAGATTGGAGAATTGGATTTTGAGGATTGTTGTTATTGTTGTTATTGTTGTTATTGTTGTTATTGTTGTTATTGTTGTTATTGTTGTTATTGTTGTTATTGTTGTAAAGTGTTTGATTTTGTATGTGTGGAATAAACACACATACATTACCACCTGGAGAATCATTCTCTTGTGTTTTGCCTCCGGACCGCTCGGGCAAGCTGACGATCATATTTGTGAACATTTTTTTCATGAAAGCAACATAAATATAATTTTCCATGCATACTGTAAATAAAAGCTCACTCCTCATTGAAACATGATGAAACACTAATAAACTGATCAGCTGATCGCCTCAGAGGAGGCACAGCTCGATGATCACGCCTCAAACAAACAGCATGAAAATGAAAAATCAAATCATTGTGCATGAAAACCAAGCCGTGCACTGTCGACTACCTGATGTTTAAAGCGTCCGGCCGAGCCTATTGTTGTCGCCTGATTGCTCGCTGTGTGTTTTTCAGGAAGCCCCTATCAGCCTGGAGGAAAAGTGAACGAGCACCTCGGACTGTAGCTCTGCAGGATCAGAGGCTGCAGGACAGAATTAAATGATTTCCATTATTACACCGAGAATTATTGCTCCCCCTCTGTAAGACTCCAGCTCCAAGCCAAGATTACTATTTCTGGCAATGTTTGCCTCAGGAAGGAACTTTCGCAGATTTAATGGGACGTGGGCCATTGTACACAGCCTTCTGTATGGCACTGTGCCATCATTTCCACAGAGAACAGAGGGAGGGGGGAGAGAAAAGAACTGAAGGATGTTGTCTAAAGTCAATTCAAAACAAGACTGTCTCATTTATGTGATCCTGAATACAGTCAATATATATTTCAAACACAAAACTCTCTCTCTCTCTCTGAGGTGGAGATGAGTTTTAATTTGCATGTAGGAGGTTAAACGTCAAAAGTCTGACACGCTCCTGTGATTTATCTTCTTCTGCTTCGTGCATCTTTTATGAAACACGACTGGTTCTATGTTCAGCAGGAAAAACTGAAAGCAAATTACAAACATCTTTGTCCACGTTAAGCGTCATTCAGCACAGTTGTGGAAGAAGAGTAGCAACAACACAATGTAAAAATACTTTATTACACTTTAAATGACAGCATATCAGAAGTATAAGTACTCATTATGCAGGAAATGGCCCCCGCGAGCTGTTTATTATTGTATATCTTAGCATTTTTAATCAACATTGCTGTCACATTACTATGCAAACTGTTGTTGTGGAGCTAATTTTAACTCTAATGATGTATAATATTTTATTTTATGTGACGATATAAGATGAGGCAGCAGCACAAGTCAAACAAAGAAGAAAGAAGGGATAAAAAAAGCTATTTTAATGAAAAAAAATGAAAAATAAAATGAGGAATTAAACAAATTAGAGAGGAATATCTATTTACGGTGTACAATATATAAATGACAGTACCTTGGACTATATAAAGGAACTTATTTGTGCAATAGAATACAAAGAAACTAATGAGTAAAAGTACATTTCTGTATTATAAAAGTACTGAAAAATCTCTTTTGATCTTGTTTGAAGTCCCATACACATGAAGTCAGATCTTTTTTTCCATATCATCATACAGTCACACAGAATACTGATTATTCTCACAGACACCACATAAAACATTAATGAGCATGTGAAGACACTAAATGTACAAGCAGCTCCCCCCAGTGACTAAATGCTCTCGCTTCTTCTTCTCTGCTCAGTTTCACAAATGAAAATAATAAAATAATAACAAATAATTAAATGATTAGATAATTTGAAAAAAATGATGATGAAGTATGAGAAAACAAACAAAGGCTTTGTGATGACAATGTCAAAATATTCTCAGAAAAGACTTACTTAAAATAACAAAAGTGCACAAATACTTATTTAAATGTTATATTTCACTGTTGTAGCTGGTTGAAGTGGAGCTACTCTGAACTACTTTATATACTGAGCAGTTACTGTGGGTATTTTAATCCAGTGGTTCCCATCCTAGAGGTTAGGTCACAAAATAAATCTGGGGTATTGTGACATAATTAATGAGAGAGGACAAAATGTTTATTATTTTTTCTGGATCTTTATCTAATCTTTGCTATTTTTGTGTGAAATATTGGATGTCTTATTTATTTATTTATTTATTTATTTTTAACCTCTTTAGGCCTCAAACAGTTTACATTTAAATGAAACCATCTGAAAAGTTTAAAGATGAAATCACTGGTTTAACATTTAACACTTAAAATTTATTGCATTCTTCTTAAAGTAACCAAACACTAGCACAGTCAAGTGAACTTAGTAGTAGAAGAATTAAAACAAAACAAGTGCAACATCTTTCTGAAATGTAGTGTAGAGTGGAATACAACAGAAATATTCAAATAAAGTAATTATAAAATAGTATAGTATAAAAAAAGTTATACTTCAGTCAAAGTAGTTTCACATTCCACGGTTGTGTTTAAACTTTATAGTCCATGTCGTAGACAGAAAAGTAATCATACGAGAAATATGACCCTGAAAACTCTCGCGAGAAAATGTACTATCTAAATATATTTTAATACGTGTTGATTTTTAAAGAAATAAATGTCACACTGACACAGATGATGGGTCACAAACTCTCCTGGGTGAGGCTCCTTCTCTTTAGACACTAATAATTTGTTGATAATTAAAACAACAGAACTTTTTTTCAAAATAAGATGCATGTAAAATGACTCATATCATAAGAATAAATGTCTCCCATCTCGACCTCGTGTTTCCTTTTGTGGTAGCAGTTTTTTTCTTGTACTCTTTGCTCTGCTCAGTCAAAGTTTAAAACATTAAGTGGTCATTAGCTGGACATTGGAGTGGTAGACTAATCACACTCACCCCGGCCTGCCCTCTGCTGTAAACAACCTAAAGGAGCTGCTTTAATGGAAGCTTTTTAAATATGATGGTGACTCAGTGCCTTTGAGCAAAACCATCTGTTTACATTGAAACAGATTAAAGTCGCCCCTTGCGACGGCAGGTTCGGGACTCCTCTACAGCTCCAGTGTGCAAATGTACACACGGCTAAATCACATACTGTAAGCTAAATAACTGCAGGAAGGGGAGACTAATGGAAACACAAAAGGTCATAATAACAAACCATTAGGCCTGCTGGCTTCTCCAGCGGGGTGGCGAGCTGCCATCAGGAGCATAAACCATAAAAAAAAAAAAACACAACAACAAAAAAGTCATTTATGTTTGAAATATCTTCTTTTTAATTAAGTGGGAAAAGTCACTAAGAGCAGTTTTTAAAATCGTACTGAGGCTGCTTCAAAAATAAAAAATGTGTGAATGAATCTACAAATAATGAGCGTTTGTTTGCTTACACAGTTTAAATAATGACTTGAAATGTTTCTGGTGTTGCGCATTAGGGTCAGTCAGGCTGATGCAGAGCAGAGCATCCCAGGCCTGCGTCTTTAATAGTTCAAATCTCGGTCAAATCAATCCGGCTGCTGTTTAACTGCAGCGGTGGAAAAATACGATTCACCAGCCAAGAAACTCCAAACAGGAGCAAGTCCGAAGGTGCAAAGCAGAGTGTAGAGACGCACTGTACAGATAATAATCATATCTATATATCTATCTATCTATCTATCTATCTATCTATCTATCTATCTATCTATCTATCTATCTATCTATCTATCTATCTATCTATCTATCTATCTATCTATCTATATCTATCTATCTATCTATCTCACAGGCTTATTTTTTGCTCTTTGCTGAGGTCAGCTCAGTTTGTCTCAGGGGGCAGAGGACAGATCGCATCGGGACAAATTTGTCCATAAAACAGCTACTGGAAGTTTTTCCACACTGTCCCAGGAGTGTCCTCTGCGTCTGCTCTGCGTGGGCTTATTTTATTTTATTTTATTTCTCTCTCTTCTTTTTTTTTTAAATGTCCGAGGCTGTAGATGTTGATCCAACTGTCCAGCTGTGCTATAAACACATTTCCCTTAAACAAAGTTCACATCTGTAAAAGTGTCTTTAAATTCAAACTAAAAAAAGACAGTCTATATAGTATTTCTTTTTGGTTTCTATGACCTTGTCCTATTATAATATAATATAATATAATATAATATAATAAATATATAATATAATATAATATAATATAATATAATATAATATAATATAATAATAGGCTACCAGGAAGAAATTGTCTTAGTTTTCCTTCAGGTCGTATAAACTATAACATATTTTTTATCCATTATATTTATTATTATATTTTGGATATATATATACATTTATATTTAGTTATTCGTTCAGTTATTTTATGATAATATGACAACAGAAAACCATGTGTTGTCTTTTTTAATTAGTACGTAGCACACATACATACAGACAAACAGAAACTGGGTTTTTCTAGCAGAATGCTGCCATCTAGTGGACACGTTGTGTTCTGCTGTGACAGACTCCAAGCTGGTCTGCAGCGTGTGCGTATGTGTGCCTGTTTGTATTTGTGTGTGTGTGTGTGTGTGCCTGTTTGTATTTGTGTGTGTGTGTGTGTGTGTGTGTGTGCCTGTTTGTATTTGTGTGTGTGTCTGTGTTGGTCTCACGTGTATATGGGGACTTTAATCCGAATATGTATCGACTTTATGAGGACACATGTAATTGCAAGGACAGTTGACAAATCTTCAGAAATCGGGCAGTGTAGAAGCATTTACCGTGAAGCAAACGTTATCTTAAAATGTCGTTATAATTACAGTGGTCCCTGGTTTATCGCGGGGGATACGATAAACAAAATCTGCAAAGTAAGTTTTACAATTATTCTACATGTTTTAAGGCTGTAAAACCTCTAACACTTTTATACACTTTTCTCAGACAGACATTAACATTTTCTCACATTTCTCTCTTATTTAAACTCTCAAAGTTTAAACTTTCGCAGATTTAACAAAAATAAGTTACAATACTGTATCAGTAAATGAAACCAAAGATCAAAACCTGTTTTCAAGCCCGAACATTTTTAACAAATTTAATTTTAATGATCAATCTACGAGGTTTGACACATAAGAAATTATTACCAGTAACTCACGCGTATTTCACAGTTCCTCCGACGGTGCCGAGCACAATGCGCGTTCATACTGTACAGTACGCTGTAAAAAAAAAGCATGCAAAATTACACACACAAAAAAAGCAAAACAGTGGGTCCGCGAAAAGTGAACCGCGTTATAGCGAGGGACAACTGTACACCCGACCGGATTTCTTGTGTGTCTTTCTGTGTGTGTTTGTGTGCATTCATTTAGGACTGTAACATAGTAGTAACAGGTAAAGTTAGTAAAATACAATAAAATGAAAGCTCCGACAACACAATAAGTGAATTAAACACATACATATTTATATTTATTTTAATTTTGTTAAAATGTTATTTTTGTTAAATATTTGTATGACTGTAGGTCAACACAGATAAAAACCGATAACTTATCATTTGTTGCTGATTATCTGCACTGACGTTAACTTCTTAATCAATACGTCTGTGTGTGCTCAATTAACAAATCAATGTGTGTGTGCTCAATTAACATGTTTTCCTTCATCCAGCTCCTGTTTCTGGATGGGGTCGTGCGTGCAGCTCTCGGGGGACTCTTTGGTTTAACCTTTGACCTCCAGGAAAGCATGAGCCGGGTCTTTAGGGAGGATGTTGGTCTGACTCAGGAAGTGAAGGCAGGTGTCAGCTGCTGCTGGTGTTGGTGGATTGGTGACACTGGACCCTTTTACCGGCTGATCACTGCACTGAGCCAGTGTTTTCTTTTTAAACTTCAAAGTCAGATTTCACAAAACACATTTATCTGAATTTTGACCTCATCATAGCCAGTGTGGCTACAAGGAAAATAAGTTACTTCAAGCTGAAGGTTACATATATTTATAGATTTATAGTGTCTGTTATACTAGTATATAACATTGTCACTCATTTCCTCTTTTACCCCAAATGAGGATGAAAACTAATGATAATTTTCTATCTTTCATAAATAAATCTCTTCATCATGGACGTGTAGTTTTCCGCAGTTCAACACAAGCTAGAATAAATAAATAAAAAACGCCATTAGACCGTTCAGCAACTGTGATTTAATGAGTTCCCTTTTTGTGTTCTTGTGCGTTACACGCAACACTTTAAAACTACTAAACGAGAACAAGAGAAGGAGAAGTGGGATTGAGTGCAAATCACTTGGTGCTGGAGCTCTGACGAATCAGAGAGCAAATATACAGAGAGTAAAAAATAAAAACAGCTTTAAATGAGATTCAACTGATTAAGAAAATGCAAAGTAAATCTGCAAAAACGACTACAAAGTATAAAACACTTTGTAAAGTAGAACGCTTTGGCACAATCACAGCCGCACAGTCAGCAACATTTACAAAATAAAAAGCCTCTTCTTAAAAACCGATTATGATACACAAACTTTGCACTGGAACAGATATTAAAACCGTCGTCAGAATAAACGTGACGTCTGCTTAAAACTTCAGGGTGTAAATACGAACATTTTCATCTTGTGTGACTTTGTGTAATCTTCATAAACGTGTGCTTTAGTGAATTAGCACTAAGTCAGTTCAAGTAAAAAGAAACTATATATAAGGGGACAATAAAAAGACTTGTTTTTTTTTGCGTCAGAACGATACAACGAACCCTGAAAGCTTTTCCTTTAAAAGAGCTTGCACACTCCCACACGGTAAAACACTGAGTGAGGTCAGTTAAAATCTGAGATCGGTGCAGAGTGTCCGACAGACAGTCCAGTCGTCTGTTAAGTTTTAGCTTTCGTCACCGGTCTGCACCTTGCCGTCACCCAGCAGTCTCTCTCTTTCTTCCGGGCTGTTCTGCTCCTCCTGTGTGTCCAACATCCCGGCGCAGCACGGTATCCGTGCCATCACGGGGCGGTGCAATCCGTTATAGAGCCCTGTACCCAGCAGCAGAACCAGGAAGCCCAGCACCTGCAGGCCGTGAAACTGCTCCCAACCCAGCGCCAGGCTTACCACCCAGATGACCAGCGTGCGCAGGCTGTCCAGCACCATGCGGGTGGTGGCGCTGATCTCTTTCGTGACGCTGATCCCGGCGAAGTTGAAGAAGGCGATGCTGACGGTGTTGCCGAGCAGAGCCAGCAGGATTAGAGGCTTGTGGCCGATCTGACAGAAGGCGTCCAGCGCATCCTCCAGGACGTGGCGAGGGTTGTCGGCGAAGTCGCCAACGGGGATGAAATACATCGGGATGAGGAGTAGCGACAGGACGAAGAACCCGAAGAAACCTGGAAATGGAGAACAAAATGAGTTTGGACCTTTAACAGTGCTTTAGATCAAGCAAAGAACTGTTTACACTGATGTTTTTAAATTATTTTTTAAGTCATGAAGAAGTGAAACTATCCACAAACAATTCGAGCAAAGTCTGAAAACAGAAGCGTGACTTTGGCGAACAGAAACATGTTTCTCCGTCTTTCTTCTCTTGCAAACGCTCAGATTTATCTTGTGACTCCTTATTGGGGTCTCGACCTTCTGGGTGGGAACCACTGACCTATGAAGTGGTAAATGGACTTGTATTTATACAGCGTTTTTCTGGTCTGCTGACCACTCAAAGCACTTTTACAACACTTCATTCTCATGCGTCATTCAACCGTTCTCTCACTGACGGCCAGGAGCAACGTGGGGTTCGGTATCTTGCCCAAGGACGCTTCGACTGGACTGGGAGAGATGGGAATGGAACCAGCGACCTTCACTCCAACATTCAGTCTCCTTTCAGTCTCATTCAGATAATGTGTTCATCAGCCAATTGCTAACTTTGTCCATCTGCCGTTTGGTGATGAACACGTAGTGTTTAGTCGTTGTTTGGAGCTGGCATTTAAAATAAAATATGTTGATGTTCTGATGACTTTAAGAAGTAAGAAACTGTCCAGTTTCCACTTTCAGTTACATCACAACAAGTTTACTGACATTTAAATGCTGATAATGTAACAAACAGTACCGGTTTACTTAACAGGGTAACCTGTGTAACCTTGTTTGTATTTTCCTTAAATTTTGATTTTCAGTGTTTTAGACTAGTCGACAAATATTGGTGCTGAAATAAATCATCAGATAAAAATCTGTAATTAAGTTGCATAAAAGTGTCTAAAACTCACATTTTCTGGGGGAGTATTTTCCGTTTGTGGTCCCTGATTTAGAAAATCCCTGTTTGCACACACTGTTAATCTAATCTCACTGTTGCAAGTATCACATTTACTGACAGTAAATTATGTGAAAGGGCATCTGAAACTCTTCAATACTTAGAATGTGACTCGGATCTGGCAGCGACTTTCTGTCTGACCTTTGCATTTGTCAATATTTACTTCTTTCAACATTCACTGATGGGTTAAGGGGTTACGAACTTACGCTCAGCGCTCATTACCCATACATACATGTGTATATATATATATATATATATATATATATATATATATATATATATATATATATATATATATATATATATATATATATATATATATATATATATATATATACGTAAATACACTTTAAATGTAACTGCAGATGAACAGCTGCTGTTACCTTCGGTACCGACAGCCTTAAGAGGATGGATGTTGTGCCTGTAAACAAACTTTTCCTCCAGGACCATCTGCACTGAAACAATGATCTGAGCCATGATGATCAGAAGGTCTCCTGCAGGACACAAAGAAGTAGTTGTAAATAAATTAAATAAATACTATACGGCATTTTCAAGTTAGTTTTATGTTGCACTGAGGGTGCAGTATCATAGCATTCATCCAAATAACGGCTAATAATTTAAATCCACCCCACCTGTGATGATGTCACTGAGTTTGTGCGTGTCGCCTTGGTGCCCGCTGAAGAAGTCGGCGAGGCCGACTATGACCAGGCCCAGGATGGTGATGAAGATGCCGAGCCACTGACTGGGGAGCAGCCGTCGCCCCAGGAACGCCACGGAGAGCAGACCGGTGAAGATGATGACGGCACCGCGCAGCATCTGGAAACTGGAGGCGCTGGTCATGTTGAGAGCTGGTGACAAACAAACGAACAAGAAAAAAACCCGTGAGTTCATTTTCTAGATTTCTTTGTACGTTCACAAACAAACGGCAGCGGCTGCCTGACACAGAAAACAACAACATATGAATTATCTTGTTTCCTGACGCACGCATCTATTACCTTTGAAAGTCTGACACATCCAGATACAAGCTTTCTAAAGTCACGCTTGCCATAAACACCATAAAATCAACACATTTTCCACCTTGCTACAAACGGATGAAGGCTAAAGGTCACTTACCAACATACATGATGGAGGTGGCTGTCATGTCGCACATGGCAGGCGGGAAGAAGAGTAAAGGGTTGAAGCTCTCGCCTGGGTTAATCCGAGGTTCTGGATTACGTCTGTCATGGCAGAGTAAGATGTAGAAGACGGCAAGACAACTCAGCTCACCCAGAAACATCCCGACCGCCTGAAAAGACGAAGTGTGAGACAGGAAACAGATTATTTATTTATTTATTTATTTATTTTATTAGCGGCTCTTGTTAACACCTGTGCTGCTGACAGAGCAAACGTCTTTGACCTAAACTTTATCCAAACTCTTTGCAAGATTTAAACTTTTCTTACTAAAACCTTTAACAATGATATTTGTGCCACAGTATGAAGAAAGGAATGATGTCCGATGCCCAGCCTTCTGTGCAGCGTGTCACAGAGTGCACATGAAGTGCTTTACGACACGAGGACCTGCAGTTTATTACTTCACTTCACTTTAATTACTTTACCTGCACAAATGGGTGAGAGAAGTTGTGTTCAGGGACATCGTGGCAACCCTTCGCTGAGAACAGATCAGCCCATCTGTCAGGACAAGGAGAGGTTATTACAACTTAATTATGGTTCAGCTGCGATTAGTCGATTAAACACCAATTATTTTGATAATCATGCTTTTAGCTTGTGACATTTTAGATTTGACAACTTGCATTTTTCATATTTTCTGACTTTACCCGATAAAATCAGCTGATTAAACTCTTTGTGTCTTTGCGTTATCGTGCACCAAACCTCCCATATTTCGGATTCTTTTACATTTGACCCCCCTACAAACTGACAGTACAGACGTGAAGAGGATTTCCTCTTCTCTCACTGAATACAATAAAGATCCATCACTGCACTCCGTCATGTACTGTACGGTCATATGATCTGATGAGGCCACTCGTGAAGTACAATTAACGTTTATAGTGACGTTTTATATTCAGGAGAAGCATGACCGGCATGTGAGCGTGGTGTCTGCGTCAAAAACTGCAAGACAGGGGAATGTGGTCCTAAAAAAAATAGGTGATGACAACGCACTTCCTCATGAACGAGGGAGTGAAACTTGAACTGTCGGCCTGTTGACTGAGCCGAACCTGACCTGTTTGATTGTAGTGCATTGAGTTCGTATGGTGCAAATATGAAATGAAAGAGGGAACCTGCACTAAACTGTCGACCTCCACGCTGTAACCGATCTCAGCTGTAGGTCTTTAAAAACCAGCGAGGCGGCGCTTTGCGGTGAAACCGTACCTGTATAGTTACCTCTCTGAGCAACATGACACAGCTTGTTTGCTCTGACACACACATGCAGTCCAAAGCTGTGATTTAGTTCGCTCAGCTGACAAAAGAAAAAAGGACATAGACGTGCGTGTCAGGCGGTCAGAGGGCTGACGCTACAGATTTAATAAGGAAGCTGGAAATAAGCCGAGTTACTGAAACCTCTTCCTGCAGCGGAGGAGCACTTTGTGCTGAAATAAGGAGTCATCAATCAGATTAAAGTTCAATATTAACTTGATTTGCTTTGATTTTGGACAGTTGATCAGTCTAAATAAGTGAGTTAAGGTGAAAGTGAAAAGGGCATCTTCTATCTTTGGAGTTTGCAGATGTCCCCTTGTGATCTAGGAGGATGTAATTGATATTTTACACTATTTATAATGTAAATTTTGGTTATTTGCAACCCTAAAATATGCAATGACCTTTTTTTTTCCCACGCCAGCTTCTGTATTTATTACCTGAGACATGCAAACAAGCTTTAACTGAGTCATTACTCAAGGCAGATTAGCTAAACACAGATATCAGGATAACACGGTCACAGAAATCATTGTAACATCATGACCTTAGATTAAATCTACTTAAGGAGCCTTTTACATCCCATCAAGAGTCACTTCCTGTCTGCATTCTTATCAGGTTTCTCAACAACAATGAGTCGAGTGTCCTCACACAGACAAGTCTGCGAATTTAAAGCTCGATGTGGATGTTTATATTAGCCGATTGATAAGCTAACAAGCTAACCCTTAGCTTGTAACGTGTAGTTAGCGGTGTTTCGGTCTAACGGGCGACCGTGTTAACTAGTGACTTTTTAAAGCCGTTGGAACAAGAAGAGAATACGTAGCTGTTTAAATAAAACTAGCACAGGGTCGTCCACTAATCAAATGACCGGGGGTTTGATTCCCAGCTAACCCGGTCTGTATGTCAAAGTGTCCTTGAACCTGTATTTATTTTAATAAGTCGCTTTCGTCGGCAAAATGACTAAAAATGTAAAAATAACTAAACAAAGAGGCAGAGCGCGAGGACAACTCGTAACCACGACAACCACAGATTTCGAACGTTTTCGGCTAGAGGTCACCGGTTAGCACGGTCACTCGTTAAACCGCAACACCGGCAAGGATCGATACATACGTGTTTACCTGCTAATACCTTTAAAATGCGTATTATTAGCTCTATTGCTATTAGCCAATAAGAACTACAGTTAACGGCCGTTTACATTTGTTTGTTAAAACGATGCTACAGTAAAAAATTATAATTATTATACACACATGACAACAGCACATGATTCAATTCACTCACTTCGCCGATAAAGTGTTCAGAGATCCAGTTGTCAGCATAAGTCCCGCAAGGAACAGCTGGTACTTCGTCCAGGTCATGCTGGACTGCTGTGGATCAGGACAAACACGACCTGGTTCGGGCGACCCACCAGGTTTTTGTTCAGAGAGAGAGAAAGAGAGAGAGAGAGAGAGACCCGGAGTGTGTTATTTACACGCTCTGCTCTGCCTGTAAACGCCACATGACAGCGCACAGTCAGCTGACACACTGCACGCCGCGTTCAGGGACAGTGGGGAATCACAGAATCCAACCGAGACAAACAAAGGAGGTGTGAAACTCGATAAAAAACACAAAAGATTTATTTACAGGGAGCAATTAAGACGTAAAGGAACCATCAAATGCATGCATATCAGCAAATGCAAGCCTATTTCCCCCCGTCTTTGTTAAAGGACATGAAAGGTAACTTGATATGACAGGACAAAGTTCTCCAAAAAAATCAGATGCTTTTATTGACAACCTTTGTTTTAATGCATAATATTTTATGATCCATCTGCTCTTTTGTGGAGCCACACACTGTATTTTCCGTCTAAATCCATCTCAATACAGAGATTTGACAAAATGGTCAATGTTTAATAAAATTTGAATAGAAGAATATTAACTTTACTGATCCCTCAAAATCTTTTTTAAAGTTTGCAGCCACACACACATTTGCTTATAGAGATGGTGGAGTCATTGACAGCCATGTAGTGGCACCCTGGTGGCAGTTAGGCGGTGGAAAACTTGTGTGAGACTGAAATAAAAACTTGAGAATCAAGTCATCTCTGAGTGCGAGGTCACTTTGTTCCACTAAAAACAGGGAGCAAACCACAAGACTGAATAACATAAAACTAACTTTGAAGAGAGAAAATCAGCTTACATAACAAGCTCATATAATAAATATGTATTGGAATACACACAGCTATAATTTTCTTTTTATTAAGGGTACGTCATCAGTGCCCAGGAGTTGAACTGGCACCTCTTCAGCTACCAGTCCACACTCCAGTTCCCAAGCCAAGTCCCTAAAGACTGAGCTACTAGTGAAAGAAATAACGTATAGTGTCACAAAACTAGAAGAGTAATTGCTGGTTTAATTAAGATTAAGAGTCCCTTCAATAAATAGTTTTGGTGCTTTCAAGCATTATCACACGATCTTCATCTGTCCATGCGGTTTGCCCAGTTGTTATGATCAAACTGACTCCTGAAAGCGCTGAGAAAAAATGGAAATTTGAGGATGTACTGTACAACTTCATACTAAACAAACATAGCCACTAAATTGACATCTCAGTTAAGTATTACTAGTTTTCATATATACCTGTCGCTATGATGGTTTTGGATCAGGACTAAGAATCTTCAGGATCCTTATCTGGGCTGAAATCACACTAAATCCACCTAAAACTGTAGTAACAGTGAGATTTTACTTCTGCAGTCTTATCATACACGTAGGGCTTCTGTCAATGTTACAATAGAAATACTACAGCGCGTTACATTGGGTCTTTAAAGGCAGCATGACATGCATCATGGGCAAACAGCAGGGGGAGTCAAAGACCAGACAGACCGGCTTGGATTTGAAAGTGGGACCACAGTAAATTTTCCCCTCTGTGGCCTCACATTGCTTAAAATTAGAACATGCACTCCACTTTCCACGAGGATGCTGCTGTCCCTGAGTGCTTATGAGGTCAATGTAAGGCTTTTTCAAAAACCTACAAAATGAAAAGTGACAGGAAAATCAGGTTTAAAGCAAAGTCATGGACGGTTAAGGCATCCTGACAAAACGACATGAACTCGTGTCTTTGCACACAGCAACGCAGAGGGAATTGAGATATCACACACAGATTTGTCTTCAGCTCCTTGTTTCACTCGTCTGGTGCTTCAGGGTGCTGAGCAGGATTCTTGGTGACTTCCCAAAACTGTTGATGAGATCAAGGAGTCATCTGCTCGGTGACTCTTTGTGAAGTGTCTCATCTCTCCTCTCACTGCAGGCAGCAGTAAAAAAAAAAAACCTCTTGGCTACCACCACTTAACATTTAGCCATCATAACTCTGTTTAAGTGCTGTCATGAATGCAAATAAAAAAACGCAGCACAATACTTCGTGCATGTCAATAGAACTGGGTCATACTTGTAGGAAGACTGATGGAGATACTTAGACTGGCTAAAGTGACCAAAATACTGAACCTTTAAATAAAAGTACACAAATATTAGCACCAATATACACTTAAAGTACAAAACTCCTTATGCAGAATAGGCCACTTGAGATTAATATATATATTATTACAGAATTATAATTATTGATACATTGTAATGCATCAGTGTTGTAGCTGGTAAAGGTAGTAGTAGAACAGTATTTCTTACAGCAGTATATATATATATATATATATATATATATATATATATATATATATATATATATATATATATATATATATATATATATATATATATATATATATCCATCATTATATTGTATTTTAGATATGTATTCTGAATTTGCAAAGTAATTAAATATATGTAGTGAAGTATACATATACAATACATGAACAATACAGTACAATAGTTCCCTCTGAAGTATGAAGCAGCAGAAAGTGGATATACTCAAGTAAAGCACAGGTATGCACTTTAGTACAGTACTTGAGTAAATATACTTAGTTACTTTCCTCCAGTGGTTTTGATTCACAGAGATTCAGTTACCTCTGTAACATGCATCAGTCGCTTTTAATAATAAAAAATAATCAGTACTGATATTATATCAAAACTATATATTAAATACAAATATGTATATTTTGTGCTATGCTATCATGGTTTCTTGTTTCCTGTTTTATTTTGTAATTCTCTCCTCGTGTCTGTAACTTCACTTCCTGCCTTTGTCGCATCTCCCACCAGTTTTGATCGTCTGCTCCACCCTGATTAGTTTCACCTCTGATCTTGTTACCCCGCCTTCACTCTTGTATTTGGTCTGTCGCTGTGTCTCAGCTCACGTACTTCCCGTTATTACACTTGCTACTTTGAGTACATAAATGTGTTCACACACGTAAATTATGGCAAGATGAAGTGTACTGTGAATACCTGGATGGTGCAGTCAACACTGGACACGTGCAGCCTGGGAAGCTGCTGTAGCTGAAGCACTTGCTGTAAATACAGCGATATAGAAATATGAGTTGTGCATGTTTTGTATTTATATTTTGGCAGTTAGACATTGGTGCTAATTCTCACGCCTGGTTTCAGTTCAGGGACGATGAATAAGCCGCAAAATGTTCGGCCATACTCAAATTGAGACCCTGCTGAAAGTAGCACACTATGCCAGGAAGTAGATGTACACAGTGTACTACAAATGTACTAAAGGCAGTATTCAAAGTGCGACACAGCTCGGGTGTTCCTTGGTTTCACGTCAGTTCGTCGTCACACTGTGCCGAGCGTTCATCCCTGGGCCTTTTCATTTGGACTCTCTGACCCTCGCCTGTCTCAGTTATTAAGTTGTTTTTTGTGTTATTAACAATTTTTTTGGACTGCACAATCTGCTGCTGTAATGTTTCCGTTTGCTCTTGAGTTGCATTGCTTGCACAAACGTGACAGCTGGCCGCCATAGCAGACAAAACAAAAGTAAGCCGCCGCTCCGTGCAACAGTAATTATTGTTGCACTGCAAGATATATTTGCTAAATATAATCTACGGCTGTGAACCTGGACCTCTTTGCCTTCAAGAGTCACAACATCTGCAGCAGCCATGAAAAAAACATGAGTGCCCAGGTGCATTATCATTACACGCTGAATGGCCCGGAAACATTTGATTGACAGCCAACCTCCAGTGGTGTGAGGTTGGACCTTCGGGAGGGGAAAGGTGACGGGGGAGCACTTTCTGTACACGCAGCTCATCTGAGATGTCACACAGTCGGCTGAGCAGACTGGTCACAGCTTGTTAAAAAAGCTTCATGTCCACCTACTGCAGCTCGACGGTCCGGACCGAACTGACCACAGAATTATTCATGATCGCCGCTCAGCAATGCTCGTACGCACGTACACAGATATCAGTGGTGACCCCGTGACTGTTACCTAACATGTGCATCTGCATCGTGCAGAGCAGAACGCAGGGCTGCTCAGATCAAAGATCACCTGCTGACAGAGGTAATCAGTGATGTGAGTCACTGGGAGGCTTCAAATCTCAGCCATAATGTGATTATCTTTAATTACCTGTGACTGGTGTGAAGCCTGCTATACTCAAATCTTTTTCCTTCATTGTAAAAATGTTAAATTATACGACTTAAAAAGTAAAAATGTATATCACGTAAGCGGGCTTGGGAAGTTGCATGTAACCGTAATCGTGATACAAAAAAGTATAAAATCTGATTAATTACATTTCGGAAAATGGGGATTATTAGCAGGATTACATTTAAAAAATAATAAATGATACAGTATAATGATTGAGACACACAGTTTCTCCATCAAGCCACCTGTAACAGACCCCACCTGTCAATCAAAGCGTCCACGCTCTTAATCCTGCATAACTTTAAGCCTTAATATAATGTGAACAGGTGAGTTGTATATAAATTCACCCTCAGTACAGTTGTCTTGAACGGGGAAATTAGCTACAGAGACCAAAACTGTTTTTTGTACCAGGCTGTAAACATGTTTATTTCTGCTGTGAAACATGGGGACTTATGGAGACTGACTCACTTCTGGAGCCAGCCTCAAGTGGACGTTTGGGGAACTGCAGTTTTTGACACTTTTCTTGACTACAATGCACATGTGCAGTGCATCTGCAGTCCAAGTGAAACCACAGCGAATCTTACAGCTGCTGATTAATTTTAATGGGTGGAAATCTCGCCATTATTTCGTCATTTAAAGTTCCAGAGAAACAGAAAGCAGAGTGATATTAGCTGAGGAGTGATCGATAAGATAGATAGACAGTTCAAATATCCTCTTGTATTGTCTTATAAACTATTTCTAAAGCCCTTATAAACTAATTGAGAATCTTCACAGATATAATTAAATAATAACATAGCTCCACAGATATCTAGTCCTGTATTTGGAGTAGTATAGTATCACCTAAGAACATTCCAAAGAGTCTCCAAACATTCGATTTTGAGGTTGATTGTTGCTCATGCACTCATGATATAGTCTTAACCTGTAACAAGCTCTTAAATACATCGATTGATTGATTGATTTTGTCTCTCTGATTGCAGCGTATCTCTAAATGAAGCTGTGGTGGCACAGCGGGGGAAGCAGAGGCCTGATTGGCTCATAAAGACTGAAAGCATTCACAAAGAAAAAGTTAACAAGCCTTTTCAAAATCACATTGTCCGTGGTCTTAACTGTGTCTGGTCAGATAAGGGTTAAAGCAGGTGGCAGTTAAAGGCTCCCTGTGGAGTTTCTGACCTTTAGTAGCACTATGCGGCTGTTTCATTCATGTGTTGTGCACACACACACACACACACACGTGCACAAGAGATGGTCACTTTAAGCGAATAAACCCTGTTGCTAAGCTACTGTTCATCTTGCCAGACCTGTTTGACGACTTTTCAACCTCTGCAATCAGTTCTGCTTCATATTTACTTTAGGGTCCACAGCAGAACTAAAGTGTTTACGACTGTCACTAAAATAAATAAAAAAAAACAGGCTTGCTCCGTTCGTGGCTGTTCTTTTCGTTTATTCTACTCCATACCAACGAAACACGTTTTCAAAATCTATTTCAGAAGGCTATAATTTCAATAACATGTAGATCAAATTCAGATTTGTGCACGGGAACATCCTGCAGCACGACCCTTATTGACAAAGGAAGGACTAAGTATATGCATACACTGAAAAATACTCACAAAGTTGGAATTAAATATTTTTCCTCACTGTGACAATGTGATTTATTCTTGACAGAAGTTTATCTTCTAAAAACTTTTTCGATCAATCTCTTCCAAACTGATCACAGTGAAAATTAAACCTCAATTATCCTGAGGTGTATAAATAGGAATATATCTGAAAACAAAATTATTCCGACTTTATGCTCAACAGTTTTTTTCTTTTTACGTAAACAAACAAAAAACTTGCAGCTGTTGTTGCCAGAATTGTACCGTAATAAATACAGTAGAACCTTTTTCTGTGAAATATGAAAATATGAATGTGTTCTACCGCACAATTAACAATCTCTAATATATTATACTTTATTCTGTATAAATTCTTGTAGAATAATTATATAAATTAAAGCTGCAAGCAGCGATGATCTGGCCCTTGCACATGTGCACATGTCGATTTATGCATAATATTGGTCTTAACAACCACGTGAAGTTTCAGACAGCTCTGAGGAAGTATATGACAGCCCAACACTTTTGCCTGAAAATCAGCCAAAAAGTCAATAGAGTCTCTTTTTTTTCCGGAAAAATCTACAGCATTGAAATCGCCACGCCCTCAGATAAAAAGTTGTGATTTTGATAACTTTTCATTGTCGAGGCCTTGAGAACACACACGCCAAGTTTCAAACACAACGGATAAAATCTCTAGGAGGAGTTCAATCAAATGCGACCCCTGGAAATGACCCAAAAAGTCCAACTTTGGCAAAAATTGGACGCCATACGCTTCACTGTAGCCCGGGTCACCAAGAGACTTTTTTGTGCGTCTGGGCATGTTACATACTCCCTCCAAATTTCATACACGTGGATGAAACCGTGGCGAGGTGCACCGCCAAAAACACACATCTAGGTGGCGCTGTCGAGCGATATGTGTACGTCCATGTGCGAGACCCCCAAAATACGAAAATGCGATTTATGTGTCATGACCTCCTGCTGGTCTAAAGGGGAGTGGCAGTGGTTAAACCCACGTGACACAGACACAGGAAGCGCCTCTTCTTTTTTTTTTATTAACCGTCCAACATTTACCTTTCCTGTCTTTCTCAATGTTGTAACAGTGTTGGCGTTTCTCCGGCAGCTGCTGGTGCCACCAGAAGTGGCAAGAAAAAAAAAACAGGCAACATGTCACAATCACTCAAGTCAGTATTTCACAACAGCATCCCTCAAAAACCGCCTGGCATCTGCAGGAACAGCAGCAACACAACAACATCTCACCGGCAGCCTCCACAAACAGCGGCAGGTCCTTTCCTTTCTCGCTGGAGGAGAGTGTGTAAGTGCACGCACGTGAATTTCCACTGTGCAAAGTGTGTCCCTGTGCACGTGGGTTTGTGGTTGCTGATAGCTTCAGGGTAGAGCTAAATTTTTATGGGTTATAGTGGAAAATGCTGCAGCTCACACAGGAGCTGGGTACAGTTGGGGTGCCGAGATTGGCACATGTTCCCTGCTGGATGTGGAAAGAAAGCGGCTGGTGGTAGAAGAACTGTGTTCTTGTTAAAAAAAATAACTTTCCAGGTCATTTCCAGTTATTTCAACCATATTATGTTCAACAAGCCCCTCTCCAACTGCACCAGGTTTGCATTCACGGCTGTATATTTTAAATTGGCATGATTCTGACGAGGTTATGTAATGTAATCATCCGTTGCACCCCGCTGAATGAGATTACCTGGAGTTCAGTGCAGAGCGGGAGAGCTGTATTGATTAAGAGCGAATAAGGTAATTAACCGTTAGGATCAGCAGGATCTGTGGTTATATAATATTATCCAATAAAAGCAATAAAAGAAACAATCAAGAACAATGACACAGAAATATGTTCTTGGATAGTCCGTCTACAGATATAAAGAATAATATTTCAGTTATTTCTTTAAATGTAACAACTTTGGTTAGGGTTAGGCACAAAAGCATCTTGTTTAGTGTATGTATTTTTATTGTTATATGCACTAGATTATATGCACAGTGCACAAGATTGGTGGTTTAATCTCGAATTCTCCGGTCTGCATGTGTGTGAGTGAGATACTGCAGCGGCGTGTGAATGAATTAGCTCCTGTCTGATGCACCTGGCATGGTAGTCCATGCCATCAGTGTATGAATGCATGTCAGACTGTGACATGTAGTGTAAAAGACTAGAAAAATGCTACATAACTACAGTCCAGTTCAATTTACCATGTCATCTGTGCCTTTTTATTCTTTATTTCTATTTATGCAAAAACTCCAGACCTTGTCTTTTTCTGTTTTCACATAAAAACATATTAAAAATGTATCTATTTTCCAGTTTTTATAGTATAATACAATAACTCGATGCAGAAGCCCAACAGAAATTGTTATTTTGGGGTTATAAGAACGCTGCTCTCTCATTTGAAAGACAAAAATTTTGGCCTTTTATGGTTGAATCGCGTACCGACCTAAAGATAATTGGACAATAATAACTGTAATAAAATGGCATTAATGGAAAAAGAAGCAAACACAGCCTGAGATATATTTACTTTCCTCCCTATGAAAGGACAGACCTTCTCACAGGACCTTCACACGCTGTGGAGCTGCTGTAGCAGATGAATGATTACCTCTAACAAACAATCGAGGGATGTACTGTGCGCGGAGTGACTTCAAACAGTGATAAACGACGGAGGAAACACAATGAGAGTGCGACATTTCTGTTTTCACGTGTTGATTTATAGTTTGCTCCGCAGAGATCACATGACTCACGTACGTCATGATGTATTTGCTACAAGTCTGTTTGTCATGTGTTGCATTCATTAATAAAAAAAAACAGCTTTTCCCACCTCAGCCAAGCATTCAAACTCTTCCATCACATCTTAAAGCACTGTACACACTCTCAACTGCAGTATGAGTTATGAGTGTGTGACTTGGCTGATCTATTGGCAGAGATCGGATATGACACGCACAGCTGATGTTTTCAGTGATATATTATTGCTTTAAAAATGAAAACTTTGACTCTGGTTCACTTTGCTCTCGATTGTACAAACAAGTGTAGACATATAGTTTAACATGACAGGTGCAGACATCAACATAAAAACATAAAAAAAAATAACTATATATATATTTAAAATATATATATGTGCATCAATATAGATATATATAGATGCACTATGTGTATCTATCTGTGGATACTGACAAACATTTGTACACAAATGCACCAACACAATGCAGAACAAGTAACGATGTTTACAGAATATCTAGATAAATACAATTTCTTAAAATATGTAACTAAAGGAAGCTCCAAAGCCTCAACAGGCTTCTCGTTGACAGTTGACATGACAATGAGCTCTTTTGGCAGATCCTCTAGTTCAGCGGTCCCCGACCTTTTCTGCACCACGGACCGGTCTCATGTGAGACAATACATGCCCCGGGGAAGACCCAGGACACGCTGGAGGAACTATGTCTCTGGGCTGGTCTGGGAACACCTTGGGGTTCCCCTGGAAGAACTGGACAAAGTGGCAGGGAGAGAGAAGTCTGGGCTTCCCTGCTGAAGCTGCTGCCCCCGCGACCTGACCTCGGATAAGCGGGAGAAGAGGAAGACGAAGACGAAGGCCTTTAAGGTGTCGGGGTAAATACGATCACGATAATCCAAGTCCAAGAGTCAATTTCCCCGGATGATGGGTTTTATTCGTTATTTGCCACTATAAACACGCTCTGACCTCCTCAAGCTTTTATTTTGGCACTTCCGGGTACAGGCATTTGAATTAGCATTTTAGCTAAATATTTAGTTTCACCCGAAACATTTAGCTTCAACATTTAGATTTAGATTTAACATTTATATTTAACATTTATATTTAACATTTAGATTTAGCTTCAACATTTAGATTTAACATTTAGATTTAGATTTAGTATTTAAAGTTCACAAATATTCTTCTAAATGTGCAAAAAAGTGACTCTCAAAAATTCAAACCAGTTTTTTAAACATTGTTTTTAGCTAAATGTGACAAAATGTTGCTGTTATTTTCAGAGCGAGACGCTTTACAAACGGCACCCCATAGTTTTGGTCGCTGAAGAAGCTTATCTGGGGTAACGTATCATGTGACCGAGACGCAAGAGGCACAGATGGATGTAACTGCGAGAGAATCCGGCCATTTTTCAAAATAAAATTTCTGTGCAGCCCGGTACTAAATGACCCATGGACTGGTACCGGTCCGCGGCCCGGTGGTTGGGGACTGCTGGTCTAGTTATTATAAATAAAACAAAGATAATTTCTAAGACTCGTCGGCTGAGTTTTTCTGCTTCCACATGCCGCCTGCCAACATGCTGCAGTACCTGTGGGAGTACCTCCTGGTTGGAAATCAATGCTGAGTACAGTCGCTGCAGTTGTTTCATCAATTATGAAGAACAGAATCAGAAATCGTCAGTGTTGTTGTGGTTCTGTGTGATTTACGTTGACGTGTTTACAGCCGTCCTGTGCCTGCAGAATGACCTTTCCTGTTGCAAAAAGCGTCTCACCATTACCGGCATTGTTTATATATCGTTTTACTGGACTGGGATTTATTGCATGAGCTGTAAATACCATAATGGAATAAACAACCATGAGCTGTGCAGACACAAAGCAAGACGTCCGGGCAGAGCTATTATTTTAATTCTTTCCATTTTACAAATGTGTAAGTGAACGGCGCTGACTTCATTCGGAGGGTGGAGGTCAAACTTAGACTTTCAGATCTGCAGCCAAAACTATATATAGAAAACACATCTTTTTAAGGAAGTTTGAAATCCAGATGATTGAGATATTATTTTCCATTGTTCCATACGGCTTACAGCAACACATGTGAGGTCAGGGGCCCGAGTCCATATTTGGCAACAATAACACACGGAGGGTGAGCTCATAATTTTCTGGACAGTAAATCTGTCTCGGCAGGAAAGCTTTGTGGTTTTCAAAAACTTGGACAAGCAATGATGGACAACAGCTTCTTTCATTTATAGTCACAGAAAAACCTGAACAGAAACTAGTGTCAATTACATATTCTTTTATTTATTATCTCATGTAGAAATTTTACTCTTTGCTTTGCATAATGCTAATAAAACCCTTCATGAATCGTGTGACACGCCTGACCTGCGACCCGCTGTCCTCCCTGTCCACTCATCTTCCCTCTAACTGTTATATCTACTGTATCAGCAGCACACCAGGACGGTTGTCGTGATAGTGCGTCAGCCTCTCAGGGCTGTCATCGTCGCTCACATAGCCGCTTTCCAGCGGTGCTCAGTGTGCCAGTAGCCGGAAACCTGCACGCTCTCAAGTCCCTGTGCAGTCTGAAGAGGCCATCGAACATGCAAAGCTTCATGAAGTAGCTCGCCCCCTTTGAGAGAGCTCCGTAGACGAGGATTGAAAAGCATTCTTGACAGAGAAAAGGAAAAATCCACCTCCTGATGGTCACCTGGGGTTTGCACTCGCTGTGCTTTGTTGTTCACTTTTTCTTTCACGTTGAGCCCACTCGATATTAATGTTAAGGACTCAGCAGTGTGGCAGTCCTTGTTCTCCCGGCCACTCAAATCACTTGCATGGCACTCACCGCCGCAGCACATGACCCTGGGTAACCCATCAACCTGCTTTTCATCAGGCTCTCATCTAGTCGCAGATGCAATTTCAGAAGATGAACTAGTGAATCGTGTTTTATAAGCGTTCGGTTGTCGTTAGGACAAATAACTGCGGCGCAGAAAAGGACAGCGTTGTAATTTCTACTGTTTTCATTCCCCCTGTATTTATGCATCATACTCTTGTGAGATTTATTAAAAAGAGAGATCAAATTAGTTTCACGGCTTTTATGTCACAACTGGCAGCAGATTTTCAAGCCTTGGGTGGTTTCAATTCACTTTATAGTCCTTCCACAGTGCAACCAAGACACTTCAAGCTTTGTTTATGCACGTCTTCTGGACCACATGACCGGTCGGGTTTCAAACATAAAGATTGTCTGAACATTTTGACCAGGTACATCATTTAAATTTAAGTCAGGCGTAGCAGATTTAAAAATGTTCATGCAGTCCTTTTTTTTACTGTGTTTTTTAACTGGTTTCTCTGTTTTTTTCTTGTCAGGCCGGACTCAAAGGAGGACTCAGATGCAGAGATAGGCAGAGAGCTGTTTTATTCAGGTCAACAATACCTTCGACTGAGTGAGGCTATGAAAACAGGCCTAAACTAGAGAAAACAAAAAATCACTCCAAAGGAGGAAAAACGAAAGGCTACGAAACATTAACTTAGGGCGCTCCAACGAGGCTGAAAATACACTAGGCTAATCACAAAGAAACAAAAGGACTAGACTAAGAAGTACAACAAAAAATCACTCTTACGAGGAAGGAAAACAAAAAGAACACTAGAGCTATGACCAGGGCCGTATTAAGCCAATGTGGTGCCCCTCGGCCCCACCTAACAGGTGCCCCCCCCCCTGTGTATCAATTCAGCATCCAACTATACACAGTACATGTAGGCATATTCAGATGCCTCAATTTCAAATGTGTATCAATTCAAATAGCCAAAATCATTAAGTGTTAGTGTACATCAACTCAGCAGACAAGTCAAAAACACAAACAATACATTCCCATTATCGTGGGAGAAAGTTTGACATAGAAGAAAAGTAACTTTTTAATCAAAAAAAAATTATGTCTTAAATAAAATAACATCAGTAATTTAACTTTTCCTTGTCTCTGACATGAGTTTTCAGTCTCCCCTCATGGAGGATTTGCGTCTCCACAAGCAGCTTGGCACACAACATGATCATGAGGTCGTTATACAAATATTTTTGTCCGACCTTGTTGCTTAATCTCCGCTAATTAGTTTGGAAACGTGATTATCAGTCCCGCTCGGTGCGCCCTGCCCTGCTCACCCCGGCTCTATGAGACGCACATCGGGATGGTGTGCGAGGCTCTCAGCCTTTATGTCTCTCGGAGGGAAACAGGAGCCGCAGTTTAACCCTCAAATGTGAATTTAAACAACTTAAATCGGATTAGGCTGCAAACAAAGAGTGCGCAAAACGCAGGAAATACCCAAAACATATGACAAGCGAATTTGTTTTATGACTCGGGGTCAGAATCGTTTTTTAAAGTATCGACGCATCGGTTTCAGTCAGCTCATTTAAATAATTAATATCAGTGGGTACCGTACTTGTGGACTGACCCAACTGACAGATTGGGGAAAGGGGGGAAGAATGGTCATGTAATCTCGATTTGTTTAATATTATCATTATTATTGTTTTTGTTATTACGAAATTAGTGTTCATGGTGAGTTATATATGGCCATTTATCATTTTCAAGTGAATAACACAAACATACAAATTAACGAAAATTATTTTTAAAGTTTGTGTCATGTGGTGCCCCCCCAAGTGGTCGTGAATGGTTGGTGCCCCTGGGCACTGTGCCGCAGGCCCATATGGTTAATCCGGCCTTGGCTATGACGCTAGGACTGTGGGCTATGAAAAAAGGCTTTGGTGAACGCTACAGGAGACGAAACACTTCGGCACGGGACAAAGGGAGACGCAGACAATATATACACAGGGTGATGAGAAACAGGTGGAAACAATCAGACCGGTGACACATGAGGAAGGGCAAGTGACCTGAAACGAGAGGACAGGTAAATATCAAAATAAAACAGGAAATGACGAGACAGGACAAAAACCCAACTTGACCTCACCGCGGTGTTACACATCTTTCCAGTTACGGAATACTTTTTTATACCACCTATGTTGTTTTTGGAGGAGTCTGTTCACAAAAATGTCCAATAATAGTTGAAACGTGTTAAAGATGTCAAGGCTGCTTTTTTAAAATTATAAATACGAAAGCTTTTCCCAACTGTACAACATGCTTCATGATAGAAAGATGCTTCCTTGATAGAGCCTTTATTTCATCATTACCCTTTGTTTTTGTTCTGTGAGAAATATTCCTGCGTATGATGGGACAAGATGATTACCGCAGGTGGTAATATCATTATTAATCTCTCTACATTTCACTGTCTATAATCAACGTCACATATTCTCTCGTATGGATTTCATAACAATCACTCCAGCTCATATCTGGGCTGATTATCTAACCTTCGAGGAGCTTCACGACAGGGCCGGGGGGGTGTGCGGGGCGGGTTACGGAGTGCCTGGCAAATTTTCCTGCAGATCTTCTTGGAGGACACCTAATCACAAGTGACACGGGGGCAGCGCGGCAGATTTGACGTTAATCCATGCTGAAGGTAGAAACATTTCCGAGGCTCTCAGCGGTTCTTCCAAGATAAAAGGCCACAATTGAAATTGCACCGCGATGTGATACCTTTTTTTTTTTTTTTTTGCAATCATTTACACACACCTTGGAGCGAGCAGTAAAAAAAATTGACTATGTGCATATAATTTATCGTCAAGCTTTAAAACACACAGAAGCTTGTGTCTGCAGGGCATGTGTTGCTCTCCTTGGTATCCAATATTAGGCGTTATATTTCCTCCGGATGCACCTGAATCTGTTCTTAACTTCTAAGAAAATGTGTACATTATAATAGCGAGACATGTGGATGATAAATAAAAACACCGGCCTACTATTTTCTTTTGGTCTGTCAGAGTCGAGTTTAAGTTCCAAGGTTGACACATGACAGAGTCTCCCTGAAGCTCTGTCTACTCTTGTAAAAGAGGGTGTTGCTTTTTCAGTTTTGAACTCGATGCACTCTGACACCGGAGACAGAAAAAAAAGTCTCAGGAGGAAAAAAAAAAAAAGAGGAACATTAAATATATTAATGATATAAATAAATCAGAATTTTCTGTACTAAGGCCACTTCTACACCAGCCAGCTCTGTTTGTGTTTGACAGTTTGTTTCCTCGGATAGTCCGCTTCTTTTAGGCAGGTGTGAAAGCTCATCCGAACTCTGGGTCTCAGTCCACTTGCAAGTGAACCCTGGTGCTGATTCCTCTTACGGTGGGAAAGCAAACGAACTATTCAGCGAACCAAAGATCAGAAATCCAATCGATGAGCCGGGTCTTCTTCTTCCTCAGCATGTGGGCTGTGTTTTTTGTCTCGTCTGTATGTTTTCTGCATCGTCTCTTTTTCCTTGTTCACACACTTGAGTTTCATCCTTTTTTATGCTGCATTTTGACCCAGGTTCTAAGAATTTAAGAGTTTTAGTCATTACACATCTGCACATTTGTGGATTCCCATTGTTAAAGCTTTTGGCTTTTCATTGTCTGACTAATGTTTTCACTTTTTTCACTGATGTTTTTACCACATGAAATCTGGTTGTTTTAGTCACGATTATGCTGAAATATTTTCCCCAGCTTTACTTTAGCATATGTTTAATTGTATTTATTTTAGTACATTTTAATGTCTCAGGTATCTTTGTTCTTATTTATTCTAGTTATTTTAACACTTACTAGTCATTTTAACGCTATGATTTTATTTATGTTGCACTGACTGACTAGAAGCACTTTCAATATCGTTGTACCCGTGACAATGACAATAAAGATCTATTCTATTCTATTCTATTCTATTCTATTCCCCTGTTAAGGACAAACCCTCCTGTTATTTCTATTAATTTTCTTTGAAATTGCTGGAATTTTGCACCTACAGTTACATCACAAACAACAGTCTACTACAAAAAAAAATGCTGATCACAGATTAAACTCCTATACTTCATATTCAAAACAGTATACTACAACTTTAATTCTTCTCTTCCAACCTCATACCTAAATGCAGACTTTGAATCATTGGCTTCAGGCGTAAGGTCTGGTTAAAATGAATGAACGGTCTTGAGTAGATGTACATTGTATTGATGTATGAGGTCATGTATGAGCTCTTTTGATTGTTCCTCTGCAGCGCCGCTCTATCAAATCAACCTGGCAGACCCTTTAATCCATTAGTCACGTATTAGTTCTGACTACACACAGACCCACAGATCCAACAGCAGACATGTCAATAAGCGGAAGTCTCACATGGGACTCCAGACGAAGACCTACAGCTTCTCTTCACCGGGTTTGGTGTGTTGATCGAGAGAGAGAGCGACAGAGAAACAACAGCAGTTTAATATGAATAAAACAAGCAGCAAAGAGAGCAGCGGCACAGAGAGAGAGTGGCAGCAGCTCACACTGCTTTAACAGTTTAATTGGTTGTTCCCTGGTGTGTTCACATTTTTAGTCTTTCAAGAAGTTCAGATCATTGATTTGAAGCTTTTCAAGGCTTTCCAGGAACTACAGGCAGAAAGTTATAAATTCAGTCGGAATACAAATATTTATTAAATTAACATAAGTGCATTTCCCCAACTGTGTCTTAAAAAAATCAATTGCTGCTCTAGAAAATATAGTTTTTTTCTTCTTCACACCTTAAATTATTATATATTATGACAAGTATAGTGTGTAGGGTTTAGTGGCATCTAGCGTTGTAGTTGTGGATTGCAACCCCCTACACTCACCCTCTCATACTAAGTATGAATGCAAAACTATGGTGTCCACTAAACACATAAAGGCTTATCCTATATTCTTATTTTCAGGTGATTATACGATAACAAAAACATACTCATATATATACTATTCAATTTCTGCCACATTCTGTAAGTAGATACCTTTAAATCTGACACACTGGACCTTTAACATGAGTCTGCTGTTGTTTGTTTACATCTTTATTTTAAGCAACATGAGCAGAATGCATAGAAAAGTATGAACGTATAAAGAAATATGTGGTTTTCAACCTTTATAGCTCCTTAAAACAGAATTTAACCAAAGAATGATCCAGATATTCACTAATCTATAAAAACCGATATAGAAACTGGAGCCAGGCTTTGGTCACACGCAGGTAAACATACATCTGTTTATAGAAATGTGTCTTTCTCTCAATTCTCAAATGTATGAAACTGGACTGCAGTGGAAGTCCTGGCCCGTTATCCGTTATTCTGGCTACATCAGAATCCCAGAAACATTGGTCATTGTCCCCAGAGGCTAAATCACCATCAGACAATAGCCGATGGAATCTGAGATTGGTTATTCACAAGAAGTAAAACATAATCTAATGCAACAGAAATGTTTTTTCTTTATTGCTTTTGTATTCAGTTTATCGTCCTGTTCGACTCCCTGATGGGGGTTATTAAGACGCTGAACTGACTGACACTGACATACTGTACTTATTTTAGGCTAACATGTGGGATTAATTAGCGGCAGCTGTGGCTCAGGAGGTATGGCAGGTCATCTATTTCTCACAGTTACTTGGTTCAATCCCCAACTCCTCCTTTCTCCGAGCGAGACACTCAACCCCAAATTGTTGCTGATGGCGGGACATCCCGACTCCGCCGCCGTCGGTGTGTGAGTTAGTCAATTAGGCAAGTTGTAAAAGTGTTTTGTAGTTGGAGTTATATGAGGATACGTTTATTTTGTAAAGAAGCATAAAATATGATGCTGTGAAACCAGTGACATGGCTCCTGGTCTGACTGCTCTGGCTAATGTTCCCGCTTGTTCTCGTCTCAGCTGACGGCACCAACTGATCCGGAGAACATCTCGCCAAGTGCCAACAGCTTGTTCTGGCCATGAAGCGAAGCCATGCAAGCAGAATGATTACAGAGGAGATGGGAGGGTAAAGGGGAGGAGAAGGGGATGATGGGAGGGGTGAGGAGGCGGCGGAGCCTTTGCCCGGAGGTCACAGTTATGTAACACCACTAATGTCAGACCATCATGTAAGATGAGACCCTCCCCGGCATCCCTGTTGCTGGATGTCATTTCCTCTTTACATCCGTTAAAATAATCACATCACCGCCTGATCTGAAACGTGGGAGCAAGCCAGAGCGTCCAGTTGATGTCAGTCAGGTGTAAATATATAGAGCTCAGAGGTAGAGCATTTTCAGACTTAAAAATACTTGAAAAGCAAATTTGCACTATGTACACCTGTTTACATATTCCATTCTATAGACCTGTTCATACTAAAGTCTGTCAATTTACAAATCTACCATACTGCTTTATTTATATTTATATCATATCGCCATACTTATATTTATATTGATAATTCTGCTTATACGGTTCATACTATTTATATCTCCAGACTTTTCTATTCCCGGATGTCTTTTAGCTTGTATATATTGTATATATATTTTTTTTATTTCATATTTTATTTTATATATATGTTTACATCTTCACTTATATTTTGTATTTTATATTTCATGTTTAGTGCTGTTAGGACAGAGAGAAACGTAATTTCAATTCTCTGTATGTCTTGTACATATTGCAGTATTGACAATAAAGCCGACTTGAACTTGAACTTGTAACACAGTCAACGTGTTCTGACTTTTCCATTAAAGCAGCTTTAAAAAGATTTATACAACATTTATAACTCTCTCGTTTTGCTGCTCAGATGACTGCGGAGGGTTGGCAGGTTGTGATTGACAGCTCCCCTGAGTACCATTATGGAAGCTAAGCAATGTACTGCTGTGGACCGTGGAGCAGCAAAATGTATTTTAGCCACCTAAAAAAAAAATCAATATGATTTTACGTGTATGCTATATTTAGAATATTTTCACACAGCCCTTTCCAGCGGGGAATTTAAAAAACCCCAAGTAGCTGCAGATGGCAGGGCCAGTTTATTAAAGTCTGTGTGAAGTAAGAATACATAAATAATCTAATAAATACAAGTTTATGAAATTAGGTGTCAAAATCAGGTAAAAATGAGCAGCTTTCACTTTCTGTTGCTGCTAATCAAGTGTGAGAATATTTCGTTCAAGTTCATTTATTAGACTAAACAAAGAAAAGTCTGTTTCTTTCTCTTTTTTTGCCTTTATTGATAGGACAGCTGAAGACAGGAAGCAGAGAGAGGGGAAGCGACACACAGTAAATCAGCTGTCCGATGCAGCAAGGACTACAGCCTCCACACACGGGGCGGCCGCTTAACCCACTACGCTACAGACCAGAATTTAAGAACCCCAAGTGGCTGCAGACGACGGGGCCAGTTCATTAAAGTCTGTGTGAAGTAAGAATACATAAATAATGTAATAAATATTGACAAGTTTATAAATTTAGGTGTCAAAATCAGGTAAAAATGAGCAGTACTCTCAGCTCTCACTTTCTGTTGGTGCTAAACAAGTGTGAGAATATTTCGTTAAGTTCATTTATTCCACTAAACAAAGAGAAGTCCGTATCTTTCTTTTTTTATGCCTTTAATGATAGGACAGCTGAAGATAGACAGGAAGCAGAGAGAGGGGGAGTGACACGCAGTAAATTAGCCGTCCGATGCAGCAAGGACTACAGCCTCCACACACGGGGCGGTCGGTAGCGTAGTGGGTTAAGCTGCCGCCCCGTGTTTCTTTCTTTTGTGGGACAACTGATGAGTGATGATTGGTTTGCAGGATAAATTGTAAAATTAAAACAGATATTAAATGTCAATTTACAAAAACTTAAACAACAATATTTCAAATCTGGATTGAAACTAACTCCTGATACACTTATTATGTACATGACATCTTAAATTACAGTTAGAAAGCTGTTGTGGATTTGTGTTTGCAGTCCTCTCTATCATCCCTGTGGAGCATATTTCTGACAACAGGACCTGAAAAGCATCTTCTTGTGAGTGCTTTCACATCTCAATGCACAAAAAAGCAAGAAACCAGAGATATAAAAAGAGAGAAGGCGCGATAGTGAGGAAGTCAGAGCACATGCCATTATGACAAGTATCCCAAATTTTCATCTGCTGACAGGGAGAGAGAAAAGCTGCAGGTGCCAGCGGGAGAAAATCAATCTCGCTCTGAAAGCTTGATCTTTAAATGTCACAGAATAGGAGCAAAATCGTCCTCGCAGAGAATACTTCAAAATGCGCCTCATTTTTTTGTCACTCCATCTCCTCTATGTAGCTTCGTGAATTGTCACATATTGATTTTAGTCATAATGGATGTAAGAGATGGCCTGCAAGTGTTTACGCTCTATTATATTACGGATATTTAGAGTTCATTAACTGCTTTATTTGGGACACATTATCACTTAATTAGAAGATTTCATTTTTTTTGGCAACACAGATCCTTTCACCGCTTGCCAGTGGAGCCAGCTGAACGAAATAAAAAATTAAATTCGAAGACAGACAGACAAAGAGATCAGGATAAGGAGCTTTTTTTGAATGAGTATGTAAAATGAGTATGTTCACTTTTGCGTTGTTTAAGACCGGCTTTTAGTATTAATGAGAGTTGGTGTTGTATCAACATCTGGACATCGTCAAAATGTTACAGCGCTGCCAACATCAGTCAGCTGTCCGAGCTTTCAGTCAGCAAACAGAAAAATGGTACCAAACAGTGAAGCTAACCGTTCTATCACGCCTCAACAACGCAGGATAAACCGCCAGTTAGAGGAACAGTTCAGCATTTTTGGAGTAACATGAGAAGATCGATACCACTCTGCTTCAGCTTGGCTTAGCATGAACAAACTGTATAACAGTATAAAACATGGACATTGTATACATAAAGTCACCCGCAGGTTTCTAAAGAACTGTATGCAAAGCTGTGGATCATGGGTGGAGCTGACACGGGCTGAATGGTATCCACACTCCTAATCCTGCATAACTTTAAGCCTTAATATAATGTGAACAGGTAAGTTGTATATAAATTCACCCTCAGTACAGTTGTCATGAACGGGGAAATTAGCTACAGAGACCAAAACTGTTTTTTGTACCAGGCTGTAAACATGTTTATTTCTGCTGTGAAACATGGGGACTTATGGAGACTGACTCACTTCTGGAGCCAGCCTCAAGTGGACCTGCAGGTTGTGGCACTTTGGCATTTGCACAGCCATGGAGGTTGCTGCTTGTTCTGAATATTACAGAACATAAAAGTAGTACTACTAATATACATATATGTGCTAACAGTTATTCGGTTATTTGTGTTTCTGGGAATCTGCTGAATATTCAAACTCAATACAAGTAAATAAAAATGTAAGCACAGACCTGGTTCATGCTCAGACGGAGGCCTCTATGAAATTTTAATAAGATGAAGCTCTACAGACAGCTGCTTTGATGGTGTGCTACTTTTTGTTTGTTTGTTTGTTTCTTCATGGGACGTCTCATAACTGCTGCGGGCAAAAACAGCTACAATAAAGAGGATAGAAGATTAAAAATACAAAACTCCAGAGCCAGTGAGAAGAAACAAGAAGACAGGAGGGCGCAGAGGAAACAGTCTGGGATTGACGTGTGCAGGTCTGTTTGACGGCTGACATACTGTTGGTTCTTTCATAAGCGGCAATGATTAGTGTCTGATATTTAAGTGCTTCTTTGTTGCCGTCAACCTCGGGAAAGCAGATAAAGTGGCAGAGTGCTCGAAAGATGGACTACGACATGCTGACGGACAAGAAAAAAAACAGCCATGGGAAAGCGTGCAATTAGTAATTTTGACGCTGACATGTCAGTTCATAATACACAACATGTTGCTTTCCTCAGGAGAGATGTTTTTTTTTTCTTGTTCAGCACATAATAACTTTTCCTCTCGATGTGATTAACAACAGACAGTGCAGCAGGCCATTAATGGCATTCTCCACTTGTGAGATAAAGGTCCTGGCAGACGGGCCAGGTATTTTTTCAGTTTCCCGTGAAAAACGAGTCGTCTTAACGCGATGCAGAGATGTGAGAGGAGCTGGACATTCAGAGGTGGTGGCTCTGGAAAGATCAGAAAACCCATCACCAACTCAACAAGCACCAGCATTATCTCTGCTTTCATTTATTCCCGTGATCGCACTCCTTCCTGGAAAAAGAACTCATCCAGAGATTATTCTGTCAAGTGATGACAGCGTGTTCTACAAGGACGATAGGTAAAGCACAAAGGAAGATGTGATTATTTCAGAGAATTCACATATTTCCAGGCACCTCAGGTGTTTTGAAAAATCTTTATGAGGACTGTAGTGTTTCTTCTCCTGCCAGCCCCCCTTCTTAAGCCCTCTTGTAAAGTTACAAACACTTGTGTTGCTTCTTCTCTGAAAACCAGCACCTCGATTTGACAACATGCTGATGAGTCAACGTTCCACTTTAACAAGACGAGGTAGAGATTACCCTTTCCAGCTGCTATCTCAGTGATAGAAACGGCTTTTTGAGTCTGATTTATAGCAGCCATACTGTAGCAGTGCGCGTGATTACTAATGGAAAACATTTAGCACGCATGGATTTCGATTGTTTTTCCACTCGTCTGTCACTTCTATAAATCTTTTTTAATCTGATGCAAGGAAAAGACTCGGTAAACAGGAAATGTATCCATTAATCTTTGCAATTACTGTCAACTTTTCTGGTGTTTATACCAGATAAAAGAGCAGCAGAGCTGGTTTAACGTGAGTCTCACTTCATATTGAATTTTTCCTCACTTCATTGTGTAACGCTCGGCCATCCGAGCATGAAGAACTGCCGCCTGTCAGATGTCATTTGTGTCCTTAAACTCGTAGATAGACTTTTCTGTCATTTTAGAAGTGTCTGAATGATGCTGCAGCACTTGGCTATATAATAGTGCCAAAAAGTTAAAGTGACTGAACAGGTCAGAGATTAAATAAGAGGTGATCGGGTCATAGCTACAACTGAGGACACAGAAGACAGGATGTTCTCAGTGTTTTTTTTTCATGCAGTACATTGGGGAAAGGGGAAAATACACTTTTTTAAACCTGAACACCATAATTATATCATTAAAAAAACTTTAAAAACTATCTTACTAGGTGCGGTGTAAACTTTAAACTTAACTCCAGAGCTGCATCTAAACGGCAAAAGCTGAAAAGACTGTACAAACCATGTATACAGCCTGTTATCACAGGGATTGTAAGACATCTCTCTAAAAATATGGAGGAGCTAATGGTGCTTAACCAGGCAACAGAGGAAATGTATCACAGGTGAAGCAAAGCAAGCAGATCAGAGGGTTCACTGAAGAACACAGGTGAAGCAAAGCAAGGGATACTGAAGACACACTTGAATGAGTCTCAACATTAGAAAGGTGCCGCTGAGCTTGCAGTCAACAGAACACTGGCGGTTCAGAAGGTACGATTACTGACTGCAACTGGTTGTGGATACGGGGATAATCTGGGATAATCTGGCCATGGAGTGGCGTCTTGACCAGGCCTTTGTAGCAGGAGTGATTACTGGATGAGACACAGGTGTGCCTTGTTGCTGACAAACAGAAAATGGAGGGTTGATAAGCACAGAGCCAAAACCAGTAAAACAAGAATAACCGTGGCAAATAGTGCTGGAAACAATCAAGTCATAAAAGATAAAATAATAGTTTAAAAAGCTTCTCATTGTAAGGCTTGGTGCCTCCAAGGCCAAGGCATTCAGTGGTGTTACTCCGATTAAAGGACCCATCAGTGGGGGTACCATTCAGCAAAATCAGGATTCAGATTCAGGTCAGAAGCGTCCACACATGGGTCACAACATTAAACAGAACTGACTGTGCACCATCAGTTTGTCTGATTAAACTAAAATATACAATTGTTGATCGTCTGCATAGCGGGAGTACTTTCTACGCATATTGCTGTCATTATAGCAAACCCACTGCGTTAAAAATAATTAGAAGTGGTCCAAAGGTGCTTCCCTGAGGAACTCCATCATCAGAATAAAATGTCTGCAATAAATAATGGCCGATACTAACAGGAAAAAGATTACACTGATATGAAATCCCAGTCTCAGGTCATTCATTACTGTATGTGTCAGACTTTGTACAAGTCTGGACAGTGTTATGTGTGTTTATGTGTGTGGCTGTCATATGATTCAGAGGGACCGGTGATGTAAAGATAAAGATGAGCTGTAGAGGAACACGGTCTATGGTGTGTTGCTGCATGTCTGGCCTCGCGGGGTGAAGGATGAACGGTAGTTTGGGAAGTCGAGATCTCAGCTGTGAACTTCGTCTGTGAACTTTCTCCTTTGGAAGTGAAGCGGAAGAGTTCATGGTTTGCAGCTATAAAGGTGCAAGTGTGACAGTTATATAATAAACATCATGAGTAAACGTAGTCACCCCATCCTAACGTTAGTTATGTAATGCAGATTGGAGGAACGGTGGTGAAAGCAGTGGTGACATATAAATCCAGAGATTTGCTGGATAGTGTCCGGACAGTAGAACACACAGTACACACACTAAACACAGTGGTGTGTTTAAGCCTCAGTATCCTGGTTTCTATCTGAGTACTCCAGATACCTCAACCAGGTTTGATGTCACATAACCGGACCTGCTCATAACCAGGACCTAACATTATTAGATTATTTTTATAATCACATTATATTTAGGATTGAAGTTATGTATAATTAAGAGTGTGGCTGCTTTGATTGATAGGTGGGTGCTGTAAAAGTTGGGTTAGTTTGAGCGGTCATCGCCTCAGCTCCACCCACGCTCCACGTCTTTGCTCTTTTCTAGATTAATCAGGAGGCAGCAGAGGCATGAACGTCCAAATGTTGGCACACTGCGAGCTTCAAAACAGCTCTGTGGTTGACATCATGGACACTACATCCATGTTTTACACTGTCTATGATGTAAATGTAAAAATCTTTGATATTTCTACCATCTCTATAGCATCAAATTATTGTTTGTTTGCAGAAAAATTTGATAATAGTGGAGAAAATTAATATATAAATCAAAAGTTTCTGTCGTTTGTATGTTTCTAAAACAAGAAAAACAGCAACCAACAATTAAGTTACTAAGAAAGATTAGTTAAGTTATGTTTTTATTTAGAAAAATCAACTAACAGATGACAGAATAATAAATAAATTAGGATTATATAGAATGAGTATTAAAATTAGAATGATTATATTGAGTACACTTACAATAAGCCTTAATAAAGAGTTAACACTAATATTTTCGGTTTTCTAACGATTAGGCCAGTTTGACACTCAAATGAACAAACTTATTGTGTTAAATTAAATAATATTTTATTATGATTCAAGAAAAAAAAAAACATACCGTAAATGTATAGCCACACCGCAACCAGCTCATGAGAGATGCTGAACAAAGTTAACAGGCATATTGCAGTTCATAAGAACGTTCCAGTAGAAAAAAAAAGAAGAAGAAGATGAAAATGTGACGTGATATGACTAAAATACTGAGACATTGTAAAGTAAAAAAAAAAAGCTGCATAAAGACCTCAGTTGGCTGAATCAAGTGTGTTTAGGTGGGGCTGTAGCAAAGACCCCCTAAGTGCATGAGGTGCAAACTCTGAGGCCATTTATTAGTGAGGTGTACTGCTATTATTGTCAGTCATTAATAACACAGAGTATCAAGTCAAACATCTCAGACTGATAACACAAGAAGGAATTATTAAGGGCGTATCATTTACATAATAAAACACTAGGTGATTCCTTTAAATAAAAAATAAAATAGTGCACTGAGTTCCAGTGTCCTAAAGCATATACAACAGTTGTCTAAGGTGCAGCAGTGAATAAGATATGACTCTCGACTATGCACAAATGAGCTTACACGCTCTTAGTTTAACTATCAGAATATAGTTCTGCTATATGAAAAAAACATATGACGAGCAACAAGTAAATAAAATAATTTCCATGTACAGGAGAAACCATGAAAATAAATCCATAGTGATTTGTACAAAATACAACAGTGAGGTCTGAAAGGGGTCCGGCAGGGAGGCCTAGTGGTTAGTTGGAGACGTTACACGAGTCACACAGTTTACACGAGTCTCGCGTCCCTCGGTGAAAAAAAAACATTTCGGCCAATCGAAACCTGCCCGATCATTCTCGATCGATTTAAACGTGAGATTTCCCATCGAGGACGAGTGAAAACAGATCAGAAAGTTTGGCTTGAACCTGAACTTCAGTTACAGACACACAGGAGGAAAAGTCACTTTTGAAAAGTTTCACTGAAAAAATAGGCTTTCCCTCGATAACACGTGTCCAGATATTTACACATTTTAATTTTACTCGAGTGGGTGCGATACGTACAACCAAAAAAAAAAAATCATTTTTTTTTTAGATTATTCAATAAAATATTTCCTATCAGGGCTTTATATACAGTTTATACACCCCCAGTCCCTCTTTAAAAACATATCTCACAGTGTACTCTGTCCCTTTTCATATTAGAACATGAAATTCTGTCTTTGAACAAAGAAAATACTGAATTCAATATTAGGATATTTAACAGCAGAGGTGCAGGTGTGTTTTTTTTTCCCTCCTAACAGCAACAGTTTCAGAGTTGGTGTAACGAATGCTTCTCAAACAACCATTAGCGTTATTTCTCATCAGTAACGATGTTAGTCCTAAACGGGTTTGTGCTTAGCTAATGGAAGTGATACACGTCTGGAGGCTGGAGGCTGCAGCACCAGGCTCCTCAGTGCCAGAAACATCAGTACCACATCTCTTTAGGACCGGAGTTGTGTTTCCCCCCCGTGATGTCCACAGCAAATTTTAGTACCACAGCAGAAGGGCAGTCCCTCGTGGTTTAGATGGAGCTCCTGCGTTTATTGAGTCTTCTGTAGGTGTTGATGCTGTGCAGACCAGTGGAAACCGAGCTGATGCCCGAGTGGCGCTGCAGGCTGCACACGCAGCCGTTAGAGTGCATGGGGTTGGAAAACGCCTCTCCCTGCTCCATGTAGGTGTCTGAGGTGGAGAGGTCACGTGGGATGATCATGGGTATGGAGTATTGCAGCTTCTCTCTACTCTTGTACCAAAGGCAGGAGCACATGGATTGGAAGTGGAGCACTTCGGCGTAAACGTTACGTAGGCCCCGGCTCGCCGCGCCTCCCCCGCTGCCTCCGACTGCGTTTCCTCCGCCGCATACAGACGGCGTGGAGGAGGAGGAGGCCGGGTCTACGGAGCAGTGGATGTGTCCGCCCGCTTGACCGTTATGAGCGAGTAGAGCCCTCTGCTCGGCATCCCGTTTCTCGTCCTCTGCGTTCATGGTCATGAACCGCAGCACCGCCAGGTTGAGGAAGGCCCCGATCACAGCCAGGCCCGTCAGGATGTAAATGAAGCTGAAGATCACGTACTCCGGCTTCTTCTGCAGAGCTTGCTCATTCTGCAACGCTACATAGTCCCCGAAGCCGATGGTGGTGAGCGTGATGAAGCAGTAGTAGTAAGCGTGAAAGAAGCTCCATCCCTCGAAGCGCGAGAAGGCCCCCGCCCCGATGCACAGCGTGCTCATGCAGGATATGAAGCCGATGGTCACCATGTTGACCATGGAGACCTCAGTGCGCCTCATGCCAAGGCACTTCTTCAGGCGGTGGAGCAGGTACCTGACGCCGGTGTTAATCCGCTCGCCGACGCTCTGGAACATGACCAAGGTGAGAGGGATGCCCAGGAGGGCGTAGAGCATGCAGAACACCTTCCCTCCATCTGTGCTGGGGGCTGCATGGCCGTATCCTGGGGGGAAGAAGGAGAAAGGAGCAGGGTTACTGGGGCAGAACTAATTAAATCTACAGTGCAGAGGACAGGGGTCGGAGAAGGGAAGGCTCGAGGCTGGAGCGGACAGATATACATGATCTGCATCCTTTGAGCGGCACGGCCGATAAACTCAAAGACTCTTCATTTCACAGCGGCAGAATGCAATTGAAGATGAGGATGCACAACAGTGTGGCGAGAATGGCCAAGTATTGATGTCGTGTACGGGAGAGAGAGCTTGAATAATTCATTGACAATCGGTCTCCGCGTAGTGGCTCCAGCTAATGAGTACATTTGCACCTAATTACTCCTCTACATTTTTCCAGACCGAATAAACAGACAACAGATAAAAAAAACACTTTTATGCTCTTTGTCCTGTCGTCTTTGGATTATAAAACCCTTATCGCACAATAGACAACACAGAGCAAAATTAGAAGTAATTAAAGTGAAAGCTCTTTAATTATTTCATAATAGGTGATAAACCATTTCCTTGAAAAGACACACTAACATATAGAGGTGTGGAGAATACTATCAAGTGCTACTACCAGCCAATTTCAGATACGGCATGACTCATACGGATTCTGTATGCGCTCACGTCGCAGAGCTCATGAATTTCAAGATGGATTTGAGCATCCTTCCTGCACATTTTCAGGTCGAGCATCAACCTTTTGCCTCATAACGTCATCTCCTCACTCACTACCGTGCCCGTGGGATACGGCGAACGGCAACATCGTTACCACCTGAAACGTGGAGATGATGTCCCCTGATAACAACGGGATCAGCAAATGGAAAAAGGTTGACCAAGAGGTTGAATGTAATTACTCTGGGGGTTGATTTAATTCTTTGGGCTCTGGTTTTATTGTCACACTGATCCGGTGCGGTTCGGCCATCTGTCTGTCTGGTGCCAAAACTGTTTAAAGCGCCCCCCTTACTATGTTGTGCCGCCAAAATAAGAGCAATTACAATTGATGTATTTTCTCGTGGAAGGAAAAACCTGACCTGTTCACCACGCAAAGAGACACTGTGCTTCTTAGCAGCATTGACTATTTTTAAGAAGAGATGTATCCTGTTTTCTGATTGCAGAGAAGATGACTTCCGAGTACTGTACTCTGATTGGTAGTTTATTTATTACGGTTGATTTGACCAGAGAGACTGATTCTCCGGCCAATTGGTGACCTTAAAGATGACCTTTGTCTTTTTTGGTCTCGCAGCGCTCTTAAATGAACTCAAGTAGCTCTTCATCAACAGCACGCTCTGTTCCTAATTCGTTTATTTTAAAGTGATATAACCTCGTCAAGTATGTTAAATTGTTACAGACTATTTATACAATCGAACTCGACGTTCAAGGTCAGATTGATTTCTGGTTTGTTGTTGTGCGTGAAAGAGGAGAGCATAATACTAACAAATGATTTTCTTTTATGTGGCTTTTTTGACACACTTGATGCTGTTTTTCATGTAAATTCGTCTTATTTTTACTTTAAAGTAAAAAATAAATGTGTTCTGAGTTCATCAGACAAAAGAAGAAAGTGAAATATCATGACTAACTTTTAAAAAACACTCTCATCTCTATCTGCTCTGCTCAGGGTGGCCTCAGCGTGTCATCGAGCCACCCCTTAAGGACCGCCCACAAAACACTGGACTGGAAATTAATAAACTATTTATACAATTAAACTTGACGTTCAAGGTCAGATTGGTCAGTAGAAGTTTTGAGAAGTTTGACGACAACCTGGAGCAGAAAGCTTTATCCATTTATCCCGTACTAAAACTTTCTATTTCACATTATTTTATCTAACTATTTAAACCGTTTGTCAATTTCTTTTACATCCAACCATTTATCCTGACTTAACTATCAACTACGTATACTGTTAGTTACCATTTGCAGCCAAATTTTTTATACTATTTGAAATCTATTCATTATTTTTGGCCAATCATTTTTCCATTACTAAGATGTTACAATCAGCCAATGGTGTGTACAATCCAACAACAAAAAACAACATAAAAGTCCATATTCATCCACAAGAAACAATAATCTTATCATATCCTATATAAAGTTACAGTTGACTACAAATTTGTACGATACAAAATCATCACATAGCTCATTGTTGTTTTATTTCACTTTTTTTGTGTGTTTGGGTTGACATAACATGGTGAAGATAACGATACAGCATATTTGGATAAGGTCTACTCTTTTTAATACAGATTACATAATAAACCATATTACTTTAAGTATAACACAATTTATCTGACATGCTGAAGCAGCATGACATTAGTTAACCCTCGCTAATGTAAGATACCGGTCATATTAATATATATTAACCATGAGCAAGGGTGAGTTTTATGGATTGAATCCTAAGAGGAAGATTGAGTCATTTCTGATTTAACAGGTTGCTCAAGCCCTACATATTAAGAGCTGCATGCTATGTCCAAGTAAATCCACGTATTAACCATTCATTACATAAAGAGCAGGACAGTGTGTTCAGGTAAGCTGCAGGCCTGTCAGGAGCTGTCAGCGGCAGGCGGCAGGAGCTGGAGGCGGCGAGGCCAGCAGTCCCTCCGCCATGTGAGAGAGCGGAAAGGTCCGCATGACAGACTCATCCTCCTCCTCTCATGCCTGCATGAGCTTCTCCCCAGCTCCCCACAGCAGTGACAAAGTTATCATGAGACAGGACGTCTCCACGGCCACCGGCTCTGTTTACACGGATTACAGCCATCGTGCGGCCTCATCGCTCTGAAAGGTGAAAAAAACAATGAAGCAAAGAGGTTTGACTGACACCCGACTGTTCCACCGGCCGACTGAAGCCGGAGCATTAATACCGAACACGTGCGGCTGCAACTATTTACACATATTTCACGGATAGATGGTGGGAAAAACACACAGAGGAGACATCTGGGGAAATTACAGGCTATCAGGTTTTTCTTAAGGAAACAGTAATTCCCCTTAAAACGAGCTCAGTTTCTCAATTTGTGTAAAGATTGTTGTAACACATAAAAAACGACTATCAAAGACTTTGCCGCAAACCCGGGGGCTGATTGTCTCGTAACCTAATTTCTGTAATTATCATGTGAAAGAAAATATGAAAATTGCCTAACACTGAAAGGCGATAAGAGCCTTCAAGGGACTTATTAGGCAAAACTAACAAGCAGGGGAGGCTTATAAATGTCAGGCGAACACAGGTGCACTGTACTCTAAACTCTCATTGCCACCTCGCTGCTGCCTCTCATTAGGGAATCATAATTCACAGCCAATCATTTAAGCTGAAGCCTCTAGCAACAGGCAAGTCCTAATTTTAAAAAAATCATTTCACAGTGAGGAGAAATTTATTCCCTCATGATATCTTTGCCATTATACAGGGTTCCCACACCATTTTCATGAACAAATTCAAGCACTTTTCAAGCACCTTCAAGCACCAGTTTTTCCATTTTTCCAGCACCTTTAAATAGGTAGCCTACTAGTTGTGTTTGCCATGATGGTCATGGGAAGCGCAGCGGTGCCACTGTATGGCATAATAATATGGGTCTAATTAGCATTATTTCATATGGTGGTAGATTGACTGTTTTGATTTTTAACTAACTGTGAAATTTCGAACATTTTCAAGCACTTCACAAAAAATTCAAGCATTTTCACAACCTTGAAACCACTGAATTGAAATTCAAGCATTTTCAAGGAATTCAAGCACCCGTGGGAACCCTGCTTTCAGCACCACGTTAACTCTCCTCTGTAGCAACATAAAATAATATCACCCATGCTGGATGTTTCACCTTTTGGACCTGTGCTTGTCTCCAAATATGACTCTATATAGTCCCTTCCCAATGTGGTGTCTTTCCTCTGAAACCCGTCGCCCTCTCCGCATCCAAACTCCTCATTATGCTGATTAATTAGGCAAGGATAAAAGCAGGCTTTGGAAAAATACATCAAAGAATGGCATAATGTGCCCGCCAGAGCTACAGTTCTCTGTCACTCAATTAAATTTTCATTGATTACGAGGCACAATTTGTTTCTCGCCGACGGAGACGAGGAGCGCAACCCCATTCATCGAGCACACATTATAGGGCAGGATGCTCGAAGAGGCAGTGCATTTATCAGGAGCTAATTCATCACAAGAGGTGAAATATGTGTTTCCAGATGTCAGTATGTGCAGACCGGTGGGATTACAAATCATATTATGAAGCGTGGCTTGTTGTAAACAGTATATAACACGACGGAAAGTCTCCACAGAGACTGCAGAAATGCTGGTGGCAGCGTTTGCTCGCTGGTTGTTCAGCGATGGTGGCTGATAATGTCCTCAGACATCTCTGCACCCTGGAGACCAGCCAGTGCCACGCTGTATAATACACTCATCAGTGTGTGTGTGTGTGTGTGTGTGTGTGTGTGTGTGTGTGTGTGTGTGTGTGTGGTGCAGGGTTTCACACCAGACCGAGAGGCAAAGCTGCAAACAGTAGCCTCCCGGATTCTGTTGTCTTTGTGTAATTGCACAGGTGTAATGAAAGGATAGCATCTCATGTGGCTAATTACTTTTTGGGGAAAAAAAAAAATTGGTTTGTTGTTGTGCGTGAAAGAGGAGAGCATAATAATAACAAATGATTTCTTTTTATGTGGCTTTTTTGACACGGTTGATGCTGTTTTTCATGTAAATTCGTCTTATTTTTACTTTAAAGTAAAAAATAAATGTGTTCTGAGTTCATCAGACAACAGAAGAAAGTGAAATGACATGAATAACTTTTAAAAAACACTCTGAGCTGAGATGAATTCATCTCTATCTGCTCTGCTCAGGGTGGCCTCAGCGTGTCATCGAGCCACCCTTTAAGCACCGCCCACAAAATCCTGGTGAAAACTGTTTGAACCTCTAACTCCACATTTCAGTAACATAATTAATGACCAAACCACTGACAGTATAAGGAATCTGTGACGTCACTCTGGTTTTGTTTGTTGGCCCTTAATATAAAAATCGGCAGAGATGTGGATCATCGGTCGACCTGCGGCTGTGCATTTGGTTATCACACAGCTTTTACTGTGGCTTATATAAAGGTTAGTGTCGTGTTGACAACTGAAGGTGACACAGATGATCGCATCCGCCTCTCTCATCCGGATTATAGCATTTATATAGAATGAGCACGATGAGGACGCTGTTTCAAGAGAGTGAAGTGAGCTAAATTGAACTAAAACAGCAAAAATAACCCAAACTAAAGTGGAAATTATGAACGAGGGAGAGAAATGTCGATATAAAAAAGACATGAAAACTAAAATATGTTACAGAAATGTATCATTTGAAGAGCAGAGTTTCAGACATTCCTATAAATATTCTCGACATTGCAGCAACGTATTGAAGAAGTACAGGAGTTCACGAGTCGCTCACAGTCTTCTCACATTGTTAATGCATCATTTAAATGTATCTTGTTGATTTTGAGGTCCTTGCTATTGCAAATGAAACACACATTGAGGGAGGACTGACGTTCATAAATGTTTTTCTTTACAGATTCGTCACATCGGAAGTTAGTTAAAAACTGAGTAGCTGGAGTACTTAATAATTTACAGCTCTATGAAGAGGACATGACTGTCAGTGTGTGTCTGTAAACAGATTCCTTCCGGGCTGCTGAGGTGTTTCACACAATCACAAAATATTCAGCCGTACATGGCGATCCCAGCTCTTCCACGTACAGGTGGCCTCGGCAGCCGTCCCGGCGCGACGTCACTCTTATCTGCGTTTACGCCACGCGGAACGGGGGAATGTTCTTGTACAACTGTGCAAATAAACACAGATCATGTCATCCGTTCGGTACAGGCTGTCTTTGGGCAGCAGGCCACTCCGCTTCCCAGCGTTTTTTTTTTCCTTTCTCCACAGCTGACTTTCATCTCCAGCTGTGTCGGGCCAAAGACATCACTACGTGACCCGACAAACTGTAACTCTTGTCCACTTGTAAGCATCAAGCGCCTCCATGGATGACACCCAAAGATGTTACATCAAAAGTCAACTGTGATCCTGTATTTCCCACGAGCTTATCTCTATCACAGATGTGGACCCACAGACCCTCATTAATTCTGAGTCACAGACACCTCAAACTCCAGACGACCCCGTGATTGTTTATTCAGGCACTCAAACCAAGCTCTGCTCCTCCCGCCTCCCTCCATTACCCCGTCCGGCTTTTGACCCACCGGCCCGTGCTGACAGCTGCTGTGAAATGTCCATGTGTGTGTGTGTGTGTGTGGGAGCGAGGATTTCCAAGAACGCGTTTTATTGGAAAAAAAGTATCAATATTTAAAGTCAATGGGTGCAATCGTGAAAAAAAACAAAGAAGTATAGTTGCTTCATTTGTTTCCAATGAGTTATGGATTGGAGAGAAAGTCTTTTCTGCTGTTCTAATGACTTCAGTGTGGCATTATTTAGAGGCGCAACCATGAGTAACCACCACTGACAGTATAAACAATGGATGAAGTCACCCACGGGCTGATTTGAAGCTCAAAATCTGTGGCTGCTGCCATTTTGGTAGTCCTGCCTCCTCCACCTCTATAAATCAAAGACGTGGATCATTGGCGGAGAGCTTCCACCTGTTAATCCTGCATAACTTTAAGCCTTAATATAATGTGAACAGGTGAGTTGTATAGGGTGTAAACATGTTTCTGCTGTGAAGCACATAATTAAAGTCTGAGTGGAGAGATTATTCTAACTGTTTTACAGGCTGCTGACAGAAACGACTGTATTCAATCGACATAGCAGGCACGATTACAAGAAAGCACGTCTTAATTATATATATATTTATACTGCCTGGCACTGACCTATCATCAGGACAACTCGGGTTTGGTGTCATACTCAAGGTCACCGGACTGAATGACGTCTGGGTGCTCAAGTAAACCGTCTGTAACAGCATCCAACTGTCAATCAAAGCAGCGACTGTCTTAATTATGCATAACTTTGTGCCTTAATATAATTTGAACTGGGGTGCCAATTAAAAATTCACCCTCAGTACAGTTGTCATGAACGTGGAAATTAGCTACAGAGACCAAAACTGTTTTTTGTACCAGGCTGTAACCATGTTTATTGGACATTTCAACATAGAGACTTATGGAGCCAGCCTCAAGTGGACGTTTGAGGAACTGCAGATTTTGGCACTTCCACAAAGCCTTCACGTCACAGCTGCTTAGTAGCCACTTTCTCTATACGCTATGCAAACGCTGCCGTCAGTTATTTCTGTTGAATTAACCTGAAATACCAAATACAGCTCAAAGGCACATGATTTTATCAGGATTAGTTTCCTTCGTTCCAACTCTACGGTCATTTGTCTCGTATCAAAAGAACATCAAGATCACACGATTCTTAGTATTCAATCAATTTAGTTTTGTTGGATTTTCAAAGACTGCTAGTATAGCATGTATCGGTTATATATGGGTTTGGATTATGTTAGGTAAAGACTGGTCGCCGCAAGAAACTAATGCAAACATCCCGTCTCATGTTGACCTTTTAGCAGGAGCACATAAACATCTATGGATGATGAAGATTCAGGATTTCATCAATATTAAACTCAGTGAGTCTTTTTCTCTGCACTCAAACATCCGCCGTCATTCACAAGACTAAAAACCTAGACGTAGCTATTATGAGTTGTTTGTCTGCTGGAGACGGTTTCTAACTAAATGTAGATGAACACAGATTTCAAAAGAAGTATTTTTAGTAAGTCATGAAACAAACCGAAGGCAGGAAGCATGTGATGGATGAACACTGTCCTCCAAGACGACAGAATCAGTCATTTCTTACCATCAGTCTGCATTGTTTTGTTTTGTTTTTAACTGTGACCATGATTCTTTTCTAACCTTGAGCATGTGCTTATTTTATCTTTCCCTAACCAACATATTTCTGAGTGTAAATCAACCAAAGCTGAACCTCAGAAAATGCTTTTAGGTTCGCAATGTCGATGTGTAACAATTATTCTGTAAATAGAGTCTCATAAATCTTACACACTGCAACGAGCACAAAAGTTTTGCACTGTGGCACAGCTGATAGAGATGGTTGTCTAGTATTTGTAAGGTTGAGGGTTCAATCCCCAGCTCACGCTGTACACAACCGAGTGGCAACCTCCGTGGCTGCGTAGTACCAAAAACTGCAGTTCCTCAAACGTCCACTTGAGGCTGGCTCCAGAACTAGTCAGTCTCCATAAGTCCCCATGTTGAAATGTCCAATAAACATACAGCCTGGTACAAAAAACAGTTTTGGTCTCTGTAGCTAATTTCCCCGTTCATGACAACTGTACTGAAGGTAAATTTTTAATTGGCTCCCCAGTTCATATTATATTAAGGCTTAAAGTTATGCATAATTAAGAGCGTCGCTGCTTTGATTGACAGTTGGATGCTGTTACAGACGGTTTACTTGAGCACCCAGACGTCATTCAGTCCAGTGACCTTGAGTATGACACCAAACCCGAGTTGTTCTGATGATAGGTCTTTGCCATTAGTGCCATTAGTGCCAGGCTTTATTATTTATATAAGACGTGCTGTAAAACAGTTAGAATAATCTCTCCACTCAAAGCTTCATTATGTGCTCTGACAGTGAACAACGAGCCTGCCCAGCCAGTACAAGTACGAGAGAGAGAGAGAGAGAGAGAGAGAGAGAGAGAGAGAGAGAGAGAGAAGTAGATACGAGATGTATTCATCACGAGCAATCTGATGTAACGCCAGAGGAGACAGCACATTGGCAAAGCGTCTGTCTGGGTTCACTTTAACTCAGTTACCCCTGTGTGGGCTCCAAATCGGGGCCTGGGAGCATGTGCTGTCATCCAGCTCACAGCTGAGGCCCGAACATTAAAGCATCACGAGCCTGAAGAGCAAAGCGACCAGCAGGGCTGGATCAGAGAGCTGTGACTGTAGCTGTCAGTGCTCTGAATGTACCTGTAACTCATTCACGCAACACGCAACACGCCCACAAACGTTCACACTTCTTTATCCTGCGCCAAAAGCACCGCTCTGTGCCTGTGTGTGTGTGTGTGCGACCATCCGAGTCTTATGTTTTGGTTTCTCTGTGGAAAAAAAAAAAAAATCCCTATCAGGGTCTATTTCCAAAAGTACTCCTTAGGTTCCTTTTTAGGGGATATGAGAGGAAACCTTGGCAGGCCGCAGTTTTCCATGAGGTCAGTAAGCGAGGCATTCCAAGCGGAGTGTGAGATCTCTGGGAGGGTTGGCTAATTAAATAAATCACGTGATTTATGTACCTGATACACAGTTGATATGGACTTGTCTTAAAACTCCACAACACAGCTGGGCTGAAAATGGAGTTCACACACTGACACTGTACACAGCGAGAGCCGAGGGAGGAAGAGGAGGATGAAATATAAAGGGAAATAAAGCAATAAGATAAAAGGTTAATAAATAAAACTGAAGGGAAACACGTTATGAATACAAAACTCGGCGCTAGTAAATCTATAAAAAGATCCATTACAGAAGGGAAGACACATTTAAAGCTTTAAAAACTCGAGTTAGATGGCAGGAAGTCTTTAATTTGTAGTCATTGCTAATGTAGGAACTCCGAGTTGGGATTTCTCACCGAGGCTTTTAGGAGGTCAACTCAAATGACAGACGTATCCGTTTCAAGCGCTCCATTTGGGCTATCTGCTTTTTTAAAAGTGTGCCTGTGTGGGCACGGACAGAGAGACGGAGTGAAGAGAGAGAGAGAGAGAGAGAAAGCGAGAACAATGTTGTGTAACGAGATAGCGGAAATTTCATGAATCGTTTTCTTTTGGGGATACATGCTGATTTCCTGTGTTAAAACAGCTGGCCGCGGTGCAAGACATACCTTTATGTTACTGCCAAGAACGACACGCTGCAAGTCAAAACAAGCAAGAGACACCGCTGACGTGACTGCTGACGCGCACGATCATCTCCATGCTGAGCCTCAGCCAGTGGAAAGAAATAGTTACACTGGCTAAAAGTAATAGAAAAATACTTTAATGAGTCGAAAGTAATGTAAATGGAATACTATATCTAAAAATAATGGGTGGTTAAATGCAAGTTATAGAAGCCTCTGAAGCAAACAGATGAAGGTAACGGATTGTAAAGCCCTCTGAGGCAAATGTACTTTGTGACTTTGGGCTATACAAATAAAATTGATTTGATTTCGATTTGATAAACCGTTAGAAACAGAGAACTAAAGGTTAGGGTATTGAATAGAAAGTAAGAAAAGCCTCTGAAGTAAATAGATGAAGGGATAATGCACAAACCATTATCCAAAGGTAACGCTAATGGATAAATGGTTGAAATAGACAAATATGTAACAGCTGAAATTGTTGGATAAACAACTTTAAAATAGCGAAAAATGATGCATCAACGGTTGAAATAGATGAGCAGTTTTAAAAACCTAAAGAACTATTTAAAAATATCTAAAAGCAGCTTAGAAGATAAAACAGTTGAGATGTTCAGCTTACAGTAACGTTTGAACAGATACAATGAAACAGCTCGAAGCTCAAACATAGGTCCAGGCCTTGAACACAAATGCAAAACATCCAGGTCTCGTTTGAAAATAAATATATCACTGACGGGGTTAAATATGAATATTCAGGAGAACATGTTCATCAGACAAAGAAAAACAAACGTCTGGGAAGCACTCGCCTCGACTACAGTACGCATAATTAGTCACAGGTGCCACCACTGCTGCTGCTGATGATGATGATGATGATGAGGATGACGAGGATCATTTTCGGCGGAATATAAAAAGAGCAGAGACACACTTACATCTAGGCTAGGAACTGGGCCAAATGTGAATCAGGAGACGACTGCTAATTCACACATTATTAGCTGCCTGTGATCCATTTGCACTCTCCAACCAGATTGTGTGTGTGTGTGTGTGTGTGTGTGTGTGTGTGTGTGTGTGTGTGTGTGTGTGTGTGTGTGTTATTGCCACACGTGATGGTGACGAGACAGCTGATGCTGAAGAGCATAAACAATCATGACTCACTGATGGAGAGTCTCTCTGGTCCATCATGCTGTTACATTAATAAAAAAATAAAACATAAGTGACTCGCTGCTGTAATTTGACATCAGCTATTTCACGGCTGCTGTAATTTCTGCTCATTTGGACCGCAGCCGGATGATGTTTTATTTAGTCAAACACTTTTTAAAAATAGCTTCTTTCGCCATCATGTTCCTCTCACTCATTTCTTTTACACCCTCCCCCCTCTCTCTCTGTTCCCGTGTCCTCTTAATTCAAAGAGATGTATTTGCAGCGTTCGCTCGCAGCGCACAGTCACCTGCCTCTGTCACCTGATTCCTCTGATATATGCGCACACGGGCGCCGCTTCAGCTACTCCCAGGAAGCAGATGCTGTCCTAAACTGACATGTGCTGGCGGACGGGAGGCACACTTAGTCTGGTGCATAATAACACGCGCACACACACACAGATCAGTTTACTCAGCAAAAGGAAGACAATATGGAAAAACCCTGGATTAAATGAGAGGAACACACGAAGGTGCGACGATAAACATCAGTGCCTGGTTACACACAAAGAATTTTAAGTGTGAACGTGAACAGAAAATGACATCCTGTACATATTGTCGGGCACAGAATATCCTATAATATACTTGTTTACATGTTATATAACATTTCGGACTTTGACTGTATGTTTTTAGTTTCACAACCATTTAAAAAACCATATATAATATGCATATAGTTGATTTTTTAATAACCAAACTGAAGAAAAAGAAGTGTTCACGTTAAAATGTCAGCTGTTATTATAAATATCTAAAATATTAATACATGTATTAATATATATACATATTAATGTATAAATAATTTAGTATTGATCAGGGTATATGCTTCATAATAAGAAAGATTCTTGTGTTGCGTGTTTGTGGTAAATCCCAGGAGATAGCTCACATATTTTAGTTTAATTAGCGTTAATTAACACGCTTTAGACTTGTCGATTTTCTTCGGACAGAGCAAGGCTAGCTGCTTATTAAATAAATTGAATTGAATATTAAATGAATTTCAGGAGTATTTATAACAGAATAAAGTGAAAAATGTTGTTTTTATGTTTCAACCTGTTACTAGCCGCATGAAACATGGTTAGATTTGGTTATGTAACTCACTGAAAACACACACACACACGAGTAGATGTGTGTGTGCTTTACAACGCACAGTGCACACATCGACGCACTCCCAAAGGCAGAAGTGTGTGTGGTCCTCGGACAATGGCTCTCTACTACTGGAGACATGAGTGCCTATCAACGTCCCGGCTGAGCCGTCTGACTGGGCTCGTTGCCACATTGTAAAGCGATCATATATCATGTCATGTGATGCACGAGACGGACGCTGGCACCTGGCTTAATGACCAGATGCAATTAAATCAAGTAATGGATCTTATTAAGGTGTTATATGAACCCCAAACTGCCGCTGCCCGCCTGCTCCTGATCCGTCGTGTTTTATTTTTTTGCTGCAGAGTGGAGAGAGCAATCTGAACCAAACAGCAAAAAGCTATTTGACTTGATGCTGTCTGATAACAGAGCTTTGACTGGCCTTCACAGCATGCACTCAGTGCATTGATTGAACCGGCTGGAATGTGAGTTAAACGGTAAAAAAAACAGGGCGACATAAACGTCTGCAATAGCAAGAAAATAGCTTTTCCGAGTGCAACATATTTATCACATGTTCTGTGCTTTTGCTGCAGAATTGAAATCTTGTATGCTGCTGAGATGACCTTGGAGCACGTAACGTTGCACGCAAACATATGCCGACGAATATTTAAACGAAACCATGAAGAGTGTTCCAACTTTTGTCCAAACTATCACCGAACCACCATCCAGTTTAAACCGAAGCGTCCGTGGGTCTCCTTGTCACCTTGGTGAGGTAACCACTGCCTCGGGCGGCCCATATGGCGACAGAGCAGACAGACAGGGAGCGGTGCATCAGCTCCACCTCCGCTCAATCTGCAGCTTCACCTTAGCAGACTCGGGTCACACAAGTAACTGCAAATCCATCCGGAGCATTTCTTTTAACCTACTTGGGAAACTGGATGGATGAGGTTTTTTTGCATTATTGTGATATTTTACAGAGGATTGACACCGGAAAATGTGTAACTGGCTTCATCTGTATGTTATTCAGTGATATTTCTTATGTAGCAAAGAGACTAGAACATGAACGGCAACCTCTGTGACTGTGAAGTGAAGCCAATGCGAAAAAACTGCAGTTCCTTAAACGTCCACTTGTAGCTGGCTCCAGAAAGTCAGTCTCCATAAGTCCCCATGTTTAAATGTCCAATAAACATGTTTACAGCCTGGTACAAAAAACAGTTTTGGTCTCTGTAGCTAATTTCCCTGTTCATGCCAACTGTACTGAAGGTGAATTTATAATTGGCTCCCCAGTTTAAATTATATTAAGGCTCAAAGTTATGCATAATTAAGAGCGTTGCTGCTTTGATTGACAGTTGGATGCCGTAACAGACGTCATTCAGTCCGGTGACCTTGCGTATGACACCAAACCCGAGTTGTTCTGATGATTGGTACAGCCTGGTACAAAAAACAGTTTTGGTCTCTGTAGCTAATTTCCCCGTTCATGACAACTGTACTGAGGGTGAATTTATATACAACTCACCTGTTCACATTATATTAATTAGAGCGAGGACGCTTTAAATGACAGGTGGGTGCTGTTACAGGTGACTCGTCTGAGCAACCAGGCATCATCCAGCCCGCCTCAGGTCCGCTGATGATCCAGGAGAAAGAGGCAAGAGCTTCGAAACGACATTATGCGCACGCCGTCCATTCTTTATCCTGTCAGTGACAAAACCAAGTTTATATATTCCAGCCAGACTGTCCCACTGATGAGCTGATGGCAGCCGAACAAAACAAAAGATTGTGTTGAAACATCTTGTGGGACACTCACCAGTTATTATTAGTGGTTTCTTGTGAAGTAAAAATCTTGGTAGGGACATAATGTACTTGAAGCTTGGAGTGGGTTATATTTCCCATAAATTGGGGGAACTATTTTTATTCTCAGACATGAGTACATCAGCTTTGTATTTTGTTCTGACGGGTGACACACTGCACCGTAACCAAAGACCATAAATATCACTCGCTATTACTTTTTAATGTTGCAATGATAGCTTGTAGGTTTACTGGCAAGCCAGCGTAAATGTCTTTTTGGTGATGTGTTTGTGTTCCAGCACCAAAGAAGGAGTTCCAACACTCCGTGCTTTGTATTTGGATCAGTCTGACGTGGGACGTGCTGCCTCATTAGTGTAGTAAAAACAAATACATGGATTTACTCAGAGAGCCTTATCGATAGAATATGACCAAAATTGGACAGAGGATATAAAAAAATCTTTCAGCAGTTCGTCAAAGTAAGAATGTATCTATTCCTTATCCAATCTATTCTTAGTTTGCATCCAATAATGGATCTGCAGACATACGCTGGGCAGAGTTTTTAATAAAGTTCAATGAATCACCAGATTACATTTAGTTTGGAGAGGACTGTGATTGTGGCAATGATAGAAAAGACTAAAAGTTTAGCAGCCTGCATCTGAGATAATACCTTAAATATGTTAATGAGAAGGTTGAGTTGCTGTCATTTGTTTAAAGATTACAGTGTAACGATTAAAAAAAAAGAGTTCTGGGTGAAAGTTTCATGAAGTTACAGGAACAATCAGACATCAGACATTTGAATGAAGCCACTCTGTTGACAGTGGTGGTGCCAATGAGGATGTCATCGGCAAAAAAAAAAAGTTGAACCCAATTTAACTTACAGTCGTCCCTCGCTATATCGCGGTTCACTTTGCGCGGCCTCGCTGTTTCGCAGATTTTTTTGTGCGTAATTTTGCATGTTTTTTTTTTACAGTGTACTGTACAGTATGAACGCGCATTGTGTTCGGTGTCCTGATTGGCTAAGGGAGAAGTGTTTAAATAAGAGAGAAATGTGAGAAAATGTTAATGCCTGTCTGAGAAAAGTGTATAAAAGTGTGTGGTTAGGGGGGTTACGGCCTTAAAACATGTAGAATAATAGTAAAAAATAAAGCTGATTACTTTGCGGATTTCGTTTACAGTAGTCCCGCGCTATATCGCGGTTCACTTTTCGTGGATTTTTTTCAGTGTAATTTTGCATGATTTTTTGTGTTCTGCGTCCTGTTTAAGGGAGTACTGTACAAAATGCGTTTAAAAAGGTGTATAAAAGTGTGTGGTAAGGGGTTTTACGGCCTTAAAACATGTATAATAATAATTGTAAAACTTACTTCGTGGATTTCGTTTATTGCGGGTTATTTTTAGAACGTATCCCCCGCGATAAACGAGGGACCACTGTACACTGTACAGTGGTCCCTCGCTATATCGCGGTTCACTTTTCGCGAACTCGCTGTTTCGCAGATTTTTTTAGTGTAATTTTGCATGCTTTATTTTTACAGCGTACTGTACAGTATAACCGCATTGTGTTCTGCGTCCTGTTTAAGGGAGTACTGTACAAAATGCGTGTAAAAAGGTGTATAAAAGTGTGTGGTTACGGGTTTTACAGCCTTAAAACATGTAGAATAATTGTAAAACTTACTTCACGGATTTCGTTTATTGCGGGTTATTTTTAGAACGTATCCCCCGCGATATTTGAGGGACCACTGTATACAAAAACGCACTAGGCGGCGCTACTCTCTGTGTAAGGACCAGAGATCTGTGCCGAAGTGAGGAGAAGAAGACGGGGGGATGCAGAGATGGATCTAAGCACCAGGAGTGGAAAATACAAACCGTGCCTGTTATCATGGTGAATGTAAAGTCTGGAGGAGCTAGCGGCCCTGAGGCTACAGAGGGAGTATGGAGAGTGTAAAATCCTGAAATCCTCCTGTCACAACATTATAAACCTGTGTGGTGTTTTGGTTTCTCACTTCGAGAGTCTTAACGTCACTCAATCTTCCATTTTCCCCTTCAAAGCCCCCCCCCTTTCCTCCACTGGCACCAAACGTCGACATTCGGCGCAAGTTGCGATGTGATGAATTGTCCACTATCAACACAAACTTCTAGTAACGGCGATCTGATTGCTTCTCAAAATCGTGCTACAGGAGACCACCAACTCAGCACTCGGTGATTGCAAAAGAAAAACACGGCAGCCAGCGTCATTATTGGTTTTATCAACACAGCTGGAATGCTTGAAATGCATCTTTGGCCAATCAGATTCCTTCAGCACCCATTTGTGTAAATTGCCATGAACAATAAATACTCCTTGGCACCACACATCCAGCATGTGGTCTGGGGAGCAGACACATCACCGCTGACAGCTGTGATATTCGGATTATTCCAGAGAAAATAGGTTAGCGGTTTGTTGTTTTAGCCCAAGGTTGTCACAGGGGTGATTTTTTTTTTGGTTATTAAATGTGTACTCATAAGCTTACGCGGCGATCGCAGCCCTCGGGCGTAAACACAACTCACCTATCACTGTTATTGTTATTATCATTAGGCCCCAATGTGTGACAGTCCACTTCATCCAGGTTGGCTTGTTGAGAGATTAAACAGATGCTGGAAACAAATTGGAAAACAAATTCCCCAGGGAGACAGTATATATATGCCAGGCGGGCTACAGCCGCTTGCTTGGCACTGTCGGACCCAATCACTCCAGCGCTCGGAGCCAGTTGGAGTAGCGTAAAGCTAATACAACACCCGGGTTACCAAAGCATTCAACACCATCCTGCTCGCAGGATTGAGTCGGAGAAGCGTCGGCAGCCTGTGAGTTGTGAGAAAATCACTTCAGGTTGTTATGATAAGGACGCTGAGGTTTGTCCTGGGAACCATAAACATAGAGTGTTAGCGTCTCACCCTTCACCTCAGTGTTTAGACACTTTCCACACATGCTTGATGTGGAAACATTTTCTTTTTTTCGGGACATGTATGTACTCAGGCAGGAAGGCTGCTGAGGCTCCACCATCTTCTGAGACAGCTCAGTGCTGTGGGCATATAATCAACAGTCAGCTGGCTGGTATAAACCCCCCACCACCACCACCACCACCCCCTCGCTCCTGTCTGAGAGAAATGTGTGCGAGCTCTGCGTTTCATGACATTGTGTGTTCCTCGGGGTGAATTTCTCTCGTGCGGTCGTGTGACTAGCTGCATATCTGCTTTTTATAGCAGCACAGGCTAGTTGTCGTTTTGCTTTTTGTGCCCTACATTTAACTTCAGCTGGTGTTTTGATTAAAGCATTTGAAGATAATTTGAGATTTAAAAAAAATATATATTTTGCTTTAATTGTCTTCTGAGCTGTGTGGGATTATATGTACTACATCACTACTGTGCCTCAATACAGTAAATCTAATGCTTATCGAGAGAAAATTGTTCAAACACAGGGAAATACAGTATACAATGATACCACAACGCTACTAGTGTACACATAATGAGCTCATCAGGGCAGATTTCCCATCAGCGTTTTTCTCGATAAAACAAATGGAGGCAATTTGTGGCTCAGAGTGTTTCTTAAGCATCGTTTAGGATAAGAGATGCTCCCCGTGCCTTCTCTCACATTTCTGCATAATTTACTTGATGCACACAATTTGCACAGTCAGTTCAGAGGAAATGCAAAGATAAATTTCATTTCTGAAAGTGATGCTGTTATAGACATGTGGTTTATTTGAAGATACTTGCTTAGTCATGGGATGTTATCTTGACCACTCCTAGGTCAGAGGTTATTTGCCGCCATGTTGGCACCGTTGCCAGATGTATAGAAAATACAAACACCTCCTTTGAATGGATGGATAAGGGGTCAGCCATAGGTTAAACCATTAGGTGGTCTGTTTCTCTGACTCAAGGTACTTTATTGTATGGTTTGGGGGCTAAAACTACCTGTATAAGGGCTTGTCCTGCATAGGTCGGGAGAGTCTCTCATCATTTGGCTAGGAGTTCTCCAAGTAACGTTTTACTTGTTACGATGCTGAACTTGTTGTAATAAACTTGTTATGCAACTAAGACAGTGTCGGCGGACTTTCTCTTCAAACATCTTCAAATGCATCACCACCGAATATACTACAAAAGCTTGAAGTCTGTGTAAAGTAAGAGTAAATATGTGTTTGGAGTTTGTCAGACCAAAAGAACAAAGTGTTATTAACCACCCAGCCAAATTTGAATGATTAAAAATATCGACACGTTTATGAAATTAGGAGTCAAACCACTTTGAAGCGACTGAAACAAGAAAATGACTTTAACTTTGAAACACTCTGAGCTGAGATGAATTTATCTCTATCTGCTCTGCTCAGGGTGGCCTCAGCGTGTCATCGAGCCACCCTTTAAGCACCGCCCACAAAAATCCTGAGACTGGAAACTGGTGAAAAACAGTTTAAACCTCCAACTCCACATTTCAGTAACATATCGTTCAGTCTTTTCATGTTTTTAGCAACTATTTTGCAACATATTTAAATTATTCTGAAAGAACTGCCTTTAGACTTTAAATCTCTAGTACAAGTTTGATTTGCGACTTGTAGGCAGTGTTGCCAGATTTGACTGACCACAAATGAGTCCAATCAGAGCCTGAATCATGGACCAAATGTCATAAAAGTGGCGTCATCTTTTATTTCGAAGTCTATGATGATATTTAATTATTATTAAGCTTGTTATTTTCTTTGTGCAGAAGAGTTGAAGACAGAATAATAGATTTATTATAGTGATTTTGAAGGCACTCACATTACAAGACATTTAATCTGCCGTCTTTACCCACACTGCATCGTTACTTCTACAGATTGCTGTCGTGACCGGGGTACTTATTCAGACATGAACGTCTGAAATGGGCTTGATTATAGGAGAGGAATCATCAAAAACTGCCCAAATGGCACGAAAAAAAAGTAGCCAAAATTATCACAAGCTGCCCAAAAAACATTTTTACACGCCAAATCAAATAAAAAAGTGAAAAACCTTCCAATCTGGCAACGCTGCCTGTAGAAAATGGTTTATATAAATCCTGAACTTTCCCAGTAAAGGCTTCTGTCTGCGGCAAACTCCACTGCAAAAACAAAGAGCCACAATAGCCACAGCGTTATTACCAGCATTGTTCCTGGAATCACATCCCAGCTGAAGCTGAACACTGAACACGTTTCCAATACCTTTCCTTTTCAGGTCAAGAGAAGACAAACACAGTGACACAGCCTGTTTCTTCTTTCAAGAGACAGTCCCAGTCATGTTCTCATTTCGCTTTGAGTCTCGGTCAGTCGTGTTGATTGAGATCTTTTGTTGATGAGCAGAGATGCTGAAACTGAGCTCAAATAATACATGCTGCACTTAAATCTGCTCCAAAACATCAACATTAAAAGTTAAATCTGCTGATATTCTGTATTCTCCTGAAAGAACTGATTGAACTAACCAGTGCTGCCTGTGTAGTCAAACCCTGACAGATCTTATTCTGTGCCAGCGAGCTCCATTGTTGTCTAAACACTATTAAAACACACGTGATATGCTCCCTCAACATCTATAAACACAGGCACTGTAGTTTATTTGACGTTAATCCCGCATGCACTCTCTCCTGCTGCTGTAAATACTCACCGCAGCACCAAATGTGTGTTAATCCGCTGCTAAAAATAGTCCCGCCCCTTTAACAAAAAAGCGATATTTACTCCAGTTTTAGTCATGTTTGTGTCCAGCTGTTTTACAAAATGAAACCACATATCTGTGACTCATTTTTAAATATTTATATCTTCAGTAAAAAGGACAATGTGTCAGCCCGTCATGGGATTTGTTGACAACAAAGGAAATGAAATAGAATAACGCAGAATTTATCCTGATGTAATTGTACAAATCTTTCTCGTGTAAGCTGAGCTAGTATTTCCATGAGTGTCGAGTCTGATGGGAGCCGGGACACATCTCAGTTAATCTCAAATTTCCACTGGAAGGATTAGGACGTTAATCGAGCGTCTAGCGTCCAGCCCTCGCTAAAAGCTCTGAGTTGTAGAGAGACACATAATTTAATATTCCAGATTATACGCATTCCTCCATTCAGAGAAAAGAGTTTCTCATTTCTAATCAAATAAAACTCACGCGAGTCAGTTTTCCACCGTCTAGCTGAGACTTTACACGGCGTCTATTTATACCCTGGAAGAAAATCAGTAGGAAACTTCGAGTGAAGCAGATTCAGATCTCACTACTGTGTACTATTTTATTTGGTTTGACTCCAGTCCGCCCCCGTCGGATTATAAAGTCTAATAAATACAAAGTCATGTTTTGTTTAGTGAGTCAGGCAGGCACTCAACTTTCCATTGAGGCAGCGGAGCATAAAGCAGACGTACAATAGGTAAACATTCGCCGGCCATGTGAACGGAGCAGCAGCAGCAATGAGAGTCACTTCTATCAACTTTCTCAGACGTTACAGATCCAGAACAGCAACAAGCTCTCTGGGGCCAATAATAGCTGTGGATGTTTGTCCGTGTACGCTCGGTTTGTACCTACGATCGTGGCCAGCGATGGTTAGAAATGTGAGCGCTTTTAATTAAAGAGGAGCGCATGAAAAATCCATTAAAACACTTTGGTTTTGTTCGGTTCACTTCAAGTCTAATTACTTAGACAACTCTTGAGTTATGGCATGTTTGGCTTTGTAACATTTACCCCATTCAACAGCTACAATAATTATTACGAAACAAAGACCCTATTAAAATCCACTTTATCAGAGAGCTGCTGTCTTCATTAAAGTTTGTTTCTCACTGTGGTCCACTTAATAAACTTTAGTGAACTTCTCAAGAAACAATTAAGAACAGACGAGGAGCAAGACTTTGCTTCATAATTACACTTTTTAAAACATCACATGAGCAGACGAGAGCTTCTCCTCTAATCGACACCTCGTTGTTTGTCTCCATGTCAAATATAAAGCCATAAAATATGATAAACAACATCACAACAACAACATAACAAGTGCCAGCCTGTACAGGTGAGATGAAAGCTTTCTAGGATTTTGCCCATTTTATTTAAAACATGATGAAAGACATGAGATTTATCTCGGTCTCCAGTAGTAATGTTCCTTTCAGCATATGAAGTCTTATGTAATCACAGACAATTAGCACTGACCACAGTGTAAATGTGGCGCTTTAATTACCCACCATGGTTTATGGTCTTTGAGCTGTTACAACATCTAATTGCCTGCTACTACATGACATAAATTTTTAGTATGCAAACATGGAGACACGATTGAGGAACTGTAACGTGTTAATTAACTCGACTAAAGGGGCCAAACACGGGAAAAGCAACAACTCTCATTGTGGAGTAAACACAAGAGTTAGAAAAATCTTTTTTTTACGATCTTTTTTGAATCTGTCACTTGTTTTTGTTCCCTTGAACCACACTGGTCTGACACCACTATCAACAGGATGGCATTATTTGTCACGTAATGTTGTAACCAATCTCTCTCCTCACCTCTAATTTTGCAGGTGTTTGCTTAATTAGTGGACTAAATAAACTTTTCACCTCATGGCAACGTAAAGTTAAAGGGTCGCCGGAATTATTGAAATTCATCGTTAGAGGGGGTAAAAGAAATCTCATAAATCCATCTAGTCGTGACATTTCACTCAAATGTGAACCTCATCGTGGGGCGGTCGGTAATGTAGTGGGTTAGGCGGCCGCCCCGTGTGTGGAGGCTGTAGTCCTCACTCGTTCGAATCCTGGTACGAATACTGCGTGTCACTTCCTCTCTCTCTGCCCCCTGCTTCCTGTCTATCTTCAGCTGTAATATCAATTAAAGGCTAAAAAAATGTGAACCTCATCGAATATGAAGGTTTGTGCCAATGAATCCATCTACATACTGAGATATTTTACAGATTTCAGCCTGATATCAGAAATATTTGAGAAAACTCTCTCTACTATGATGCTCATATATCACTAGGTGACCTTTCCATAGGTACGTGTTGTCTTACAGCTGTATATTTATTTATGTTGTCACCTTTTTTGTCTCCCATCTCTCCTGTGAGAAGCGCTGAAGTCTCCATCCGTCTGTCTGATGCTGACAGGCGTCCATGTGGAGTAAGCCGGCTGGAGTTATATTCTTCCTGAACTCGCTGAGCCACTTACCGCGCTAGCCTCTTAATAATAAACATGATATTAATGTAAGTAATTACCATCAATAATTCAGGATGCGGACTCTAATTACTCAACAGGCTGAACGTGGATTCCCGCCTGGCGCCGAGATGAAAATAGAAAAAAACGATTGGATATTTTATTCATTGTTAGTCCACATATAGAAATGTTGGATTCACTGACCCAGAGAGGCGGCACAGTAGAGTTTATGATGAAAAATGACATTTATTTTTGAGGATTTCTTCCCATGTAGGTCTGAAATATATATATATTTGTTTTCAGGTGTGACAAGGATGTGGTGAGGGTTTGGTTGGGTTCAGAGAGGGTCACAAGCTAAAAGGGTTTGTACATAAGTTGTGGATGAACGCTCTGTCCAGAGAGAATCGGACTTCTCAACACAACTGGACCTCTTACCCTTATGATCCCTCCTGGACGTGCATGTCGTGTGCAGTGACATTTAGCCCTGCCAACATGGCGGCGTTTGCTCAGAGCTTATTTTAAATGAGCCTCAGAACAAACCTACAGAGAATCTTTCATGTGGTCGACCTCTCCTCCTGCCGTACCGTGTCTTATTCAGCCATACACGCCGTCTTTGTTTTGAAGTCGCTGATCTCCCTGTAACCTTAGCGGCACGGAGCTGCGCAAATCAAACAAAGAGAGAGCTTAGTCATCCTTTCAGCTCCTTAAGTTTTCAGTGACAGCCCCTGTGGGACTCAAAAGACCGTGAGTCTGATGTGTGTCACGCACAGTTTGTCCTGAGACCTTCGGGACCTTAAAACCAGTTTAAAGCCTGTTGTGTAATTTCTTTCTTTGTTTTCATATTTATAAACGGCTCTATGTCACATTATATCTCAGCGCGTCTGCACGATGAGTGAAGGGAGCGGCGCATCGCTGCAGAGACGCGACACTGGGAGGTTATGAAACCTAATTTGCTCTGTTTCGGGTCCCTTTTATGCAAGCGCGCACCGGGAGAGTTACAGTTACCTTATCTCCCGAATCACTTAAAACACAGCAGCAGCAACAGGATCAGTTCACCACCAATTCAATTAAACTGTAAACCGAACCTGCTCTGGTTGATTATAAAGCATTCATTCTCAAATTATTCATTACGCACGGCGCGCAGCGCAAAGCGTTTTCATATTGTTTACAGTATGGGAGCTATTTCAGATACAGAGTGTCGCTGTGAGAAAGACGTTCCATGAAAAAGAAAAAACTTTACAGTGTATCTTGGCTCGTTCAGATGAACATAATCTCAATGAGCAGCCAAGCTCTGGTCTTCATCATGCAGCACCACAACAAACTGCACAGGGAACTTAAGAAAACAAGGCCGGAGAGTCTGAGAGTTGTGGCTTCGCTCGGACACGGTGGCTGATGATGACATTTAGCCTGTGCAATGCATAGACGCTGTAAAACATGGTCGTGGTATCTGTGAAGTCGCTCTAGAGTTTCTTGTGGCACATTATGGCGGTGCTGCCTCTGCAGCCTCATGGCTGATACAAGACGTGGATTATAAGGCGGGTCAAATGACACCCGTGTGCTCAAACCATCCATCTGTAACAGCCTCCACCTGTCAATCAAAGCGTCCCTGCTCTTAATCCTACATAACTTTAAGCCTTAATATAATGTGAACAGGTGAGTTGTATATAAATTCACCCTCAGTACAGTTGTCATGAACGGGGAAATTAGCTACAGAGACCAAAACTGTTTTTTGTACCAGGCTGTAAACATGTTTATTTCTGCCGTGCACTCAGGCGTCGCTCAGCCCGGAGAGCCACCACACTCCGAGATCACATACTTCTCTTTAGGTTATGAATATGGACGTCCATCTTCATGTTGTCTATGATTTTCTTTGGCCAAGTTTGCACATTTTCTGCAGTGGAGGTCAGTGTAATCTAATCTGTGGTGCTGACAACTTAAAAAAAAAACAACAAACGTCAGATCTCCTTCAAGACACAGAACAGAGCCTCCTGTGAACAGTTTTGATTGGAACTACTTCCTCGCAATGAAAGTCTCGCAGCCCAGCATCCCAAAGAATAACATTCATATTAGGTTGATTAATGTCCAGTGCAAATGCAAGAAGCAGTTTAGTCTGTCCTGCAATCAATCATACTATTACCTAACCTTAAATGTTTCAGTAATGCGTTTAATTTACCTGAACCACAAGCTTTCCCTTAACCTTTATGAAGGTTTTGCAGAAACAAACTGACCAGTATTGATGGGTTTTTTTTGTGTGGTGATTTGTATTACAGTCTGTTTGAAACCCTGAACTTTGAGGGTCGGTTCATCCTAATTTAAAAATAAAGAAATCTCTAGTGGTGTCTAGCCAGGCAACAATTTTAGATCTGCGTCTCTGAGAGTTTGTCAGCACTGAAAAACAAAAAAACAAACCCTGCAGACGTCGCTGTGAAAGTCTTGTTTGTAGAAATGTTTCCAAATAAAACTCACCTACGTCGTGTTCGAGCAGACGTACAGACAGCAGAGTGACATGTCGCAAAAAAACAAATCAATCACCAGACGATGTGTGTGTGTGTTTCTTTGTTTGTAATTCGACTGAACTGACCCGTTAACTATTAACTCGTTGAGAAATGATGCATTTTGACTCGTGACCTTTCGTCTAATATCTCATCTCTGAAGTCATTAATCTTCCTCTCAGGCTCATAGATGAAACTCGCGTTAAAAGTCGACACATGGTTGCAGTTAGAAAAAAGCATTCTTTCAAAATCACCTGCTTTGCTTTGGATTTTTTATTATTGTGAATCACCCTCTTGTTAAACAGTTTTCGTTCACAGATCGTTTGGCCGTTTGCCTCTTCGACGTCGTCTGAGCAGATTATGGAGCCAGTTGTGGACGCAGGAAGTGAATACGAATGCATTCAGCCCGTGCAAATCCCAAAGCCTCGGACCGGCGTCTGCAGGAAACTCTTCATCACATTAAAAGTGGCTTCGATCGGAGCCGTTCCAGCTCCTTGTTTAGTTGCTCTGTCAGTACATCATTTGCTGATGTACTGGGAAGCTACCAAGTGTGGAAAGACATTAGTGTATGAACGCGAAGCAGGCTGTCGCTGAAAAAGAGCAGGCGAGCTCAGCGAATCCTCTCTGGGTCAGTGAATCCAACATTTCTATATGTGGACTAACAATGAATAAAATATCTAATCGTTTTCATCGCTGACATGGACGTGAACCCATTCTCAGCCGGTTGCGTAATTAGAGGCCACATCCTGATTTATTAATGGTAATTACTTACATTAGTATCGTCGTTATAAGTGGTTGAGTGCAGAAAGAATATAACTCTCCACGTGGACGACAGACAGATGGAGACACGTCTCACAGGAGAGGTGGGAGACAAAAAGAAAAGTTTTTGGATGATTTTTCAGTGATGAAAGAAGAGAGAGCTTTCTTGAATCTTTCTGTTATCAGTCTGTAAGTTGAGGAGAGAGTAGGAGCGTCGTTAGTTTTGCAGGCGAGATATGGAGACTCGTTCTGCAGCCAGTCTTAAGTGGACGTTTGAGGAACTGCAGTTTTCGGCATCGGTTTCACTTTCCAGAGGTTGCCGCTTGAATAAAATCAAAACTTTCTGTATTATTATGCTGTGAAATGATCCTTTAATTTCGCTCACACAAACACGCCGTGGTATCATATCGCAGGTCATGCTGTGTATCAAACAATCAAACACTAAAGCCAGCTGCTCCGCGTGTTGTCGTCATGATCAGATACAGACACAGCAGATAAAACACAGGGGATATTTGCACCGCACTGTTTTCATGTTGTGTGTTTGTCCTCTACGTGCTCTGCATGACCTTGAACTGCAGTACGGGTGGTGGTGGTGGTTGTGGAGTGCCGTGGTCGCACACACTGATGTGGCGGTGACGAGATGCACGCCGCTCGAGGTGCAGAAGAGCTCCACACAACATCCCATCCACCATCTTGAGAGCACTTTTATCACTCCCCCTCCACCCACTTTTGTGATGTTTCTCCCATCGCCTCCATCACCCCCCCCCCTCATCGCAGTTGGCGGGTAAATGGACACCCTGCCCTCCGCCTTCCCTTTCCTCTGTGGAAAGTGATGACTGGCTGCAGCGTCTCCTCCCTTCCACACTTATGTTTAATTATTAGTAGAGCATGCCGGGCACAGATCTTATCACATGATAGCTGCTCCTCACTGCCGGGTGTGGAGTGTGGAAGTGGGAATTGAAGTGTATATTTATTCATAGCTTTCCGGGATGTTACTTGTCCTCATACAATCGACAGGCCGCGTGTTATACACAATGTGAATTTCAATTTTGTCGGCATCAGAGTGACTCCTCGTCTCTTTTACTCTTGATTTTTTTTTCATGCAATGTTTTCACACCGGCGCCGGCGCGCTCTGGTCCTCGGGGTGTCCTGTGTTGGATTTGAATGTCTTGAGTCCTCATTTCTAAAATGACTTTAATTATAATAATTACTTAATTTCAAAGAATGTGACATGAAATAAGAGGTTCACGTCTATTTTTATACTCTGGCAGAAATAGTTTGAGCCTCTCTTATTATCATCATCATCATCATAAAAAAGAAAAAGTAATAAATCACAGCTTTAGCCAACAAACAAAATAGATGTTCCATCCTTGTGTCGTGGCTCAGCATGGCTCCATGTTGCCATGTTCACTGTACAGTATATGCAGCGTTAATGTTATGTGCCACGAGGCCAATGGAACAGCGAGGGTCTGGTGTTGTCATAAATACTTAATGGCAGGCTTTAGACGCCAATCACTGTGTTTGCAGCGGCCCTCTGGGCTCGCAATTACAGAATGCGGTTACAGACACCCAGGGTTGGGTTAGTGTGCAATTAGTTGCCTGCATCTTATAGAGTTACAAGTCACAGGTCAGCACTGACAACTGGACAAGTCACTAAATACCAGAGGAAGTCTCACATAGAGGAGATGGAGAGGAGATAAGCACGGCTTCTAAATAGATGAGAAAGATGTTAAAGGTCCGCTGTGTCAGATTTATTTACATTATACGGCGGAAATGGAAGAAAATATGCTGAACCATGGAAACAAGAAGCAACGTGTTTACTCCAGATTTAGACATTTTTCACAGATTTCCTTCACGACGGTGAAGCGAGGGGGTTGCAATCGGCAACTACACCCCTAGATGCCGCTAAATCCAACAGAACACCGGTCCTGTAAAGAGAACTACTTGGTCTAGGATGACCAGTTATGCTTCTATGTTATGCGATTTGAGATGAATAATTCATATTCAATGTGCCATTGTCCTGCAATTACTACTTGTGGCCACAGTGGCCGCTGCTGAGCAGAATCCAACAAATCTAGTTTTGTTTTTAAAAGTCCAGTTTGACTAAGTCGAGCTTGCAGTCACGAGTAAAGAGCCTAACGTTGAAGGCTGTGTAATAAAGTGAGTAAAGAGCTGGGAGCCTCGTGTCGTTGTTGTTGTTGGGCATGAGTGTCTAATTTGGAGAGAAGCTTGTCTTTAACCGTCCTTCACTTACAGTAGGTGCTGCAGATTTGACTCAAGGTGAGTTATATAAAATGCTCGAGTATAAAAGTATAAAAGGCTCCGACTGCGGCACGACTTTCTCTTTCAGTTCAGTTTCAAAAGAGGCAGATGTGAAAAAACTTGTGAAAGATTACATAAGATTATCTCATCTATGGCACAACAATAATATGATGATAATGCAGCCAGTAAGAAAGATGTTGTATAAGGACTATATTCCTAAAATTCAGCTGACTCATGGTACACCTGGTATACCTAATACTCACTCGTAACATATCATATTGTATTATGTACCTAGGCATGTTTTCTATGTCTTCAGCAGTGATGGATTGTAATTTAACTACATTTACTCAAAGTGCTGTACATTTTTTTAAATTGATTTGAGTTATTTGAATATTTCCATTCCCCAGAGGGAAATATTGCTCTTTTTATTCCTTTTTATATACAGAAATCTGACTGCTAGAGTTACTCTGCAGATTCCAATCTTACACACAAAAACGAAATAAGATGCATGATAAATGTCTAATAATGGACCAACTACTTTAACTCTGCAGTAAAACACACATGAATAAAACAAAAATATAATATGCAATACTAAAATATGTGTACTTTTACTTTTGATTTTATTTATAATTGCGTATGTTTTAGACTGCACTATTGCTACTTTAGGTAAATATGCAAATTCATAATATTACATATATGTCACTTCACTTCAACCAAGTTTATGAATATCCTCAAATCATAACTTTATTTTAAGACTCCCCTGTAGTGCCTGCTAACAGAGGATGATGTATAATCCAGCATATCAACTCCCCCAGTAGAATAAAAGTTTCCAGAGATCATCTCTCTCTCTTACCTATGGTCGTGATCACAGTGATGGCGAAGTAAAAGGAGCCGGCGAATTTCCACTGCACCCCGGCTTTGTGCGGCTTCAGCTGGAGCACCATCTTCTCCAGCTCGTCAAACTGCTCCGTGGTCAAGTTGAACGTCGTGCGCAGCCCCTTCCTCCTCTCGATCAGCTTCCCCAAGTCGTCCTTCTCCGTCTGGGATTCCAGCACGTCGAAGATCGCCGCGCCGACCAACAGGTAGGTGAAGGTGCAGATGATGAGGGCGAGGGTCCTCACGTTTTGCCTCTTCATGGTCGGTGTGTGTCAGGGGGACGGGCGGAGAGTGAGCGCGGGTCTGGAGGACGGGGAGCTGGGCTGGCTCATGGCTGTGCTGCTCTGACGGAGCAGAGAAGCTCTCTGATGACTTTATGAGCCGAGGAGCTGTTCATTCAGCACCACCCCGCCCTCCCACCACAGGAATCCTCCCCCTCCGTCCATCCACCCATCCATCCATCCATCCATCCATCCACCCCTACCTCTCTGCCTCCTCCTCCCATCTCCATCACAAAACATGGTGCGTGTCCCAGTGCAGCCCTCAGAGCGAAATACTGAATACTATTACTTTACTGTGTCAGATTTAAGCTGACTGAGGAAATATTTAGGTATTTTACTGAAGTATAAAACAATGTAGAAATACTCCACTACATGTAAATGCCCTCTGACTCCTACATGCAACAAGTATTATCAGCAAAATGTACTTAAAGTAAAACATTACTTTTACTCAAGTAAAAGTACTATGAAATACTCCACTACATGTAAATGTCACCCTTAGTCCTACAAGCAACAAGTATTATCAGCAAAATGTACTTAAAGTAAAACATTACTTTTACTCAAGTAAAAGTACTATGAAATACTCCACTACAAGTAAATGCCCTCTTACTCCTACATGCAACAAGTGTTGTCAGCAAAATACACTTAATGTAAAACATTACTTTTACTCAAGTAAAAGTACTATAAAATACTCCACTACAAGTAAAAGTCCCTCTTAGTCCTACAAGCAACAGATGTTATCAGGAAAATACACTTAAAGTGTATCAGTAGTGCAAGAAGTACTCAGATCCTTTACTCAAGTAAAAGTACTTTAAAATACTCCACTACAAGTAAATGTCACCCTTAGTCTTACAAGCAACAAGTATTAGCAGCAAAATGTACTTAATGTAAAACAAGTAGTGTATATTCAGATACTTTACTCAAGTAAAAGTACTATAAAATACTCTACTACAAGTCCCTGTTAGTCCTACATGCAACAAGTATTATCAGCAAAGTGTATTTCATGTAAACGTTTTATCACAAGTAGTGTATATTCTGATCCTTTACCCAAGTTAAAGTACTATAAAATACTCCACTACAAACAAAATGTCACCCTTAGTCCTACAAGCAACACGTTTTATCAGCAAAATACACTTAAAGTGTATCAGTAGTGTGGGAAGTACTCAGATCCTTTACTCAGGTAAAAGTACTAATACCACTACTGAAAAATACTCCACTACAAGTAAATGCCCTCCTTAGTCATACAAGCAACAAGTATTATCAGCAAAATGTACTTAATGTAAAACAAGTAGTGTTTATTCTGATCGTGCACTCAAGTAAAAGTACTATAAAATACTCCACTACAAGTAAAAGTCCATCTTAGTCCTACAAGCAACAAGTGTTGTCAGCAAAATGTATTTTATGTAAACTTTTTATCACAAGTAGTGTATATTCAGATCCTTTACTAAAGAAAAGTACTAATACCACTCCTGGAAAATACTCGGCTGCACTAATGGACAAAGTATTCAGATATTTTACTGAAGTGTAAAACAATGTAGAAATACTCCACTACAACTAAAAATGTAGTGAAATGAAGTACTATGAGAAAAATGCACTTGAAGTGTATCAGTGGTGTAAGAAGTACTCAGATCCTTTACTCAAGTAAAAGTACTCCACTGTAAGTCTTTTACAGACTTGAAACTCGGTTCCATTTAAACTTATACAAATGTTGTCCTGACTATAGAAAAAATGAATTAACTCTGACCTGAAACAATTAATTGATGAATCTATTAGTTGATTGACAGAAAATGAATCAGCAATTAATCAATTAAGTCACATTTCTTTATGCTTTCCTCTGATTTATATAACAATGAACTAAATATCTATCATAACAAGCCATTCGAATCACTACTTTATGATTCAAATGTACTTTTAATAAACTTTAATTTAACCAGATAATGTACTACATACAGTAGCAGGGTCACTTTTACGCAGATATAACGTGAAACTTTTTGCCTTTTGGAGGAAATCATAAGAATTCCTCTGAGACGATGTGAACGACAGCGGTCGTGCTGACCACTGAGCAGCTTTAATATTGCAGCTTCGTTATTCATTCACATTCAATGCTGTGAGAGTTTTTTTTTAATTCTCAATATGACTCACCACAAAGCCTCTACAAATCCCAGCTGTTACTTTGGCTCCAAGAAAAACTCTAATGCGTTGCTCTCTGACCTCAACTTTCCCCCTGTACGACAAACTTAAGAGTAAATAAACCTCACATGAAACTTTCCAATCTTGTTAAAATAATTCTATGTTTACGTCGACCGGGCAATTTAGCTGCAAGAGCAGATCGAATTCATTGTGTGTTTAAGCTGAAAGAGAAACACGCCGCGATGATGATTTGACACGGGGAGTCAAAATGTCAAGTGAAAGTCCAACTGGGGCCAGATTTGATGACCTCCAGTGTCGCCGGTTTCCAGTGAGTGGTTCCCTAAAGTGCTGTACGTCAGTGGAAGATGGAGAGTCTGTTTGGCGACGAAGCTATGAAGGAGGTCAAGGCAACCCCGATCACATCTCATTGGGCTAAATTTCTACTCGTCAGTGATAAAATTTCCAATCACGGCGACATCTGTGCTGCCCCGCACCTGCTTTATCGTTTAACCGATAGATCGTGGCCAATCTTCAGTTCCACACTGTGAGCCGAGCCACAAATAGCTCTGGCTTCAATAACCAGGTCAGTCAAGTCAACCATGACTGAGCCTGCATAAATCCTCCCTTCACAAACTGAAGTGCCGCACGCCTCGGCCCCGATCAATACGTCAATTAATCCATGACACTTTGATCAAAAATGTGGCCTTTCGAAAGATGCTCTTTGGAAGGTAAAGACTGAGGACGTGCGGCGATAAATAGCATCTATCCTCCTTTTCATGTCTGTAAAGGCTTTTTTTAAATGTATACAGGAGATCTAAAAGAAATCATATCATCATCTGTGGTTGGATTAGTCAGTTTCTCAGTACTTTCTGATTTCTGTAGGCTCCAACTGAACACAGGTCAGAATATGCACTTTAAAGTTTATGAATTACAGTTTTTAGCACTTCAGCATTGGCTTAATTTTCCAGCCCCGGAGCGGAGGGTTTTTCTTGTTCTTCCCTATGCACAGTTCTCTTTGTGCAGCCAGTGAATCATCTAAACTCCACCTGTGATGCCAGCCAGCATTACTTTTTCCCTTTTGCGTTGATTCCTGTAGTAGACTCCTTAAAACTGTCCTGGCCTCCGTTCTCAAGCATTTTGGGTCCAAAAACAAAACTAAAAATGTAAAAGAAGACATAAATCAAGTGCTAGAAGATAAAAAAACCATGTTTTTAAAATGAAAATAGTTATACGAAGTTGACAGAGAAAGAAAAAAATGGATTGTGGTGTTCCCCAAGGCTCAATTTTAGGACCTTCTGTTTTTAACCTTTACATGCTGCCGGTTGGGGACGTCATCAGGAGACACAGTCTATACATTAAAGTGTGGCCAATCGATTCCCCCTTCTAAATGCATTTTAAAGATCAAGTTATGGATTCCCTTACAGCGTAGCCAGGATAATTAACTAATCATTCATTTTCAAGCAGCATACATATTCCGCACTTTGATTTTCACCCCCTAACCCAGGTGTGAGAGCCAACCTGCAAGGTGGTCAGAGGCAAATGAGAAACCACTCAAGCTGACAGACCAACAGAAACAAAAACAAATGTATTTAATATGATGCACGATGTGTGTGTGTGTGTGTGTGTGTGTGTGTTATTTATTCCTCAGGTTGTGACCGTATCAGAAATAAAACATTTGGTCTCAGCTGTAGAGTCCTGCAGAGCTGCAGGGCTTCAGCTGCAGGACGCTCAGCTCCCTGCGTATCCTCCGCTGCGTAATCACCAATACATCCTCATGAGTCCGAGGGTTTCCTGCAGCCACTGACCCATCAGACAAAATTTTCCGGTAGCAGGCTCTGACCCCCGGCGGTTTGAGCAGGGGGATCGAGCCTGGACCCTCATTACTGTGATTTTGTCCACATTGAAGTCAGTGCTTAGATGTACTTTGAACCATCTTCAGAACAGAAACCTCAAAAAAGTTCCACAGAGCAAAAATAATAAATAAGTAGGTTAGATATTAATGTTGTTGTTTTATTTATACCCTGACTGTCTGGAAACTGAACATCAATTTTCAATGACTCACTCTGTATCATGTATTGCTGCAAATTGTAAAAGTAAACCTCTGTGCAATATTTATTTGATCTCCAAAGCTATAAATCGAGTCAACGGGAAAACCTAGCAGACATAATAAGTGTCACTGTGTATTTGCCGCACATCTCTAAACTGTGATTTAGCTGTGACTCATCCCCCTCGCACATGAACGGGCCTTTGGTTTGATGACACACTTTTTGAAATGTGTCCTCGGTGATATGCAGAGACACTCAGGATAATCAGGCACCCAGGGGAAAGTTCAGGAGGAGAAACAATAGACACAGGCAGGTCACCGGGCACCGCATGTGAGCTGAGGGAAGAAGTGCGACCTCGCAGCAAAGTTTGAAAACCTGTCTTCACTTTCCAAGACATTTCCCTCCCGGTTTGTGACGGATGTACGGATGCTGAGGGTCAAAACACATTAGCTTAACATCAATACGGCATAATTAACCTGCCTGATGGTCCTATCGAATCTGCATAGATTAGACTCACCCCCCATCTTCCCTGTGTGTTGTGTAACCTGCAACCTCCAAAGCAACACGAGAAACACCTTACAGCAACTATTTCATTGATTTTGGTGAACAGGATCATATTTTATGGAGAAATTTTTTTTTTTCTCTCTGATGTCCTCCGGCTGCTCAGCATCAACTCACGAACTGCAGCTGTGGTCGTGAGCTGGGTTTCTCAGACTGTGAGCTGAGAGCCACAGGTGTTTTTGGAGGTGGGAGCGGAGCTGGTGTCGTGCCAGAGTCAAAGCAGGACAAGGGCGATGTAACTGGGCGCAGCAGCCTCTATGGACAAAAACAATGAGGATGTTGTTGGAAGAAGCTGAGAAAGAGAGAAGCAGAGAGTGGCCGCCAGACAAGAGTAAATCTGGGACAACCATATTTATGACGGAGGAGCAGTATTCCTGTGCATGTTATTCCTGTTTTAGACAGCTGAGAGTAGACACGCGACGACAGGAGAGAAAGATCAGCACCTTTACCCCTAGGCCACTAAGATGCAACACAAATAAATAAAGTTACACAAATGTACGTATTCATTAATTCGTGATTTTTAAATGATTAGTCGTTAAACGGTCTGTTGGTCAACGGAAGATTTTCTGATTTAAATTATTACATTTTTCACAATTTTCAGGCAATACAATTTATCACAATCTATTAACAGATTATTATTGAAATTATTTTGCAGTCAAATAATTTATATAACTAGATTTTGACACAGGGCAAGTGTATCCAAGACTAGAACTAAAGGTTATGAAGTAAATTGAAGGACGTTCTCATTGTTATTCTTAATTTAGTGTTGCCTGCCCTGAAAGGGGTTATTCCCAAGTGGAAACCTCCATGGCTGTGAAGTGAAGCTAATGCAGGAAGTGCCAAAAACTGCAGTTCCTCAAACGTCCACTTGAGGCTGGCTCCAGAAGTGAGTCAGTCTCCATAAGTCCCCATGTTTCACAGCAGAAATAAACATGTTTACAGCCTGGTACAAAAAACGGTTTTGGTCTCTGTAGCTAATTTCCCCGTTCATGACAACTGTACTGAGGGTGAATTTTTAATTGACTCCCCAGTTCAAATTATATTAAGGCACAAAGTTATGCATAATTAAGAACGTCGCTGCTTTGATTGACAGTTGGATGCCGTTACAGACAGTTTACTTGAGCACCCAGACGTCATTCAGTCCGGTGACCTTGAGTATGACACCAAACCCGAGTTGTTCTGATGATAGGTCAGTGCCATCAGTGCCAGGCTACAGAGCGAGTCAGTCTCCATAAGTCCCCATGTTCAAATGTCCAACTTCACAGCAGAAATAAACATGTTTACAGCTTGGTACAAAAACAGTTTTGGTCTCTGTAGCTAATTTCCCCGTTCATGACAACTGTACTGAGGGTGAATTTATATACAACTCACCTGTTCACATTATATTCAGGCTTAAAGTTATGCAGGATTAAGAGCGTGGTCGTTTGATTGACAGGTGGGTGCTGTTACAGGTGGCATGTTTGAGTACCAGGCATCAGGTTTGCTGATGATCCACGTCTTTACCTATTTTTTAGCCATGAGGCGGAAGCATGGTGGTGGCCACAGCCACAGATTTTGAGCTTCAGAACGGCTTTTCAGAAACCTGAAAACATGAAAGCTGTCCATCTTTATAATGTCAGTGATTATTAAACAGGACAGATAGCATCATATGTTGTGTGTTCTGCACTCTGTCATGAAAAATTGCAGAATTGCCAGTTTGCTTTCTTTATTTTAAAAATCAGGAAAAAAGAAAAATCCATACTGCATATACAAAAGACGCACATTGATTTTGAGACAATCCAGGCAGAAACTAATCTATACATACATAGGCTTACACACATACAGTATGCACATAAAGTCCTGGCATGTTAGCCACACATGTTCGCTCTTGCACTCGTCGGGAGGGCTCGTGGTGTGTAAGCCTGACTAAACATCACTGGACGTACACGTTACGTAATGCCATGATACGAGGACATCATTAAGGCAATGCCAGGGAGGCTGGAGCCATCCCGAACACCCCCCAGTTTGCACCCTCGCCTCTTCCCTACCAGCAACACCTCATGGGGGGGACGCCCTTCAGCTGCATACATCTCATTATGCGAGGTTCAACGTGGCCTGCAGCTTCCCCGCTGACATTCAATTAAAGTCTTTCATTTCCCCATCATTTGCTCCGCCTCCGTGACTCCGCCGCTGCTCCTGCTGTCATTTGATAATTATTCCAAACACCCCTCCAATTAGAGGTGAATCTATTTATTAGCCTTGGCACCACAGTGAGTGCAATACACCTGCGCTGCTCTTCAGCGGTGGGTTTTGGAAGTAGGCGAGCGGTACGTGGTACTGATTCAAGAGTCTTCACCTCCGACCTTTTGGTGTTTAGCTACGGGTGAGTTGTTAAACCTTAAATCATAAGGCGTGAAATTGGTTAATTTCAGAATTGATTAGTTTATCTGATTACTCAAACTCGACATCACTATATCGCTTTCCCCGTTCCATACGATCTACTGAAAACGACGCACAAGAATATTTCTACTGTTCTAATAAGAAACCTGATGGGCCGATGTCCACGGGGCTATTGCCAATTAAAAATCTGAAGATCCAAAAAGTAGTTGGTCCACCGCTTCGGTGCAGACTGAAATATTAAGTTCGAAATTTTGCATTTCTAGGATGAATCTCAATCACTCTGTAAAACTAACGGCCAACAAAGCTGCTGGAGCTGAAATGATTGTGGTAAATACCACATCATACAAATAAAAGATATTTATAATTTGGCCATCAAATGTTGACACTAATGCTTCATCACTACCCTAACGAAGTACAGAGTATACACAGTGTACTAACGCATGAATTAAGAGACACAGCACTGGTCTTCATTTTACAAATTTGCACTCAAACTATGGTTGGTGTTTATATCTGCATTTTTTTGCATATAACTAAGAAATTGTACGGTTGGTCCAGCTGCACAGTGTGTACAAAACCTTCAAATATCTCCAGGATTAACCAACACACTGACAAGACTCGTGATTCACCTAAAAGTCGATCAGTCTTTTGTCTCAAAACACTCAGAAAACTCTTTAATTCTCCTTTAAAATATAAGTAATTGATTGTAAGATTAGTTTCTGAATAGTTTTCCCTGTGCCGCTCTGAGGATTCACGTGTTTTACATCCAGTTTGAAGGACACATATCGTACAAACACTGACCCGTCATTTCACAGTCTGTCTCAGTCTCTGTCCTTTCCGAACAAGTCATCCCTGCTGCTGCCTGCGTTACCGCCATCCACCCTAATGAACACTGTCACATGTTATTACATAACACTTGTCTCTCTATATGAATATTTCAGCGGTGGTTATCCGCCCTGTCACCAGCTTTTCTTCCCATAGATCCACGATAAACATTGACAGCGTGACCCTCATTAAATCTGAGAGGTGAAAGGTCACGCATCGACCCGAGTTATTGACATAGAGCGAAATCGATCTATAGTGCACAAAACACAAGGAATATATAAATTATAAAACCAGGAGCTGCTCAGAAAGGATGAATCCTTTTGTTTCCTTTACATGTTGTAGGATTAAAATATCTATATGTTGGTAAAAGTACAAATTTTTTGCAATATTTTATCTTTTCATAGCCTCAATTTAATAATAAAAGGGAATCAGTGCACAAGAGACTGGGTGACAACCTTGTTGTTTGAGGCACTATCCCTCCTGTGATATTGACGGATGCTAATGATTAAGAGAGTAAACTCTGGGTTCTTGCTGCAGTCCGGCGTCCCGCCGAGTGACACATCTGACACACGGTAATGAGAGACTTAACAGCTCCTTAGATTTCCAGCTGTGCTTTCCATCGACTGGACACGAGACTGTCTGGCTGCCTGTCAGGGCGTCTGCTCAGGCCATTTATCTTTCAAACTACTAACACAAATGTTTATTCCCTTTTAGACATTTTCTTCTTCAGAGTTTACCGACACGTTTTTTTATTCAATGAATAAACGAGCACGAATTCGGATTAATTAAAGCGATAACAGAGCAGATGACTGCACTGCAAGAGTTTGTTTTTTATCCAGCTACTGGCTCAAATTACTTGTTAAAAAAAACAACTGGTATGTTTCCTCTAAAAGTTGATCAGGAATTTGCATGTTTTTGTATTCGAATTATGTATTTACTTACTTAGGAGTTAAGAACAATAATGAGCTGTAACAGATTAGATAATAGGAACTCAGTCAAATCAGTGATTTTTAATAACGTTATCGCTTTTTAGTCTTTATCTACTGAAATTTCTATAAAACTGAGACAATCCAGGTGAATTCATGGACTAAGTGCTCGCAATTTACGCTGCAAAATAGTGACGCAAGGTATTTTAATTTGGTTCATGTCTGACGGTTTGAGGTAGAAAGAGAGTGAGCATTGGTTGAGAGACATAGTTAGTGAATGAGAGAGAGCGATTAAGTCAATTAATCGATTAATCAGTGCCGTTAGTTCAGTAGGTAGAGTGTGCACCCCATGTACGAAGGATCAGTCTTTTCCGCAGCGGTTTCAAATCCCCACCTTCCTGTCACTCTTCAGCTGTCCCTCTCCAATAAAGCTCGAAAACCCAGTGAGGCTTTGGGTCTGCAACGCCTGATCCCGCCTGCATGGACCCTAACACTCAAAACTTGCCTTGTCATCCAACTCTAGAGATAAGATGATTTCATAGTTTGTTCCCTGCATAAAAACAAACAGCTCAAGGCTATGCTGTTTACTCACGGCGCCTTGCATGAGTGCACACCTGTCCTGCTGCAGTCTCCATGCTGCGTCTATCTGTTCGTGAGCCCGCATAGTCAGGTGCCGCTCAGATAATGATGTTGAACATATGGTCGAGTTTCAGCTGCTCAGTCTGAGCTGTGCTGGCGACAGGCCCACCTTCTTCAACTCCTACATGCACAATCTCAGAGATAAGGAATAATGTTATTTTACATAACCGGCGTCGTGTCTGTCGAACCACTGCGCCACACAGAGGAGGCGTAATGAAAGTGACACTGTATTTGTTTTTTTTTATTGCAGTGTCAAACTGTCTTGTTCTTCAGTACAGGAACTTGATTTTACAGATACTTCCTCAGCAACAGTGACTGATCCCGGCTGATGAAGAGGCCTGTGACCTTTGTCGTGTCTGCCTTCTGCAGCCTACAGTACCAGTGCCAAACCAAACTGGCTGACCGGATTTGCCCAAAAGTAATGACAGTTTGTTGTCTATGAGCCACTCCCTAACATTTCGTAACTCTCTGCTGGGAGACGTTGACTGTGGAGTTTCAGTCAGAGCCCTGCTGATGTGTTCAACACATTAAATCTGGAAGAGGACGAGATTACATGTCATATTTTGCTATTTATTTATGTAATATTTGAACTATGTTCGCTCATATTGTGATTCTGGTAGTGTTTGTTGACTTATTTCTTGAAGTGTGTCCTTATCTAGACTGAAGGTCTGAGAATAGATGGTGCTGTTTTGTATACAGTGGTCCCTCGTTTATCTCGGGGGATACGTTCTAAAAAAACCCCACAATAAACGAAATCCGCGAAGTAAGTTTTACAATTATTCTACATGTTTTAAGGCCGTAAAACCCCTAACCACACACTTTTATACACTTTTCTCAGACAGGCATTAACTTTTTCTCACATTTCTCTCTTATTTAAACTCTCAAAGTTCAAACTTTCGCAGATTTAACAAAAATAAGTACAATATTGTATTATATAGTTAATAAAACCAAAGATCAAAACCTGTTTTCAAGCCCGTACATTTTTAACAAATGTAATTTTAATGATCAATCTACGAGGTTTGACACATAAGAAATTATTACCAGTAACTCACGCTAAAGTAAAGTTTTATTTTTAAAGTCTGTGCAAAGGCAATTCTGAGATTTCTTTCAAAATACATAAAATATGTTGGAAAATAGTTGAAAACATGTGAAAAGACTTTATACTAAATACTACTATATATATATATTACTAAAACTGGAGTTAGAGGTTAAAACAGTTTTTCACCAGTTTTCAGTCTCAGGATTTTGTGGGCGGAGCTTAAAGGGTGGCTCGATGACACGCTGAGGCCACTCGGTTTCTTCTTTGGTCCGACAAACTCAGAGCACATATTTATTACTTCACACAGACTTCAAGTTAATGTAGTAAAAATGTGTTTTTACATTTTTATTAGTTCAAATATTTCTGTCAGCAACTTTAAAGCAGGTCCATTAATTTGTTAATTAGCTGAATCATGTTTATGTTAGTTCACTCTTAACAGACGTCAAAAGATGCTTTAAGTTTTTCATCTCCATCCTGCTGTTTACTCTGATTAAAACATTTTCCAATTACTTCTGTGTTAATTGCTCAGTTACATCTTTAATAAGACAGATATATAAAAAAAAAGTTTGGTGTAGCAAATACTTATTTCTGATGACTCTTTAGCTTCTGATCCAACTGCCATACGTTAGACCCACCACATATATTAACTTGACTTCATGTGATCTCCAAAGATACTAGAAGACAACTTCCATACAGCAGCAAATCATTTTTCCATTGTTAAATGCTGAATTTCACAAAACACTGTGACAGTCAGCTGTTTCGTCGTGGTATTCATTTCCACATTCTCCTGAAAGACATTTAACTTCTCTTTCAGTGGTTTGCTTTTCATGCACGAAGACAATGACATCAATTCTTTTAGTTCACCAATGGAAACTAAGACTTCTTAAAATAAATAAGAGGAAGGTTGGCATCAGCATGACTAAACCAGTTCCTCAAACGTCCACTTGAGGCTGGCTCCAGAAGTGAGTCAGTCTCCATAATCTCCTGGATTTCTGTTCCCACAATCTTTCTGTCCATCGTCTGACATGTTCTTTACTTTTTAATATCTCACCATGCACAGGCCACAAGGGAGCACGAGTGAGTCACACTTGTTTGGCTTCTTTGCAATTGATTGCACCGCTGTCCTGTTCTTCCCTCTAACGGCAAACAACCTGTCACGTTAAAGAAACACCAGATTCTTTCTTCTTTTATTCCAACAACAATATCGTAGCTACACTCACAGTCAGGTGTTTTTTTATTTTATTTGTGTGACCTTAAACAGCCGCTGTTGCTTCTGACGGCTGATGGGATGGAAGACGTTGCTTTAAGTCAGGTTCAGGTTCAGAACAAGCTGTACCGAGAAAAGGAACACTGAGTTTGACTGCAAGATGTAAAACTGATCTGTTACTGATCAGGGTTGGCAGGCCGCGTGATAGAATTTAATCCCGCTGCAGACGCTGGCCGTAACTCCTCCACAGATATATTTATGTGTGAGGAGATGTGGGCTCACCACTGTCACTGTGCAGTGCATGGACGTGGTGTCCTGCTGTTCTGTCTGCACCCAGGTACATTTCCAGAAATACACTGACATTCACCTCCCAGGATTTATTTTAAATTTTGTTCTGCCATAAAACAGTATATATGTTTTTAATCATGCACCCATGATAACAAAGACTTTTTAACTGTTCAAAGCAGCTTGAGGAGTCTTTATTTATTTTTGTCTACTTGTGTATCAGGATGAGCAGCTTTGTGTTTCATCACTGTCATATCTGACGAGAGCTTGCTGCCCTTCCTCTGCGGGTTTTTCAGCCATGCCGGCGGCATTGGCTCTTGGGATGGCGATGTCAGTCCGGGTCTTTGGTTCAGACGGAAATATCTCGGCAACAAAACTAATCTTGCAAAACTAATGATCGGCTGCAGCCTCGGTGTTACTTTTAAAACTTCCTCTACTTAAACTAAATAAATCATTTTTTAAAATGTCTTGGATTATCTGGAAAATATGTGATCATGAAAGATTGACTTGGTGAAAATGGACAGTAGTGAGGGAAACATATGAAAATCTGGGAACTAAATCCATACCAAGAAATTTCTTCCCAATCGTGTTTAGGAAGGTGTGTAATATCATGTCTTAAAATGTTGAAATTCAACAGCAATGCAATCAACGCTACAATTGATGATGTAATATGATATGATGCATCGCTGTAAATGATTATGATTTAAAACTAGCAGGTCGACAACTTTGCCAACAGCCAAACATCAAGCAAGGTCAAAAACACGAGACATCAGTGTCCATAGAGGCTGTTGAGCTCCATTGCCCACTTACCCAGCTCCTGTTCTGGCATGACACTCCCACTCCTTGTCTCTCCCCCCGTGCCCCAGGCCTCAAAACCTCCGTGTCCCAGTGGTTTTTCTAACATCTGTGGTAAAAAACACTAACACCCAGTGCTCTGAGCTCACAGTCTGGACAGCACAGCTGACAGAGTGAGCTAATATTAGCCAACAGCAGCTACAGCTTACTTCACTGTCCATCAGGAAACTCTGCAAGTCACCTCAGGTACGTTTTAATGACAGTACTTACTTTTGTCACACTGCGGTCAGGTCAAGTTGGGTTTTTGTCCTGTCTCGTCATTTCCTGTTTTATTTTGATACTTACCTGTCCTCTCGTTTCACGTCACTTGCCCTTCCTCATGTGTCACCGGTCTGATTGTCTTCCCCGCCTTGATTGTTTCCACCTGTTCCCCATTACCCTGTGTATATATTGTCTGCGTCTCCCTTTGTCCCGTGCTGAAGTGTTTTGTCTCCTGTAGCGTTCACCTAAGCCTTTTTTTCATAGCCCACAGTCCTAGCGTCATAGCTCTAGTGTTCTTTTGTTTTCCTTCCTCGTAAGAGTGATTTTTTGTTGTACTTTTTAGTCTAGCCCTTTTGTTTCCTAGTGTATAGCCTTGTTGGAGCGCCCTAAGTTAATGTTTCGTAGCCCTTTTGTTTTTCCTCCTCAAGAGTGATTTTGATTTTTTCATAGCCTCACTCAGTCGAGGGAATTGTTGATCTGAATAAAACAGCTCTCTGCCAATCTCTGAATCTGAGTCCTCCTTTGAGTCCGGGCCTGACAACTTTTACTTCAGTAAGGTTTTGCAGGTGTTTTACTACAGCTGTGCAGCCTCACAGAGTACTGCACCTACCACGACGTTTCCCATGAAACAAGAAAAGTCAATTGGAGGCAAACTTTTAATGGACACCTGAGGAAAACTGTCACAGTTATAAAAGACAAATGCCACCTCAGCATATTCGCAGCATCATTAGTAAGAATAAAGTTTCATCGTGAAGCTGTAAGCTGCATGCACCAGAATTCACTCCCCCATTATGTTTCTTGAACAGACTGATGTAGGCGTGAAAATCTTTTTTTGGTACTTATTCTCCCATTATACAGTCCAGTAACTAGATGGGATGTATTTATAAAAACATACTGCATAGGTTAGTTTTTGGTTTTTAGGAATATGAAAAAACTGTTAGTGCATGTAAAACATGTAGGTTATGTGTTTTACTGCCTCGTCCTTAGATCAAGAGTGAAATGAATTTGACGTGTATGTACATGTCAGCAGGTGGGCAGCACTATTTTCTTTCCCAGCTGTGGGTGAGTGTATATCAAAAGCTTTGAAAGATGCTCATTATTTCAGGACAACAACAAAAGCAAACAGCAGACCAAAAGACGACTGTGAATCCTGGTTGACAGGTAGTCAGCGACAAATATGTCTGAGATGACAGGAGCTTTCAATATAATGGGCCGAGGGTTGTGCCGCGTCGCATTAATATTTCATGGCAGATTTACCAGCGCCTACAGAAAATCTCCTGGGGAAGACCTGCCTATAACTGTCAGCTGATGAATTCTTTAAGCACACCTACCGCTGCTCTTCCTCGATGTGTTATTCATAAGTCAAAGCTCGGTCTGAGTTCAAGACACTGCACTTCGTTTCAAGTGTTGCCAAGGGGGTTTGAATTGTTTTCAACAGTGACACCAAATTGATTTTACAGAGTACCACACACAGACAGCTCAGAGACTGTGAACCTGATAAAAACTGCTCACTTGTTGATGTCACTTGTTGCTGAGGAAATAAAGGCCCAACTTTATATGTCTGAGTAAAAAAAAAAACAAGCAGCAACCAGTTCCTGAAACGTCCACTCGAGGCTGGCTCCAGAAGTGAGTCAGTCTCCATAAGTCCCCATGTTTCACAGCAGAAATAAACATGTTTACAGCCTGGTACAAAAAACTGTTTTGGTCGTTCGTGACAACTGTACTGAGGGTGAATTTATATACAACTCACCTGTTCACATTATATTAAGACTTAAAGTTATGCAGGATTAAGAGCGTGGTCGCTTTGATTGACAGGTAGGTGTTGTTACAGGTGGCTTGTTTGAGCACAGTCATTATCAGTGACTTATTCTGGGATACATCTGGAACATACAGCAAATAAATAAACACATGCAGTAGTGCAGTAGAAAATGTAAATGCATATACTTAGAGAATAACAAAACAACAGCTGCCAGCGTAGGAATGCAGCAATAATCTAGTCCAAGTGTGTTAAACATTTGTTTGAGATGTTATTTCACCTCTTAACATTTAAATGTTCTCAATTAATCGAATTGCACAAATGTTTTTTTTAAACTTTTAACCCCAACAGACTCATTACTGTTTTCTTTTTTCAGCCTAGCATCGTTCAAACAGCCTTAATATACAGTAAGTATAGTGCACTAGTTTGGAACGACCATGTGAATTATGTAATCTATGACACGGTCTGGAAATAAATGTTTTTTTCTGACTCTGATGCTCCTTAGGGCAAACATTATAAAAACATCTGTGTCTTACACACTAACATGATCCTTTTCTACCTTCTCTGAAACACACGTATTTAGTTACATTTTTCAAACCTGAGAGGACCAGAGTGGAATGTTTTTATAAATATCATGATTTGGACTTGATTTTTTAAAATAAAGTTCTGTTGGATTGAGACATGCTTTGAAGCTCAATGATTTAACCAGACCGAGGAATCAAGGGGAAGAGTTTCTGGACTATAAGGCGTCAGGAGGAACACGTGACGAGGACAGTAAGTGCTATATGTGTAGGTCACCATTAAAGGTCATGCTGTAAAGTCCAGCTGGGTTGCGGGGGACAGCTGTAGGGAGACAATCTGCTGAGACACATGCGGTTCACTGAGCAGGACACGTGGTTACAGTATCCATCCCACGCAGACACGCACGGACACCCATGTGGCTTAAAATAAAAAACAAAATTAGGTTTGTTTTCATATTGAGGCACTCACATACACACACGTACAGTATTCACAGAAATGCAAACACAAGATAAACAAGCAGTGTGAACAGTTAACACTGCTGTTTGAGTGCAGGGCAAGGCAGAGAGGTGAGAGGTCAGAGGTCGGGAGGGGGCGGGGGGGGGGGGGGGGGTACCAGCCACATGTGATCTCCATTATCGCACCACAGGACACAACTGGATGTGACAGAAACCTGGACTGAAATACGCCTGTGTTGGATCAGAGCTCTCAGAGATCAGGAGCAGTATGAGGTTTTATTAATAGCAACTCTTTGAGCTTCATGAAAACATCTCTAGCAAAGAAAGAAAGGCAGCGTCACTTTAACAGTGTGACAACATCGCCATCTTGTGGATGCTTTTTTAAAACAACCTCCTGACTGAGTTCCTTTTCCTATAAAAGTGTTAAATGTTTTATGATTTATGGATCTGCTGCCAAGAGACGAGCCTGCAGAATGCAATATAGATTCATGCAAAGGATCAGCATGTCTCATCACATAACACAAATGTAATGTGCAAGACAAAATAGATCAAGTGCATGGAAGTAGGTGAAAACTGATTGGTATGCTACAAGGCTAATTAGGAAATGGGAAGCAGGTGGCTGCAGGAGTCAGATGACTGAGAGAGGTGGGATACAAATAAACGGGGAGAAAAAGGTGCAAGAAGTCGACAATGTCACTGTGTAAAGTGACTTTAAATTTCACATTTCACTCACATATAAGCAGTTGTTATTTTAGGGGGGACTGTAGCTGGAGGGGAGCCAGAAATCTGAGTCATTTATTTAATAAAACGACTCCATCAAGAGCAACAAACTGTCAGGAGCAGAGTTTGATCTGACTGAACGCTGGCAGAACTGCTCAGGAAGCTGGTAGGCTCTAATTTTAACTGGTTGAGGTCAAACTCAAGTGTGTGTTTGTGTGTGTGGAGCATGATAACACACTCCATACACACTGAGTTCCTCCTCCTCCTCCTCCTCCTCCTCTTCCCTCTATGATGTTTGTACAACAGCAACGTCTCATTTAGAGCTAAGTGTGTATCATTATGTCATATCCTTTCCAGGGTAAGTGACAGGAAAGAACCTCAAAAAAAAAATTTACGACATGTTGTCGTCTTCAGTGCTCTGCTTCCTTATGCTGTAATCTCCATGCCGACGTTCACCAGGGGAACCGTCGTAAATATGACACGGAGATCAAGCGATGGTTATGGTTGGGTATGTAAAGACTAAGCTGTCATGTGATTGATACAACTATAAATCATTTACATCAAAGTCTAATAAAGTGTTTGTTTTTCTTTTTAAACTAAATATCTTTGAGTTCTGCACAGTAGCTGAGACATTGGTCATTATCACATTCCTGCAGACATCTTCATTATATTCAGACAGCTTCATTTTTATAATGTATTATTTATGGCCTGCTAGGATTGTCAGATACTGTATGGTTGACATAATGAAGCATTTGAACCTCTAAGGACAGAACTGCTGCTGTTACAGTATGAACCTGTAGATGTGATGCAAAATATTATTTTCTCAAAGACAAGAGGAAGAGTGACACGTTTTAAACTTAAGAGACTTTGAATTACTCATAAGTAACACGAGGTTCAGATTTGTATCAACTTCATGCAAATTTAACATGTCATATATAATTTATTCTGTTATCTGACTCCAGATGTAAAAGAAAGGAAGAACTGGTGTTTAGATTTGTTCATGCCTGATTGGCCATTTAAAAATATATATATTTGTGACAATGAAAACAAAATTATTACAGAACATTGCATTTGTAAGTAACTTGTATTGTTTTCCAAAGTATTAGTATCTTCACATTGTCAAATCTGGCCCTGCTTATTTAAAGTTTGGATTAAACCGTTTGTTCCTGCGCACCACTCCAGTCTGACCACACGATGGCGCCAGTGCGCAGCCCCCCTCATGTTAAACTTCATTAAAGTTCCTCAACAGCTGTTTATTCTTGGAGATGAGAAATTAGATGCGGTGAAAACCTCCAAGGCGCGTAATCATGAACATCCTGTGCGTTTTGTTTTGTTTGTTTTTTAAATGAGCTCCAACTTTTTTCTGAAGTTTGAGATTTTCTGGTGAATTTGTTGGAAAACTGGACTTTTTATCTGAGCTCTGCTCTGCAGCCTGCAGCTCTGTGAGATCAACCACATGCTGCTCTGCCTCCTAAACTCGGAGACGAAGGCGGTGCTACATGAACAGAGGGGTCATGTCTGAACTCTCAGTATATACTGCTCACCCTCCTCACTCTGCCTGACACTCTGTGCCGGTCCCTCCTGGACAAACACACACACATACACACACACACACAGCGCGCAGCAGCATGGAGGTAACCAAAGGAGAGGACGGCGCCGCTGAACAGGCTGCGTCTTTATTTGCATCAGAGGTGGAGAGTCAGAGAGGAACCGGTGGACGTGGAAACAAGAGGAATAACTGTAAAATCATCACAGGGGTACGTGCAATGCAACGCAAACCTACTCACCTACATCTCTGTGTGACCGCCTAACTCTTCTCTAACACTGCAAACTACAGCTGAAGGCCACATGGTGTTATTTATGTTTGTTAAAGTGTGCACAAAAACAACTCAGTCCTGTAAAACTCTGGTTTGTGCATTACTCAGTAGACTTTATATATAGTCATTATAAGGCTTTACGGTTTTACTGCAGGACAATGCAATGTGTTTGTAAATTTAAATGATTAATGGGTAGACTAACCATCATTTCAGTCATTTTTTCCAAGCAAAACTAGTAAATGCAATTCCACATTCTCTGGTTACAGCTACACAAACTAGTAAAGTCTGTTTTTTCTTGGTCAAATGTGGCTTTAAACTGCATATCTTTGGGTTTTGGTCTTTTGGTCGAGCAAATTAACACATTTAAATGTGAGACTTTGACATTTCGTACGCTAAATGATCAATCAGTCAGAGTGGTTTGCAAATGAATCAACGATGAGAAGTCATCACCCACCAGGAATCAAACACCACAGCGTCTATACGCTGTTTACCCATAGTGTGATTATTCCTGCAGCTGCCAAACAGTCGAGACGGTCAGCGTGAGTGTGAAAGTGGAAACAAAATGTTTTCACTCCGGTGTAAAAAAAGAACCAGAGGCCAGAAGTAACACTACATGTGGAGATGATCTACAGCAAAGCAGGACCGGGGTTTTTTAAGAGCACAGTGCTGCTGATTGTGATCCAAAAGAGTTAAGTTTAAGCTGCAGTCAAAGTCAAGAGGGTCAGGTCTTTACGGCTATAGATCCTATTTCAGAAAATGGATGTTTGAGGCGTTGCAAAGCAAAAGGCGGAAAAAATGAGTTTAGTCAATGAAACATGGCGTGCGCATGGTGGGACCGTGAAATAAAAAGCTTGTTTTCGTGCAACCAACAATCCAAAAAAAGATTTGAATTTACTTTGATGCGAGATCAAGAAAACAACTAAATTTCACATCTGTAAAAACTGAACCAATTAACTTTTTCTGTGCACAAGTTCATGGAATCAGTTCCCATTGTGTACACACATCGTGGGCAAACATGCCCGGCGTAGAGCATGTGTGATGGCAATCAAGCTTTAATTAAAAACATGTGGTCATACAGAGGTCACGTCCTGTTTATCCAGCTCTTGTAGTCGGATTTCAAAGACAAATACTTGATTTAAATTTGGTGAGAGTCAGTCTTCTTGTCCCAACTGTCTTCTGACATTGATGGGAATCTGCTCGGACGTTGGAATGACTGATTTGTTTGTTATCCCCAAGAATCTTTGACTCGTCTCGGAAGACGGAGACCCAGAAACAATGGCATCTTTTATCGCTCGCTTACCCCTCGAGGCATCGAGATAAAGCCACACATATTCCACAGAGGCATTTTGGGGCTTTACATGAAGACCATAATTGCAAAGAAATATGTGTATTAAACACTGTGTGGTCGGCGCTATGTCAAATTTTTACAGTGAAATAATAAAATACTTTAACATTACGCCACCAATCCATCTCCTCACTTATCTATGAACTGCACAGTAAACACACCTTTCACTGTTTACTAGCAAACTCCAAAGATGGCGGCGATCTGAGTCGCTGTCTGCTGAACGCTGATTAAACACACATGTGGCGATGTCTAGACAACAATATGCTCTGTCCTGTCACACGTCAGCCACCGTACATCTGTAAGTAATTGCAGTATTTGTGCTGGATAAACTACTACAGTGTTATTTAAGAACTTGCATGAGGTTGATTGCAACATCTTGGGGGCGAAGACACAAAGCAGGGCTATTTTTTGCTCTAACATGCAGGTCACATAACAAATTATGACATTGATTTTTTCACGTGTGGTTTGGTTTTTGGACTCCCAACAGTCTAATCAGATCTTTACTGTGTAGACAATAGAGACAAAACGTGAAATCGGTTGTGTGTTTTGGACTCAGACGTGTAGGTTTCCACCAGACAGACAGTTTACTTTCACAGCCCACAAAGACCACGTCTTTCCCAAGGAGCCCCGATCTCACTCCTCCTGTCTCCGTCTTCACCTATAGCTGGAGAAAATAAGTGCACATACCCAGACACCGCGCACACATAGCAGCATATTTTCATACCTGTCTAGGAATTCTTGTGTATGTGAAACGCACTAAAGGGATTACTTGTGGGTGATGGTTCCCACAGTCCTGCTGCTTTTTTGAGACTGACTCCACAGAGATACAGCCGTTAAATGTAATGTAGTGTTTAGTTTGGTAGTCTTAAAACAAGAAACAATATCCGCCACAGCTTGAATGAATGAGTTATGAATTATTACAGGGGATAAAAGAAAAGAAAATGCACATCCAAGACACAAATCATGGACCGTGAACCTTCATTGACATGTTATAATTCTCTTAGACTGTTAGTCATAAGTAGGCATCTTTTAACTTCCAGCTGCTAATTAAGCAACCATGATAACCTCTGCAGGGCCTGGTGTGGGTGTTGCAGAGGCTTCCAAAGAAGTAGCAATCGTAATACTTCTGAAGACATCCTTCTCCAAACATGCTGATCCAGGCTTCTTTGAAACGCCTCTATAATTACAACCAGGCAGATATGAGCCAAGCAGCTTATCAAGGATCAGCCGGGACTTTTCCCCTTTGACTTTTCAATTACAAAAGGGCCAAGACCAACATTTGGACAGTTGGAGATGGTGTATGTGGTGGAAGGTGGAAATGATTAAATTACACAGGACAGGGGTTGTGGAAATAAATACCAGGGCCTTCATCCCATCTCGAATAAAGATTGAAATCTCACAAATAAGATAAGCAATGAGTAAATCAAAGGGCGGGCAAATGAAAATTTGCAACCACCTTCAGCATGCAGCTCTATGAGCTTGTAAATGCTCCATGGTAGCAGACTCGGAGAGTAGATCTCGTTAAAACAGTCACAAAGGGAATGTGCATGGTGGTGATGATGACAGGAAATCCCGGAGTGCAGACGTCTAGGCAAACTGAGCTGGACGTGGTACGAGGATGGCAGACAGGGGTTTTCCTGAAGCACAGGAAAATAACATGATTATTCAAAAGTCAAAAATGTCAGGAGGGCACTGCAGTGTCATTACCACAGGGGAGACTGAACAGTCTGGAAGTCTGAGCTGGAGTTTTATGCAGCATGAGTTGGTTGATGAGGCAATAAGGCAGGTGACGAAAACACTAGGAATGAAGTTGTAGTTAGTTTAACATGTTAGCATTCCAACTTTTGCTTATTACCACCAAGCGCACCAAGTTACGGTGCTAGAGGACAAGTCAGGGTTGGAATTCATCCTGTGGGGAGCATGAATGTCTCAAAATCCACAGCAACACTTCCAAAGGTCACTCAAAGCTACAAGTAGAACCCTGAGTCACCAAAGTTACTTTACAGTTCATCATCTGAGGACCAAGAATGTTTGTACAAAATTGTGAAACCACCCAATAAATGTTAAAATATTTCACCGGACAAGTGAAAAATTGCTCAAGAAGAAAGGAAAGTCTGTAGGATTCACCCTCAGGGGATCATGAACGTTGAGGTATTTCAGTCTGGACCAAAGTGGCGGACCAAACCAGCTACATTGCCATCACCAGAGCCAAGGCCACTAGCATGCATAAAGAAAAACAGTGTTTCTGTTGTAGTATTGGAACGAGGTGTTTATGAACTGCACAATGTCCTGATTTATGTCTTCTCTCAAAGGGCCAGAGTTTACAGAATGGTTACAAGGCATGTAGCTGACAGTCAAGTATGTCTGGAGGGCCAGTGGAGCAGCCAAGGTCATTTTCACCACAGCATCATTCAAAATACCAAAGTTTTGAAGTTTGATTCTTTTTTTGTTCAGGCTTCACTGACATTAAGTCTGAAGCTAGTTACTGACAGGTAAAATGATTCAAAGAGCACGGGCGAGAACATTGTTGATCATTACTCAACAGACTTCTCTTGTTTTTTTTCATCTTGTCGCCGAGAGCTCAATCCACGTGACGTGTTTGAACTTCCTGACATTTGTTCTCTTTATTCCAGGTCCTGCTGCTGTGTTTACTGGTGGTCATCTTGGCTGTGGTGTTTTCCCTGAGAAAGAGCAGCAATAAGGACGGTAAGCACCGCTGACCATTTCACTGTGTTGCGGTTTAAAGACCACCTGTGGAGTCTTTGACCCGTTTTTTGATCCATAGGTCTTCATTTTGTTTTATGTCTTGAGCACGTACACGAGGACGCCCGTGAACAATCCGCCCTCGAGCACGAGGGTGACACAATACATAATTCACGCTGTCGATTGACAGTTGGCGCAAATCTGCCAAGAAAAGTTGCAGCATGCCAACGGAAGGAAGAAGAGAGGAAGAAGGCTGCAACCTACTGTAGCAAGCTTGGATATGACCAACGGAGGCTTCAACGTTTATGGTCTAACAAATGTTTTATGAGTCAAGAAACGCCACAAAGATTTATGATGAGAAACACTAAAAGTGAAGGAAATTGAAAGGAAATTGTTTTATAGGCGAAATGTTTGACAGTGAGTATATTACTGCACAACCCATCTCGCTCACGCTTAATGGATCCGATCAGAGCACGGAAAGCAATTTCCGAAGTGTGCTAATCTTATTTTTCCGGCAACAAAATGCACATCCCGTGGGAATTTTTGGAGAGATTTTCACATGAAAATGCACAAATGTGGGTTTTTAGTCGGAAGTCTGCACAGTGATACTCTTATCACTGTGTTTATTTAGAGCACTTATTGAGTGAAAGCTGTTGGAAATAGCCTTTTACTAGGTCAGGGCTACCAGAGAGTGCAGCCTGCTAACCTCCCACTGTAGATCCCTCGGAAACTGCCTGCTTGGTAACTCGACCCTCCTCCACTTCTGCTCTAAATACTGGCATTCGAGGCCAGACGCAGAGGTAAAGCGTTAAAACTCCTGCATACGACGGATATCTTTCTGTTCAGGCTTTTTTAGCCCACTGTTACAAAACACATCGTAAACACACATTGAAGGCAAGGCAGGAATGTTCACCCGGGGCTGGCGTGTTTTCTGCAGCTATAGATTCCCTCTGGTTAGCGGTGGGCAGCGGCGTCAGTATGCTCTTTGTTGCAAACCGCCTTGCCAAAACACCCCTCTTCCATTTCAGGGCCAGCGGTGGTGACTGTGGGCAACTGTCCCCAGTTTGGGTGGGGTGCTCTCTCTCTCTCTCTCTCTCTCTCTCTCTCTGCTGTGGCATTTCCCTTTTAACTTATACTTCCTTCCCAGCTCTCATGAAAGCCATATGGGGAGATTAAATTTGACTTTTTACTCACCCATATTTAGTTTTTCACATCGATGCAGCAGCTTTGTTGGAACTTCTGCATCTTTCATGAAGCTGCTTTCGTTGGTAAGGCCTTTTGGAAACTGATGAAAAGAAGTAAAAATAACCCAGGACTTCTTCCTAGAGGCTCACAGCATGGAGCATAAAATGCTGAAAGTGGGTTTTCCCGTGAATTACAGACCACAGCAACTCGTCTCCTGAGACGGAGCATCCCCGTGTTCCCTCCAAACCGCACTGCTGGCCTCGAGAGGCGGTGAGGAGGGGCTTTCTCACCGCCATGCTAAGACTCTGTCTGTCATGTGTCCAGCCAGCAGCAGCAGCAGCAGCAGGCTTGGCAGATGCATTCATGAAGGGAGTTGTTTGAAAGGTGAACGAGGGGGCTTCCTGATTAGAGTCACCTTTTTCTTTCCAAAAGCTCGTGGGGCTGCTCAGGATTTACTCGTGACCCCCCTTTGCCGGTTTTTCCTCCCCAAAAACTCAGCATTGTCCTCTGTTTACATATTTTTTCGAACACACTGAAGATGAAGGCAGGGATCCTTGACGTTTGATTGGACAGGAGGGGTTAAGCTATTGACCCCAACTCACGTTTGATGGGTTACAGTTATTACAGTAAGAGAGAAGAAGGTTTTTGTTACATTAAATATTGGAAAAATGTTTCCACGAGTCATTTCCCAAGATCAAACAACACTGGGATGTTAAATTATAACTTGGAAAATGTGTTTTTCATTTCATCGTGTCTTTAAAGCTGGATTATGTTAACGTGTGATGTGGAAAAGGTGGAGAGAGATTTATCTCCCGGCTTAAGCACTACAGCGTTTTGGTGTCTTCTGCAGCTTTACTGTTTCGGTTTATCGTCACAGCGTTCGTCACATCATATCCAGATGCAGCGGGCAGATGTTTTCAGTGAAAAAAAAAAAAGCTCCGCTAGCAGAGGCAGAGAGCCAGAAGAAGAAGAGCGAATATCGGACTTTCATTTGTTATGTGGTCAGAAATGCAAACGTTTCTCTGCGTCTGCTGCTAAAGCGCTCACCATGAGATCATCAATCTTCTGTTTACTGCCCCCCAGAGTACAAAAACATCTGTACACGTGGGAGGTGGAGTTCTCTATATTTGACTTATGTTGTCGCACGTTAATGCAATTATGTACGTCTAAGGTAGCGACATCCCAAACATGAGACAGTCCCCAGTTAAAGAAGAAGTGCTGTTTGTTTATACCCTGTTTTGTTTCCATGAGAACAAAGTCCAGATGGATTGCATGTGAACACCGTCAAGCCCAAAGTCTGGCTTCAAAACGTGACGCTATGGTTTTCTGTCTTTGTCCTTCCGTCCCATTACAACATATTCATGTGGTCCGCAGAGAGCTGCTCTCTTCCACTTCCAGAAAACAGTGGAAAGATTTTGTTGGCCTAAGAAGCACAGGAAATCCTCAGCCTCCTACTATCTTAAATTATCTCATGAGTGTGTGCATGACACCTATTGACACAGATTGAGCACTTTCACTTCCCTGCCGTGTGCCAGTGAAATGACTCAGTGATCCCTTGAAGCTAATTTCTCAATCAGCTACTTGGATTGAGCGATAAGATCATTTTCTTTGGCAGCAGTGTTTGTCTTCCTCTGTTTTAATGTTTGCTTTGCTCACTGGTTTAAATGGAGTTCATTGAAAAAAGAGATGACAAGTGTTGACAGGGTTGTTCTCTCAGATCTGATCGAACCACACCCACAATACATCATAACTAAAGTGTGTTTTCTGAACTACACACACTAAATACTGTTTGCACTGTGCACATATAGTAATCACATAGATTTTAGATGTTAATACAGGTGAAAACACATGTTTTGTGTAAAAACTGCTTAGTCTGCCCTAACTAAGATTTGGTGCCCTAAGCGTAATTGCCTGTTGCCTTTTTGATGCCACGTTTGCTTCATTGCTTTAGGGCTGATGTCAGGTGTGTGTCTCAGTGGTGTAGCCTAATCGAACAAACCACTGGGTGATAGGGATGTAACGATGCATCGTGACACGATTAAAAACCGGTACAAATGCGTGACGACTCGCATCGGTTGACAGAAAAAATGAATCACGATTCTTGGCGAATGGGAACCCGCACAGCGCATGCTCTCACTGGTCAAACAGTTTTCCCGGTGCGTTGCGGGAGCGTGGCGTATTTGGTCCGTCCTGCACGCAACTTCAAACCCCACCGGGAGTGTTTCAGGAGCGAGAACTTAGCCCGCCAGACTTTGTTTACTTGCTCAGATTTGGACATTTTCCCGGTGTTTCCCTTCTAAACATGCTTCTACATGTGTAAATATGTTACGTAGTTAGTTAGTTTCGCTTTTGTCTGTTTGTTACGGGGTATTTTATTTTGAAAATCCGCCGGAAAAAAATAGTGAAAAAATTGTATCGTGAACAAAAAATCGTGACTCGAATCGAGTCGTGACTTGAGTGTATCGTTACATCCATACTGGGTGATGTTGAGAGCTAGGGCACCAAACCATGATGTAATATCCTGAGAAAATGTTGCCTTTAGTAGTACTGATGATGCGACTGATGTGGGTTGACATTAAGGATTCACAATACATTTTGATAATTCATCATTATGGTCAGCATAATTCTAATTGTTAACCAGCAAGTTGTCCGAGCGACAGGGGAGATGACATCTCCTGGACTTTAACTTCGGGATTAACCCTGTTCCCTTTCTTCCGGTGTTGGCTTTTGAGACACCGTGATTTAATTTAATCACACTGTGTAGCCTTAACCTAACTCCAAAACTGCAGCTCCTCCATCCAACCACACGCACTCACTTACTCGTCTGCTCTTGTACGCAGAGTGCCGGTATCCATGGCACTACTTAACGGGAAAGAAATCTGCAATAATGTGACGTTTATCAAATACGCTGACCTATGATGAGAGGGAGTCAGGGGGGGTCAAGCAGAAGTTGAGGATGTAGTTGCCCTTTAAAAAGTTGTTGATGATTTAGTCATTGATATTTACTCTTAAAATCTTTTGTTAGCCTTCATAACACTTCTTCTTTTTCTAAATTAAGTCCGGTTCTCGTCTTCTTTTAAGATATTTGGTGATATTTTGATGTGTTAGTTACATTAAATCAAACTTTATAAGGTTTTCGATTTATATATTGTATAGTTTACTGTTGCTCGGCTTTTATCTGACTTATATATCTGACTTGGTTATTTATACCCTGTGTATATAGTGTTAAATTGTATATCTTATAGGTGTATAGTGGTTCTTTCTTGGGATGTTATGTGATGTTATGTTCAAATGTTTTTTCCCTGTGGGGATTAATAAAGTATTTCTGATTCTAAATTAGCTCAGATAGAACACGTTGTTTTGCTGTGTCTCAATCCAGATTCTTCCGTTAGGACACTTCTCTGTAGTAAAACATGCACACTGTGTACTTCCTGGGGTGGTGTGCTGATTTCGGCAGGATGGTGTCGTATCAAGAAATGTGTGGCCGTTGTGAAACGTGTTGCAAAATATAAGATTGTGATATTTTACTACTAAATTTCAATCAGGGTGAGCGTTGGTGCCAACATTTGACCACCAAACAATACAAATACATATAAAACATGTGTACAACTTACATTTATGCATTGCAGTGTTCACTGCAACTGCTTCATTTGACATTTTCAACGCCAGTGGGGTCCCTCTGCTTTCACTACGTAGTCATAATAGCGACCACTGAGCGCGAGTGTCCATCATCCCACCATGACGGCACTCACAGTATGCTACATACTTAAAATAGCAAGTGTATGAGCATGTATGTAACCTAGAACTAACAGCACTCTTCTTTTCCAGCAGAAGAAGAAGTGCTCTGGCTGCAGGCCGACGATGAAGACGTACAACAGCCACAGTGTCCGGATGGGTAATGCTATACTCTTATTCTTGATCTGATGTTGGTTCAAATCTCAGCTGGCCTAGTTTGCATCACACCACCTCCTTCTCCAACTCTTTACTTCCATCATGCGTTGGCGCAGAATGAAGCTTCTCAGCTGTATCGACGCCCACGGTTATCTTGTTCAGTTGAGCTCATTGTTCCTGTTAAAAACAGTCTGTCACTGTCATCAATTTTACAGTGCGTAAATAACCCAAACACATGACCCTTGTGTTTTCACTGAGATGCTCTAAGTAAGGGGAAAAAAAACAACTATTTCCATGGAAACTAAGCTAATGACTAATCAGGCATGTGTTGGTAAATGGTCATGAATGTGCGTGTGTGTGGTCACATGAGTGTGTGTTTCTGCTTGGGTAAGGGAGTAACCCCAGACAGACTCATTAGACGATGGAAAAGAAAACCTGTGGCTCCAAATGAAGCTATTCTTGGTTTGAAAACATCTTTAAATAAATGAAAGCTGTCTGCATTTCTTTTTACGTCAAAGTTACGAACTCCTTCCCTCTGGTTTGTTTATATTGTTTGTGTTTGCAAACTGAACTTTTATTTGAGTGTGTGGTGCGATGTGGTTTGTTTACGTGCAGAGGAAGAAGCCGTTGAGGAAAATGCTGGTTGCAAACATTTTTGGTAATCTTTAAAAATATTCAGATCATTTTGTGAGGACCAAAGTATCACATAGATGGTAAAGGAAAAAAAAAGAAGGCAAAGGAAGTGTTGTTGTGACCAAGTCAAGACCAAGACCAGACTGTGTTGAAACAAAAACAAGACTAAGACATGGATGGGTTGAGACTTGAGTCAAGACCAAGACCAGATTTTATCAAGACACAAGCAAGATATTGGTATTATGGGTTAAAGGGTTCCACGTTTGCAATCGTGGGTGATTGCTTCTGTTACGGGAATTTTAAAGAAAAACAATTAAATAAGGAGGATCGAAGTTTAAGTTAAATTTATTGTTCTTGTACAAGAGGAGCGTTTCATAGTGTAACACACTAAAGGGGTTACAGAGAAAAAGGCTCCTTGAGGAGCTCTAACTGTTGGTTCTTATACATTTTCCTGAAGATGGGCTGTCTCAACCCCTGTCTGCATATAATGCATCTAAACAGTTTTCTTCAACATATCCCCTAATGAGTAGCCGGTATGTATCTAGATGTCACCTGGGCCTCATTCTGTTCTCAAATCCCTCTATTCATACATTAACCTGAACTTTACCTGCCAGTCTCAGGAAAACAGCAATAAGGGAAGTGCCCTCAAGACATGAAATAAATAGGAACAAACATCGTACGCAGAGTTAAAACATCTAACTAGCTGTGTAACCCTGATTTTTATGACATCTTCGACCCAATCAGTTCATGAAATTAATTCTTTTGCTTGCTGCTTGCCTGTATGTTAGCCAGAACAACTTTGTAAAGTGTTTACAGCTTGTTCTGCCGTCCCCATGCAGCCAGAAAATAAAACCTTTTTAATAGTTTTTAATAGTTTTATCATTGTTTTATCATCATCGTGTATAAGTACTTCAATAAAACATAATTTGGCTTGAGGGCTGGGTATTGTTTCAATACCTGAGTTTCAGTGGTGAGACCACAACAATACTTACTTTGATGCCTTTACTTGGGGAAAGTGAAAACCTTTATTTTTATTTAACACCCACTGAGATGGGAGTGGGCTGTGCTTCACTGTGGGGAACAAAGAAATCTGTAGAGACTAACAGACCTCTGTCTTTGATTCATCGCCAATAGTCTCATTTCTCTTCCGGTTCTGCTCCTCTTTGTATTTGAGTCTGTGATTTGACTTTGATTCTGCTCTTTGCCTGCTTTGTCTTCTCTCTTCACCGACTTACCGTACAACACCACTGCTCCACTACTGGTGCCAAAGATATCCACGTATCCTGCTGAGTAATTATTCCATTTCCCCTTCACAAACCCACCTCGGTATCCATTTAAAGCATTGTTTGTCTTCTTTTCTGTCTTCCCGCCCAGTTTTTCCAGGCCGCCTCTTATCCTGGTGTCCTTGGACGGTTTCAGGGCCGAATACCTGAAAGATCACGGCAGCCACCTTCCCGTCATCAACAAGTTACGTAAGTCACCGACATTGTTGTTTCCAAAGCTTTGCATTGTTTCTATACATCCTGGTGTGACTGAACATAAGTGTTCTTACAGGAAACGCTGGAACAACAACGCCATACATGAGGCCTGTCTATCCCACAAAGACCTTTCCCAACCACTACAGCATTGTGACTGTAAGTGTTTTCTGGTCAGGGGTTGATTTATTGGACGCATTTGGTCAGAATTTTGGTCGGTGGTGGAAGAAGAATAGTTCTTTAAAGGTCCAGTGTCTGGGCAGAAATGGAATATGATACGCAGAACTACGTATATCATGTTTTTGTTACCTTAGAATGAACCTTTTATATCGACATGCCCCATGGATCTTCTTCCTTGGAGTCAGTAGACCAGAACAGACAAACTAAACACTGACTCTAGATAGGAGCCTCTGCATATGCTAGTTTGAACTACTTTATGCAAAGTTAAGTAGTTTTGTCCAGAGGCTACCAACCTATGAGTTAAGCCCCATCCAAAGGTCCTAAGAAAAATCTAAAGGGGTCACGAGACGATTAACGCAGTGGTTCTCAAACTGGTGGGGCATAAATGATGACCAGGAGGCAAATATGTAGAGATACTACGGTGAATGAATATGAACAAAAATCACTGACCTTATTTCACTAAAATTCAACTTGAATCCTTTTGTAACAAGCAGTTGTTCTCAGTCAGAAAAAGGTTTGAAACCCAGTGGATTAATTTGAGAGGAAAGAAGAAAGAACAATGTTGAGGCTTTGGCCCAGTTCACAGGGTCAGAAGATAAAGCTGAAGGGTTGTGAGAAAATTACTGGGGCAGAGAAGAAGAAAAACAGAACTCTGTTAAACAAATATGTGATTGTGATTTTTGTGATATTTTCAAATTTTTGCTTTTGAGTTTTACATCACTGTCAAAAAATAACCAGAAAAATAAGCAGTAGCTACACTGAGAGAGCGCTATAGTTCTTTAAGTCACAAGTGCAGAACTTTTGGTGCTTTGTATGTTTAATTATCATTTTTTCTTTTTAAATGTTCTTTGGAAAACTGATCTTTGATGATTCTTTAAGTCAACCCTTTGAAGAACCAGTACATAAAATGTTCCTTGCAGAACCAACAAAGGTTCCCCCCTTTGGCATCACCATGAAGAACCACTTTAGGCTCTTACTCAAACCTTTATTTTTACTTTATCTTCTTTACTTCCAAGTTTTGCTGTTTAAAGTTCTTTTGAGAACTCAAGGACAAAAATAAGTTCTTTAAGTCACTTTTGGTGCTTTTGCAGCAAAAAAACTTTAAAAAGTTTCTTGCAGAACTAAAAATAGTTCCCCCGTGGCATCACCATGAACCACTTTAGGTTCAAACCTTTACTTTTAAGGGTATATGGCTTTAAAGAGTTAAAAGTACTACATATCCCACCGAAATGTCGAGAACTAGAAGTATAATGTTGCATAAAACCAAAGCACAAATACAAATACCTCAAAGTTCAACTTAAGTACAGTACTTGAGTAAATGTACTTACTTACTTACCACCACTGCTGCAGTCTACCACAGTTCAACAGTGAATTTGGGTTTTTCCCTGCAGTTGAAGAGTCACGGCCGCCTCACTGTAGTGTGTAGAGGTCGAGGCCTAATGTCTTACATGTGGAGAGGAACAGCAGCAGAATCCAGATCCTGCAATTAAAACAAACTGAGGCAGTTACCAGTAATATTTAGGTTGGGAAAATGGGCGAAAAGGAGGTAATCGCTTTAAATCTCTGCAGCCTCAGTATCAAAACAACTCACTTTGACTTTTATCTCTGTGTTCCTGCAGGGTCTTTATCCGGAGTCTCATGGGATTGTGGACAACAAGATGTACGATGTGACCCGAAACGCTTTCTTCAGCTTGAAAACCGACGAGAAATTCGAAAAGAAATGGTACCAAGGAGAGCCAGTAAGTGAATCTGTGGATTGAGGAGGAGGAGGATTAAATTTTTGCTGAGCAAAGTTCTCAGCAATGTTTTTGTAAAAAAAAAAAATATGTGGGAGTCTGAGCCAGACAGCATTTTTCTAACAATACTAAGAGTTAACACACCCGGACATGAATCAAGGGAAGACACTTGAGAAATATGCAGCATTGTTCTGTAATTTGCTGTCTGTGACCGGCACGAGACACTTGTTTTGTTTTGTTTTTTTGCTCTCCCGGTAAGCAGCCTCTCGATATAATTATGGATCGTGCTCGTGCTAAATGACAGCTTGTGAGGGCAGCGAGTTGTGCTTGTTTAGACGCTTTGTGGCTTCCATTTTTTAAATGGGACGCCTCTTAAATCTCGTTTCCTCAACTGTGTGACAGGCTGCTCGCGAAAACACACCACGCACCCAGCTTCAATGTGACTTTCCAGGAGGAGGGAGATGAATGCATGATGACCCCTCGAGTGCATTCTTCTGTAATGAACCAATAAAACTGAGTGCATCCGCCAAAACATGCTTACAAACCCGCTGCATGAATAAAACACTATGTACCGATTCAGTATAAAAAATATGCCAGTCAGACTTCCATCAGTCCTGAGCTGGCTGTGAGGGATTACACTTTTATCCTAATGATGATCGCTGCTGCTGGGATGTACTGAGATGAATGAATGAGGTGTCAGTCAATTACAGCTTAATGTGTCTGAATTAATCATGAACCGAGATGACACAAAATCCTCCTTTCCTCTCCTCTCCTCTTCTTTCCTTTCTTCTCCTCTCTCCTCCTTATCTCTTCTCTCCTCTCCTCTCTTCTCTCTCCTTTCTTCTCTTCTCTTCTCTCCTGTCCTCTCTCCTTTCCTTTCCTCTCTTCTCCTCTCTCCTCCTTATCTCTCCTTTCCTCTCCTCTCTTCTCTCTCCTTTCCTGTCCTCTCCTCTATCCTCCTCTCCTCTTCTCTCTCCTTTCTTCTCTTCTCTTCTCTCCTCTCCTGTCCTCTCTGCTTCTCCTCTCTCCTTTCCTGTTCTCTCTCCTTTCCTTTCCTCTCTTCTCCTCTCTCCTCCTTATCTCTCCTTTCCTCTCCTCTCTTCTCTCTCCTTTCCTGTCCTCTCCTCTATCCTCCTCTCCTCTTCTCTCTTCTTTCTCCTCTCCTGTCCTCTCATCTCATCTCCTCTTCTCTCCTCTCCTCTTCTTTCCTTTCCTGTCCTCTCCTCTCCTTTCCTGTCCTCTCCTCTCCTCTTTTTTCCTCTCCTCTCTTCTCTCCTCTCCTCCTCCTCCTCCTCCTCCTCCTCCTCCTCCTCCTCCTCCTCCTCAGGTCTGGCTCACCGCCATGCGTCACAAGCTGAAAGCAGGGACTTTCTTCTGGCCTGGTTCAGATGTCGAGATCAGTGGCACGTATCCAACCTTGTACAAGTTGTATGACAAGTAAGAGCGAGGCCCGTCACGTGACACACTTTTAAACTCCGATAGCACGATACATAGTGTTGTACCGATGTGTTTAATACATAACACATGAAGTCTTTTTGGTGCACAGGAGCATCACATTTGAGGAGAGAGTGACAACCGTCCTGGAGTGGCTCAGTTTACCTCAGGACGAACGGTACGACACGTCACACACACGTCGTGAGTCACCGTCAGAACACACTGCACTTCTCGCGTAACTGCTGTCTTTGTGATTTTTAGACCTGACTTCTACACTCTGTACCTGGACGAACCGGACTCAGCAGGACATCGCTATGGGCCAAAGAGCAGCCAGGTCAGTCTAAACATCAACGCTGTGATTATGAGATGGTTGTTCATTACAGAAAAGCCAGACAGGCTAGACCGAACAAGTAAAATATCTTCCACTGAGGTCCAGTAACTCAGCTTTTAGGTGCACCTCATGGAAGACTGGATTCAAATTATCAAAGTTTAGGTTGAATTTGTTAGCGTTTAACCGTGCAACACACAAGCGGGGTTACAGAGAAGGGTCCTTAAGGGGCTTTAACTGTTGGTTCGTCTCAGACACCTCCCTCACTGATGAGTCATAAACATTATGTATCAAAATTAAACTTCCCAGGTTTCTCACGTCCCTGTCTCTCCTGTCCTTGAACTACTGATCTACAATTATCCTCTCCCTGTCATCCTCAGCATAACACAGTCATTATATGAGTTTAAACATCTGAACCCCAGTATAAAACCTAAATATATAACAGCTGTGATATACTGCATGACTGCAGCTGCAACCTCAGTATTTTGACTTCCTGAATACTCTGATTGCTGATTGTTGCTTTTATTCGAACACGAGTTAGTGTCAAGAAGCTGAGATCAGCAATCATTCCTGCTTGAAAAATATTTTGCTCATCAAACTAGTTGCCAGTTAATTTTCTGGTGAATAAATGATCAAATAATCCCAGCTAGACTAAAGTTTGATTTCACTAATTTGATGAGTACAGTTCATCTTGAACGATACGTGCTTATTACCAAACATTTAATCTTGTCAAAGCGTCAGAGGAGTTGACTTCTGTCGATATTTTAATCCTCCATATTGCCTCTTTCTCCAAATGTTGAAGGTCATGAACCGTGCTGACAAAGCCACTGGAGTTCATTATATTTGCTAATTATTTATCTGTTGAACATTGTGTTCCCGTCACAGTGACACATTACTTCATCTCATTAGTTTTTTTAAATGCTGTTGTGCCTTCAGGTCGTTCAGGCTTTGAAAAATGTGGACGGGATTTTGGGCTTGCTGATGGACGGCCTGACGAAGAAAGGCCTGCAGAACTGTGTCAACCTGATAGTCATATCAGACCACGGTAAGATATCCACAAAGAAAAGTGAACTGTACAATTTACATTTTTTTAAGCAATTTACAAGATTTCTTTCTTTTTCTTTCGGTAATTTCCTCTCTCTTTCGTTCAAGGCTGTGCATTTGCTTACCAACAAACTCGGCACGTCCTTTTAAAATCTCTGCGGTTTCACGGGAACAAGTCAGTAGCATCGTTTTAGAGGTTGTGTGCCACTGAGGGCGACTTTAGAGGCTTAGTGTCATCTTCAAATGTTTGACTTTGGTTGAGTCACTGCGCCTGTTGCAGGAAAAACTACACGCCAGAGAGAAACTCAATGAAAAATGAGCGTGTTATGTAGGAGTACACTGGGAAAAACTGTTCTCGTTGGCATGCGAGGAGGATATTTTGTGACGAGAAGTTTCTCTGGGCATCTGGAGAGCATATGTTCGGTCTTGTAATTAAACATATTGAGGAGCAAATGTGGTTCAGGGCGATGCCCGGTTATCCTCATCAAAGACATCGTCTTCAGATATTCGTTTGGACGTACTGGGATAGTTATTAGTTTGCAGAATCATCAGCGTTCACAAGTCACACCCAAAACAGTGTTACACTGTAAATATAAGCCTGCAAATGTGCTGTCAGTTTTAAGTGCTCGTATCTTCAGGCACTTTTTTGTCAAGATAAACATTTGTGGTCACCATTTATAAATAGAAAGCTGAGTACATATTAATATTTTCTCTTTTTTCACAGGCATGGAGGAGGCTTCATGTGAAAAAGCAGCGTATGTGTCAAACTACGTGGACAACACAGAGGGTTTTTCTGTCATCCAAGGCCCGGCTGCTCGCATCAGACCCACCAGCCTCCCAGACAATTTCTTTTCCTGTGAGTTTCCTGTCGAAAACACTCAACGATCAGTCAGTGTCAGTTTGTTTAATTTGTAACCAGTGCGGCTGACGTGGTCCTGTGTTTCTCTCCTCAGTCGACTATGAGGGCCTGGTGAAGAACTTGTCGGTATGCGAAGTATTCCAAATGTGACTTTTTGTATTGATAAGAAGAATGAAAGATTATCCGCCTGCTTAGCTTCTTGTCAAACAATCTCATTCTCCCCGTCTGCTGCTGCGTGCTGATTCTCCTCTTCTGTGTCTGTTCTGAAGTGCAGGACCTCTGACCAGCCACTGAGGCCATACCTCAAAGAAAACCTCCCCAAACGGATGCACTTTGCCAACAACAAACGCATAGAGAGAGCACACCTGTACATGCAGGAGGGGTGGCAGGCTGCGCTGTAAGTCACCGATTCAAGTTTTCAATGTGTTAAAAAGCTGGGAAGACTCAAAAGCAGTGTTATACGTGTATAAAAGAAACAGCTAAACAAATGTCTTCAGACAACCGTTGTGCAGCCCATATATACTGGAACAGGGGTTGGCAATTAGCGGCCCGCGGGCCAAAACTGGCCCGCTAGATGATGTTGATTTATTTTAAAATATATATATATATTTTAAATATATCTTTTAAACCTCATGTTTCCTGTCAAAATACAACGATTCCACAGATTTCACAACATTTATTAAAAGTAGCTGATAAGTAACGTGACAGCAGCCAGAACATCCTCGCAGCCTCTTTACTTGACGCACAGGACAGAACACTAATTGGCACGTGCGTGCGTGCGTGCGCTGTAACCAGTGGAAAATAAATGTCCTGTGTCCCTCTTGTAACGGACAACGTGAACAAATGTGTTTCATTAAATGAAAAAAAACAAAACCAAACAAGGTCGGCTCAATTATCTAATATGAATGTGAATGCACCTCAGTGGCAGATCTGCGCTGCTGTATACATTAGTTACGGCAGGTTGCTAGGGCAGGTTGCTAGGGCAACCGCAGTGGGCGTAATAACAGCACATGAAAGCAAGATAATCTTTTAAATTAAATGCATTTGTAAAGTTAAATAAAGTTTATTTTTAATATAATAGAAGAAAAAAAGCCTGCGATAGAATTGTCAGAAAAAAATTGGCCCGGGTCCAAACTTATTTGCCGAGCCCTGTACTAGAAGATAAACATAGAAATATACTGTAGATATACAGTTAGCAGCCCAAAGAGGCATGTTTCAACTCCATCTACTGGATTGGATGGGAGAGGGAGCCAGTGGAGGTTCTGGAGGATGGGGTGATTTGTGGTATGGGATTTATTTTTAGGAAAAACTGTTGAATAAGGGAAGACTGGTTTCAAAGTATCAAAGTTTAAGCTGGATTTATTATTCTTGTACAGGAAGGAGGGTTTTACAGTGCAACACACAAAAAGGGGTTACAGAGAAAAGGCTCCTCGAGGAGCTCTAACTGTTGGTTCTTATGCAATTTTTAAAAAACGGGCTGTCTCGGACACGTCCCACCTGATACAGATAACATCATCACATCCTTTTTTAGTTTTCTGCTCCGTAATGAACATTATGTATCAGAATGACACTTGTCAGACCTTCCCTTGTCTCTCCTGTCCTTGAACTACTGATATCTCTTCCTGCCATTCTCAGCAAAACACAGTCCAGAAAAGGGAAATGCACGACATATGCAAAAAAACAAAAAACACACATTATATGAGTAAAACATTTAAACCCTAGTACAAATCCTAATTTTTATAACAATATGGTCATGGGTTAGGGTGAGCATGCGAGCTGCAGAGTCTTGGATATATTGTATATTGGAGTTTATTCAGTGTTCTGGATGCTTTGCTGTAGAGGATGCTGTTGCAGCAGTCAATTCTGGAGGTGATGAAGGCGTGAATGAGGGTTTCTGCAGCAGAGGAGAATGATGGGCTGTGTGTGTTTATGTTTTTGAGATGGAAGAAGGCAGTTCTGCTGATTTATGTGTTGTTCAAAGGAAAGGTGGTTGTCAAAGACGACCGTGTGGAGAGGAGGGTAGGGTGGAGTTGTCAACGGTGAGGCCCAAAAACTGTGAGTGGTTTTGGTGAGGGCCAATGATTATCATATCTGATTTGTCACAGCTCAGAGGAAGCTGGTGTGCGTCCAGGATTTGACGTCAGTGAGGCAGACGGAGAGAGAGTGGAGTGAGTGTGGTGATGGATTTGGTAGAGATGTAGAGCTGGATGTCGTCGGCATAGCGGCGGAATTGGAGACCATGACGAAGCATGTTCTTATATATAATATATATATATAACATATATTGTGTATATTCATCTGACAGTATGAACTGTTATGTCACTCTTACCTTAGAATGAGCCCTTTATGTCTATATGTTCACCATGTTTCTACACCTTAGTTTCTCCTTTACGCTAGAAAAGAAAGAGGGTTGCAATTTGCAACTACACGGCTAGATTCCTCTGAATCCACGATTCTCAAACTGGGGACCCTGGACCTCCGGGAGCTACAGTTTAGGATAGGAATAGGAATATATTAATAAAGTTTTGGTGTATCGTTTAAAAAGTGCATAACTATGAATGGAAAAAAGCCGATGACACTCACTTACATTAGGTTTAAGACAGTAAAAACTCCTGAAATGGATGTACGAAAAATCTGTTACTTTGCTCAGGACTTGCAACTCCTGCAGCTAAACTAATTAACACAACAGACACATATTACTCGCTATATCGCGGTTCACTTTTCGCGAACTCGCTGTTTCGCGGATTTTTTTTTCAGTGTAATTTTACATGCTTTGTTTTACAGCGTACTGTGCAGTATGAACGTGTATTGTGTTCTGCGTCCTGATTAACTAAGGGAGTACTGTACAAAATGTGTGTAAAAAGGTGTATAAAAGTGTGTGGTTAGGGGTTTTACGGCCTTAAAACATGTAGAATAATTGTAAAACTTACTTCGCGGATTTCGTTTATTGCGGGTTATTTTTAGAACGTATCCCCCGTGATAAACGAGGGACCACTGTATATATTTCTAGAAATATAAATAATTCCTATGGCATCTACTAGCAGAAATGGCATTAAAGATTTTTTAATCTGCGTGAGGATTATGAGGGGGTCCTTGGAAAAACTTTCTCATCTTCAAACCCAAAAAGATTGAGAACCCCTGCTTTAAGGACAAAGAGACCTGTGTGTTCCTAATAACACTTAGCTTGGAAAAAGACTTAAATGTTTTTAAATGTAGCACTTGTGTTTCCATAGTACTGTTTTAATGAGACCAGATGTCTCTCTCTGTGTTTTACCAGCTGCATTTTGCAGATTTTAAAGAGCACGCTTGAAAGACAGAACAAAGCATATGCAGTGTACGCTGTCACAGTAATTAATCTGGAGTATTATGTAAAGCACACAGGGTGTCGTGGCAATTGATATGAATGTATGACGAGAATTAAAAAAAGATTCTTCTTCTTTGGGCCACACAGAAGTTGAAGCATTTACAGTAATTAGTGTTAGCAATCATTCATAATGAATGATGCATGGTATGTTGGAGCAGGGTTGTACAACCCCCTTTGATGGATAGCAACCATGTAATCAAGGAAAATTGCTTCAGGCTGAAGAATTCAATCAGTCCACTTGAACGTAGTTGCAGTGTGATGTGACTTGCTGTTTGGGTTATATAGAATTTAATCTGCCCCTCAGATCGAGATAATTTGGCATGAACTGTGACTCCTTCCTGTTTTTTTCTTCCTTGTCTTCCTGTGTTTATTTGAGATCTTCAGGCAAAATGTTTTTTACTTTCTTTCGACAGAAACCGCAAGGAAATCAAGTACTGCACCGGAGGATTCCACGGCTCCGATAACCTCTTCACCAACATGCAGGTCAGAGGAAGGAAAGATGTGTTTGTGTTATCCGCCAACGATGAGAAGGGCGATTAAATGTTTACAGCTAATTTCAAACTGACGTCACGTCACTCATTGTTCTTCTGATTTTCAAAACCGATAAGCTGTGAGATGACAAACCCAGCTGTACGACAACAAATTCACGCTTCATTGTATATATTATAAGTTATTTTCAAGGGTGGACGTGGGAAGGCCTGATAACTCCAACACTGGACTATCACTTGGCTACAATTCAGTTAAGAACACAGCAAGCAGTTCGGGTGTAAGGGGAATTTTGGCAGAAATTCTGACCCGCCAGATGCTGATGCCAATATTTTTTTTTTTTAAGATTATTTTTTTGTCCTTTTAATGATAGTACAGCTGAAGATAGACAGGAAGCAGGGGGCAGAGAGAGGGGGACGCAGTAAATGGCTGTCCGATGCGGGATTCGAACCGGGGCCAGCTGCAGCGAGGACTACAGCCTCCACACACGGGGCGGCCGCTTAACCCACTACGCTACCGACCGCCCCGATGATGCTCAATTTTTTAAAAAAATACATATTTTTAGCCACAAAAAAAAACATCTTACAACAGAGAATCATAGTACTGCCAGTGCCAGGCATGTTGAAACACTAGATGATATTTAACTTGCTTTCTAAAGGGCAACAAGAGTTTAGAGAATCACCACTAACCCTGACCACCACTGCCCTATAAAGGGTCAAATCCCAACCCACATGCACCCACGACGCCTCCACACCACATCTACTCACCACTGTGTCCAACTAACCCACCACCAGCCCTCTACCAGCTGCCTACGCAGGCTCAGCAAATATCGACTAAATACAAGAAATTACAAATGTTTCTCTGTTATTCAGAGCCATACCTTGAAATACGGGAGTTAAGGAGTTATAAATACATACACTCTACCCACATCGACACGCTGCTACGAGTCCAGTGAGTGCACCAACTCTTGTCACTCTACAACCGTCTGTTCAAAAGTCCAGTACCCCTACTGGAATCTGTGTGTATTTATAATCACAATTATCACCACATATCTGCGAGCTGACAGCTTCAACGGCAGTCCTCCCAACACTTTTGGCTGTGAGGTTCAGTGGCTTCCCCTTGGGGTCAAACAATTTATTCAAAGCGGCTCCACAACAACAGCTGCTTACGCAAAAAGGAGATGCAGATCAGTGAATCAGGATGCGCGTCAGTGATCGTGCAGCACGCGTCTAGGAAATCAAGATATGTAAAAGGAAAATGTGTGTTTGCTTTAGTTACTCTGAGACCAGAGATGAAGATATATTCAAGATTTATTTCTTTTATTCCTGTGAATGACGCACAAATACTACAGAGCTCTAAAACTGTACTCGAGTACAGTAATTACACAGCTACACGTCCTCTGCTTTAAGTTTTCTCGTCGGCCACCTTCGTAGCTTTTGTTACTCGACATGGTTTACACTGGAGTTTAACTTGGTATAATTAGCTGACAAGGCTGCTAAATAAAGTGTGTGGGTCAAGAAAAGTAAATGATTCTACAAACACACTGAGCAAAGAGAGAGAGCAAAGTGTGCCTGAAATAGACTCAGCTACAAATATCTCCAAATTCCACCAGAGTCTCCTAGAAATGCCTGACTCACATTTTCAGAGTTATACAAGGTCACTTTTTTGATTTGGTTCATGTTCAAATATTTACCCAGTTTCTGTTGTTTGTACAGGTCACTGCGCTCTCTTGTTTGTATCTACGAATAAATGAATGTCAGTCTGTTAATGTGTAATCTACTTCTTTTCAGGCTATTTTCATCGGATACGGCCCAGGATTTAAACACAACACTGTCGTGCCCCCTTTTGAAAACATTGAAGTATACAACCTCATGTGTGGTGAGTAGCGTAGCGCACACTTGTCTCTGTAACTGTGTCTTTTATTCTTTCAATACCTAAAGTGATGCTTCAACATTTTGAGGATTGAGCTTGTTGACTTTCTCGTGTTCTGACGTCTTGTCGTCATGCAAGGTTGCCAGGCAACTAGAGGGGATGGGAAGCACCGCTTGCAGCCAATGAATACACCCGACGTAAAGCGACAATGTGTTGGTTTTACACTTTGGACTAAACAAACGGAATATAACGTGTCATCAGTGGACCTGGGGCAGACTCAATTCCTATCGCTGTCCACCACTCCTCTTACTGACATCACTGAAAAGAGGCCCAGGTTGTAAAACAGGTCGACTCTAGGTCAATCGTATAAGACAGAGCAACAGTCAACAGTTCAGAAGAGGAAACAGGTGCACTTAAGCAATAAATTTCAGTTTGTTACAGCAACCACAAAAGAAGTAATCACGTGAACGGAAAAGTTCTAAAAAGAAACATCTGGAAGTCATAATTAATAGAAACATTGCATTGAGTTCATCAGTTTGTTGTTACGTCCATTTTCTGTAGTGTCAAAAATAAACGTCCGTTTCCTCCTCCAGATCTTCTCAGAGTTCGTCCCGCTCCAAACAACGGCACTCACGGCAGTCTGAACCACCTCCTGAAGAACCCCGTACACCAGCCGGGTTACCCACCGCAGCTCTCACATGGTGACACCTGTGACGCCAGAAACCCGTTCCCGAGCAACGATCTGCAGTGCACGTGTAGCGCGCAGACAAAGGAGATGGTATGTGTAACAGGTTGTTTTCAGCCATTCTGGCATCATAGTGTCTGTCTGTCTGTCGGCTCACCGGTTTGGTCTCGACTATTGAACTGATGGTTATGAAATTGTGTGCAGACTTTCGTGGTCCCCAGAGGATGAAACCTCATGACTTTAGTGATACTCTGATTTTTAATGATACCAAACTTTCCCTTTAGCATCACCATGAGTTTGGCAAGTCTCGACAACCTTAGAATAGATTGCAATGAAATTTGTGGCAAACATTCATGCCCCCATCAGGATGAACTGTTGATGATCCTTTCCAACTTTCCAGTCTTCATCTTCAACACTTTGTTTTGTGACCAAACACCTCCAGAACTCACATTTTCATGAGCCTCAGCTCACTTAAGTGCATTGTGTATTTAGTGTTAGTAAATTCCTCCATGTGTTCGAGCAAGTTTGGCCGTTTTATGATGATGAAACACTAAACACATCAGAAGATGATCAAAAAGTACAGTCATACTACTAGGCGGGCTCTGGCTCAGGAGGTAGAGTATACTAAGATTGGTGGATCGATCCCCAGCTCCTCCAGTCTGCATGTCGCAGTGTTTTTGGAAAAGATACTGAACTTGATACTTGCTACCAAACACCGTGAGCCACAGATGAACTCTTGCATGGTAGCCAATGGTGTCTTGTATAATAACATGACGTGTGATTTTTGTAGGAGACGGAGATGAACAGACCTCTCATCAGAACTAACTCCAGTGAGTTTCATTCTGTTTTTATTTTACCTTTATTATTTTAAAGTCCAGAAAGAAAGAAAGAAAGAAAAACCTGCACAACTCACAAGTTTTTCCGTTTCAGGCTCCAGTTTACGTCGCCTTCACCAACCCTTCGGCACACCTCAAGTCGTCCAACCGGACGCCAAATTTTGCGTCCTCTATCAGTCCAGCTACGCCAACGGGTACAGCAAAGATCGCCTCATGCCTCTCTGGGTTGCGTACACCCTCCAGCCTCTGGTGAGTCCGAAGTTTGGAGCTGGTCTTTTATCTCTAAACATAGCCCTGTACAGTTGAGTTGTCCTGGCTGTATTTCTTCTGTGGTCAGGGTTTGGCAGGAGATCGTAAGAGGTTGTTTAGTATCTGAATCACTTCTCTGTGCAGCTGTTACTCATCTTCTGTGCTCATGTTGGCTCAGACGCTTCTTGTCTTTCTTATTGTGCGGCCGAGCTTTAGTGTAAATCATGACCTCAGGCAGAGTGATACATTCTGTAGAGTTTACACTATCGTCTGAATAATGGAGCGAGTGCGGATATAGATTTGTTTTTTCTAAATGAGCTAAATATGGCTCGCGCCGTACTCTGTGTTCATTTTGGCTTCAGAACTTCTGTGGTTACGATTTGGGGTTTGTTTCATCTGTGTCACAGCTTAGCTCAGAGTACGGTACTCAACCCATTCGTACGCCCACAGAAAACTTTGATTTTACAGCTTGTCAAAGTTAACAACTCCATATAAAGTCGGCTTAAAGCCCCTAGAATATTCAATTAATGGCTGGAAAGTGTGAGGAGATGCCCCCGAAACGAGCTTACATTTCTATTCTTGCACATGCAGGATGTTGAAAATATGCAAAGGCTTTGATGCTTTATATTTCTGCCTGTAAACGGAGACAGAAAATGCAGTAACGTGTTTTTACCAGTCCATAAATGTCTAATAATTTCATGTAAGTTTCCCGTAAATGATAAAACAGAGTTCATTCATCACTGCATTGACTGTAAACAACGAATACCTGTATCGACATTATTTACAGACATTCATTTAGTTAAATGTCTCCACAGCTGTTTAATGGATTGAAATTTGGTACAGATGTTCGAGTCCACCTCTGGATAAATTCATCAGCTTTTTGCACATTCAGCTAAATTACAAGTTAGACCAAAGTCTGTTGTTCCTTTTAATAAGAACCAGACGTCTTTGTCCTTACAAACTTTTAACCAACATTGAAAAGTAGCATTTTCCTCTGACAGCAGAGGGATGTGACATGAGGTTATGTTGTATCTGGGTGGGTTGGTGGGGGGACTCTGCAAACAGAAACACTGCATTGCCCTCGCTGACCCATATACACAAGCAAATCAGAACCAAAGCTAGTGCTGGCCCGGTGTCCTGCTCCACACAGTCCACCAAACCTCTCTCTCTCTTAGACCAGAGTCCAGCCTCTGAATCCAGAGTCGGAGAAGTGTGTTCGTGCTGACGTACGCATCCCACCGGCCGCCAGCCAGATGTGTGGGCGCTACAGAGAAGACCCCAGTTTGTCCTTCGGCCTGCTGCATCCCCCCAGTGAGTTTGTGTGTGTGTGTGTGTGTCAGCGAGTGTGTCTGTATGGGGGGTCATGACAGTCCATCCCCAGCCGGGTGTTGAATTCAAGTTGACGTGTTTTAGAGCCACATTCTCATGTAAAGATGCGCACACACACACACACACACACACACACACACACACACACACACACACACACACACACACACACACACACACACACACACACACACACACACACACACACACACACACACACACACACAATTTTTTAATGAAATTCAGGTTTCAGGTAGCTCCACAAAAGGAAGTGAGAGGCTGAAAGAGTGAAGTAAAATCTTGTGAACAGCTGCGAGGAAGTTAGACTTTTTATTTTTGCTCATGGCTTCGGTAGAAAGTGATACCAGACTAGTGATACCATGACTTATTGATTAACTGATTTATTATTCATTTAAGTCATTTTCCAGGTCAAAATTCTAAATATTAGTTTTCTTTCTTTCTTTCTTACAGCATCTTTAATGTAAAGACTTTGCAGAGGTTTTATATTCGCTGTAAGTCGATTGTGCAAAATAAGACATGACTGAAGAATCAATCCATTAATAAATGAAATGATGGGCAGATCAATCATTACTTGCAGCCATAAACAACCATAAACAACTTCACCTCTTTCAATGTAGCTGCACCAACATCTCAATTCTTGCATTTTCTGTTTTTTACCCAAATCGCGAACGCATTAAAGTTTTTCTTCACCTCTCATTTACTCTCTGTAGATCTGAGTGCCAACGGACCTGAGACGGACTCTCTAATCGCGAGCAACATGGCACCGATGTTCCCTGCATTTAAAAGTGAGTCAGTCTCTCAAGTATTTATTGGCTCCTGTTTTTTTTTTTTTTTGCGCTCTAGCTGCACCCACAGATGGAAATCGGAGTCACGGTGATGCACGAGTTAAAGAAAATGAATGCCGGGGTTCGTTTGCAGACTGAAAGGGAAATTTTTGAGTGAACTGATGAGATTTAATGGATCGACACTAGACACGCTCTGTTTTGTTAAATTGTTCAACACTCCAGTTTTCCGAGAGAGCAGGTATCGCGGTTTGCCAATTCTCATCAGCCGTTTTTATTCAGTATTATCTTTCTCAAAGCAGATAGTCTAAACACAGGCTTTACTTTTGGTTCTTAAATATACATAATAGGAGTCCAAAGATCCAACCGATGTGATTATATGGGTCTAGTGTGCTTTCATTTAGTTAAGCTCTTTCTGTGAAGCACAATTAAAGGTTTAGTCAGACGAACTTTTCCAGACTTAATCCTTCTGCCATGCTGTGTTAAGACGCCGCAGCTTTTTCTCCACGCGAGTAAGACTGACGCTCTGAAGGTGGTTTAGTTTGTAATGTGATACGACGGATCTGACTCACCGGATTGCCCTCTGCAAACATGAATTGGACTGGAATGAAAGCTCATTCACACCCTTCACTTTTTCTTTCTTTTGATACGGATAAAGTTGCTTGGAGGATTTCGTCTGTACCTGCACTAACGGTGACACGTGTGTGAGAGTATGCGAGGGGGAGGTTTGGTGATTTAATGCGGATCTTTTGTTGAGGCTTGTCGATCGTGTCAGCTGACTAATGTATCGATGTATCAGATTTCCCTCTTGAGGCCACCCGTACTGTAGATGGAAACTCTCGCACTGGAAGGAAAACCCTGCTGTAAAACTGACGCTTGGGAATAGAAATATAACCGCTAACAGGCGCTGACCCCTGGTGGCACATCGCTGCGTCTACACAGTCATGAAAACGTGATAACAGGCTGGTTTCTTGACATGCAGTACGCTTATTTATTGGTTTTTACGTCACAAAATCTCAGCAGTTATATACAAATGTGCAGAGAATATCTCTGCGCCACTGTTTGCTCACAAACCCGCCCTCCATCTCGTCAGCCCGCCTGAACTCTCAAGGTTGTTTCTGCTCTGTGGGTCCACAAGCACTGAAAACACAAACTGTACAGACTAAACCGAGAGAAATAAATAAATAAGTAAATAAATAAATAAAGGGTGTGGGTGGGGTAAGAGTTGAAGATGAATGAGGTCAGGGTTGAACCATCGTGAGACTATCATTATCCTCTTCAATAAGAGGCCGTTTTAGTTTCGTATAAAAGGTTTTCCAGATCTTCATGAGTGTAGATTTACTTTTTTCTAACCAACCATCCTGTGAAACTTCTTTCAGTGTTTAAAGACGTGAAGCCAATAACTTCTTGAGCCTTAAATGAGACATGATTCTGGTATATGATCTGCTGGTCTTGGCCTTCACACACCGAGAGCAAACGTACATTTCAAATGATTCCGTCCAGGTTGTAATAATGTAATCACTGGTTTCTTTTTACCGACCACGGTGTCATTAGTGAGCTGAAAGGTTTGCGTGTGTTCTCTCTAACTGCAGATGTTTGGACGTACGTCCACGACGAGCTGCTTCCAAAATATTCACAACAGCTGAACGGGGTCAACGTCATGAGCGGGCCGATATTCGACGAAGACTACGACGGACACGTTGATGCACTCAGAGCAATCTCAGGGTAAGTCAGCAACAAACACTCCAGGCAACCGATAAGTTCCCTCATCAGTTAATCTGCCTCTGATGAACTATGTAGCAAAACTTAATAAATAATAATAATAAATTACAGTAATGTGCAATGTTACGATGCACCCAAAGTAGATCATCGTCTGTAAACATGTTATATTTTTAACAATTAAGCTAAATTAAAGATCTGAATATTAAATCTGGCTGACTCTTTTCTTAATAAGTACATTCTAAATAATGTCATGAAAAGATCAGCTGTTTATCACTTTATAAATTCAGCCAAACTCAGGGACTTCCAGTCAAAAGCTGATCTGGAAAAACACATTCAGACGTCTGTTTCATGCACGATTGACGACTGAAATAATCTTTTAATCGAGCTTCAAAAAGCTTCTTCAGTTCTGAACTCACTACACAGGCGACCTCTCAGTAATAACAACGATAAATAATCAATAATGGGGCGAAAATACATTACAGACCTGTTTGAAGGAGCCTCGGGTGAAGTCCATCTAAAAAAATCAGGACCACAAGAAGCCTGGATCCTTTTATTTACAGTTGAATTTTAAATCTTGTTTTTATCTACACCACACACAACAATGAATTCATTCTTAATTTAATGTCTGGAAATTTAATTCCCACTGTATGAAACATGTTGCATGGGGGAGAATAAGTTGTAATGGTTATTACTGACCACTAGTTGGCCAAAAAAGAAAAAATCTCTGCTTCACTCGTTGAAAAGCAACATGTTGAGAAGTATGAAGGAGAGGAAAGTTATTTTATCGTGTCTGTGGAAGACGTGAATTTAACTGAAGGAGCCTGAAACGTCGTCATGGATCCACAAGTCCAGTTAGCTCAGATTTAACCTCCTCAAAAATACTTTGTCGTTATTAGTCTGACTCTATGCTGTGGCTGTTTTTAACTTGATTACTTAAATATCAGCGACTGATGATCGTTAATAGTCTAAATGTGTTGTTGAGCACGACATACGCTCTCTACCTAAAACAAAACATTTGAATTAACTGTCACTGTTTCATGCGGCTCTTTTGCAATCTCTGTCTGTTTGTGCTGATTGCTTAATGGAGTGTGTGTGTGTGTGTGTGTGTGTGTGTGTGTGTGTGTGTGTGTGTGTGTGTGTGTGTGTGTGTGTGTGTGTGTGTGTGTGTGTGTGCGTGTCCATATTGTGTCAATGTGACGTGTCGATATGTTCGGCTGTTAAAACCACAAACGCTGCTGAAAGATGCAAATCTACTGAACTAACTTCATCTTTTTTTTAAATGAATTTTTAAATCACCCTAAACATTTTGATTGGTTACTGTAGAATTCACTGTATTAAAAAACATTAAAAAAATATTTCCCACATTTTGCAATAAGAGAAATTTACTACAAGTCACATTCAGGCTGTTTTATTACTAACACAGCAGGTGTTTTTACATAAATAAGTCAAAATATGTGATATTACATAATGCAGTGTTGCCTCTATATCGTTCCTGAACTAAAAGTGAAAAGTTTCTGAAGTTTATCGTCGTATGAGACAAACATTTAGATTTAAGAAATTTTAAATAATTCATCTATTAATCAACAACTCGAGCCAGGGAACGTCCTCATGATCGTCACTGATCTGCAGAGAAGGCAGATTTACACAGATTTATTATTATTTAGAGGATGAATGAATAATGTACTGTAGGATGAGGATGGAGGGATGAAGGGGTGAGAGATGAAAGGTTGGAAGAGTCGGGGAGCGTCTCTTTATCGCTGAATGAATCAAAGAAAGTGTTCCTGAACCTCGTTAGAAAACTTCATTTATAGATCAGTGTCTTCACTCTCTGTGGTTGTGGTTGCTCACTCAACTTCCCCTCACGGTTTCAGGTTCATATGAAAACTAAAAATACAGTTCTTGACAAATTTATTAAGTTTCTTTAAAATGATGACTTAAGGAAAACATGTGTTAAGAGGTTGTAGTCATGGTTACCGTGGTCCAAATATAGCTGCACAGATACGATGCGGACTAAAACCAGAGGATACTGAAACACAGCGTGCAACGAATTTGTCAAGATTTGAGGCTTTGCTCTTTGAATTGCGTCATGAGCTCTGCTTCTGCATCCGCCACGTTGACTGATTTCACACACCTGAAGATAAGTTTATTTCAAACCCTATCACCTCATGTGTCTCCAGGAACAAGGCTCCCATCCCGACACATTTCTTCCTGATCCTCACCAGCTGTGGGAACTCGACCTTGAGCCCCGTTGACTGCAAGGGTCCCCTCCAGGCCAGGTCCTTCATCCTGCCGCACAAACCTGACTACACAGAGAGCTGCGCTGTGAGTAACACCACCGACTCCTCTGCTACTCGTTTCTACACGTCAGAGCAGAGCTCTGTGGAAACAAGGATCACTCACTGATGTCATTTGTTCGTTTCCTTCAGAACGGGGCTTCAGACTTGGCATGGGTGGAGGACTGGCTGCGGTTTCACGCGGCGCGAGTCCGAGACGTCGAGCTCCTCACTGGACTCAGCTTCTATCATGACAGGTTATCGGTGGAAGAGACGCTACAGCTCAAGACTCTTCTACAGACTGCTTAAAATCAAAGACATTTAATGTCCAAAAGAAGCCATACCGGTCTGCGCAGCAGGCCTCTGTCCACCGACCGCCAGCGGGTTTAACCGGTGCCTCAACCTGAAAAAGTTCCATCCAGGTTTTTTTGTGATATGTCTGATTCCCAAGAAATGTTTTTATAATGATTCAGTGTGAAAGCAGTATATATAAAGAATAGTCAGTCCTCCGGACCTCTGAACCAAAGATCCCGTCACGTCTGCTGAGTGGCTCCAAAGATGACGACAGTTTGGCTGGAACAAAATAAAAAAAGGAAAAAAGATTTATTGATGGAAGAAGAAGAAGAATCTATTTATGCTGTTGTTTTATTGGCACTTTGAGGAACACATGACAATCTGGAAACAGTCGTATCTGCCTCCACTACAGGTTCAACATGAAAATTAATCTGCCAGCTGTCATCTCATGTTCATTGTTGTTATTTTTGTAATTTCTCTTTCCAGCACCAGTGTTGTTTTTAGTATTTTGTACATTTTTCTGGTTTGATTATTGCCATGTTGAGATAATTGTTCGATTTTTGAGTGTGAGTGCATGTGTATGAATGAATGCATGGATGGATTGTAAGAAATCCTACATAGGAGCGAGACACTGACCGGACCAGACTGGAAGAGACAAAATGAAATGTCGTATTGTGCCTCTTTGTGGTCGTTTATCTTTTTTTATGGCTATTTTGCATCTCTTTGTAGTTGTTTTGTCTCTTTGTGGTTTTTTAATGTCGTTTTGTAGTTATTTGATCTTTTCTCATAGTTGTTTGGTGTCTCTTTGTAGTTGTTTGATGTATTTTCGTAGTTGTTTGATGTCTTTTTGTAGTTGTTTTAAGTTTTCTTTGTAGTTGTTTTGTCTCTTTGTGGTTGTTTGATGTCTCTTTGTAGTTGTTTGATGTCTTTTCTCATAGTTGTTTGATGTCTCTTTGTAGTTGTTTGATGTCTTTTCTCATAGTTGTTTGATGTCTCTTTGTAGTTGTTTGATGTCTTTTCTCATAGTTGTTTGATGTCTCTTTGTAGTTGTTTGATGTCTTTTCTCATAGTTGTTTGATGTCTCTTTGTAGTTGTTTGATGTCTTTTCTTATAGTTGTTTGATGTCTCTTTGTAGTTGTTTGATGTCTCTTTGTAGTTGTTTGATATCTTCTCGTAGTTGTTTGATGTCTTCTCGTAGTTGTTTGATGTCTTCTCGTAGTTGTTTGATGTCTTCTCGTAGTTGTTTGATGTCTTCTCGTAGTTGTTTAAAGTTTCTTTGTAGTTCTTTTGTGCTTCTTCATAGTTGTATTTTCTCATGTGGTCGTTTTTCATCTCTTTCTTATAATTCATTTCTTTGTGCTCTTGCATGTCCTTTTTTTGTTGTCATTTGCATCCCTTCATAGTCATTAGTGAGTTATTAGGCACATTTTGAGGTTGTTTTGCACCATTTCATGATCATTTAGCATCTTTGTAGGCGTTTTCCGTGTCCTAACGACTCGTTTGTAGTTGTATCATGTCTCATTTTGCATCTCTTTGTTGTCATTGTGCATCTTTCTTGTCATTTTGAATCTCTTTCTTGTCATTTTGTGTCTCTCTCAGTGACATTCTGCAGTTGAGGCAGATCTCTGTGGCGCAGCTGTTGCTGGAGATGAAGACAGGGCTGTCTTTTTTTAGTTTTCCTATTCAGTCATCCATCCATTTGTGTAAATCTGTGTGTGTGTGCGCTAGTGTGTCGGTAGCTGAAATGATTTCTCTATCAACAGTTCCTGTTCAGTCATTTCATGTTTGTTCGTCACAGCGTCTGTCTGGAAGTTGAGGCCATTTGTTGAAAATAAAACGTAAAGTTTCATTATGTGTTACATCTTTTTCAGCTGTCGGAAATGGTTCAAATACACAATTTCATTTTCACTTTTCTACACTGACCTTGTGACCTCTTGTATTCTTTATTCCTTACCTAATACACATGCTGCATACGCACGCTGTCTGCACACTGTATTACACCCTAGGAGGAAACGGAGCTGTTGCTCTGTTGGCCATCTCCACTTTGCAACAGTGCGTGTGAACGCAAAAAGGAAGGAAACCGAGCTCTGTATATTTGACTTAGTCTACATAATCTTTCACTTCCTCGGGCTGACCACTCTGCAAGTGAGTGTGGCAGCGCTCTGAGCCTGAGGGTAAGATCTTGCAGCTTTCTTTGCAACTCTTCATTCTGCAAGTGACCTAGTTCTCATGTCGCTCTACTTTCCTTTTAACGCTGATGTAAAATGCAAATTTGTCTCGGTGGCTTTTTTTCCGAGGGTTATAGATAGTCAAAATTTAGCACGAAAAGGGGCGTGCTGAGTTTGTGTTTTTGTGACCACGACATTTTAGTCATCAGAGGGAAATCTAGACTTGATTGCATATACTCTGTGAAAGTGTGAGCTTCCTGTTCTCTATGCAGGTGAGTATTTATTTGCATTTGCTTTTTCTCCTGCATGAGGTGTACACGTAGGCCTACAAGAAAAGTATTATAAACTATTTTGGTTCATCTGGTTTCATATCTTTCGTATGAATGTTTGCAAAAGCAGGTGCAACAATAGAAAGTTGCGAATGTCTAACTAAAGAGAGTTTTCTACTTATTTTTAACATGACATTTTAAATAACAGCATGAATAGCCGTTGAGTTGAACGCACAGATGTCGACACCATGCAGATGAATTCCTGCTTAAGCATCTTGTGGCTCGTTGCAGAGTTTGTGAACAGGTCAACTCTTTCTCAAATTAAGCAGCCACAGTTCGTGTGTCAGAGTTTCTGTGGCCAGCTGATTGGTTTTGATTAGGAATTTACTTTGTGGTGTTCGTTCTTGGCTGTAGGCGTCGACATTCAGCCCCGTGGGGTCTGATCTGAGTTATGCAGCCCCTCATACAGGGAAGTCTTCCAGGAAACTGTGATCATGTGATCTGTTTGTTTCGTTCTCACGGTGTTCAGACTCCATATTTGGGTCCTGATGAATTCAGTCAGGTGTCTTTCCTGTCACTGCTGTGGTGGGCTGATATGGTCTCCCACCCTTGCTTCTCGGATATTAAGTCAGAGTCGCCACTAAACCACAGACAGCCTGAATCATTGAAGCTCTTTGCATAGTAGAGGCGAGCGTGAAATGAGTGTGCCTGTGTTGACGTCATATGCCAGTACAAGCCTCCTATCTAACTGGGAACTGTTGGTCAAACGAGGACTCAAATCAGACAAGCCTGAAGAGATGTCCGCCGTGTCACCATCCTCCTTTGGTAACATATTTCACAGCTTGCCTCACTGATATATTTACAACCTGAGAGATTCCCTCCAGGCGGGGTGCACATCAGCGAGGGGCTGATAACAGCTGTGTCGCTCTGTGGACCATCAGGGCTAATTACAGCTGACACTGTTTTCTCTTTCTCTCTGTCCCTGCATAGTAACAAGGACAGGCTCTTATCTTACCAACACAGACTAGCACTTAACTGTTCAACATGACTCGAGTCTCCACGCTTCACTTACTGAGGAGGGAAATGGTTTTATTCCAAATTGAGAGCCACAGAATGAGACCTTGTTATTGGATGAATACATTTTCCATAACTCCTAAACTTCATTATGTTTGCGGGGGATTGGAAAGAGGCGGACGGAGTACACCCGGGACAAGTCGCCAGTTCATCACAGGCCTGAAACCAACATTCAGGCTCACAGAAAGGTCTGACCACTGCTGTAAATATGAGATGAGCTGAGCACCTCAAATTCAAGCACTTTTCAAGCACCTTCAAGCACCAGTTTTTCCATTTTTCCAGCACCTTTAAATAGGTAGCCTACTAGTTGTGTTTGCCATGATGGTCATGGGAAGCGCAGCGGTGCCACTGTATGGCATAATAATATGGGTCTAATTAGCATTATTTCATATGGTGGTAGATTGCCTGTTTTGATTTTTAACTAATTGTGAATTGGCTTGTATTCTCAGCTTGTGAGCGGTGTATTGTGTAACTACCATAGCGCAATAACAGTGACCAACAGGTGTGGATAGTAGTCTACTGTTATTTCTCTGCAGAACACCAAGCGAGTATGATAACTGAGTTCGGCATGTAAAGGCATCGGATCAAGCGCGTAGCCGCTTAGGAAACATTTTTGTTTTCTCTTGGTTTATTGAGATAGACGTCACACAAATTTCAAGCATTTTCAAGCACTTTACAAAAAATTCAAGCATTTTCACAACCTTGAAAACACTGAATTGAAATTCAAGCATTTTCAAGGAATTCAAGCACCCGTGGGAACCCTGCATGTGTCCTACTCTCGACCCTTGGACCCTGCTTTACTCCTTTGGATTATTTTACTGTCTTACCTGACTGAACTCCTGTTTACCCGAACCTTTACCTGTGATTAAAGACCGGTTACCTTCTGTATCTGCCGCCCTCTCGAGTCCTGTGTCTTGTAACACTTCCTGTGAAAGAAGGTGAAGTTTGGAGGCAGCATCATTGCATAAAAAAAGTCAACGCTGTGAACGCTGTGCAAGCCAAGAATGTCCAAACTCATCTCAGAGCTTCGTGAATCCTTTCCGATACCCAGCCGAGTTCTATCGGGCTTCGAACGAGGCCTGACGTAACGCCCACAACGTGTGTTACAACCTTTCTTTAGTAACATGTTTCACACCTTGCTTCATTCATGTTCACAACTTGAGAGAAACCCTTTAGGTGTGCCGCTCTGACTGATCCAGAAAGTCAAGAAATAGTTTGACGTGTAACTCCTGTAAAACCCCAGTTTGTCTCATTTACACATTTTATTTGTATGGATTAAACAAACAGGATATAAGATGCGTATTAGTGAGGATTTCCTCCTGTTTCCAGTCTTAGTTGTATCAGTCTTTTCATAAACAGGCGATAAAACAATAAACCTCTAATCCTCGTTTATTATGTTTATGAGCTGGATGCTTAAATAAGATCTGAATAAATCCACTGATTTTTTTTAAAAGAATCTAGAACAGAGACGTACGTCCGCCATTAATAATGCAAGGGTTGGCATTTAGTCTGTGCCATCAGTGAAGCGTCGCTGCTCTTCCTGCAGCTCGGCTGAATACAGTGACACGGACACAGGAGGGGAGGACGAGGACACGAGCGGTTTGAGGGGAAGCGAATGTAGCAGTGTCTAATCTGATGAGATGCTGAGCTGTGACGGGGGAGATATCTGCGTCATCGGCTGCCAGCCTTGTACTTCTTCGCTCACCTCCGGGGAAATGAATATTAAAAGAGGGAATTTCCTTTATCCGGCTCTGACGTGGAGATCAGAATCAGGAGAAGGGGGATCTTAGCACAACACAGAAAACCCCCCATGACTATCTCTCTCCGTTTCTTTCTTCTAAGAGGAGGCCTGGCCCTGAATCCAGTAAAGGGGGAGGGTTAAAGAGAAGAGGAGGAGGAGACAGCAACAAAAATAAAACAGTGAGGCAGAGAGGAAGAGAGGCAGACAGAGAGCAGAGAGAGGACCGGTGAGACCGTTTGCTCAAAGATGGATTTGAGTTTGCTTCAAGCTCTGGAGAGAGAAAGAGTGCTGGAGGTTTTACAGAGAGACAAACAGCTGCGAAGCATCGAAGAAGACAGAATCAGGTGAGTCATTTCTGACCAGTTTCTGAGAAATGCTTATTACTGATGCTGAGAGGAGGCTGCACTGCCTCTGCTACCAGAGGCTTAGTCAGTTTAACTAATAACTAAAGTGTTTTACCTCAGGAGGATGAAGTATGAGCTCCAGGAGCTTCGAAGGAGAGGAGCAAAGAGTTTTGCCCGGCAGTACGGCGAGCGGACCTGCGCCCGCTGCCAGAGGCCGCTGGGAAAGTTCTGGAACTCAGGCGCCGTCTGTCACGGCTGCAGCCACCGCATCTGCAGCCGGTGCCGCGTGGGCGTGGGAACGGCGGACTGGAAGTGCACGGTCTGCCACGCCTACAGGTGCGGTACAGCGTACACCTCCAGCTACACCATCATACAGTGAAACGTTTGAGTCAAACCACAGCACAGAGTGACTGTGCGTGTTTCCAGATCACTTTTCTGGGGGTTTTCGGTTAGAACATTATTTTGTGTTTTGCACCTTTAATCTTTTAAGTTTCAACTTAAATCAGCTACAGTCACATTTTGAGAATTACAACACAGCAGATGACAAACGTGTGAGGGATGTCACTCCATCCAGCTTCCGGCAAACTCGCTGTTTAGCTGTCAAACCACAACTTCATTGTATTCATTCACCCTCACCACGCTCATAGTATCACTTTAGGTCACAGCAGGCAGAGGGGAATCTGGTGGAGACCAAAAACAGAGCTAAAAGACTAGATACTGGATTTCATCATGCTCAACTCTAGATAAATGATAATATTACTCAATGTGTAATTAAGCAACTGTGCGGCGTGGCAAAGTTGTTTCTGCTGCCTATACATGACAAAAAAGTGAGATTTAAAATATATATAATGAATTTAAACGCACAAATATAATTAGATACGACAACTAGACCAGCTGTGCACAGTTTGCTTATTTCAGTTCAGTTTTATTTCTAAAGCCACCCAACAAGAGACCCAACAATCCTCACTATGAGCGAGCTTACTTGCTGATTTTATGACTTTTTACTTTGTCTTGAAACGTGAAATGTCTCTAAAATAATAACGCAGTCTGCTCCCTCTTCTTTCCCAGCGTGAGTGCTCGTAATGTAATAATGTAATCGCCGGCTCATCGCTGTGTTTCTCTTCCTCACAGGGAGGTGAAGATCAAATCAGGAGAGTGGTTCTTGGACCAGAGGGCTCGTAAATTTCAAGTCACCACAGGTTCGTTTATTATATTAGGATGGTTTCTTTTTAAATCCACCTTTATGAATTATTGACACACCCATTAAAAGTATAACACTGAATAAAATATGGATGATCTGAGCCGTGTTTGTTTGTTTGTTTGTACGGGGGGTTTAAAAAAGTTACTGAATTATTCAGTCCTGTCATGAGCGGCTGACCGGTGTCTTAAAATGAGGATATTTAAATCCGACTGTGTCATTCATCACATTTATGTTGTTTTTGCAGACAAATATGAGACTGTTGGAGAGAAACTATTAAAAACCTACAACAAGCTGAGGTAAGATGTTTACTTTGAATGTTTGTCGCTGCTTTGATTATTAAAATACGTCATAAGACTCAAATTCAAATTTTCTTCTATTTGTTCTTACAGTAATATCTCAATTGTACCTCCGACTCCTCCACCCAACATGGATTATCACTTTCTGAGCAGATCAGGGGTAAAACACCAACATATTTCCAGCATTATTTCACAGTAGAAATGTAAAATTATTCAACCCGAGTGGCAATTAATGTTGTTTTGTTTTTTTATCCAGGATTTTAAAAACGCAAAACCTTTCACCAAATCTATGGAAGATCTGATGCTCTCCTTCACCAGCCACATTAAAAGTAAAAACATGTTTTCTTCGCACGTTAAATGTTGCCTGTCAGCATATCAACTGTGAAAAAAAATTACAGCATCACTTCCCTGTGCGTATCATGAAGACGATATCTGATCAGCCGAGTTCAACCGCAGAGGAAATTAACCTGAAATACTGCGACGCAGCAAACGCCCGTCTTACCTCATCGGCCTATAACTGCAGCAGCAGAAGCTGCACAGGATGATGAGAAGAGATAGCAAAGACGTGCGTGCAGTGTAAAAAAACAAAATCCCCTCTGATACCACAAAACTTCGAGATCATTACAAACGTGTCTGTGCTGTCACAGCTCTCTGAGTATTTTATTGTGTCTTTCTTTGCAAGCAAACATTCAAGTTCTCCTTTTTTGTTTCACTCCCTGAGATTTAACGTTCTGCTTTTCTTTGTCTAAACGCAGAGATTTCCAGCTCGCAGAACGACGTGCGAGAAGACTTGCTGAGAGTCGAGAACACCCGGAGAAAGTCGTGCTACACCACCCAGAAGAGCCTGTCCGACACCGACATCAACAAAGCCGGCTATGTAAGTCTGCTGCAGCCTCTGAGATACCACCGATACAAAACCGATCATTTACTGGTCCCTGCTGGTGATAAGAAGGAATAACTCTCAGTCTGTGAAAGCACAGTAAAGATGTGATCTTCTTCTTTCTGCAGCTCTTTAAAGTCCCCAGTCTCCCAAACCTGTTCAAGAGAAGCAAAGACAGCGACCAGGAAGGTTCCTCCACCGGGCCCGAGGAAGAAACCTCCTTCGGTTCCGAGTACTCCTACGGAAAGAGAGTAAGTACAAGCCGATGATAAGAGCTGCTACTCAACCGTGATTCAAGCCTCCCTAGCTCATCCACGAAATCTCTTTCTGTGCAACTCCACAGGGGAGTAACAGCAGCATCAGCACAGAGTGCGGCCTCTTCGAGAGCGTCGCCGTGGCAGGAGAGCTCGAGCTGGCTCTGGCCTACAACACTGACACCGCGTGTCTGGAGATCCGGGTGGGCGCCTGCAGAAATCTCAACTACGGGAATGAAAAGAAGAAAAAGTGTCACCCGTAAGGACTGAATGAAATAAATGTTTAGACTCTGCGTCACAGCGTGACCCCGGTTTGTTGTCTAGGTTCTCCATTAAAACCTCAGCATCCCGTACATGTTGTTCTTCTCTGTGCAGGTACGTCAAACTCCAGGTGCTGCCGGAAAAGAGCGGCAAAATGAAGACGGCGGTGAAGAAAAACACGACTGATCCGATTTTTAATGAAGTTTTAAAGGTAAAAAAAGAGAGAAAACTTTATAGCTTCTCTATTTTGTGTCTGTTGTGACAGAATTAATGAATTTCCTCGTCTGCTTATTCACAGTATCACGTGGAGCGCCACCTGCTGTTCGGAAAGAGACTGCAGGCCTCTGTGTGGCACTCACGCACCCTGAAGAGGAAGACGTTTCTCGGCGAGGTCCTCATCCCTCTGGACGGCTGGAGATTTGAGGACAAGGCGTCCCAGTACTTCAACTGGTACCCGCTGTGTCCGAAGGTAAAAACAAAGAGAGAGAGACGAGGAAGGTTTCTGTCGAGAGTTCAAGATGACAGAAATAAACTTTCTTGTTGAGAGACGGATGAAAAAAAGATACTGGGCGTCTTTTATCATCATGAAGTTGCCAGGCAACCAACAGAGACAACAAGTCCAGCTCAAAACCAGAATTCATATTTACTGAAGTGTAGATCTGCTGGTGTGTGACTTTTGTTACATCTTAGATTAGAAATATTTTATTAATCCCTGAAGGAGAAGAAAACAGTTACAGAAGCACATTTGCAATGAAGTCTTAACTATTCCTATGAATTAAAAGCATCATTAAACTAATAAACATGGAAACAGATGGAGAGAAAACACGTAATGTAACCACGACGTGTAAAAAAGTATAAAAAAGTTATTTTTGCCTTCTTCTTGTCACCACTCGTGACCGTTTAGTGCCGTTTTTCCTCGTATACACAGGTTAGAATTAGTCATTTCACTGGTGTTAAGTCATAAAAACTGTCCGCAGGCAGCTCGTGAACTCATTTCTTTCTGTTTTTTGTGTCTGGTTCAGGTCGAGGGTCCAAACGGAGGCACCGTGGATCAGGACGGGTCAGATCAGATGTTCAAAGTCAATCAGGGTGAGCGCCTGAGGCTCAGCTCCCTTAAACATCTGCGAGAAAAAGAAACACGACTGTCTGTTCGCCGGATCATTTAATATTAATTTATCGAAATATTTAATGATGACATACCTGCATTCTCACTAAATATGAGAACATCAGTTGTCAGTAGCACAAAAACACTACACACAATGTCGGATTTTTGGAAAGCAGCCTTGTGTATAACATGATTTCTTTGTTTATTTATTTGCTTTTTCTAATCACTTTATTTCTCAAACCTCACAGGATTAAATCTTTTAATTTAAAATAAAACATAAATATCACCAAAGGCTACTTTTGATTGTCTTTTTCAGGGCTGAGTTTGGATCCATTGATATACATGAAAACACAATATTATTATAATATTACTTATATATACTCACAATACACCAGCTAATACATAAAATAAGTGTACTGTGGGTTCTAGTTATAAATACGTGACTTACTGTCCTTCCAGTTTAATGTGTTACAGACAGACTACATGTGATTAAACACTTAAATAAGCCACAGCCAATAAATAAAAGCTCACATTTGTGTTTAAAAGTGATAAAACACGGCACGCTCCAGCCTCCAGCAGGTCTTTGTTCTCATGTTCCAGCACTAGGGGGCAGGAGAACTCCTCTTTTCTCCTTGCAGAGGTTTTAACGCTGCAAGCTACACGGCAATGATCGACTAACTGTCCTTATCAAAGCTGCCAAACACCTTCCCATTAAAGCAAACACTGGTCAGAACACCTGCGTCAGAGTGTAAACACGCCTCATTGTGACTCTCTTTGTGTGTGTGCGTTTCAGTGTCTGCAGGCCCCGAGGTGTGTTGTGTGTGTTCTGGTGTGTATGTTTATGAAACATTAGAGAGTGGAAAGTGTTTTTATGTAGCTATTTGTGTGTGTTGTGTTCAGGTGTCTGACTCTGGGAGCAGGCAGAGACCAGGGGCGGCTCTCTGGACCTGAACCTGGAGCTGTGGGACCAAAAGCCCCTCCTGCCCCTCTAAGGGACCCCTGTGAGGGGGCAAAGACTTCCTTTATTACATCCTGACACCCCTATGTCACATAAATAAGCATATAAATAATTAATAATGGTTTCTAACTGAGTTGTAAGCAGACATCAAGACATCTTTAAGTGACTATCAACTCCTCCTGTGATGCATTTGTGTCAGTTAATGAATGAATGACAACATAACATGAAAATAATGTATTGTAATGTATGTATTTATTTTACTGTAATTATATTTATTAATAAAGTATTTATTGATAAATTCTTGACTCAGAATTTATTGACGTGACAGATTTCTTAAATTAAATTAGAGGCGTCAGAAAAAGCTGCAAACAACCAAAGCGTCCACGCTCTTAATCCTGCATAATTTTAAGCCTTAATATAATTTGAACAGGCAAGTTGTATATAAATTCACCCTCAGTACAGTTGTCATGAACGGGGAAATTAGCTACAGAGACCAAAACTGTTTTTTGTACCAGGCTGTAAACATGTGTATTGGACATTTGAACATGGGGACTTATGGAGACTGACTCACTTCTGGAGCCAGCCTCAAGTGGACATTTGAGGAACTGCAACTTTGCAGTTTTTTCTGCATTGGCTTCACTTCACAGTCGCGGAGTCGTCGCTTATGTTTGGCAGATGTGAGGTGTCGATATAGTTTGTTTTTCACATTGTATATAAAATGAAAGCTTTCAGAAAAATCAGAGTCTGCCACTCGTAATTATGACCTAGAAGTTGAACGCTCTACTCGCTGTAACGTCGGTGTAACATGAACATGCACTTCTGCAGTGGCTGCCGCTTGATGACACTAATGGTATTCCCATCAGCCTCTGCTGTACGTCATGTTTGTCATGCTTCACTAATTTTCTGTTCATACTGCAATGAAAGCAGTCAAATGTGGTTGCAATTGGGCGGAGAAGCAGAAAGAAAAAAAAACGTGGGTTCTCTCCGGATGCTCCGGCTTCCTCCCACAGTCCAAAGGCGTGCACTGAACAGGTTAATTAGTGACTCTAAATTGGCCGTAGATGTGGATGTGAGTGTGAACGGTGGGTTGTCACCATGTGCCCTGTGATGACCTGGCAACCTGAGTCAGCTGGGATAGGCTGCAGCCCCATGCATGACCCCACATAGGTAAGCCAAAGTAATTAAAAAGTAAAGAATAAATCAAATATTAATGAAGTAATGTTTGTTTTAGTTAAACAAACTTAAGGTGCTGACTCTTCCACGCTGAATGACGTCACGTTCTCCTGACGTCAAAGCGAGGGCAGGGCGAACTGACGTCACTTACACTTGTTGTTAGGCATCAAACGCGGGTTGCCACGGCGACCAGAGAGAATTCCAGGTCAGTGACATCATCACTCCTTCTTCTCCTCCTCCTCCTCTCTGAAACCAGAGAGGACTGAAGCACGTCTTTCACACACTGAGACTAAAAAGGCTTCATTGTGCATGAAGGAAATGTTAAAAGGAGTGTGTGTGTGTGTGTGTGTGTGTGTGTGTGTGTGTGTGTGTGTGTGTGTGTGTGTGTGTGTGTGTGTGTGTGTCAGAGAAAGTGAGGCCTGCACAGCTCACTCACTCTCAAATAACTCAAAACCAACTTCCTGTGAACGGAGATAGGGCGTGGCTCCAAATTTCATTTGTGAGAAATATCATCCCGGTGTGTGTGTGTGTGTGTGTGTGTGTGTGTGTGTGTGTGTGTGTGTGTGTGGGCACTAATTTCATTTGCATGGATGTTCAGCTGCCTCACTCTTCTGACAGAGCTTCACGCTGAGGAGGAAATCTCATCTGGAAGATTTCCTGAATGATGAGATTTAGTTAAAAACCACACTGCTTACACACTTACTCTACATTTACACACATCAGGTACTTGTACACCATTTTTGTACACACTTCAGAGACAAGTATTAGTAGTTTCATTCCAGATTCAAGATCCATGAAATGAATTAGATGTCAGCATGTGAAGACTTTATTTATGCATTAGTGCTGTTACTTTTTGTACTTTTATTTGATGCTTATACTCCCGACTGCACATTATATATGAGTTTTACTTGTAAGAGAATAGTTCTGCACTTGTGGTATTGCTACTTTTACTTCGTCCATCACACTATAATGAAGCTGTAAGAATATAAACAGGACATATGTGTGTTTACTTAAACTGACAAAGGCGAACTGCCAATTACAACTTCGATTATACAGCGTTCATAACAGCTGTAATCATATCACAGTGTGTTAGAGTTAGAATATAAAATACATAATTATATTTTCATTAGTTCATAATCACCTGAAACTCAGAATTCTTGTTCTTTTGACCTTTAAATCACTTTTTTCTGTAGTTTCTTATTCACACTAGGAAGGGCATGGTGAAGCGAGGGGGTCGCCTTGAGATAGTTTGATATTTTGTGAATCAGACGACAAAGATTGATACCACGGCCACAGCACTGATGCACGTATCATGGCCACACAATGACGGACGTCACGTTTTCATTCTCCATACACACTCGTTAATTCACAGCACACACTCACACTCGTCTTCGCTGCACAAACATATTGTAGCATTCGCCAGGACGTGTTGAAGGGATGAGGTTACCATGACGATGAGGTAGTTAGAAAAACGTCTGTTTATTGCCCTCAAAAACATTAATGGTTACTGTCGGCTGTAACCATGCCAACACAACAACAACAACTTCAACAACAACTTCAACTTCACCAACAACAACTTCAACAACAACAACTACAACTTCAACAACAACTACAACACATCATCAACAACCACAACAACATCATCAACAACAACATCATCAACATCAACAACATCATCAACAACAACACAATCAACAACAACAACATCATCAACATCAACAATATCATCAACATCAACCACAACAACACATCATCAACATCAACAACATCATCAACACATCATCAACAACCACAACATCATCAACACATCATCAACAACCACAACAACACATCATCAACAACCACATAATTAACAACAACATCATCATCAACTTCAGCTCAAACTGGTTTCACACTTCCCGCCCTTCGCTCATCCTCCAATCACACACCAGCCTTAAACACATTCAGCCATGAGTCAGACTCACCTGCATCATCTTTTTCTGGCCTTCTTCGATAAAAAGTCCTGGATAATGTCTCATACTCCAACTCCCGGACCAGTTCGGCTTCTGTGGCCATGACTGACAGACCGGTCAGGCGTCATTTTTGTCCGAAGTTTATCCTGGTCATTTGTGAATAGACCGTTCTCCCTCGCAGTTTGTGACAGGAAGCGTCAGATACAGTCTCACGGCAATGTACACATTAGGCTGCTGTCCGCCGTAGTTCTGGTCCGGACGGTGTCCAGAGGAGGCGGTGCCGCTTCACCACGACCAAACGTCTGAGGTGAACTTGAGCTAGCAACGTTAGCATCCTGCTGGTCGTCTGAGCGGTGAGGTGTCGTCCTGGCTCCGCTGTTTTCAGTACCATCACCCTGCCTCGGTTTTCTGGTGAAAAAGGTTGGGGTGGAGGTATTTTCTGCACCAAAGCAGCATCTTTCTTTTTCTGTCTTTTGTTTTCTTTTCGCTGAAACACTGATCGTCCGTTTCTCCATTTAAAAAAAACGCGCGTTTGACCCCGGCTGGCGTACGTACGTACGTCATTGCGTCATCACACGTTACTCGTTAATAGAATTTCTGAAACATTCAAATGATTTCATTATTATTTTATTATTATACTACATTTTCAAAACCATATTATTTTTTTAATTCTACAAAAAAAAAACCTCTCTGAAGGCCCAGGGCCCCTATTGGCTCTGGGGCCCGGGAGACACGCCCACTTTGCCCATGCGGTAATTATTAAATATAGAGCAAGCTGCAGAATAGTTTGGCTTAAATAAGACAGAAAGTGAAAAATTGTTTAAACAGCAGCGTGATTTATAAGATTTATTGTTTGTTTGTACATCATCATTCATAAGCAGGTTCATAATTCAAAGAGACGTGAGGAGCTTTGAGGTCAAAGCAGCTGTGTTTTGTGTTTTAAGGATCAAATAACTGCATGTGATGTTGAAGTTTATCACTGCGGAGCTTTTCAGTAGCTTTCACTTTATTGTTTTGGTTTTACTGCCTGCAGCTTTAATGTTTTTGGTTGACTCTCTCGGCTCTCATTAGCGTCTCACGCAGTTTACGACTAGGTGGTGAACACAGCGGAGCGTTTAGCAGCTGGAGAGATGGATATTTCCCTCAGGGGTCGATAGAGAGAGAGGCAAATATTAGACTTACATTCAGCATGTTGTTTTCTGTGTGATGCATGTGTGATTGTAACATAATAAACAGCACAGCCGCTTTGATCGACACATATGAACCTGTTTTATTCAGTCTATGGTTGTCCTGATGGTGGCGCTAGACACAAAGTTAAATAAATATCTGTACCAAATTTCATAGTAATGCATCCAATAGTTTAACACATTTTACCCCATGAATGTCAAGCGAAACACAAAAAAAGTTCATCCTCTGGGGAGCGTGAACGTCTTAAGCAACTCCTCGTCCATTCATCGAGTCGAAAACTTTGATCTGCTGGTGATGCTGCAGGATAAGCACCACCACAACTTTCCCCAACAGAGACAGACGTATTCACGACACACAATAAAAATAAAAAAAACACACTGATGTGTAATTATAGATTTTTCTTTATTGCCAATATGTTGAACACCTCATTAAAAAATCCTGCTCTTATACAAAGGCCAGCAGAGCTGTGTGTTTCCGTTACAGTGTCAGTAGATGCTACTCTAGTCCATGTCCAGAGAGAGGAGAGTGAGACGTTGGTGTTATACTGTCTGGGTCGGTCCATCCTGACCGAGCTGCAAAATGAAAAACTCTTTATAAAGGTCACCATAACCCTCTTTTTTAACCTCAGAGGAGGTCTAACACTAAAAGAAGTTTGGTTCTTTTTGGACTGTGCACCTTGGCTAAGAAGTGAGGACCGACCGTCTGGGACCGAACCCGGAGAGAAAGGCCACTTGGGAGGGTAAAAAGCACACAAACACAAACACATGCTCATCTCTCACCCAACAGCGTCATGACACAGAACAGAGCAATAAAATATATTAAACCTAAGTGTCCCGGGCGACAGCGCTCTGAGGACACAGACATTCCTCGGCATGCTGTGAACTGCACGGCAAAAAAAAACAAAAAATCAAAAGTACCTAAAAAGACAGCGATCTCCTTTACTGATTTAATGGCATGCAGCTGTTTATTTCCTATGGTAAAAAATAATAATAATTTACAATTAAATCTCTTTAATTTAGTGATCTAAAGTATTGGAACATAAGACTGCTATTATATTGGTCAATATATAAAACCTTTTCAAACATTTTAAATGTTTTTCTTTTTATCATTAGTAGACAGCAACATAGCAAAAATATACAAACCAAGATGAAATACCCTTTTTTTATGTCCCATATACAGTATAAATATCAAACTAAGCATGATTTCAAACTACTGTATAAGCAGTATTAAAACATAAATGGAAGTGTTCAAATATAAATGGAAAACAAAGACAAACATACATTTTCCTGCTTATACTGTTTCCCCCCCTTTCTGAGTGGTCGCTGTGAACGACAAGCTGTCCGTTTACTTCCTACACAACACATCGAAAACAAGCGAGGCTTTGATTACATGTCTGTATGTGCACGTGAAATAATAATTTTTCTTTTTTTTTGCTAGTCCCACTACTTCATCACACCTCTGAAATAAAAACAATAATGATTTGGTCTGCAGTGATCAAATTACACACATTCAAATGCACGAAGATGTGAAACACTATGAAGAGAGGAGGAGAAAGAAGGAGGAGAGAAGAGGAGGAAGGTTTTGGCACTAAGTTTTCTTCGAAGGATTTGCAAAGCCCTGCATACCGTCAGACACACTTACACCACGAGCTTGTCTCTCTGTCAGCGATGCTTCTGCTGTGCTTACACTGCTCCAGTTTAGTCTGCAGCTGATGTGTGTTATACGTGAGTTTGTGTGCGGAGCGAGATGTAGTGACCATTCAGAAAAAGGGTGAGTTGGCTGAGAGGAGGAGGGATGGAGGGATGGAGGCAGGGAGGGAGGGAGGCGAAGGCTTTTTTTTTTATAAGGCCTCAAACTCGTCGATCCTCTGCTTGGTGTTGCCCTGCCTGATCTGTCGCAGGGTCTTGTATTTGTCTCGGCCGGCCCGCACGTTCTCGCTGTGGAGGAGGTCGTTCTGGGTGTTCTTGGAATCGTCACGCGCCTGCGCCAGCTCTGAGGTCAAGGCCTGAGAGGAGGAGGAGAGGAAGAGGAAAGAGGAAATATAAGATTAAGAGCGTGTCCGTGCTCTGACGCTTCATCCAGCGCGTGGATGTAAGGTAGCTCACGCACAGGATGTTGTAAACATAGATATCTTCAAGAAATAATTTCAGTTTGCTGATAGTGAACTACTGTGGTGAGGTATAGGCTCAGTGGTCTGATCTGTGTAAGCGATGCACAGCGTATATTTATGCGAGAGCATCTGGTAACCGTGGTAACGCATCAATACAAAGGAGCTCTGGCCCGTCACATCCGTGCCTGCTGGAATTTGACCTTAAAGCTCAGTTATGTGCTGCACTGCATCTCTTAACCAACCTACAGGTAGGCATGTATTAAGCTGAACAATCTGTCCTGTATTAAATTCATTTATTAATCCATCTGCATCTCATTTTCGGTCCTCTCACCTTCAGCTGTTTCTGGACGCGCTCGTTCTTCTCGGCCTCGGTGAGGCGATCCTCCTCGTTGCGGTGGTCGTTGATGCCTTCGGTCTGCAGGTCGGCGCTGTGCGTGCTGGTGTTCTCCTCGCTGTCGCTGTTGTCGTCCATGTTGTCGTACATGGGGGGAGGCGGAGGCGGCGGGGGCACCGTCATCACCATGTGCAGCTCCTCCCTGGTCTTCACCAGATCGTTCTGAGCCTCCTTGGCCTGACGAGGTATCAGTAACAACAGACGGGTTAGAGAGTTTGTACAGTAACAGCAGACTAAACTAATCTAATTCCAGTCCTTGTAGTTTCTGTGCAGCCTCCGACTTTTGAACGAGCATGAATCAGTATTCTGCACACTGCAGGTAAAGCTCTCACCCGGAGCTGCCATGTGTCGGCCTCCTCCTCCTTGCGTCTCTTGGCCTCCTCCAGCTGGGTGATCCTGGATGTGTGCTCTGCCAGCTCTGCAGCCTGATGCAAAACAAAAAGAGAAACACTCGTTTAGTTTATGTTTGCAGAATAAATCTTCATGTCTGTGTGTGTGTTATGTTTGTTTTGAAGGCAGCACATCTGCACACCTCCACTAGCAGCTGAGTGAAACAACTGATCACAACACCAGAGTTTGTTTTTAAAACTAATCAACAAAACACATGAACATGAGGAGCTTCTACTAATCAACTATTAATACAAATGTGTTCATGTTAAGTCAAGGCTGCCTCCAGGTTTAGGGCAAACTTCAACCGAACGTTCAGAAAACTGATGAAAGGAAATGCAGATTAATGATAACATACATACAGACTTTATCAGGTGATTAACACGGATATATATCGGTATCGGCGTGTTTGTTGATTATCTTTTGTTTATTTGTGTTTTTTATGTTTAGTTACTTATAAATACATTTAAAATCTAAAGTTTACTGTTTCAAATCAAGTTTATTGTTAAATTCTAAACCTCTGTCACCACATCTGAGTTATCATTACAAGAAATGTGTCTTTATTATTTACACATAAATAACACCGGCTGATATTTTATTATCAGATTCTTTTTGGCAGCCTCAGTCGGGCTCTCATAAAAATTTACTGCGACTTCCTGACAGCTTAAAGCAATCATCAAGTCTAATATTAATGAGCATGTTGCACCCTTAACGTTAACGTGTTAATGAATCATTATTAAAAAGCATTTAGAGCTCTCGCTACCATCTGAAAATGGAATAACGTGCACACAGCAGAGCTTCATGCTGAAACGTAACCACACTGAGTGTCTGTGGCTGTTGTGGTATGCTCCTTCTCATCGCCACAAAAATGTGAGCAGCTTGTGTTTCACCAGACTGAACTAACCGGAGCCTCAGTATTAAACGCTACACCTGCTTTAGTTGCAAGCTGTGAACAGGCTGCACACGGAAAACACGGACACATGGGTGTCTTCAAATGTTTAAGACAACGACCATAACGACGTCAGTCAGTCAGTCAGAGGAAGCTGCAGGAGGCTTAAGCGTCTTAACAGGGTTTAAGTATAAAGAGCGTCACAGCAGGTGTCTGTGTTCGGACACAGATTTACTGTCCAGGCTGTTAAAGTGAACGAGGCTGCAATACAGAGTCCTGTGGGTGGTCCACAGCGAGGGGTGAGCGGGGGTGGTGGTGGTTAGTCTGAAGTAACTGGGTGTGGTTCAGCTGCAGAGTCCGGAGCTACAATAGCCAGGCACTGCGATGTGCCTGGTACAGACCTGCACACAGCAGCAGCAGAGCGTAGCGAGGACGTGGAGAAAATGCTTTAATGCATCTTATCTTGGTAACAAGGTGCCAACTTTTGAGATTTCATTGACTGGCCTGTGAGGCTTTTTCCAGACGACTGTTTTGTGTTGCTGAAGTTTAAATTGAGAAGAGTTCAGTCTGTGTTAACTGGCTGTAGACTCATGAAGACGTGGTTAAACTGAAGGTATTTAGCCTGGGTGGGATCGCTGTTTAACGATCGCAGCAGTTGGTAAACTTATGAATGTCGGGAATAAAATACTGACCAGCTGCTCCTGACTCTTCTTCTGGTTCTCGGCCTGGCGGGCCAGTTCCTCTTTAGCCAGCAGGGCGGCCTGACGCTCGGCCTCCAGACGAGCCGCCTCCTCCTCGGCTCTCCTCCGCTCCTGCTCCAGCATCATGGCTCTCTGCAGCTGGTCCTGCAGATCTGAAATAAAAGACGAGAGCGAGAGGAAAAGAAACATGAGACAAATACGACGCTGCTGCACACAGACAAAAAAAAAGAAAAAAGACTGATATCATCTTTCTTCTACTTGTGAAAGTTCAATACTAAAACTACCCTGAACAGTAAGAACCAGAATTACAGAAATATTATCCAAGTTCAAACACAAAGGATGTAAAATTCTAATAAATAAAACATAAGTACATCCAGTTTTGCTCAGACTGGAACCATGAAGCATTAATAGATACTGTAAGATAATTAGAGACAAGCTCTAATTATCTGTAAGTACTAAAAGTCCTGGGCAATGAATCTTTCCACTGCAGTCAACAAACATTTGGCACTAATTTATAAGCAGGAAACATGTTAATCATAATAAAGAGGAAGCCACATAGGCGCTTAATTATCAATCTTCGTAGCTTAGTGTATTTAGGGTTGGATTAAAACACAGCTGCTCTCTGCTTGCTCGAGATGTGACGAGTACAAACAGGTAGAACTAGAAGTTAAAAGTCAAACGGCTCCGACAGATTGTGTGTTTATCTTTGGATGCTGGATGAAACACAATAATACACGATTACTCATCATGAGGAATCATGTTTGGACTTCCACTCAACCCTACTGCGGCATTCATTATTCATGTTGTTTAGAAAACAAGTATGCCGTACACAGAACCTGTTAGCCTTGCATGATCACATGCACACGCATAGATGAGCTATTTTTTATCCTCAGGGGTTAAGTGACGTCTGAAAGTCCCTCCGCCTCACCTTTCTCCGCCTTCTTGGTCTTCTCCTCAAACTGGTACAGCCTCAGCATCAGGTCCTGCTTCTCCCGCTCCATCTGCTCCTTCTCTTTCTCGATGGCCTCCCTCTTCTTCTTCTCGTTCTCCAGCTGGGCCCTGCAGATAAGACACAGCCGGCCGTGAGCCAACAAAGAGAGCTGACATATTTGATGCATAGTCACGGCTGACAAACAACAGTCGGTAAAACACATGCGCGCACACACACACACGCCCAGATTTAACACATGGCGCCATTTAGAACATGAGAACATCTCTGCATGTCACAGCCGCACACAGAATGCTAAACTTATTATAAATATCATGTCACATGATCTGCAGGTGAGGCTTTACCACATGTACAAACATTTGGCGACACAAGTCCTCAAATACGATCCTGTGAAAAGAGCTGCCGGGCTGTAACTAATTTATTTTTAATTAGCAATTAACTGACAAATCATTTAGAGAAAATTTCCAATTTGAAATGTTTAAATTGCTTATTTTGTTCTTTAATTACTTACTTTTACTGTACTAACTATTTGTTAGTTTTGGCCCTGAACATATTCTTCATAATCAGTTATGTTTCTGATCAGTTGTCCAAAATGCAAAAAATATTCAGTTTACAACAGTGAAAAGTCGAGATGCAGCTAACTGTTATCTTCATTCATCGTGTGGTCTATTGAATGTGAGCCAACGACAAAGAAAAAGCTCGATACAGCTTCACAGAAACGCCCTCCTTTGTTTGACCAACAATCCAAAACCTAAAGAGAATTAAGATAATCAGAAGTTTCAGATTTAAGAAGCTAAAAAAAAAAAAAGCTCTTTGATTGATTTTCAGTCAATTAGCTAATCGATTAATTGATAGATCTTTTCAGCTCCAGAGAAAATCAACACTTTCTCAGGTTAGAGAACACTGTAAATGTATTTAAAGATCGATGGTCAAAGCTATTTTTCAGTTTTACAACTGATCCGTTAAACACCCACAGTAAGCAACAAAGCTCATTAACAATTAATAATGCTGCAGTCAAAATTCAGTCCTCATGAATAATCCAAAGAGTTTTCTCTTATTTACCGTAAACACTACAAATGAGTCACGGGCTTTGTTGTTTAAGTTACAGTCTCTTGTTTTATTCTGGATGCACACTAAGCGATTGTTTAAAGAGTTTTAACATGAGGCCAAATGTTCCTGTTACTTCTGCTGCAGCAGCCTGATACTGTTCGTCCCTCTGGGTTTAATTAAATTTAAATGAGCCATCTTAAGGGATTTCAGATTTGTGACAGTGTTTGGACACGAGCCCAGCCTCTCCCTCACACACACACTGACCACTGAGAGCTTCTGTGTGTGTGAACCCTAAGTCCGTGATCTCATGGTTCTCCTGCTGGTATTTACTGTGCCGTCTGCTCGCTGTTACATCACCATGTTTGAACAGCTGTACGGAGCAGACAGTGGGACGACAGCTGTAGCTGAGATCAACATCCATTTACTTTCAGTTCGACCAAATTCAGGAAGCAGATTTCCCTTTCAAAGAAACGCCGCATTATTATGCAGTGAATGATTTCACTGAACGGCATCAGTTCAAAGCGGCTGTGGACACTATCTGCCATGGTAACGCCGGTCCAGACGGAGGTGAAAGTAGCTCGACTTATCGGAGAACAGAGTATATTCCATTAAATAAAGGTAAAGAGAGAGAATATGATAACCTTTAAACTACAAGTTAGTCAAAAGAGAAAATGAATTGTCTGAGGAATTTCTTTCGATCATTTGCAATTTCTTGTTTGTTTTTTTCTGTTTTATATAAACTATAAACTGAATATCTTTGGATCATTGGACTCGTTAGTTATTTGTGGTTCAAATAATAGACGTTTTCAATTTGTTAGTCAATTTGTCAGTTGTTATTTCATATTCAGAGGTGCAATGTCAAAAATCTAGAGCATCCAGAGATGTTTCTGTTGAAGTCTTCTGATCTGATCTTTTACTCATTATTTTATAGAGTTTTATGTATCTACTCAGGCGCATTAATGTTTTAATTAATAAATAATCTTCTTTTGCTTAACGACTGAAATAAAGATCAGTTTAATATAAGTGTCTAACTTTAATCCTGTAAGACTTCACTAATATCAGCTCAGAATCATTAGTACAATAATATAAAAAGTCCTCATCCTCATAGAAGGTTTTCATCCATGTCATGTGAACTGATTTCAGATGGAAACTACATATATCACATACTGGACCAGCTTGTTTCCAGTCGTCTACGTACCTCTCCATCTGTTTCTGCTGCTTCTCCTCTCTGGCCTGGGCCTTCATCTGCTGCACCTCGATCGTGTCGGGCTTGCGGCGACGCATGTACAGCTCGTGGTTGCCCATGCACAGCTGCAGGATGCGCTTGTTGATGCGCAGTCTCGGCGCGTAAAACACAAAGTCCTGTGAAATGTGGAGGAGAAGAAACAGGCAGACAGACAGTGAACATAAAGCAGGGCTGAATAATAAAGTGCTCGGCTGCCTGCTCATTGTGCTTTGCCGATAAAGGACAAAGACTCCGGTCGTGGCTCCAAGCAGGTGCAGGGAAACTTTTAATACAGATTACAAAGAGGACCATGGGGACTGCTCCACGCATAGTAAAAGGTAAAATAGCCTGACCCACACAGATAAGGTGTGTGACTGTTTTGGATCCATCACTAATAGCGCTGCCTGGGAAGTAGCTCTGGCTGTTCTGTATGCTAGATCTAGATCTATGTCTAATGGTTTTTCTGTCCTCTGCAGAGAAACATGATGCCGCCGGTAAAACGGAAGCAGAGAGCTTAAGTATGGACACACTGTGCAACTTAACAGACTCTGAAAGATTAACTTTGTCAAAGACGGATGTGATGAGAACTTTTAGGTTCAAACACATCATACATCATGTGTGAGATCTAAATGGTGACTGAGGCATTACTCACCGGTGACTTTTTGTCGATGGGCTTGATGATGAACTTCTTATCGTTGAAGGAAATGTTTCTTATCTCGCTCCAGGGGAAGCCAATCTTTGGGGTCAATCTGAGGAAGTGAGCACATGAGCACGAACATTAGTCTGTGAGGCTAAATTATAACAGCTCGTCATCTTTTGATCTGTCCTGACATCATCTGTAACGGCTGCACAATCAGTCAAATGACACGTGAACAGCACGATGTTCGCCGCTATGTCGACGACTCACGACTGGACGCTGACAGAAAACTGACGTTATACTGTAGCTGTTAGTGCTGATTTTAAAAGAGGCAAAAGTTACAGATTCACTCTGCGAAATCGTTCATGCTTTGGTTTTTATCTTTCTGCGCTATTGCAATGTGCTTCAGCTTATCCAAAAATCAGTACAAAGATATCAGCTTGAACTAAATTTGGCTGCAAACAAGTGAGAAATAGGAGCCATTGCATCCGTTTTAGTATCTCTGCTTGGGCTTCCTGCGTCTTTTAGAACTGATTTTAAAATAGAGTTACTACTTAACAAGGCTCTAAATGGTTTAGCACTTCATACTTGACCCTTATAAGCCAATAAAATTCAACATTAGAGGATTATATAAGTTAAGACAAAGAGGAAAAACATCTTACAGTGAGTCTTCTGAAATATCAAGGGTCAACTTTTTAATCTTGATTTTAAGTAGTCTGTATTCTTGCTTTAAGTAAATCTTACTGACCTTTTAATCTTCAGTACACAGCATGTATGAAAGGCACTAAACAAATAAGGACTAAATGTCGAATGTTCTCTGGTTTAAGCTTCTTAATCGAGAGGATTTGCTGCTTTTCTTTGTCATATGTGCCGGTAACTTTAATATAATTGGTTTTTGGACGATGAAACAAAACTTTTGGAGGCTACAGTATCAGAATAAAGCTCTCTATCAGGCTGACTGTGAACATGGATTTCTATATCCACTGTTCGAGTATGAGGGATGAATCTGGGGTGTGGCTCGCCGTTCCATTGTGCCAGACAAACTGAACGGATGCCAATCTCATTCAGCACAATACAAAGTAGCACTGTAAACACTGACAAGCCGATAGTGTTGTAATCTAGAAAGGCAGCCGTGAGTCTCGCAGCGAAACTGTGCTGTGAAACTGTACTGCCTGAACTGGAATTTCACTCGGTTACCGTCTCTGACACATGCTGGAGGAATTGAGAAAGCTATGTGGAGGTTATCTCAGTGATTGAATGTTTGGTTCAGAGTCTTGTGGTGCATTGAGCTGTGCTTTATCAATGGTTTCATGTTTGTACAAACTATTGTTGCAGTGATGCGGTTTATGAAATTACGCTGACAGTTCGTGAGTTAGCAAAGGTCTGTGGTTGGAGAAAATGTGGCCGGAGTTCATTAGTAAGTCTGACTTTGTGTGACAAACGTTAGTCATGTGTGAGACTTGCAGGAAATATTAGCATTTGATAGCAATGGCTAATTTAAGCAGCATGTCAGAAAACATGAGTAATAAAAAGGAATTTTCCATCTACACAAAGAAAAAGTATTTATTGGTAATATTTAACATATTGATATACAGTTGTCCCTTACTATAACGCGGTTCACTTTTCGCAGACTCGCTGTTTCGCAGATTTTTGTGTAATTTTGCTGCTTTTTTTTACAGTGTACTGTACAGTACAAACGCACATTGTGTTCTGCGTCCTGTTTAAGGGAGTACTGTACAAAATGCGTGTAAAAAGGTGTATAAAAGTGTGTGGTTAGGGGTTTTACGGCCTTAAAACATGTAGAATAATTGTAAAACTTACTTTGCAGATTTCGTTTATTGCGGGTTATTTTTAGAACGTATCCCCCGCGATAAACGAGGGACCACTGTATACACTAAGAGCTTCTGAAACCCAACATGATGTCTTCAAATTGATTGTTTTCTCACACTAACACATTAGACAAATAAAACAGGCAGTCCTCACATTGGAAAAAAGCCCAAACCTATGAAAGTTTGGCATTTTTGCAACAAAAAAATGACTTGAATCATCAGTGATTCTCAATGTCCAAAGCACCAAAATCCAAACACCACCAGTTTCAGAATACAGCAGTGTACGATGAGCCTATTCAGCTACGGACAGTTTACAGGAGGCAGGTTTATTCCTAAAAGTAGATTATTATTATTTATTGTTGACTGTTGAATTTGAAATGGGAGATGCTCCCAAATTGCATTTCTCTTCCTAAAATGTGTTTTTTAAAGAATTTTCTTGCCATCACATTTTAGCTCTTATCTAAACATGTGGTTTGATGAAATTTTGTAGAATTTGGACAATATTTTTTTTTTTATATTTCAGAGATTCCTTCAAGTACCACTAGAAGGAAGTCGAGTGCTACCAGTTGTACATGTACCACAGCTTGAGCCTTAAAGTCAGTGACTTAAATAAATAAATAAATAATAAATAGTTCCCACTGTGTCCAAGTAAAACTGATTTTTTTGGTTCAGATACTGTTGCAACCTGGTACCTGATATCTGAGAACTCTGGCAGCTAAATAACAACTAAGTCAGTGTAAAATGGTAAAAGGAAAAGTAAAAGAGTCAGTGACACATTTCAAACAAGTTCATTCTGTGGTAATCTGTTGTCTGAGTCAACAGTGAATCTGATGTGTGCATGGTTTTACTCTGTGTGTATGTGTTTGACCAGGGCGGTTGCTAAGACGAATCCTCGGCTCAGGAAAAACCTCTAAAAAAAAAAAAGAGCAGTGCCGTGGTTTAACAGAGCATAAGGAGTTAAAACCAGCACTAGACTGTGCCTCGGTGAAGCCTTGGCTGCACTGCTTGCACTGTGGGCCGGCTGCCCTCATTGGAGAGACAGCGTTCTAGGTTAGCCTCACATTCTTAAGTGCCGCACAGCTTGAAAAACCAGTCGGCGTAGCCATGGTTACATCAGAGGGCACCGTGGAGGAGAGGCATTTCTTTGCTGATCCCAGGGAGCACATAAAGAGACAGACTCACACAAGGACACAAGGACCTGGAATGTTCTTTCACAGTGCGCTTCTCCCTCTTGCTGGAGGTTTTGTACCACAGTTAAGATACTTTAACACGACAGCAGTTACAGTAATGAAATCATTTAGACTTGAGAAGAAACTCTTGAGCTGATACAAGACAAAGAATTAGCCGGTGAAGGTTCAATTAGAGGCCTCTTGGGGCAGCTGACTCGCTAAACTTCATTGTTAACCCATCGGCAGCTTTGCTTTGTGCAGCCAGTTTAATACAGGATCTGGCAGTGAACAACAAAATTCGGGGTCAGTGACTGAAAGGGAAGTCACCTGGGATGGAGCATTCACTCCAGTAACCTCACAGACGAGACGGCCACCAGCCGCAGGAGACCTCAGAGCTCATTTCACCAAATAGAGGGTGATTACTACAAAACTGTGCCGCCCTACAAACAACCACAACCGAGACCAGGCTGGATTTTGTCAACCCTTGTTCCCTTGACGCACAATGCAAAAAAAATAAAATAAACACAAAAGAGGAAGATCTTTTTCCGTCATGCTGTCTGCACACCAAGAGGAGAAACAGGACTCGCAGGACAAAAATGGAAAAATAAGGTCTGCAAATGTACAGCAGGGATTTCACGTCTTCATTATAAATGCCACACAAACATGTGCTTTGTCCTTCAGGAGGTTTCATTAATCATTCAGCAGCACGGAGAGGAGTAATTGCAGCTCTATAAGCAGACGCAGGAACAAAAGAAGTACTATATAAGTATCCACCCACCTATATGCAGCAGAAGCACATATTTTAATGTGTCTGAAAATATGTCAAGACAAAAACTCATTTGCAAGTAATGTTGTTTTTTTACTAGCGGAGAGACGTGAGAGATTAAAGCAAACTGCTGAGTTTGAACTTTGTCTTTGTCTGTATCCATTTGGCCCTCGTTGTTATTCCTGTCATACTGTCTGCAGAGGAACAGGAAGAGTGATTAAGTACAGACGCAGACCTGGCCCAGCCAGTTTAACACAGGGCTGCAGCTACTGTTGCAGCAGGCACACAAAACAAGAGCCAGAACACACACACACACTAACAGCAGGTCTGTTTCCATCAAAATACACTGCTTACTTGTCATCCTTCTCGTAAATGTTCAGTCCCAGGGCGTCCACTCCGAGCCACAGCTCTGTTCCCTTCTTGTTCTTGATGTCAAAGTAGTTGACTCCGTACATTTCCAGGTCCTGGGCGATCTTCAGGTACTCCAGCATGGCGTCCTCCCTGCACAAACGGACAGAAGACGGTGTTTAAGTTATTATTTTTAAACGGATTCTTAATTGACTCTGCGAGTAAGTACGAAACAAGCGCTCACTTTAACATCCCGCGGTGCTCCTCGTGCCACACCTGGATCCTCTCCTCCCACTGTTCTCTGGATAACTTGTGCTGCTCCAGGACTCTGCAAAACAGAGAAGAAGAACGTGAGAAGGACAGACACCGCTAACACGCAGCGTAATCTGATATTTGTGGATATATCGACCTGATAAATAACATTATGGGCTCTATATCCAACGTGATCTGTTTCTGTGCACCACACACACCCTTTCTAAAATCCCATAACTTCATCTTATTCATGTTTTGAGTGTTTAATTCTCAAAAGAAAGTAAGACAGACTTTTCCGTGTCTGATTCTTCGAAGAATCTCTTGGCATATTAAAGTCTCATTTTTCAATTGATTCACTCCCTATACAATCATCGACAGTCTACGTTAATCACATAAACTTATGTAAGCGACTCGTGACAATTTCAGGATGTGGTTTTTACACATATTAGTGATGGTGTGATGAAAAGGCTGCTGCATCATGATGGGGAAGTTCTTCTTTTCCACGGGACTGAAGATGCTCCACCTGCTATCAAACATGAAACCGCTTTCTTGGCACAGTGTTGACTCATGATTCATGCTGTAACAAGTCTTTGATCGTCCTCTTGCTATCTTTGTTTGTGTTCTCCCTTTTTAATCTGAATACACAAGGAAATGAATAACAACCCACACAAATAACTCAGAAGTTTCATGGTTGTTACATTTACTACATCCTGTTAGATTCCCCAGGGTGGAGAAGATTTCCACAGTGAAGTATTTTTTAGTTCCTTCTTCTTTTCAAATGTCTCTAATCATTCAATCAAATACTTTTATGTCACTACATAACATCATCTAAAGCTGGATTCGCTGTTCATTCGCTGAATCTTCTGACAGATCTCACCTGTGTGGCAGCAGGCGTTCAGACAGCAGGTATCCAGGCCGGTGAACTTCCTTGTTGTAGTCTCCAAACTTAGCCTGGACAGAGTAGGAGGCCAGCAGCACGGCCGTTTCTGGCGGACAGTAAACCTCGTCGCTCAGGATGCCCTCCTTTATCTGCAGGAAGAAAAGCTTCTGGGTGATGTCCTGGATCAGCTCCTCAGACACGTCCTCAGGGAAGAATTTGGCCCGAAACTTGAACTGCAGCGGGTTTTCCTTCTTCACTTCCTGGGACGACACCTGGAGATGAATTACAACAGAGTTAACATCCAGTTTTATGTGAGCATTTGAGGATGAGAGATGACGTACTAAAATCTGCCTCTAAAGCTCATTAAATAACACGTCTGAGCAGCGGGGGGGTTACAGCTCCTCAAGCTGTTTATTGCTGTTTCCACTGTAAATACAGAGCTAAGATAAACGGCCGTCGTTCAACAACACATTTACCACAGATATGACAGTGACATCAACTAATCATCAATCACTCGTCTCTCAACTCTTGGCAAGTTAATAAGTTCCCGTTAAAGATCACAGAATGTCAACCAGCTGGAAAAGCTAGAGTACTGCCGGTTGTATGACTTAAGACTCGTAATTCTGGGAATTAAATTAAATACATTTTTACTGTAAACATCAGCAACATATATAAATACATCAGAAACAGCCTTTGGAGTTTCGTGGGCACGCCTAAGCTCGCTCTCACTTGGTGAACTGTAACTCTGAACTACAGTATTTACACAATGTGGCTCTTCCTCTAATTTCAAAACAGGAACCAAGCAAGTCTTGATGGAGAGAACGGTGCCGGGAATATTCCAGTTTGAGCAAAGCTTTGTGCTGATGAGCTGCAGAGCACTGTCAGCACGCCGGGTTACAGTTTACTGCTGCTGACCGAGAGCAGAACCCCTTCTCTCTCTGTGTCTCTGTGTCTCTCTCTGTGTGTCTCTCTCTCATCATAAAGTGCAAAGAGGCAACTTTCTCTTGATGGAGTAGTTTGGTTTCCGACATTTGTTTCAGTCAGGAAGGTATTCAGTTCAATAGAAACTTAATCTATTCACCTTTTTTTTTTTTAGAGTGCATAGTTAAAGCTTCACTATTAAAAGTCCAGTGTGTGATATTTAGGAGAAATTGAATATCTTCATATCTTCTTCAGTTTTTCCTACATGCTTGGAAGGAGAGAGTGAGGCATGGGAGAGTGTACTTTAAAGAGTGCTCCACACTTTGTGCAGCTCCCTCTGGAGCCACAGAAGGTTTCAAATATGGAGTAAAACTTCCAGAGACTCGTAATCAGACTTTCTTTGAGAGATCACGCAGAACCAGCTGGTCTAAAAAGTTTCATACAGATACAATCTTCATTTGCCTCTGGCTGATTGATCTGCTAGATTGTGAGCAGCTTTGGGAATCACAACAATAACGATAATAACACAGTAACCTGTATTTACACAGAAACAACAAAGAGACCTGTTCTGGTTCACAGAAGTTCACGCTCTGGTCAAATAATCCACATCCGGATGAATACATGCGCTGCTCTGACCCGTCAGCGCGGACAGGAACCCGGGCAAAATTAGAAGCCGTGTCGGAAGTGGAACCACAATGCAGCATGCAAATACATACGTACTGTAACACAGTGGCTACTGATTGACCAGAAGGTAAACACTGCAGCTCTGATTGTATCGCCTGTTCAAAAGAATGCATTCTTCCTCTATTGTTTCTAGAGTTTGACTCCGTAGGGAGAGGCGGGCAGTTGGGAAATACTTGAAATAGACTGAAATAACCATGTAGGTATGTAGGTGGTACGTGTCTATATATATACGATTTATGATATGCAACAATAGTGGGATTTCACCCAATTGAAAGTAAAATGACCTCAACACCTTTAAAAACAAGCTCATAAATATCACTTATAAACATGTGTGGTCTAATTCTTAACGCTTTTATAATTATAATGATTTATGATAAATAATAACATAATGTACTGTACCTGATTGTACTTCAAACTCTCTTGACCTTAATAATTTAAACATTAAAGATTATGATGAGATGAAATCAAACATGTATTGTCAAAGCTGGATCTCACCTTTTTGTCCAGTTTGAGCCAGGTGTAGTAACCTTTGCCGTCCATGTACTGAAGCCCGAAGTACCAGACCTCACGCAGGCCGATGGTTTTCACCACCTGCACAGAGAAAAGGAAAGTCTTAGAATACAACAGAGCTGCAACAAACAAGATTATTTCTATTATCAGCTGATCTGAAATGTAAAAAACAAGAGCCAGAGGTGGTCTTGAAATGTTTAGTTCTGGGTGACCGAAAGTCCAAAGGCCAAAAGGTATTGAAATAGTTGATATAGCACATTCACATTTGAGAGGCTAGAACCTGAGAAATTGAGGCATTTTCCTGCTATTTCTGCTTAAAAAAGGACTGAAATTATTATTTTTTTGATCAACTCTGCTTAAAAATGAAAAAATCTGCTGTATTAAACATTTATTTCTGTGGATACGTTTTGGTCTTTCTATGTTTCTAGGTATTTGTGCATCCATTTATGTATGTGAGGAATTTCCTTGTGAGGACAATAAAATATCTAAATCTAAAACAGCCTCAGTATCAGCGTGTTACACCACGTGGACACAAAGATGAATTTAAAAATAGATCAACAGGCTCCAGATTAACATTATTTTCCATAAACATCTTCAGTAAATCAGACTGCTTTCGTAACAAGGGGAAAAAACAACAGATTAGCTGAGGATGTGAATGAAGTCATTAATAGGAAAAAGGTTTCACAAAAATCAATGAGGTCGTTTTTACAATAAACGTCAATGAGTCACTGACGGTTTGTTCCCGCAGAGCGAGGAGTTGTGAAAAGGCCTTTGAAGACTTTACTGGCAAGGCCTGAAGAATCTAACCTTAAGGTGACATACTCAGGTACCAGATTATTCTGGCCCTTATAGTATTACACATTCCCAGGTCTGAGTATGGACTTGGCTGAGGCTAATGATACAAACAGCAGTCGAAAAAAAAACACTACATGTTTGTTGTCTGAAGCAGTTTAGCAAATATATCATTGGCCCCAGAAATAGACGTTAACACCGTCACTGAGTCGTAAAGTAAATCTGTATATTTTTCTGTTATCAATCAATCTGCTGATAGTTTTCTCGATTAACCGATTACAAGTTCTAGAAAATGTCAGAAGCCGGTGACAAATATCTCGCTGATCTAGCGAGGAAAGAATATCAAGAGTGTTTTCTCATCTTGCGTTTGAAGCAACGCTCTCTCTGTCTGTCGCAATATGCCACAGCACATAAGGGCACAACGGGGAGCTGATCTCGGACAAAGTGGTCCTATTGTTTGACCGGCGAGGAGGACTGATGGTGTTTAACGAGGGCGTGCTGCATGACCAGCATCCTGTCTCCGACTCCAGGAACAGACTGCGAAAGCCCGGAGCGGAGGCGGTGACGGCCGGGCAGAGAGGAGAGGCGGGGTACAACAAATAAAAACTGCAACAGTAAAAACATCTAAAAGGCAGATTATGCACCCAGTTTTCATTTCAACCACACTGGAACCACTTCTTCACGTCGACTGTGCAGCTGAGGCAGAAAGTGAAAACACAGTTGCAGATCTGGAATAATCACTTGCTCTGCAGGAGGAGCGAAACGTTTTCCACTGGAGAAACCTCAGCGACCAGAGGCTCTTTATGGCCTCTTCAGAGAGGCAGAGACATTTTTCCAGCAGCATCGTGTAGGAATTTGTGTGTGTGTTTGTGTGCGCCGTTAACATCGGGGCAATCTCTCTGCCGGGCCCCCCCATCGCTGCCAAATTCCCCACCCAGTCACCAGGTGAAATGTCAAGCTGCCTGGGTGAAGTTTGAATCAACACGAGGGCAAGCCCCTTCCCACTGATTAGCTTAAGCCTTTTTTTTTAAATTAAAAATTCAAACTCCCTCCCTCTCTCACTAAGAGTACAGGGCAGGCCGACCTGTAGGAGTACAAATGAGCGGCTTTGATTCAGGAAGCTTTTCTGACGGATTGTACTTAGAGCAACAACAACAAGCCACTAAAGGGGGACTTGAAACGAGAGAGCGCTAAATCCTAACCCTGCATCTCACCTGTAATGAAACTCACAAGGCCTCGGAAAACAATCGGCCCTTTCATGGTGCTTTTTTGCTTTGGGGTCTACGGAAACAGAGTGGGCTACAGATACCTAAATGAACCATTCTTTCAAGGGGGGGGGGGGGGGGGGGGGGGGGGGGGGGGGGGGGGGGGGGCGTGGAAAGGCTCGGCTCAACCGACGGAGCTGTCATAACAAGCTTACCGACCTTTCACAACACTAGACAGATGGATAACTTTAAGAACATGTCGTACATGAACTCCTGCTGCCAAAGGGAAATAATAATACAACTCATTAGAGGAGGATTAAATCTGAATGTGGGGACACAGGTTTAGTAAACTGACATCGCAGCAGGTCGGTTTGGCAGCCTGCTGTTGCTACACCGCTGCAATAATCATAACTATATCCATAAAATACACGGTAAAAATATTGAGTATGACAGAACACCAGCAGTGAGAATGAAGCTTGTAATTGTAATTGAATTATCAAATCACATTTTTGCAACATTTCCCAGTCGTACCGATAATTTCCTAATGACATAATAAATCACATTTACAGAGCTGGAACCAGTAAGCGTCAGAAAATCAACTGATGATTCATTTGAGTTAATCTAAGACTGAAACAACCACAAAAAAAGATTTAACAGCCTCCTGAGGAGCAAAAATCACCATGTAAACAATCCTACTGTTAGTTTATAGGCATATAACACCTCCTGACAGTATAGATATCCTTTAAGACTCTTCCAGACCTGCTCATACTCTGTGTAGATGTGTGTAAAATCTAGTTTTTAAGACGTTATAACAGGAGGTTTGACTTTATTCTGGCAATCATTAAAAAAACGGTCATCTCAGTGAAACATTTGCAGTCAGGTTTTCCGGCTTATCCGCCTTCAGACTCACGTCGCTTAGCCTTGTTTCTTTTACGGCGATCTGACAGCGAGTGAAAGTTTCTCTGCCTGGTTTTATGGGAGCTCTTGTGGTGAGAGAGAGAGAGAGAGAGAGAGAGAGAGAGAGAGAGAGAGAGGGGAGAGGAATGCCGCTAGGGCTGAAACAGCATTACGCACTGCATCCTCCGGGCTGAATAACGAGGCCGAGGTCCTCCAGTGACTGAGGAGGGGAAGGGAGTTGGTTCACCCAGTTGGGCCCCAACAGGCACCAGCACAAAGACGTGTGTTTTTGTGGTGGTGGCTCAAAGGAAACGTGTCCGTTACTGTCAGACCACACATTAATTGTGTGGAGTATTTTAAAGCTTCATATCTAAAATTAGCTCTGCTATAACACTACAGCTGAGACTAGAAGCCGTCGTGAGACACGTTTGGAGCAGCGTAGCGATTTTTGCACGCGGCTTTGACGTGCAAATTGGGCGTGTAAGTGAACTAGTCTCATATTTTGCTCTTGACACCTGTCAGCCAGATTATTCGGACTTGGATCGAGTTCAAGGCATTGTTGAACTGTTTCAAATGTTGCAATGTTTTCAGCTGTTTAACATCGATCCAAACTAGTTCTCAGAGCCACGACTTAAAGCCTCTCAAAGCCACGTTAATGCGGACACACATTTACTAACCGATAGATCTACTGTTAACTTTCTAATCGTGGCTCAAGGCGGAATGAAATGAGCAGCCGTATGGAAGTGAAACTGTACATGGGTGTGTAGGGGAGTGGCAGCAGAGTTTAAGAGCAGCATGACAGGGACTAAGGCTATGATCAACGCTGACCACAAGGGCCACACCATGCCTCACACTCGCCCTGGAAATGAGCTCACTGCTGTTAGTCAGCATTTCCACAGGAGCCGTTTAACACTCTGTGAGTGTCCTTCTGTGTCTTTACAGCTGATTTCAAACTAAATCAGGCCGCTGACAGACTTCAGGGACACGACCACCGAAGATAAATGTCAGCCAGGATGGCTGCTCGGGCTTTTTGGATGAGTAGCGAAAAAAGCTGCGTGGAGCGTTTTTTTCCCATGCTCAAATTAGCCGATTGTGTCTTCGCCCTGAAATAGAGCAGTGAACTGTCTCTGACACTATCATGGGGAGTGAGTGATTATCTGTGGCACACCCCGCTGGGAGCCATTCTAACAAGTAGGCGGGGGAATTCGCCAGCACTTATAAATAAATAGAGAGATGTCAAAGACAAACAGGCCGTCCTTAAACAAATCCGCACATCAAGAGCTTTAGATCCGCGGCCACGCTGCTTTGTTTGTGTCACACGTGCTGCCGCCGTCCACATGCCGCTGCAGCTGTTGGGGAGATTCTGCTTAACATGTTTGTGTTTTGGACTGAGACGTTCGCTGACACATTGTTGGCTACGCTTGCCGTTGAAAAACGAGTTCTACAGGAAGTGGCTAAAACAATGCCACCCCCTCCACCTCCACCCCCTCCACCCCGGTGCTGTCATAGAGCCTCAGAGGAGCTCACGTTAATGACATGTCATCCACTTTTGGATTTCGTAGCACCGAGCTTCACAATAGAGTTTCACAACTAGAGGAAAAGACAAAGACAATTCCTCAGGTGACCGGTTCGAGGGTCGAAAAACAAAATAGCTCATACTGCCACTTATAGTTATTACATAACTGCATCCGCTGTCATGGACAAACATTAAAGGCGCAGTGCGTCTAATAACAGACAACAGACAAACTAAACACTGACTCTTGTCGGGTCCTTTCCAGGGTGATGTGAGGAGATCGCAAAGCAGCTACCACACCACAAGATAAGCAAATAAATTCTACACACTGGACCTTTAATACACCAGCTGATGTCAACATTCAATCACACACAAGCCAGTGTGAAGTGATTTTATGATTTTATAATGTGAGTGAGATTTCCTAAAAACAGTGCGAGACACCAATCATGTCAGTAATTAATAAATAATGAATAAAAGGACGAATACTGATAGATATGTGTCTTTTGCATGCCAAAAGATCCGTTGCAATGTTTTCGAGGAAGATCAGCAGACCGAGTGTAACGTATTGGGTGAAACAGACGCTGGCAACCTTTCCTTTGGAGAGAGTGACCTACATACGAAAAGGAATTTAAGATATGTTCGAAGAGATATGGAAACCATTTAATATGTTTGTTAATGGTATGGATTTAGCAAACGATAACGAGGAGGAATAAGTAGTCATGTAAACCTTACAACAGGACTAAATACAAATTCATATTAAAAAATTAATTCAAATACCCACAATTGTATTAAGTCCACAGACCTACATATCTGATATAACGACATGTATGTATGTGTATGTAAGAAAATGTTAATAAATATATTGTTCGGAAAAATGGGTAAAAACAACTACTGCTTAATTTCCTCACAGATTTCCATTTAATCACGACTTTAATAAAAGCCTTAAGCTTCTCTCATTGTTTCATCACAGGAAGCCGTTCACAATAACCCCTGAGCCGCACGAGGGATGACAAGAGACCGATAAGGGCACTCGGAGCCAGAAGCCTCCTGCCTGTAATCTCGCCTCGTTAGGAGATAACTTTTCAGGCCTGGATGTAAGAGCTTTGGGAAGAGACGATAATGAGGGCAGACACTTTCTCCTGGCGCGGATGTCTCTCAGTGACGTCAATCCAGTTAGCGGGCGTGACGTCGGAGGTTGTAACAGTTTGAGACACTTTGAAATGCTTTCTGTTAAAACTACATACTGATCTGCTTCCCTGCCGGGGAGTTAAATAAAAAGTTCGATATCTGTGCATTTAATATTTAACTTGAGCCACCAGCTGCTTAGCTTATCTTAGCATAAAGACGGGAAACAGCTAGCCCGGCTCTCTCCAAAGCCAACAACATCAACTGACCAACACCTCTACGGCTCACTGCTTAACACGTTACATCTCGTTTGTTCAATCTGTACAAAAACACGCGTAAAAAAAATGATGCTGTTTGTCGTTTAATGGAGGGTTTACGCGCCAAACTGTTTCTTGGCAGGGAGACGTAACTTCCCGGAGTCTACGCTCTTCGCTGGGCTGCTGCTGGCTGGGAAACAGTCCCTCACATAACACCGGTGTTATGTGAAGGATTTTCACACTTAGGTTGTTGTGCTGTTTAAACGATCTGGACATGTTAATTAGTTTTGGAGGTGCTGGTGGGTAGATGTATTTACATTTGGCTTCATACTTCATACATTAATTCTACAAGTAACTCATTAAATATGATCTGCATATGTATATCCACCATATAGGGCCACCATTGGCTGACTTGTATTGACCTTTTCTATATATATATATTCATGAAAGTGATATTGACAACATATTTATAGGTCAACGCTGTTGCGAGGGATCTGATCTGCACCGTACCTGATCAAACAGCTGCTTGCCGGTGGTGCTGGGCTGGATGGCAAACTCCAGCTCAGCGTCCATGGTGGTGACGCGAACATTGACCTGTTGGAAAGAGAGAACGAGAGTTCAAAAGCTGACCCAGAGCAACAGAGAGGCTCTCAAAAGGCAAGGACTGATATGTGGTTAAAGCACGCTGAACTACAGAGCACTGCTTTGGTGCGAGGGTGTGTGTGTGTGTGTGTGTGTGTGTGTGTGTGTTTGGTAAGGAGGTGTATTTGCAGAGTAAACACACTGTGGGCTGTGTGTTTATCTCTGCTTTCTCAGAGCAGACGGGCTGATTCACGGGAATAGTGCTGCAAAAATCTTTAGGTGCTTCAGGGATTTTAAAGGAACGCACGAGTGTTAACACTTCGCACATCTGCGGCTAATCCCACTTCTAGTTCACCAACAGAGGTGCAGTGGATGTTAGTCTGTGAGCAGACTGAAGAGAGGAGGTGTAAAACACAGCAGCTCCTTCACTCATTCACTCCCATTCACAGAAAAAAAAGCATGTCTTTGAGTTCTCTGGTTAATGATTGATCAGACTGGCCTGTGAATACAAAAAGAGGTGGAGGTCCGTCTAACTGAAAACTGCTTCGTGAGCTCTGAATTTTAATGTCCACTCGACGGGGATCCACCCCGGTGATTAATGTGCGATTTCAAAACCATTACAAACAGTCTGACTGGCCAGCTGGACGGAATAATGAGGACTGACGTCAACCGTCTCCCATAATGGAGAGAAACAATATTCCGTATTGTAAAAGTTCGGTTGGTAATCAGCTAATGGCATCTGAATTTTTTTTCGCACAAAGGCCACGCAACAATGCGACAAATATTTACAAAAGCTGCTTTGAGGTTAATGCACATGCCGACTATCTTTTCCGTGGGTATAATGTCAAATATCTGGTATGTGCGGGGGTTATGGAAACACGCAGGCCCTCGAAGTATTGACTGAACATGTTAATGCTGAGTGACGATGATACAAAGAGGACAGAGGACATAAAGTGTGGACAGAGAAGGCCAGCTAACAGAGCCCTCCAGTGACATCTTTCATCTCCAGACCATTGTGAGCCTCGGCAGTGAACAAATTCAATGACGCCCACTGGAAAATGGGGATGTCTGGGCCGTGGCGGTGACTATCTGGTGACTCAGAGCTTTGCCGTTTCCCAGGAAGCGACAACCGACTAACTGACAAGCTTAAATCCTGACAGAGGAGGCCAATCCAATCACGGCATTTGATGGGAAGAGCCTCACCATGGCTCTGTCCAGGATATTGTAAGAGCATGGTACAATAGTCTAGATGGTGGATATTAAAGGATGACCCACTTCTATCATCCTTGCGTCTGCTGCCGCTTTCAAGCGAGGTTAGCAGAGGTTGACTCACTTGGACCCGTGGCAAAACAAACTTTGCTCGGAGCCACGTAGAGTTCGTAGCGCTGTCCTGTGATGCCACATGTGCACACGATTCTTAACTTTTAGGAGTCGAACCGTCCAACAGGGTGACTTACACCAGCTTCGAGTCACAGCTAAAAAGCAGGGAGGGGTGGTGGGAACACTGCATTTACTTCACACAGCAAAACAAAGATCCCCTTTCAGCAGCAGTCCCTCGCTATCATCATCTACATTCAGCTGGAGCCAAAAAAACGGCCGCAAGACTGCAGCAGAAACGGCACCAATAAGTGATATTTGGTGTAAGATCTGGTAGTAAGCAGCTCCTGACGATTCTCCCAACGTCACGGTCTTTTATTTACAGCGAGTTAGGAGAGGGAACACCTAAAAAAAACACACCCTTAACCATCAGAGAATGGAATATGTGAATGTGTGGAGCAGACGAGCCAACTGAAACAACTGACTGAGGGATATCTGATCTCAAAGTAGGTCCTACGACGGTAACTCACAATAAACTGAGGCCATTCAGAGCGGTAAAGAAAACATGACACATATGCTAAAAATATATCCGGGCAAAGACCCAGAGTTCCACAATGAGCAACTTCAGTCAGAGGAAAGTACAGGCGTTCATATTAACCATATAAAGGCCCCGCTTCTCCACTCACTCGCTGCAGGAGCTTAGGAGGACGTGCAGAACTTTGCAGTCTCGCTGGAAGGTACGCGACTTTTGGTGACCAAGAAACAACAACAAGTAACATGAGCTCTGTGGTAACGTAGGCAACACAGTAGAAAAACCTGATTACAGGACTAAGAACTGAAGTACAACCACGTGTCAGTACAACTGTGTGCTGTTTTTTTTTGCCTTTTCCATGATAAAAACATCAAAATACTTTCTGTTACCTGCCCAACAATGAGCCGGGTCTAGAGTTGTCACGATACTAAAATGAGTAACCACGATACTATACCAGACAAAGTATCACGGTTCCGGGTATTATCGCGATACTGCAGCCTTTTTTTATTATTATTAATTTTATAAACTACAATGTATTTGTACAAGTTAGTTTGAAACAACGACGTTTGTTTTTTAAGCAAAATTAGTGTTGCCACTGACAAAGACGCCACAGCAGATTCGCTGCTCCGGCCCGGTGCTTCTGCCATGGTGAGTGTGATGTCTCGTGTCTGGGCGGGCCGAACTTTAGCTTGTTGTTTGTTTTGAAGCGGAGCTGTCTTCGCGGAGTTCGTTCTTGCCGGCAGAAACACACGAACAGCCAGTCAGCTAACAGACGGGCGGACCCAGCGTGCAGAAACAGCCTATCATATCCCTGGACATCACCAGTAACAGGCAAACAGCCAATCAGTATAGTAGTATAGTTGGAACCGTTACAATTTGGCACTGCGGGGTACTGTGTATATCGTGCAACTCTAGCCGGGACACTGTTGCCAAGTGCTCATGGTAGGAATTGTTGGGTCTCGTAATGTGTAGACCTGCTCCACATGGGAAGAGTCTAGAGATAACTTTTGTTGCAATTGGGCGCTTAGAGTGGTTTTAAAAGAGAGAAAGTGTACGATGTTGACTTCAAGGTACCAATGAATGAACAAATCCGAGAATATGCGAGAAATAAGCAAACAGTTAAAGATCGGCGGCCTCTAATAAACGCTCTAATATATCCAAAATCTGCCGACCTGAGATGATCCACACAACAACTACAGCTAGAGACGATCAAAAGAAAAGGGTTGCTATTCTAAGAATTAATCAATCAATCCATTACTCAGGAATGTCAAATATTTCCCCATTCCAAACCCTAAAGTGTTAGGACACACCGCCCTTCCCCGTCCCATATAATCATGAACCAGATATCCCTCCTTCAGATTTTATAACGTGCAGGTCAAAAGCTGGGTCGGGTCGGGTTAAATAAATGTGCTGGTCATCGCCTCCGTAGTTAAACTGTGAATAGGCTGCACTACATTCTTCAGTGAGGTCCATTCAATATTTAACCCTCGGCATAGTCTGCGTGACTTTACAAGAGTCTTTCGCAATGGGTGTCACCATGGGGACTGGCAGTGAAACGGCCGGAGAGTTATACAGCCAATAGTCATAATGAATGGCTACTGTTTGAGTCCAGAGCAGTAACACAGCTTAGATGGAGAGGACAGGAAGTGTTGCTGAAGTGATCCCGTGAGTGTATTCTCTCAGGTTTTGTCATCTGAACAATGAGAGTTAAAAGGTGCCATAGCCATTTTTGGATTAGTGAATCAGTCCTCAAGGATTGAGTAATTAATTATTCACAAGGAACAAATGCTAACAATAGGACTGGACACGAAAAGGAAACACCCATCCATGTTGGTCGTGGCCACGCCTTGTACAGGTTGGGCTGTGACCGAGAGGAAACAGGATTCTGGGAGAGCCACTATCGTTTACTTCTGACAATGTGTCATTCAGATACGTGAAACATGAGTCACGCAGGCATCGATACAGGAGCCTTCGCTGCTCCTTAAATCTGGTCCGACGTCCTGCTGCTCGGCCCTTGGATGCTGGAATGTGATATTACGTCAAGCACTGAAATAGTTCACACCGCCTGTAGGGTCATGCGCCAGTTAGTATCAAGTTTAAATCGATGTTTATCCTCTTCGATCTCTGCTTTCTAGGAACTACAGCTATTTTATAAATCAATGAATAAAACTTGTCGATTAGTTTGAACAAGCTTTTCACGACAGCTCAAACTCATGACGAAAGTTTAGTTTTAATAACAGAAGAATTCAAATCATGACATAATATCTCACAAGAGGTCATGTCCGACTCACATCACTTGCTTTAAAATTACAGTAAAACAATTTTTGATGCATTCTAATAATTTTATTTCAGGATTTTTATGAATTTATTTCTGTTTCTTTGGCATTAGAATGTATTTTTATTGTACGTACAGACAAAGTGAGGAGATACTGCATATTTTATGTACAAAATCCTGAATTTATATATTATATATATATATATATATATATATATATATATATATATATATATATATATATATATATATATATATATATATATATATATATATATATATATATATATACTATACTAGAACTCAACGGTTATTAAAGTAATCGATTAGTCAATCAGGGCGGAATAATTAATTAGAACTCTTCTGATAACCGATTCTGCTGCTATCTTTGTCATATAAACAGAAAATTTTATAATTTTGGGGTTTTGGACAGTTGATGAAACAAACTCCATAATAACTCCAGAAAACAGTCAGCAGCAATATGTCAAATGTCAAACATTTTATGAACATACATGGGTTGGGTGCCACTGTCTCCATCCTCCACTTCTACTATATTTTTAGCTACAAGTCCTTCAAACTAGTAATCTTTTCACACTTTTCACAATATGAACTCTTCATTTATGTATCCCACCGCTGCTGAAAGGGTAACTTAGCATTTGCAGGATTCATTTTTGAAAGTACGAAGCTTCCTGGAGGAAAATGCATCAAAGCAGCGGCTTCATTAAAACAGCATTAGTGTCTTATTGATATTTTCAGGTGCTTTGTTTGCAAAAGACTGGGAGGCTGTCATGGGAGAGGCCACGTATTAAAACTGTCACAGGATCGAATTAAAACTTCTTCTCTTGATATCATGGAAAAGAAAACAGTCTGACATTATCGTCCCAAAAAAAGAGTTTTGTGGCGACTGGCCTCGGCTGGCGGGCTGCTGCTATCAGACAGCGATGATGTCATTTCCACGGAGACGCTCATGACAACCATGAGGCTGTCCTAAACAAACCAACAACACACTTTATGACACGGACTGAGGTTTTAGTCACTGTCATCACAAATGTGTCATCACTGTGTCCAGATCTGAGCAGCAGTTTGATTCATTAACACTTCTGGACTTTTTAAAACAGAACAGAGGCGAGAGAAAAGTTTTGTTTTCAGCACATCTGACACATTAGCAATAAATTTAGCTTGATACTGTGAAACACACACACACACACACACACACACACACACACACACACACACACACACTGTTACACCAGAAGTTTCCATTTATCGGCGAGCTGAGGGAGGAACATGTGCCATGTGCGAACAAAAAGCATGTACAGTAATAGCCGGGGTGGGGCGAAAGCCAGTCGAGACTAATTGAAGGCAACAACCTGTTCAAATAGCTTCTCCATATAAAATTGTTTTCCTTTTTAGGACGAGGACTGTAAACACTGCAGGTCTCCAGTCATTTTAAAGAAACCCAACATTAAGTCAGGGCTCCAAATTTCAGCCTGGAAAATAACTAAAAGAGAGAGAGAACCCTGTATTCATGACAAACTCCTGAGGACATAAACATTTTCCACCCCCTGTTTGTTTATGCCGTTGCACGAGTGGGGATGATTTCTAAGATACAGATCCTGTGACTACCTCCGCCCATGAAACAGTGCAGTGTTCCCGTTCATATGGATGATGATGATGATGATGATGATGCTCGCTGAAACATATGGGACACCCCCAGGATATGAGAGGAGCATGTGATGAATTAAGCTTATATAACACACATGTTCGATACAGTGAAAGCTGTCTATGCATATTTATAGCAGTGAATAAAGGGATAAATAAGGAGTAAACTGCTGTGAAAGAATCAGCATTAAGTGTCAGCATTTAATTGTTTCTCAGTCCTCAAACACCTCAAATCCACTGAAAGCTTCATAATAAAAGCACAAACTTCATCATCAGTTAACACTGATTTAACAGGTTACCAAAATAAAAGCACTGTTAATAAGTGTTATGGAAAAAACAGAGTTTAGTGTGTTTTAGTGTTTAGTGATACAACAAACAGTGTGTTAAAGTGTAAATAAAAAAAAATTTAAAGGTTACTCACCGCTTTCGGCATTTTCCTGTCGTTTGTCCCTGCTGTGCGCGAGGAGCAGCCGTTAAGATTCAAACAAACAAACGGTTAAAAAAAAATAAAAACAGATACGTGTGGTCCGTGGTACGTCTCAAACTGTGGCTTCCTGGAAGGAGAGAAAGAGGAGAAACGAGTTTTCAGCACACTTCGTCGTTACTTAAAGCCGAGTGAGGGAGTGAGAGAGAGTGAGAGAGAGAGAGAGCACTCCTGAAGAGGGGACAGTCATCGGGATGAATCACCCCGACCGACCGAGCAAGCTAACGGCAGCTAGCAGGAAGCCACGGCGTCTGAGCTTCAAAATAAGAGCACGCTGCTGCTCTATAACCACAGCAAATAAAAAATGTAATTAATTAACTGTACTGAATGTTTTTTTTTAACATGAATACATTTATGTAAACAGAAAAACAATCAGTTAATCCTATTTCTTTTTAATTAATCATTATGACACAGTGGAAAACTGGATAATGTTTGTTGTGTCCATTAAACACAACAACAAAATTAGTATGATGATATAAAACAGAGAAAAATGGATAATCCTATTATTTTAAAAGGCCGAAACCGGGAAAGGTTTGGCTTTTAAGCTTGATTTTAAATTATTTTAATTTTTAGACATTTAGTTGATGCTTACATCTGAAGAGACTCACAAAAAAGGGGAAACAATCAAGGTGGAGTGTGGTTAGACCTGGGGTTTTCTTGGTTATTCATATTTAATAAAATAAATACTCATTTAGTCTATAAAACATCTAACTGTAATAATCTAAAACCTCTAAAAGGAGAGAAAAAATAAGGACGGATATGAAAACAGACTTTGACTTCAAGTCAGGCAAGGCTATGGTTAATCTCTGGTAATACATTTGGACTCAGTCATCAAAATCAACAATATGTGTCAGAGTTATATACTTTTATTATATAAAGTAAATACCCCTTTAGTCTATAAAACATCTACCTGTAGTAAAAAGTAGCCCATGATGACATTATCATGTATCTTCTGACCAAAAATTCAAAACTCAAACATCCATCCATCCATTTTCTAACTAACTTATTATTATCTGGGTCGCAGGTCGCTGGAGTCATGTTCATTTTACCAAAAATATTTAACAGCAAGCAAAAGGTCACATCAGAAAATGTTTAGTTTAGGTTAAGTTTACAAAATAAATTAAATAAATATAAAATCTACAAATCAACTAAATATAATAACAGTACAAATTCATATTTAAGAACCTGCTGTGTATCTGTCTCATTAAACTAACTATCAATATCATTTATTGATCACGCTCTCTTCAAACACTGCACATTCCAGCCTGCACCTGTTACTTTAAATGGTTTTATTCTGAAAGGAAAACATTACCGGAGGTCCTACGTTTCTGTTTTACCTTGACACGTTGAATCACCGGGCAGCAGGCAGGTTGAATACGGTCCTCAACATGCCTCACCCACAAGCCAAACTCCGCACCCTGCTCTGTTTTAACCTTTTATTTCTGATTTGCCAACAAACCCCTCACCTTCCAGATTAACCACTGAACACCAGGACTGCTGCGCATCGCCTCATTAAAGTCAAACAAACCATATCACATCACACCAAAGAGAAGCATTAAAGGTCAGAGCCACTAACACGACCGTGAGTTAGTGACAGTGTGTTGTGGATTTCCACGTCTGTGCTGGGAGTGAGACGTGTACACACCCACGGCGACGGGGAAACGATCCGAGCCCGGCAAAACGAGAAAATCCACCTGTGTGATCGGCACAGGTGGAGGACAATTACTTCATAATAAAAGCAACATCATCGTACATCTGTTGGAAGATTCAAACCTATTTAAACCACGTGACGCATCTTCACTATAATCCCTCCGCAGACACCTGTTGGGAGATTTGCCTCCTTTGTGCAGCGCAAAGTGCGCCAGTGGATGTGGGGGGAGGAAAAAAAGTGACAAAAGTGTGTTTTTCCTCCCATGCATGAAGCTCTATGTACTGCAGTAAAGTTAAAAGTTGTCCCTACTTATTCCGGGGGCTCTTACCGTCAGGTTTGAAGGGTGCGATGATGATCCGGAGCTCGCAGCCGCAGATTTCTAAACCCTCCCTCTGCTCAGCCGAGCGCAATATGGCGCTCATCCATCCCACTGTGCGTGTGGAGAGCCTCGATCCTGTTCCTGCTGTCACCGGTAGGCTGGAGGAGCGCTGCTTTACAACAACAACACATGGGACCTGTCTGAGGGGCTCCCCCGCGTAAAAAAAAAATCAAGGGAGGTTTTGTTATTTGCCAAGGGGCATTTTAACTGCAGGTGGTATTTCCCCCACCTACAGAGAGCCGCTCTGTTTGTTTGAATGTAGAACCACAGAAATCAAAGGGGGGACGTTTGAGATGCAAACAGATATGAAAACACACTTTGACTTCAAATCAACCATGGCTGTGCTTAATCTCTGGTAACTCAACAATATGTGTCCCATACACACACACACATTTATTATTATTATTATTATTATTATTATTATTATTATTATTATTATATAAAACATCATCTCCAGTACTTATCATCGCCGATTCATGTCTTAGATTTACCCAAAACTCAAAAACTTTAGGTATTACCAACTAAAATACATCATATTGTCTAGTTTTTAAATGTTAATATTCGTTGTTATTTTGCAGTTTATCTATTATTCATGCAGTTTTATTGTTTTAATGACACTTTTAATGACTAAGTGATAGACTATTGCATGGCACACACACACACTGCATGATAGGCCTACAATAACACATCCATATCACCAAACACTCACTTTTGTGATTTGTTTAATGAAGTAACTTTAGTCACTCTAGAATTAATGAGAATATAATGATCTGATTTAAACCTCATCATCTATCAGGTAGTCAGTGTGTCACCTGTCCTGCGCTTTTTCTTGCCTCCTCCTCCCCCCGCCACCAAAGTTTTTTCCTGTCACGCAGGACTTCACGGGGGGAAGTGCGGCGTCATCCGCCCCGCACTGAACCAAGGAAGCGCAGTCAAAGTGAGAGCAGAGAGGGGAGGCGTCATAGGTGAGCCGACCAATGAGACGACGGGGATTAAAATAGAGCCGTATATATCTGAGGTTTAGTCCCACTTTGTACCATAACACGAAGGCAAACGGTGATGTGGTGACAGTCCTGCCCCAGAGCTTTGCACTACTTTCAACCCATCACTGTCACCATGGCAACCTCCTTATAAATACAGTACAGTTTGTGAACCTGTAAAACAAAAGTATGTAGATTTTTGTTTGGGTGGGTGAGATAAATTTAGCAGTTGGTTTAAGCGATGCAAAACACGTCTGTGAGTTTGGCTGAATGGACAGTTTGAAGAGCAAAGTCAGATGCAAATAAGTCACAGGATGACACGAGTGATCCTCGGTTTGTTCGGTGTTACTGTAAAAGCTGCGGCTCACCTGCAGCCCTGCTGTGACTTATCCCCCCACAGCTCATTCTTTCTGTTTCTTTCTGGTAAAAATCCACTCAACGGGCAGGTGCTTTCTTCTGATAAGAGGAAAAATTCACTGCCTGCCTAAAAGATATCAGGCTTGTTTTGACTGGTACAAAAACGAGGTAAGAAAATATGACTTTTTTCCCCCTAAAGCAGCAACAGACAAACACTGAGGAATAGCAAAGTTTTAGTGTTTAGTATGTTTAGATCTTCCATTGGCAGTCAAAGTTTTAGAGAGAGTTATAGATGTACTACAGATCCCTGCATGCATTGCCAAGTCTTTTCATACCGGTTCTTTTGGTTTGTAATAAAGAAACTGAAACATGACTCTGTTTTTTCAATGTTTAGAATGACTCAGAACCTTAAAAAACTGATGGACTTTTGTGGGTTTTACATTGTTTGACTAAACTAAGCCATGAAATATCCTCATACGGAAGTTTTTTTTACTAAAGGATATGTGAGGAAAAAACTGTTTTCCAAAGCCAATAATGAACCTTAAAGCTAAACAAATGTATATCTCAGAATGCTTCATTCATTATCAGCAGCAAAACTCTGATTTACAGTCACAATCTCAGAATAACGCTGAAAAAACACTGAACAAACAAAAGTCAACCATATTATAATTTCCCACTATTTCCCCGATGTACCACAAATCATAATGCTGATTTTTAAATTAAAAACATGACTTGTGATCACAGATTACTCATTATTACACTGGTATTAGTAATGTGTGATGTGTCACTGTCTTTGCAGAGGTGCACCCTAAACCACATGTTCTTTTTTTTTTTTAAATAACAAACGTGGTTTTAGTCAGTGGAAAAACATTTTATTCTTGAGAACACACACACATTTCTTTGACCTTTCTCTGTGACTCACTGAGTCTCTGGATTAGCTGGCGGTGTCTCCGGCTCTTTGAACCCCTCCAGTCTCTTCTGGGCGACATCGTGGATGATAGCTGAGAGACAGAGATTAAGATGTTTCAGTCACGGTGTCATCGTTTGACATGAATCACATCTGTAATGCTTAAACAAAGCCACTAGATGGCGCTCCAACAATGCCTATGACCTGATGACCCCTGGAGGAGTACTTGAGAAATACCTTTTGTCAGTGACAAACAGAGATAATAAGAGATTAAACAGAGGACTGTATAATAAAGAGCTGATGAAATGATTCACTTACTGTCCAGCATCTCTCTTGCTGTGTATCTCCTCTCCAAACTGTTGTTAACCTCAACCACCAGCCACGGGAGGAAATTAGTCTCAATATCTGGAAAATCGGAACCACAGACATGATAAAAACACTCATATCGAAATGTCCTCTCATCTTCCACGAGTCGCAGATCACTCAGCGATGCCCTCGTGTGTCAGAAAAGGAGGAAAGCCGAGTTTAATTGGGAGTCGAAGCTGGAGAGAAAACGAAGCGAACGAAGGCTGACCTTTCTCCACGGGGTCGTAAAAGTAGCCGTGGTTTCTCAGCGAGGTGAGGACAGTCGGCAGGAGGTCGGCCAAGTACTGCTGGGTGTACGCCCGGGCGGCAATCTTCTCTGCAACCTCTCTCTCTTGCTTCAGGGCCTCCTTCTGCTGGGCAATTCTGCGGCCCTGAGGCGAGCAAACACAAACACAAACTCTGGTTCTGGTATTGATAGCAGTGATTGACAGAAGAACAAAACATCTGCACACAGAATTTAGCATGCACATGAGTGAACAAAGAACAGATAAAGAACACACTGTGCTATGCATAGATGAAAACAATTAGATACAGGAAACTTTGAAGAACGGAAATGTCAGAGATAAAATCACCATCATCATACCGATAAAACTTCACTGTGAGCGCCTAAAACTTTTTTTCAAATCCAGTATTATCTCTAACATTTAACATATGTGACTAAAAAAAACAAAGATGTCATTTAGAGTCAGGAAATATGCACAATAAACTACATATTCATATAATCTGCCTACTTTCTCCTCCGTGCGACGCCTCTCCTGCTCCTGAAGCTGATGCACCTCTGCCAGCTCCTTTTTCCGGAGCTCTCTGAAGGCCCTCTGCTGGGCCCGCAGAGAGGCCAGCTCCTCTTCCTCCATCACCTCCTCCAGGGACTGTTCGATTGTCTTACCCACCAGGACCTCCAACAACGGCTGCACCTCCAGGTCGAAGTCAAACAGCTGCGGAGGATACGAGCAGCGAGTGACCACATCTTTGTCCTTTACACCCCACATAACATTTATCATTTTGCATTGTTTTTCTATGAACTGGGAGACAGAACAACGGCAGAGGCTGCCAACGTACAAAGAATCGCCGGACCCTACATTTCCGACAATGGAACCAATAACATCTTGACATAATGACATAATGTAGCACTGTTTCACTGTTACCTTTTCCTCTCCCTATAATTATATTTGCTTTGCTGTGCAATTATTTTTTTCCAGGGATTCCATCCATCCATTAGCTGTAACCACTTATGCTCGTCGGGCTCACGGTGCAGCTGAGAGGCGAGAGGCCGAGGTTAAGTCACCAGTTCATCACAGGACACGTAGAGACAAACAACCGTTCACACTCAGATTCACACGTACGGCTACGGTTCACGTCTTTGGACTGTGGGAGGATGCCCAGGGTGAACCCATGACCCCACAACCCTCCTGGTAATTGCCTTTGTCTTTTAAACTCCTGTTTTACTGTAAATCTACAGCTCCAAACCAAAGCCCAGATAACCATGGCATGACTCAGGTTAGTAGCAGGCCTAACAGTAGATCCTTCAGAGCAACAGAGGACATTACACAGCTGCAAATAGGCGACGTTTTCCCTTCAAATACTGTCTAAAACACGTCTAATATGTTGTGTTAGAACTATGCTAAGGCTATTAAGTACAGAAACCGTGTCCCACTTGGATCACCTACCTCTCCCTCCTCTATCTGTGTTTCAACGTCTTTGCCAGATTTGGCAGGTATGAAGAGCGGGGTCGCTGGTTTGTCCAGGAAAGCATCAGTCTGGCACTCAATATCTGCAGCCACTATGACGTCACTCAGTTCTTCGAGATAAAGCTCTGAAAAATAGAGGTCAGCATACTACAAACTGTTGATTTCCAACAACATTCGACATACTACATACTACAAATGTAGAAACGCCTGACCTGTTTGTACGTCGATGTGTTTTCTGCCCTGCAGGGCCTCTGGAGTCCCCGATCTGAACTGCTCCCTGGCTCGTTTCCGAGCGATGGCTCTCCTCCTGATCTCCTGTTGTCTTTGTGTCTCGGCAGAGTCCGGCGGAACCATCTGTCACGGACGGGTAATCAGACACGTTTTGATGAGGAAGGCAAACCTTGTGCGGATCAAGCCTGGTGGAACCTGTGTTTCGTACTTACAGTCGGTATGATGTGCTGGGCGTAAGTGTTTCCTCTGACGACACGACGGTCATACATAATGTTTCCATAATTCTGCATCCTGCACAGTCAAGAGAAACACATGCAGGCAGATCATTGGTAGCTGAACTGGGAACTGGCTTGAGGGTAGTTGAAGTTGTTGAAGGTAATAAAGGTGTTTCACTTGTTCTACTTGTTTGTCCATCAGGTAAAGAGTTGATCTTTGACAGTTCAATTCTATTTTTTTACTCATTTTCTTTCTGTCAAGTGATGGAGGAGGCCCTGAATATGTACTGAAGTAAAAGTAGTGACACCACAGTGTTTACAATTCAAACAACTGAAAGTCCTGCGAAAAAGGTAGAAGTACTCATTGTAACAGGTTTGTGATTGGACTTGTATGTGTAAGGAGCATTTTAAGGTTACCGGAAAATAAGAAATTCAAAATCATTTTAATCCTAGACTGTCTTTCCACTCTGCATCCTGTACGCCTCTTCTTGCAACACTGGATTTTTTTCCAATATTTCCTGCTACGTATTGTGATTGTAAAGTATATTAGTTGTGGTAATGTGAGCACCTTTGTAGACTTCTTTAAAAAACAACTGAAGACACACCTCTTTAGCCAGGCTTTTACCTGAGGTGCCATTCACTGCTGAGTTTTTAGGTCCTGATCACTCCCTGTCACTTTCATCTCTGGTGCTTATTCACTCTACTTTTACTGCAACTGTTCTTAAATTATGCTTTGTTCCCTATAGGTCTTAATTTTTCTTCTTATTTGTTTTGTTGTTGTAGTCTTATTCTTTTTACTCTTCTCAAATCTCTAGTTTTTCATGCAACTGCTCTCTTACCTTAAGAACGGTTAGTTTTTGTCTATTTTTCTGTTTTTACTCTGCTCTGTGAAGCACTTTGGGCTACAATTCTGTATGAAAGCTGCTAAAGAAATAAATAAATAAAGTTCAAGTTGAAGTTGGTAGCTAGGCCTCAATCATTCTTATTATTTAACCAGTAAAGGTGAAGGGAGTCCGGGCAGTTATTATTTATATCATGGTCACTTACTTTTGTAATATTATTTACATTATGGTCACTACTCTTGCAATAATATTTATTATTTGTATCATGGTCACTTTACATCACAATACTCTTTTCATATATCATGACACTTTTATCCTCAGTACTTGGTTGATTGTTTTTCGTGTTTATTGTGTAGGTTATAGATATTTATTGTGTGTTTTTTTGCCTTTTCTACTTTTTCTATTTGTGTAGTGTATGCCACACTTTCCTCTGCTGCTGTAACAATGAAGGTCGGATAAATAAAGTAAATCTAATCTAGACAGAAGCACAAACTAAGAACAAGTACAGATGCAAAACAAAACAAAACATCCTAAATAAATAAAATAAGTAATTATTCTGTCTCCAGAGTGAGTTAACATCATTCAGACACATTATTATAACTCGCTCTAACACCGTTCAGTCTCATTAGCACTGTGTACAAACACAAACACAAACACAGACACAGACACGTACTGTTCAGACGGAGGCTCTCTGTACTTGGACCGGTTCTCTACAGGTCTGGGTCGACTCGAGAAGGTGTAACTTCCGTTTGCATCTCTCTGGCTGTGTGAGTCAAAAGCCATTTTTATATATTTTATATATTTTAAACTATCGGTCAGACAGGCGTGACTGTTATCTAACGTCAAACACGAACCAACAGCTGAGAGAGGAGGAAACGGACTGTTGTAGCAACCGTTACCAGGGAAGTGTAGTCCAACGGCCGTTACGTCACGTCCTAATAATAATTTATTAAAAACAGACTGTAAAAACTTTAATTTATTTTTTAAACAGTGCGTCTATGTCTAATGCTAGTATTACTACTTCTACCAATACTACTACAACTACTAGTTAAAGCTCTCACCACTGTTGTTGCTATGGTTACCGTTGCTACCGTCAGGGATGTCCAAAGTATAGGACAGATTTCATGCGGTCCTCAGCTTTTGTTTTTATCATTGTAGGAGCAATTTGTGAAGTTAGTCTTTGTTGTGTTTAGTTGTAAATTTAATTAGATAGTTATGAGTAAGTTTGTTTGATTAATTTAAGTGTTAGCTTTATTTAGATTAGATATTTTGCTAATATTTGTTTATTTATTATTTGTTTGGCATATTTAGTTTTTCAGGGTTGGTATATTGGTTTACTTTACACTGGGCACTTGAGGTTGTTTAGATAGGTAGGTACCTTAAGTACCAGCATGCACCTGGGTGGGCCTACGTTTTTTTGTTGTTGTTTTTTTAACCAGGCAAGGGCAGCGGCAGCCATGGTTTTCTTTGTTCTTTTGTTTGTTATATTATTTTGAAATAAATCATCACGAGGAGGACTACACCAGGACAACGGACTGGGGCAGAGTTCTTGAGGAAGATCAGATTCTTTAATGTGTGCAGCAGAATGCTGCAGATCTTCTACCAGTCTGTTGTTATCCATCTTCTTTGCAAACTAAAACTGATAAGGATGGCTGGCTCTGCGCTGAGCTCTGAGATTTCGAGAGAAGGATGCTCCATAACCTTGCCAACATAATAGACCACAGTTCACATCCCCTATGACCTCCTGATGAAGAAGCAGAACTGTAAAAAGGACCACTACGGAAAGACATTCCTGCCCTCTGCCAATGCCCTTTATGATGATTCTAAGTAATGACCTCTGTGCAGGGTGAAAAGACTCTCTGGAAGGTAAATAATAAATTACTGCTCTGACTCTTTCTCTGAATAGGAAAGAAAGAATGCACAATTTGTCTTAGACTGCAGTTATTGGTCGAAAAGCTTCATTCCTGACCTTGAATTCTCAGTAGCTGATTAACAGCTGAATGGAGCTTGTGGTGAGATCATTTTGTTAACTGTGAACAAGAATGAGCTGATAAAAAAATACATAAACAAATAAATAAAAATACAGTATTACACAACAGTCTGAAATCTAGCGGCTGTTCTGTTTTAGCAGAAGTACAATATGTTCACACAAAGATCACTTCCTGCACTAAGAAGTCAAAAGGTGACAAACAAAGTCAGCCTTGCACTCTAAACACCAACTCATGAGCAGCATAAGAAGTCGGAAAAGGCTTTTAAAACATAGCGCTTAGATAGTTTGAAGTCAAAATGTTATTGTGAGTTGCGATGCTGGCTCAACATCTGTCGACACCTCTACCTTTTTTCTTTCTTTTTGCATACTTAAACAGCGTACAAGAGAAACAAAACCGTGCACGGCTTCGATATGTGGGCGATGTGAGGCGTTCAGTAAAGGAAAGCAGAGACTCAAACTCAGGATGATGTTAACCACAGAGAGCAGCTTTACAAAAAAGACTGAAAGTGTAAAAGAAAACTGGGGCACCAATATATAGACTTAAGTGTATCACGAGTACAAGGTGAAAGCTCTGTGGTCGGAGAGATGACTGCTCTGGCACAGTTGTGTTTTTTTTAATGTCGGAGATTTGATGGCTCGTGAAAAAGATTTGATTTGTGATATAACAGGTCACACTAATTACTTCGAAAACAAAAACAAAGGATCATCATAAAATTGGCTCTCCTCTCTGCGTGTTGTATTGTTGTTGTTCTGCTTCGTCTGTCACAAATCATTGCACATTATTAAAGGGTAAACTGTTGCGTTGGCCTTTTCTCATTAGCGTTGACCCTCAGCTATGAGATTACGCAACCAGCAGGGCAGAGTGTACTCGCAGCGTCGTGCAGCTGGGTTTATTCCAGCCACGTAGGCTTGATGCACTAAAGGTAATTGCTAGATCTCTAACACCTTGTAATTAAAGTCTTTGACATTAAGCAATCAGGACTTAAGGAGGCAATTAAAGTAAACAGACGTTCAAGTGGGAAAAGGAGTCATTATGAGGCTAACTGATAAAGTATGCAAATATGCAATTCATTTGTAAATTAATAAATCAATCTCAGTGCAAATTAACTACCATTGTGAAACTTATAAGGCTTTTCTTCGAGGTGATAGGTTATCTCAAGATCAAGAGTCCTCGGTGCAAGTCTGTACCAAACTCCCATATTCATAGATCATATGATAACAACTAAACTGTCTCCATGACAACTGAGCGAACTCCATCCGCTGAGGAAGTCGCTGTGGCTGCTGATCGATGTATCGAACAACATGAAGACTGAACTTTCAGTCTAAATCACAGACGGGCGTATAAAGTTCACACTCGCACCACAGCGCGAGATGTTTGATTGTTCAAGTCTCAAAGCAACATTGTGTAACGGATTTCATTCCCGGCACTCTGTAACTTTGTGCTCCGGGTACGATTCAGGCTGCTGCATATCAACTTGTTGAGATTTACAGAGTAGCTGCTGTTAGTTTGTACATGTGTTTTCCACCACCGGAGGGAAGAGGCTGTGTCGTGCCAGAACCGGAGCTGGGTAAGCAGGCGATATAACCGGACTCATCAGCCTCTTTAGACATAGTGACAGAAACAAAAGGATGGAAGCCAAGACGAGAAGAGGAAGAAGTGAGAGAGCAAGAAGCTGCCAGACGAGAGTAAATCTGGGACCGACTTTTAGTGGTTGGTGAGAGCTTACTGAAATAAAAGTCTGAAAGACAGACGCCGAGCTGGGCTGACTGTTGTTAGACTAGTCGGTGACATTAGCTGACTGCTAGCTGTCTTATGTTGTTGACCTTGCTTGATGTTTAGCTGTAAGCAAAGTTGTCGACTTCTACTACTAACTCAGACTACTGGAGCCATAACATAGCCATAAAGAGGTGATGATAAAGTGTTGATATGCTCACCTGAGTAGCCTCTTATTATCACCTCATGGATAGCAATTAATATAAGGAGGTGCAGCCAGCTGTGCAGAGTGTGAAAGAGATACCTGCTGCTTCTGTTTGTCACATAGTGTTGATTGAATTACTGTTGCTGCTGCAGTTGCATCTGAAGAAAAATTGCGCACCAAGCTCATCATCAATCAAGCCCACCAGGGTCGAGTTGTGCTGCTCTGGAGTCCGTGGAGAAATCTGCAAGAGCTGCACCTGCAAGAGAGTTCTTGTTGCACACAGAGTCTAAAGGCCAGTGGACTTTAGTAGAAAATAAAGCTCAGCAAACATTTTTGTGAGGCCAAGTCTGCAAGTGTCTCCACAGTACTGCAACCTCGTCGGCCTAATCATCCTGACATTGCACACATTGCTGAGGGATTGAGTCAGTGGACGCAGCGACCCGAATACAATCAAAGACACCGACATAACAATGACACCGAGAAGCAACATGTAAAAGTTACAACAGACAACTGAAGTGTGACGAAATATATTTTTATTTGTCTTGCATTGTGGAAAGTTTAACAGAGATACAAGTCAATTATGTATTTACACACAGAAACAGAAATGAACGGTTCTGACAGAATCAAAGATGAATCTTCACAGATCAACATTGTGACATTAAACATCTCCGTTCTTCATCATCAGCAAGTATTGCCGCTTGGTGACCGCTCCCAGTTTGTTTGGGTCCGCCCCGTGAATCATTTCCTAAAAAGGGTAAGATGCAAAATGTTCAAACCGAGAACTGAAGCTGTGCTTCATACGTCGCACGTAACCCATGTGGGAAAACCCTCACTCTCACTCGGGCTTGGCGACATGTGTCGTACGAGGCCATGCCCCACGTTCCCTGTAGCCGCGTTAAGTTACGAGAGGAACTACAAGACGTGTGAGAAACCGGTGACTCGTGACATTATGACATACAAAAAAACAAACATCTTTTTGAGTATGGGATAAGAATCGTCGGAGATAAGAATACCTTTATTTCTTCATCCGTGAGGTTTTCGCCCAGCTCCTCAGCAGCTCTCTTCAGATCGTCGAATACGATTACTCCTGTGCGGCTGTCCTCGAAGAGCCGGAAAGACTTCGTTATTTCTTCATCTGAGTCCGGTTCGGCCTGTCAACAATGGGACACGACAAACACATGATGACTAAAGCATTGCACTTTTGCATCTCATCTTACCGGCCGGCAGAGGTTTACTACTTCATGTCACATCTCACAGGTTCTTTATTAAAAACTGGAACGATAGCGATCTCAGCCTTTTTAAATCAAAACTTAAGACACACTTTTTTAGATTAGTGTTTTATTCTAACTAGGTACATGTTTTTTTTTTTTTTTTTTTTTTTTGTATTTTAATTTGACTGTATTTATCTATCTTTCTACCTGTTATGTTTTTGTTTCTATGGCTTTGGGTACCATCTGTTGTAAAAGGGCTATACAAATAAACTTGATTTGATTCAACATTTTCATGACTTCTTCTGCCCTTAACTCAAAAGTACCCAGTTTAACCTATGCAGCTTTAATTAATGTACCTTAAATTCTTATATTTTAGGGTTAGGGGCACTTTGAAGGAGACAGACACAGATTTCTTTATGTGCTCTGACAAAAAACCCTAAATCGTGTTCAAAAACAGAAATGCAACACACACAAACACAAACATTTTGTCATTAAATATTGTTTCATATATAATAAAACAGTAAAATAGTGCATCGTGCACATGATTGACAAGGTGAGAGTGGGGAAAAAACACAAATGTAATCATTTTTGAGGCCGCATAGGAAGATTAGTTAATTTATGAATATTAATTACAATCCAAACACAATAATAAGGTTTTGAGAAGGGGATAACAATTTGCTAAGATTGTTGTTTCTTTGACTAGTTTATTCCCGTCAGACTCTGCAGTTCTTGTATTTTAAGTATGTTGCAAACAAATGGAGGTGAGATAAAAAAAAAAAACCTTCTTGATGTAAGAGGTTTCCAGGTGTAACGTGACACTCACCATTTTAAATGCCATTATAGTGACAAAGCCCTCGAAGTCGATTCTTCCGGTGTCGTCTTTATCAACCGTTGCAAGTATTCTCTTGATTTCTTCTTTGCTGGGTTCATACCCGAGAGCTTGAATGACAACCTGTGGCACAGACACACAACATCCATCCATTCATTCATTCATTCATTCATTTACCTGCTGCCACTCATGACAGAGGAATATGTGGATGTATGCATGAACTCAACATCTGATCCAACGCATACTCAACCATGAACTGACCTTAATCGCCCAGACATCTATTTTTCCAGCTGCCTCTTTGTCAAACACATTAAACGCCTCCATCAGCTGCTGCCTTTGCTCCTCAGTCAGCTTGATTTGAGGAACTGCATTTTTCCTTTGGCTCTCTGAGGAGGCTGGTGTGCTGCCTGAAGCCTGAAAACAAACAAATAAACAAACAAACAAACAGTTTATCTACAGCATGCATTTCATCTCATATGACACATTTATATCAAACTTTACCATGTCAGTGAGCAGCAGCCACAGCGCGGATAACTCAACAACTTTCTCTGGTAGTCAGACGTCAACAAACGGCTGTATCCGAGTGACGTGGCAGACAGCCAATAGGAGCGACGATATCACCGTGACCCGAGCGTGTTAACCAATTGCAATACGGAAAGGGGCGGGTTCTAATAGCGTCCACCAATGGTGGAGATCGTTTCTTGTCTCCCGGCAACAAGGAAACAAAAGCGCATGCGCAGTAGTAACAGACCGTAGATACAAGTAGTTCCCACCAAGCGATCTGATTGGTCAACATTTAAAATACATTTACACACATTGTGCTAATATATATCATGTAAATACATGCCAACTTTTAATAAGTGATACATCTGAATTTTAAATGTAAAATCCAATGAATATTATTTTATGGAGCGCCCCATTAATACAGGAGTGCACCTCCCTTGGCTGGACTACTTGTCAGTGTTTCCAGGTATTAAGATAAGACATAATATATTCTGATTATTTTACTTTAGTTGGCATTTGTCGCATAATCACTAAACTATGATACTTTACATTTGTGTAAAGTTTTACATTCCCTTTGTGTAATTTAAAAAGGTTTGTGTGTGTTAAGGTTTTTTTTTGATTCTCCAGATAAATTCTGTTGGTGTGATGGTTTTAACATATCTCCAATAATGATGGTACAACACACCCTCTCATGTAATATTTTAAAAAACTGTTTTTAAAAACGAGGCAACATTCTCTGTATAGAATATAGAACGTTTGGTTTGCACAAGCATCTTTAAGACAGATGCAAAAACAAAATTAAATATCTCTATTGGAATCTGAACATTAGTATCTTGCAGTGAATAAGGACTTCTACGTCCTGAAAGTCATAAGACATAAGAAACCACAGCTCTCAAAAAAGTTACGTATAATTGATTTAATGCATGCATACCACAAAAATATTCTAAACTTCACATGGCAGTGCACTACATTGTACAATGTCCTTTAATCATTGGTATATACGCTCAACTCCTTGTTATTGAAATACACATACACCTAAGTGTTACCATCATCCCATTAGTGCGTACAAATTACTGGAGAGCACATCCTATTAAACACTGCCATTCACAGAGCAAATGGTCTGTACTTATATAGCGCCTTTCTAGTCTTCCGACCCCTCAAAGTGCTTTACAGTACACCTCATTCATACACTGATGGCAATGGCTGCCATGCAAGGTCACATTCACACATCGACGGCACAATTTGGGGTTCAGTATCTTGCCCAAGGACACCGCTGATCTTCTGATTGGATGACCCACTCTGCTGATGATCAGTGTTCATCGTGATCTCTGAAATGAAACGGTTTGTTACCGACTCCATGCTCTGCTGAGAAAAAAAAAAAAAAAAGTGTAAGTAAAATGGACGTGGCAATTTGACAGATGCAGAAAACTAAGTCATTCAGAAATACATTTACTTCAGCATGTTTCATTAGTTATGCAAGGGCCGTGGTTATGGCTGGATTAATGTGATTTTGACACTCTGCATGTTTCCCCATTGGATAAACCCCTGACTTCTGTGGCGTGCAAAGAAGTTTGAGAAATCAGCTCATCTGTTATCAGTGTGTTGAAAGACCCTTCGCATAAACGTGGGGGTTGCAAGTCATTTCGAAACTTCCACTTAAAAACAAATCAGTTAAAATGTTTGAAAAGGGCCTGAAACAATCTCTTAAGGTCACTGAATAAAAGTCATACCATGACTGATAACACTATGAAAGCAACGCCAGTTCAGATCGAGTCTAGACAGCTAATGGATGGATTTCAGTGGAAGTTTGTGGTGTGTGCTGTAAAGTGTTACCTACTTCTCACAGGTGATCGTAACCGGAGCACAAAGTTCAATCTTACCGAGTGTTCTTTACTACAACACTTCAGGTAACATGGCTGGACTTGACAGTAGGCAGGAACACAGTCTCTGTAAAAGTCTTCAGACGGAGCTGCAGTTCAGGAGTCCTAAGCACCAAAGGCAACCGATGAGAAATCTCACACGGCCAAGTTGGAGCGGCAAGATACCAAATAGATGCAAACAAAACAGCACCAGGAAACTCAAAGGCTGGTTTCTGAGTCAGGGATGGAAAGCAGTCTGGTTTACCAGGGCAGAGACGAAGAGTCTGGGTCAGAACCAAGCCAGACATGAGTGCTGGAAAGTTCTGCATAATACAAAAACAATCTGGTGATGTAATGCTGGGCTGGTGATGCTTAAATAGTGGCTAGAGACTGACGAGGAGCACCTGAGTGCACAGGTGAACAGAGTTGGCTGATGAGGAGAGTGAGCAGAGGGGAGGAAAGACATAGTTACATAGTGTACAGGGTGCAGAGTGGGAATCAATCAATCAATCAATGTAGCATCTAACTTTGAAACCTGTTATTTTATAATAGAAAAGTAACACAATGTTGTTTTGAGAGACTAAAATTGGAACTCTGAGTCAGTGTTTAGTTCAGGGGTCTCCAAACTGGTCCACAAAGGGCCGGTGTGTCTGCAGGTTTTTGTTCCAACCAACCAAGAGCACACACAGTTTGACCAATCAACTCTCCGAAGACTGAGATCAGCTGATTAAATGAGTCAAGTCTGGTGTGCTGCTGTTTGGTTGGAAGGAAAACCTGCAGCCACACCGGCCCTTTGTGGACCAGTTTGGACACCCCTGGTTTAAGTGGAAGTTTCAAAATGACCTGCAGCCACAGTTTGGATACACATGAACCTGACAGATTGATAACTGAGATGAACTGATACCTCAGACTTCTTCCCATTTGAAAAGTCATCTTTGACCTAGTTGTAGCATTAAATCAGGTCACACAGCGACCTTATGGAGCTTGTGATGACTGATTCTCTGCTGACACAGTGTCAGACGCGCTAATTAATGCATCTTTCTGTTCTTTGTATGCATGATAGGCTTCACACATGTAGTTGGTCTTGCATCTTGACTTTTGACTGATTTAGATTGACTTGTCGGGGTGGTGAGGGGAGGAAACTGCGTTAAAGAAGTTTAGAAAGGAAGGAAGAGGTGGCATCGGCTCATTACGCCGTCAGAGCACGAGGAACAGCGATTCAGAGAAAAACCAAATCCGCCCCATGTGACCGTGTCTGGTTTCCTTCTGTTTTAGCACATGTGCCAGAACACGCTGTTCTCTCAATGAGGCCTGTTATGCAACACGTCGAGCAAAGAGAAGTTGAGTCTTCACTCACCCCCCATTTTGTCAATCAGCCATTTGCAACAAGAAAAAGGTGTTATAGAAACAGACACAGGCATCTTTTTACTTTGTCGTTTTCTTTTATTGTGAAACTTTCCTTATGTTATTATCTAAAAGGTGGCATTGCATGACAAAGATTACCCACCTGTATCTATTGCATTGTCATTTTATTTACACTTTAGCATACAAAGCATAGAGCATCATCAAGAAAAGTGTTTTAATGTAGTGGAAGAAAGGCCAAAGGATTTATACTATAATACAAACTCTTTAAACAAAACACGGAAAATCAAAACGGCATAGCATATTTTATCCACAGCTGACTGTGTTTTTCATAGCTTCATAGTGGTAAACTAGATATCTACATATTTAATTAATGGTGTACTCTAAATCGTACTACTGAGAAAGTGCAGCCATCGAGGCGGCTTGCACGTGACATTCATTCAAAGTGAAGCAGTGAAATATGAACAGACTTGTACATATACAAGCATTTCTCTAAGTGAACAGTGGACAAAACACAGTTTCTCTGTCTGACAGTGATAAGTGAAGGAGTGATGGAAGAAGTAGGTGGTACCATGAAGCCAAGCTCTGTAACTATTAAAAAAATGTACAATCCAGATTAGATTCTCTATGTTAGAAAGAGTTAACTTGCAGTCTGAAAATGGGTTCTTTGGCTTCGCCCACTGATGTACAACTCAGATAAATGCTTGTATATCTAAAAATCCGATCAGTGCAACAGTCCCGAAGTCAATCAAACGTAAGACTCCTTTGCATAAGAAAATTCCTCAAACACGGGCTGGCTGCATCTCCGCGACACGACCTCACGATGACCCGCAGACACAGACTCGGACATGGCTCTCTGGCGGAAAGGCTGCCTCCGCTCCACCATGTCGGCTTCGTCCTGTGCCGCTTTAGAAAAACAGTCTTTGTATTGATTCACGGGACACGTAGGCGGAAAGTCATAGTTTACAGAGGACGGACGGGATCTTCTGGCGTCGTGGACGGTCATCGATCCATACTGCGGCGGGAGACTCGTGTCCTGCACTGCACGCTCGTACGACGGAGGCCTGCAGGGCAGCTTGCTGTCCACGTGCTTAAACACTTCGATGGCCGACAGAGGCCGTGATTTGTGCGGAGGCTCGACTGGTGAATCTGCTTCACTCTGAGAGTCCTCCTGCAGAGTTTCACACGGGAAGGAGTTCTCCTTCTGAGAGTCTTTCTTTAGGCTGCTCCTGCCAAAGGCGCCTAAGCTCCTTGTCCTCATTAGGACTTTATTGGGGACTCTCACGGACTGTGAACGCCTCTTCTCATCTGTAATCGGTCTGGTGATTTCCTGCTGAACCTTTGCAGCCATCGGAGGCTGATTGTTTGCTCTCCTGGTGCAGGCTGGCGATGGCACAGGGGAGCTGGTGAAGACAGAGCAATCTGACTGGTTAGAGGCAGCACTCTCGAGGGAAGAGCACGAGTCTTTGACGCGACTGCTTGACATGTAGGGCAGTGGATCCATGTTGGAGCTGCTGCTGCTGCAGCTCAGTCTCGGAAAAGACATCGCCGGCCTCGCTTCTCTTCGCCTCAGCAAGAAGGAATCATCCGAGATCTGCTTTTTCAGAGGCTGCTCCTCAAAGTCCCGCCTCTCCACCGAGCAGTCGTCATGGCTTCTGGCGTGACTGCAGACGCTCTCCAGGTCGGGCGTGAGGAGGATGATGGGCTCGGAGCAGCGACGGTTAAACCCCGGCTTCGTGTCGAAGATGGCTTCGGCCGGCCAGGAGGAGTTGGTGAAGCTGGGACTGAGGGAGGAAGATGACCCGATCTCTCCGTGTGTGGAGCTGGCACTCTCTCCTGCCTCTCCATCTCCATCTGGGTCGGTGCTGTCGTACGCAGAGTCATGATGCTGAGAGGACAGCGAGTCTGCAGAGAGGGAACGGGAAGACATGATTAGGATCTCTAAATATTTCAAGTCAGTTGAATTTAACCTCAGTAAAAGACTGAATAAGGGGGAATGGAGTCCGAAAACAGATGTTTTTATTGCTGAAGGGTGGTGGCCTCAAATATTTGATCATTTTTGGAGAGCAGATAACTTCTTGCAGGATTTACTGAGTAATTATGTCAAATGTCATGTTTCACAATATGCAGATGACACTAATGTCTCCGTAAAAAGTTGTTTTGTTTTCTTAGTTTCTTGCAAGAGCATTATATAAAACAGGGATTGAACATTATCTCTCTAAAGAGAGAGTTACCTTCACTTTATTCTGCATTAACATTAATTAATTGATTAACCTGCAACCTGTGCTTTCAAATCAAATATCATTAAAATGGTCTTTAAAAGTCAAACATTAAGTACAGTCCCTAAAGGAAGATCTGAATGATGTATACCTTCATCTGTATCCAGCAGATTGAGGATATTGTCTCCAAGAATCTCACAGTTCTCAATCAGGAACTGAGTTAGCTCCGTGATCTACAGAAAATAAGAAAAAAAAAGAAACACGTTATTGATTTTCCAAACTAAAACCGAACATCAGATTACAATAACCTCTCTGAATCAAAGCTGATAACAGATACAGTCCGCATGGCGCAGTGCATCACATGGTCAAGATGAGTTTTTTTTTTATTTGCATGTAACTAAACAAACATCTAACAAGAAGTCTGTACAAGTGTAACATTTACTGTGAAACCTTTTTGAGGTTTTTCTGCACCGTGAACCGCAAAGCTTCAAAGCGCCAAAAGTGAGAAAGTACATCATCATAACGAGACTTTCTACCTTTTCGTTTTTCTCCTTCTGCTCATCCAGCTGAATGCCATCCAGCTGCAGCAGCGTGGGCGCGATGCACACCGCCAGGTTGCAGGCGTCCATCTTGTTGATGTCAGCCTTTTCGAGGATGTGATGGAGGACGCAGACTAGATGCTGCAGGAGGAGTTTGTTGGCCCCCGGAAGTGTGTCTACCACCCTGCATATCAAAAAAACGGAAGAGAGAACAAAAAGAGAAGAGGGAGAAGACATTAGTTTGGCGCTCTTTTTTTCGGTTTAAAGTTTCTTCCTTCTTTAAAAACAGAAGGCAGACTAAAAAAAAGAGAAGTGGTTTGTGTCAGCCTACAGATAGGTGACAGTTGGAGCGCTCTACAAAAACTCCAAAATAACATCTATTTACTTTTTGACCGCAGAACCAAATGTCACTTATATTTAGGAGCAGAGTGTCACCGTCTAGACTCTTTGCTTACTTTCTGACTTCCACAGCTCTCTGCTGGCTGTCTTCATTGTCCAGAGCTGTCATCCAGGTGTCATAAAGTTCGGCTACCAGCAGGCTGCCAGGAATCTCCTTTAGAAAATTCTGCAACAGACAAAGAGAAGGGACGGCGATGATGAGACGCGGTACTTATATAGAAATAGTAGTGACCAGGGGCGGACTGGGACAAAAAAAACAGCCCTGGCATTTTGGACCAGAGCAGCCCACAACCCCCCTACTGTAAGCCCAAGAGTATGTTTGGTGTGTGATCTACTCGTTAAATATATATATATATCAGGACTTGTCGGCCCACCGGGCAAATGCGCGGTATGCCAGATTGCCAGTCCCTGGTAGTGACACTCAACTGTGCCACCAAACTGAAACCGGTCACATCTTTAGGATTTGAGGATGAACCAAGATAACTCACAGGTATCAAATGAACCCCAACTTTACCAGCTGCAATGCACAATACTCTAAATTTACTCATGCAAAAGAGTTGAGTATGTCTCCTGCTGCAGATGTAGTATGTATGACACTGGTAGTTGTGGTTGAAGTAGTTTAATTAATGCTAATAAGAAGGACTGAAGCACTAGTAGTATTAGTATATGGGGACATACCTTGAGGAGGGCGACGAGCATGACGACCGGCTGACTCTCCATGTCCACCTCCAGGCCGCTGTTGAGCTGCTCCCTGATGTCCTTCATGTTCTTGCTGTTGCCGGGTTTCCGAAACACGCCCTCAGTGGACGGACCTCTCTTCCTGAGCAACATCAGGATCTCCTGGTGAAAGGACGAGCACAAGAAGAGGTGAGATTACCATAATAACAACATGTGCATTTTTGAGCTATTACTAATCCAACGCACAGCTGGTGCAGTTGCATGGTTTCCTGCCCTGGTTAAGAAATTCTTAGAACTCCTGTCAAAGGTCAAGCTTGTTTATTATTCATACTCACTGCAACGACAGGAAATAATTTATTCTGCAAAACCCGACTGGCAAGTGGTGAAACATGAAACATGTGACATTTAACACAGAGAGTCGACTTACTGCGATGGGTTTGGGAAGTGAGCTGTTGTCTGGGCAGATCTTGCAGAGGGGCCGTCCGAACAGCTGCGTCTTGGTTTCGTTATCGGATCGGCGTGCTTTGCTGGAGAAGCTGTAGGTCGTCCTCAGCCTCCTGACCAGCTTCCACTTGGAATCTGATGAGAGCAGAAATGTTTTTTTTACATTATATTCATTTATCACACGCTTGTAGATTTTGTGCAACAAGAAATGGGGCGTGCAGCAACAGTCGGAAACGTGTCAAAAACACTTTTCTCCACCTGTGAACTCTTATCAGTCGTTCGATTTCCTCTGTGGATGTTCTCTTTGCTCTCGTGGCATAAATAACGCGCCCCTCCCTCCCATCCTCCCTCAAAACTGCCACTTTTGAACTCACCAATGGGCTGTGGCTGCTTGTCCTCCTGGTTGTGTAACTGCTTCGGCAGAGCAGAGGTCTTTGCATCGCCCTGGCAACAAAATATAGGAAAGAAAAGTCAATGCGGTGACGAGTGCGCAAGAGGAACACGAGCTCACAAGAGGAAGAAGGGGAAGCGCCTGTGTTTTAACAATCGGCTCGTAGAAGCCCCATCTCCATCTTCAAGTGTAAAATATTTGTTTATTTAATTTAGCTTCTTCTCTTTGTGCAGCTGTATGTATTTCAGGAGCTGCATATATATATCTCGCCTCCTTTCAGCATGAGAGGAAAGGCGCAGGTGTCTTTCACAAACTGTTGTTTCGCTTCAACGTCTTTAACAAAGTGGGGATTTTACTTACATCATTTGGAAACTCAATGAATGGTTCCATGCCGCCTCCTGTTAGAGTTTTAGTCTAGAAGAAGACAGAGAGAAGAGGTTATTTAGTACAAGCTCTTTTATTTATTTATTTATTTATTTATTTATATATATATATATTGGTTTTTATTGGCACTTACCGTGATGCTGCTGCTCAACACCTTCATGAGGACGTCTGGAGGTGAAGAAGCACAACCAGCCCTGTCTTTTGCTTCTTTAATTTTCCTACAGTGACAGAAACATGCATGTAACACACCCACTCGTACCCGTGCGACGTGTCTTCTTACTAACTTCTTCTGCGCGAGCTTCCACATTTCTCAGTCTGCGCTTTGCTTTTGAATTACCGCACAAAACGTCTGTCTATTTAAAGTTATCGTGTATCAAACAGTACATCGATATAACGCCATGAGGCACGGTTTTAGTCAGAGCGACACATCTTGTATGATATCTTAAACATTCATTATTAAAGCATCAATTGAAACCAACACTGATGATGTGTTTATTGCAGGGTTCCCACACCTTTTTCATGAACAAATTCAAGCACTTTTCAAGCACCAGTTTTTCCATTTTTCCAGCACCTTTAAATAGGTAGCCTACTAGTTGTGTTTGCCATGATGGTCATGGGAAGCGCAGCGGTGCCACTGTATGGCATAATAATATGGGTCTAATTAGCATTATTTCATATGGTGGTAGATTGACTGTTTTGATTTTTAACTAATTGTGAAATTTCAAGCATTTTCAAGCACTTCACAAAAAAATTCAAGCGTTTTCGCAACCTTGAAAACACTGAATTGAAATTCAAGCATTTTCAAGGAATTCAAGCACCCGTGGGAACCCTGTTATTGATATAGCTGATGATTATATACGTGTATGTACTCCCTGCAGCAATACTCAAAAATCAAAGATCAATACGACTCTACAATCTCAAGTGGTGTCCAACTCTGAGAATATGAGAATATGTACAGTATGGCTTTCTGTTGATAACACACAGTCTATTAAACGTGACAGTGATAGTTGTTTAATGCTGCTTCTTACCTGTGAAGTGTATCTAACCAGCGTTCTTTAACCTCAGGCGAGCTGCGGGCAAAATAACAGCATGGTATGAGTTACTAATCCACAGAGAGAGACAGACAGGCCGGCAGATACAGTGGGAGGACTGAGACAGACTGCGCACCCACAGCCTTTTAACAGTTCGCCTGGAAACTGTAACTCAGTCATGGGAACAGGAAGCAGCGTCACGGCGGCCCCCAAGCAAACACGTTCCACTTCCTCCTAGTCTCTTAGGTTTGTTGCTGTGGTTTAGCGTCCATCAGTGGAAACATGACGACAAAACAGACGCGCGTACCTACATCTACACCTGAAGGGCTTTTCTCCTTTCGTGACCCTATGCTCGATAATGCCCAAGCGACGAGCCTGAGTTTTCTCATAGGCCCCTGTGGTCAGCTTTTCAGCTTCATGCGATAAGGAATGAAACTTTCACACGCTGAATCATTACAGGAGACAAATCGCGCGATCAGAAATCTCGTTTTCAGACAAAACAGCTCAAAGCTCGCCGGGGGATTCATCATCTTGGAAGACGAGAGCGAGTCGAAAACAGCTTAATGGGTTTTTATTAATTACTTTGCGAGAAACGTGGGAGTCAATGAATAACACGGATGACTGCGTTAGTCAACTGGGGCCCATTTAGTGTCTCTGATGAGACATTTTCTGAGAAAACTTTCATTCCTTTGTATCGTCTAGAAAAACAAAAGAGCATGAGTGTAGGGCAGTGTTTATTGTAAAGGCCACTACTAAAAAAAAGTCAGCTGATGTTAATTCCCTAACATGGACATCGGCTCGTCGGCCTCCTCCGCACTTCCTATTTTGCAACCCACCTTGTGATTCTGCGGAGAGGACTTTCTCTTCGCCACTTCTCTGTTTTAAAGATCACAAATCATATGATCATTTACTACATTCGAGAATATTCCGGGCAAGAAAAGCCGGGTCAGACGAGAAACTGAAAGAATGTTTGTGTTTCTCTATTCGTGTGAAGACCACAAGGCCTTTAAAGCTACAGGTCAACAGGTCGACATCTCGGCAATACGCTCTATCTCATATCTCCTATCTTTATTGTAACATGAAGCTGCAGCCATCTCTCCAGGTTTTGCACAGATTAAACAGACAAGATACTACATGCAGATTTTTGTTACGCTCGATCAAATCCAGGCTAGCTGTTTCCATCTGTTTCCAGTCTTTGTGCTAAGCTAAGCTATGCATCTTCGTATTTAGTCGAAGGGACACGAGTGTTAATGAATCTTCTCTTGAAACTTGAAGCCACGAGACTCGACTGAACCGTACATGTAGATCCGTCTTTGTTGAGTCCGTAATACTACTAAGGCTACGATATCACTCCAGTGAGTAGCTGTATGAGTTGATCTGTGTCTTTTCAGGATGATGACGGCCATGAATCGTCTCCGATTTTTAAAAACATCAGACTGCGTGTTTTTTAATATCTCCCTGTTGACACGCAGATTCCTTTGAGGTGAAATCTCCTCACGTTTACATCTTCGAGAGGCGTTAAGATCAGGATTAGGGTGTAAGAAGAGAGGAGGATCAAGCGTGTGAGTGAAAAACACTTAATGCGCCGTTTTTTGTGCTCGAGTCATCAACTGTGCACCAAGGTAAAGCATGTCTGCTCACCGAAAACACACCAAGCAAAAAGTGAGAGCCCAGGCCATGACAGCGGTCACCCTGAGGTCAATATCCCCCGTCGGTCCCTCCTCGTCTTCCGGTTCATCCTCAAAACCGTAAAGCCAGACGTCCTCGAGGTTTACTCTGTGCTTCAGACGGTAGCCGGCGTTCGGCCTTTTGAAACAAGAAGAAAAAAAAAGGCAATAGTCATCTAAACAGTTTCATAAATTTCAGCCCTTAGTGATTGTTTCTTTTCCCTATTTGTTGTTGTTGATTGTTTTTTCTATTCACTGTCCGTCCTATTTGTGAACGTGTTGAAGCCGGGCACAGAAATAAAAGGTGGCGTTATGATGATGTAAGTAAATCTATAGAAAGCACAAAGACAAACAGCTTAAAATTGATCTCTGTGCATGATCTCAGACAGGTGTGAAGTCTGATAATCTACAATAGGGAAAGCCTGCACACTGGACGCCTTCGTAAATGACACTGAATGGCAGGTGGGAGTGTTGAGAGAGGCGGAGGTGTCGTCTGAACCTGCGTTTTTTTTTAAAAGTGGCTTTCACCTCATTTAATCAGGAACCAGCTGACAGCTGCGTGTTTGTTTGAAAGATCACATGGGTCTTTTTATGGCCCCTGTGGGTCTGTTTGATCATCTATGCTTGGTATAAAATGACATAATAAAGCAGATTTAAGACAAAGCTACTCAAAGTACTCCACCAATGACTGGTAAACTGAACCTGATGAGTAAAGTACCAGGAACAATCATCTCTAACGGGAGTGAATGCTCATATGTATACACACACACACACATATATATATATATATAGACTCAAAAGACTCCAAAGTCTGTGTATTGTATCATACTGTAGCCTCAGCTGTGCTGCACCTACTGGAACAGTGGGCAGGTTGTGGTAAAGAGAGATGACTGTTATTGTCTTCCCACTCAAAAAGCTTTAAAACTTCCACCACCACGTCTGTGAAAAACATCTTCAATGTGAGTGAGATGAGCAACCAGCATCTCGAAGATCTAAGGACGGGGAGATAGGAAATCCAGAAAAGCAAGATAATAATATCCAGTAGTAACAACGGAAAAAGAGACTTTCAATGACTACTAATAATAATAAAAGTCATTTAGGTGCTGAATGAACCAGCATTTCTAAGTGAAAGTATCCGACTGCCCTATTTATTTTCAGGCGGCTGGATTTCAGTTGAAAACGTGTTGAAACGACTCTGTTTTCGACCTCATGTGACTTCGCCGCCAAAAGGGAAGCACCATGCTTTTTTTATTCTAGTCACTGTGACTAAACACAAACAGTCCAGGCCGCTCGGAGATTCCCCAACAGTCCGAGAGTTCGCCAGCCGAAAGCAAAATACAAAAAAAATAAATACACATTTAGTTTTAACTTCCTCTTTCACTCTCCCTCCCGGTGTAACTCTATGAATGTGTGACGCTTCTCAACAGAAAGTTTCTGAAATAACACTTCAGCTTTACTGCGGTGTTTCCTATATTTGTTTTTTATTGTCTCTCTGTACTTTCCAGGTGTTATATCTTTGTTCCATGACATTTATTTGATTCTCATATTAGTAAGAAAATAACATCATCACTCTCTATCTATATATATATATCTATATATATATATATATATATATATACACTTCTTACTTGAGCTTGGCGAAGACAATGACATCACTGAAGAGGAACAGGTGTCTCTCGTTGGTCTTCGAGCCCTCGGTGACCTGGACGCACTCGTCCAAAAGCAGCTCCCCGTTCTCGCTGGTGAGGCCGAGGACGAATGGACTCTGCTCCACGGAGACCCAACAAGAAGCCTCCTCCCTGAGAGAGGACACACGTACAAGAAAAACCTTTAAAACATGACATGGACAACCCACATGTCAGACCCAGCCTAATTTTTTTGGTTATTAATGGGAAATCACCACAACAAGAGGCTTGTGCTTGGATTAAGGAGGATGTGAAAGCCTAAAAGAAAATGTCCCTAAGTTCATAACTTTAGATACACTGTACACGTAAAGACTTTTTTGGGAAATGTGGCTTTCTTACTGAGAGTTAGAGGAGAAGTTTGATACCGCTTTTATGTTCGTACAGTAAAAATGAAGCTGGTTTTAAAACGGCTAGTCCAGGATGGATTAAATGGATTAAACCTACTCAATATAATGTGTTAATTAGTGTGCTGGACACCCTGTTAATGACTGATTTTTCTTTACCTTCTTCTGTTTTTAGTCTTTATGCGAAGCTAATAAGCAACAAGTGGAAAAACTAGTTTTCACACATATGAATAGTGACTTTTTTAAACACAGTGTACAGGTAGAAAATTCAACGCTTACGGGAAATATGGTTATTGATACCACTTTTATGTTTGTACGGTAAAAAATAAAAAGCTGGAGCCAAAAACGCTAAACGCGTTAGCTTGTTAGCATAAAGAAACATAAAGCAGCTAGCCACAACTTTTCATTTTTACACATAGTTTTCTGTACAGATGAAACTAGAAATACAAGAAATAATGTTTTAATTAGTGAGCTTTAGTGACACTTTAGTGAGCTAACGCCGTTAGCTGATTATTTCCATCTGTTTTCAGTCTTTATGCTAAGCTATCAAGCAACAAGTGGAAAAACAACAAGTTGTAGATTTTCACACATATGAATAGTGACTTTTTAAACATAGTGTACAGGAAGAAAATTCAACATTACAGGGAAATATGGTTAGTGATACCACTTTTATGTTTCTATGGTAAAAAATAAAGCTGGAGCCAAAACCGCTAAACGCGTTAGCTTGTTAACATAAAGAAACAGACAGCAGCTAGCCCAAGACTCGTTGCCACAACTTTTAATTTTTACACTTATTTTTCTGTACAGATTAAACATACATAGAAATAACATGTTAATTTGTGAGCTTTAGTGACACTTTAGTGAGCTAACGCTGTTAGCTGATTATTTCCATCTGTCCTTATACTAAGCTAACAAGTGGAAAAACAACAAGTTGTAGATTTTCACACATACAAATAGTGACTTTTTAAACACAGTGTACAGGTAGAAAATTTAACATTACAGGAAAATATGGTTATTGATACCACTTTTATGTTTCTACGGTAAAAAATAATTCTGGAGCCAAAACCACTAAACGCGTTAGCTTGTAAGCATAAAGAAACAGACAGCAGCTAGCCCGGGACTCGTTGCCGTCACAACTTTTAATTTTTACACTTAGTTTTCTGTACAGATTAAACATACTAAGAAATAACGTGTTAATTTGTGAGCTATAGTGACACTTTAGTGGGCTAACTGGAATCATTTCCATAGGTTTTCAGTCTTTATGCTAAGCTAACAAAAAAAGAGATCGTAGATTTGGGGGTGTTATGTGCCAGACACTACCCGTAACCCGTTATTTTGTGTATTTGTTTTCACATAGGTTTTGTTAATTTTTGGACAAAACAAGGCTAGCAAGTGAGCTAAGCTAACGATAACTATCTCCTGGGCTCAGCTTCTTATTTATCCTATAAATATGGTAGCGGATCTTCTCTATCGCTATAATAACGTGTTTCACAAAATATCTAACGTCTTTTAGTTTTTTAGGGTCAAGATTCTGCCTGTCAAAGCTGACATATGATATCTGAAGTGAGAACAGCTTCATAATGTAGTTTCACAGTTGACCACACCAGCTGTTTTTCCAGTGAAATGCATATTAACTATTTCCTGAGATACATTTTTATGGTATCACATTGCATAAGTTTTGCCTGAGCCATTTAAGAACTGAATTAGTATTCATGAAGCTGCATGGAGGGATTCATCCAAGTGTGTTTCATAACTTCGCTGTTACAAGAGACGGGAGAGATTATAACTCATTTGAATTCAAAGCGACGATATCATCAATGCCCATGAATTTGTATTAGTACAGATTGAGCTATAGATTAATGAATCAGTTTTACCTTGAAATCATTAATGAAGCAGACTTTTCGCTCCTCATGTTTAAGAGATTATGAATTATTTAAACTCTAAAAACTAAAGACTTAATGTTAAACACAGGTAAAATGATCTAGTATTTAACAAGAAATATGAATTCACATTTTTTCTTCTTTCTTATCCCATTAGTCATCTCATAAATCCATCATCTTACACATCACACATAACTCATAGATTTATTTATACTGAACTAGAGGCCCGACAGGTCACAGGCACAGGCACAAACAGCTCTCAAATCTGCATCTGTGTGGTTTACGTCGCTTAGTCATCTTCACGAAGGTGTGATATTGGAAATAAACAAACATTAGCAAATTATATATAGAGCGTTGATAGTGTGCAACGACACAAAATGCAAAAGTTACTGTTGTCACAACAGAACAGAGAGTGTGGATTCATTTTTTTAATATGAAGACAAATGTCAGATCTGTGTGCGAAGGCATGGCCTACCCTAAAGGATCAATATCATGTAAATATCCTGATGTGTTTTTATTGTCCGCATCGCAGAGGAACACACTGATATGATCCGACTTATGTTTGTTTTATTGCAAAAGCTGAAAACTAATAAAAACTGTGACCTTAGCTTTATTAGATTTTATCTTGACCTAATAGGGAAATTTGAAATAAACACTCATAGATCAATATGTACACAAGAAGTAAGAGTTGTTTGTTGTCAGTCATTTTGAAACCAGCTTTGGTCATTGCTACTCCCACATTCAAATGCTGCAGTAGAGGGACTTTCCCCGTTAGCCTTCATGGCCTACTGAAGGTGACACATAAAATACCGGCAAATTAAACAGTGGGAGACGTACACACCAACTGGTGGTTATCACCACATGTGCGAACAACATGAGTTCAAGAAGCACTCAGAACAGTTATAACTTGTGATGCATGTATGTGTGTGTTTCTGAATCTGTAAAGTAACTAGTAACTAAAGTCTTCATATAAATGTAGGGGCCTGTTTCTTTCTTTATTCACACACACAGCTGCAGATTTAAACAACATATTGACATCCAGTAATTGTCATTATTTAAACTTTATTTTTTATTTAGATTATATACCTGTGTGTGTGAATCAGGTCTCCCGTAGTATCTATCTAAAGCTTACAATACAATACATACAAAACAGGACAACACCCATACATCCCCATACATACTAACAGTAGCTTGATAAGAGGTTGCAGCTCTCTATATAAGAATTAATCAGTTTAATTTCCAGCTTTCCTTGAAGGTGGAGATGTATTTCACCATTTTTCAAACTCTCATCGAGCTCGTTCCAGATCTGCGGTCCCCTGCATGCAAGAGACAAGCTGGTACCTTCTTCTTTTTTCCCCCCAGTGATTAGATGTTTATTTCTGGTATCATATGCATCCAGAGGACCGCAAACCGGAAACTAACACACATAGTCTAGAGTTAGTTTTATGAATGATTTGATGCATCACATTCAAATCAGTCAACCCGAGAACACCAAAGCGATGAAAAACTCTAAATAAGTGGCACAAATTTAAAATACTTAAGTACAAGCGACTCAAAATTGTACTTAAAAGGTCCAGTGTGTCAGTTTTAGGGATGCTTTATTTACAGAATATGGCAGAATAAATATGCATAAGTATGTTTTCATGTTTTTGTTAACTTCCACCATAGTCCACCATAGACATATATACATAGACGCATGACATTGCTGAACTGTACGTCGACGTCGCCGCCATATTGGATAAGGCAGATCTACCCGTAAACTAATACAAGGAAATGGACATTAACTTAAAGAACTTTGTAGAAAGGCGCTTTATGAAGTTCAGTCCATTTCCTTGTATTAGTTTACGGGCAGATCTGCCTCATCCAATATGGCGGACCCGTTGACGTATCATGACCAACGACCAACCGGCTCAATGCGGCGTCTATGTATACGTATATGTCTATGGAGTCCACCCTGTTGCACTACCATGTTTCTACAGTAGCCCGGAAAGCACAAAAGGCTCTGTATAGGTTATATTTTTCTCACGTTTTGCAGCCTTAGCGGCCTAGTTTCACCTTCACGGTAGGAAGAAGAAGGTGAGGCGAGGTGGTTTTAGTCAGCAGCTGTACTACTAGGTGCTACTAGATCGCTCTGTTCAAAGGTAACAAAGATCAACATCAAATATCTCTGGAACAAAACCATCCACGTAATCTCCACAGGGCCTGGACTGACCAGATGTGGACTCATGGTGAGCACCAGGAGGGTAACACAACTGGTAACAGTGTTACTGGCAACTTGTCATGAAGTATGTAGGAGATATCTAGTCCTGAGGTGTCTGTCTCTAACATTGGTGATAATAACCGGTATAATGAAGACTGACGATTTCCAGCTTGTTACAAAACTACAAAATAATCAGAGCCATGTATAATCACACAACTAGAACAACAAGACGCTTTAGAAATACTAGAAATAATGTCCAGATATTGAGTGGATGTCCTTGGCTACATTATATCTTTATATATGAGAGGAAGAATGTCAGTTTATCTTTTGGTCTTTGCATGTTGTCACGTTATCGTGGACTCTGGACGACTGTAGGAGTGAAAGGTGTGATGTGGGATGTGCCTAACGTTTCTTTTGTTTGTCCTGAGAACCCCCCTCCTCCTCCAAACGGTCAGGTGGCGTCCAGAGTAGGCGGGTAAACCACGACATGACGTCTTCACACTTATCGTTACCTTTGGATGAGACAAGTCCAGCTGTTGAGCTGATGTCAGCCAATCTCATGTCTGCAGTTTTGGAATATTTAGATTGAGTCAAACACCTATAGATAAATGTTTCTGGGGTGCTGAGACAGACTCTGCGTCAGCTGCAGTCCCACTGCAGTGAAACTTACACCCACAAAGTCCTAGACCTCATGGAAATGTGTGTGTGTGTGTGTGTGTGTGTTTGTGTTTGTCTGAGCAGAACACGTGGAGGTGTGATAGTGGGATGTGTCTGACATTTTCTTTCGATTGCTTTGATTCCCCGCCCACTCCAGACGCTCTGGTGGTCTTTATGTGTGAAGGTTAAAGGGTTAAAACGTCACATATCCAAGAGGAGGTGATGAAGAAGAAGAGTCTGACATGACTGACTTTAGGTGCGTGGTGAGATTACACAGACGCGCATCACAGGATTACCTTTATTTCTATTTATTTATTATACTTTCTATAAGTGTAGTGTTGAATAACTTCTAGATCAGACACTAAATCTGTGTTAAATCCTCGAAAATATGAAATTTATGGCTTGGAGTCAGGATTTTCCCTCTACTACCCACTACTTAACAGAAATCCCAGAGACCATACATCAGTTTTAAGTTAATCATACTTTCCTGCTGTTATTTTTTAATTATTATTATTTATTTCTATTATTTTAAGTTGTGCAAAGGAAAACAGATCCCCAGACGACTTGACCTCAGCGTCCTCAATGCTCTGAACTTCAGGCACGACACAGAGCACGATTTAAAACGTTAAAGATTGAATTTGGCTCATGTGAGGCTGAAGAGAAAAGCGCTGTAAACCTGGAAAAGGAAACACGCTTCATAAGTAGCAGACTGACACATTTCCCTAGAGGTTAGTGTTGCTTTTATCAGAGGGTGAAGCTAAAAACTGAGACGTCTGCCCTAATAAAAGTAGACCAAAACAAGACGTAGGAAAGATGCAGCTACTTTAATACAAGTAAATAACTCACCTTACAACTAGCACTACTAGATTAAACAAGGAATGACCGTGTTTGATAAATGAAGTGCCACAGAAATGCATTTATCTGTATTTATTCCCGTCCCTGTGCAACATACAGCAACCAAATTTCCCATGTGATGATCAAAAACAGTTTTATCTTATCTGTGTTTATGTTTTTCTCGTGTGATACTCTATACTTTCAAATGTTCAGGCTTCTCATGATCCTAACAGAGATGAAACACTTTGAAGCTGCTGGTGTGTGTCTCTCTGCCGTCCTGTTATCATTAAAAGTTTTGAGTCTGGTCCATGTCGCGTTGTGTGTGTGTGGCTGTGAGTGAGGTTCAAGGAGTCTGATCTACGTTAAGGTCGCTCTTTCAAAACCCCACTCTGTAAATTCCCCCACTGGGACATCTGTGTTTGTGGCCTGCACAGAGTGGGCTCTGTGACCTGAACACAGCAGGGGTGATATCAGTGAGGTGGCATCATGACGAGGTGAAGAAAACACTTTGTTTTTTTTTCTTTATGTGGTTTGACAGGTGCTGCTCTGTGACGACAGTGAGTTTGTTTTCCTGTGTGCTGCCACCTGCAGGCTGCAGGCTGCAGCAACGTCAATCTTTAAAACTACTATTTCTGTAGCTGTAGCTGTGGCTAATTTGCAGGCTGTGTTTTCTTTGAATCTGGGCTTCCACTGAGGCTTCTTCTGCCAGTTCTTGCATGAAATGTCAGTAAATGGTGAAAAGGGCATGTCACAATCTCCTTAAGTCCAAGGTGACATTTCCAAATGTCACAAATCATCACATATCAGCAGCTGATAACAGAGAGCGGTCGGTATTTTTGCTGGTATTTCAGCTTTTGTTCGAATAATCCTCTTTAATGAACAAATATTATCATATATATATATATATCAGGGTTCCCACACCTTTTTAATGAACAAATTCAAGCACTTTTCAAGCACCTTCAAGCACCAGTTTTTCCATTTTTCCAGCTCCTTTAAATAGGTAGCCTACTAGTTGTGTTTGCCATGATGGTCATGGGAAGCGCAGCGGTGCCACTGTATGGCATAATAATATGGGTCTAATTAGCATTATTTCATATGGTGGTAGATTGACTGTTTTGATTTTTAACTAATTGTGAATTGGCTTGTATTCTCAGCTTGTGAGCGGTGTATTGTGTAACTACCATAGCGCAATAACAGTGACCAACAGGTGTGGATAGTAGTCTACTGTTATTTCTCGGCAGAACACCAAGCGAGTATGATAACTGAGTTCTGCATGTAAAGGCATCGGATCAAGCGCGTAGCCGCTTAGGAAACATTTTTGTTTTCTCATGGTTTATTGAGATAGACATCACACAAATTTCAAGCATTTTCAAGCACTTCACAAAAAATTCAAGCATTTTCACAACCTTGAAAACACTGAATTGAAATTCAAGCATTTTCAAGGAATTCAAGCACCCGTGGGAACCCTGATATATACGTTGGAGCAATAAGGCATAACTTTTATACAATAAATTACTGATTTTAAATCATTTTGATGTAATTTGCAGCTGCTGTTAGCTCATGTTAGCTCAGTTTGTTAGCTGCATGAGCTCAGAGCACCGAGGGAGTGTCGTGCCAGAACAGGAGCTGGGCAAGCGGGCAATGTAAGGCAGGCTCAGCAGCCTCTATGGACATAATGACCGACGGTGATGCTGATTGAGGAAGCTAAGAAGAGAAAGGAGAGAGTGACTTACTCTCAGAGTAAATCTGGGACTGGCTGAAAGACGCCGAGCTGTTGGACCAGTAAGTAAATTTGTTTTGCTGTTAGCAATACAGGGTTAAATTCTCGACAACGTCTCCGCAACTTACTGTCAGATACTTACAAACAAGACACACACCGTGGAGGAAAACAACTCGTCATAAATACATCAGGATGGACAGAAACCTGCTGCACCTGTTTGAGTTTCAGATTAAATTTACTGTCTGTGTAACCACCGGCTGCGCTGTCAGATTATCAGCTGTGCTGGTTAGAAGAAAAAACCAAAATGTGGTGACAGCTGAACACAAAAGATGAAACAACCTGCAGCCGTCGTGGGAGATTGATTTTTCTTTATGTTACATCACAGACACTGCGTCATCTCGGGGAAACTTATTAACGTGTTCGTGTTGAACTTTCTGATGTTTCTAAAGCTCAACATTTTTAAAATGATTCTTCCTGTTGTGCTTCTCCGTCCTGTGTTATTTGTGCAACGTTGACTGCAGCAACAGATTTGATCAAAATTGGTTCAATTTAAATAAAATGATAAAGAAATTGTAAGGGACTGGAAATCATTTTGAAAATCGATCAATGAAATAGCAGCTATTACCTTTTATATAGTAATAACAGAAAATCAGAAATAGGTTCCAGTTATGTAACGCTGCTTTGTATCTCCAGATCATCAGACTGCTTCAGGAAAAAAACACAACATCCTTCCCGCCTCACAACTACTGATAACTCTGAATGCCTCTCTGATATATCCACATGCATGACGGCACACCATCTGCATCTGCACACCACGGCATGAGCATCAAAATCAACGCCCCGTGTCTCGCCCCGATCAGTGTAGGGAGAAACTGGAGAGTCATGATTGATGACAGACGAACTTTTACAGTTGTGCCGCTTCGCATTTCACAACATAAGAAAAATCAGACCATATGATGACCGGACGATCCAGAAAGCGTCGGCCTACCTGGTCTTCAATTAACCCGAAAGATCTAAGGTAAATCTCCGGTTATGCACCTACTTACAATCCAAACTTTTCTCGTAGGTTGTTCCCGGTTGGTGGAACGTCTTACCACTGACCTTCAAAAACCTCCTGAAGACCCTCCAGATCTTCAGAGAGGAGCTCCTCTCCAACACTCCTACCAACAACTGGACATGCTGATACTCTATGTGACTACTTATCGCTGAGGTACGCACCTGATCGGAGACCAAGACATCCCCAACGCCTTCCCAAAGACCAGTGACGGGGCAGAGCGTCGTCTGTGAGCCAAGTGTCTGAGGTGCTGTGAGGAAACAAAGGTGAAACAGCAGATCAACAAAACATATATCTACTTATAGGGCATTTCATTTAATTAATTTTTTAATGAGATTTCAAGTCAGGTCAAATTTTATGCATGCGGTCCATGTCGATGTGTTTTTTTCACCACATAATGCTTTGACACTCGCTCGTTAAGAAATGAGTCATCGTAGTCGCTGCATGGACACCGAACACTAAACTCTAAAGTGTAGAAATGACACGATGAGGAGCCGTCAAGGCCAGAATCATAAAATAAAAATCTTAAAGTTATCATCATGTAACAGTACATAATATAAAGCCAGAGCTCTATTTTCAGGGAGAGGTTTAAGTCCATCCTGTATTAAATCTCGCTCAGACGATAACGTGGCTTTTTTTTATTATGGATCAATCTGACAATTATCATCTCGATTGATTTTTTTGTCTATAAAATGTCAGAAATTCTAATATATATATGTATATATATATCCATCACAGGGTCCTAGAGGACACAGAGTTCCAAGGTTACATTTGTTAAGTTAATGCATCTAACGAAGGGAACAGAAAACACTGGATTAATAAAAAACAACAATACATTAGTCAGAGATAGTCAGAAAGCTACTCTCACTCTGGTACACACAAAACTTTATTGTTTTTGTCCTGTTTTGTTTTTGCAACCCAGAATTTCATTCAACAAATCCAGCAGATTTTATTTAAACCTCTTCATTGACCTTTCTTTACCTCGGTGAAGCGCTGCCACTTTGAACATGTTGCGCGTTATTCTTATTGACCAAATGGAGCAGATCAACACAGAGGATTTTTTTAGTCAGGGAGGAAAGTACCAACAACAGAACAGATGGTTTGCTGTGAAGCATCTTGGACACCAGAATTATCAGTGTGATTCTTCTCGAGTCTGTTCCGGGTTATTTTTTGAACAGCAAAGACTTGGAAGTGTGTAAAAATAAAAATAGAAGGAAGTGTCAGTCTAAAAATCCAGCAAGGAAACCAAACCCCTCAGACTGAAGTGAGTCAGTGCCGTGTCTTCAGAGTCACAATTTCCCTTCTCTAAAAATAATCACATAGTGGAGGCACATCAAGAATACTATATAACAAAGTTTTGAGCGCAGCGGTGGATGTGCAAAACATCCACAGCTACACAGATGATGTATCCGAGCCTCAGTTCACTTCATTTGCCAGAACAGATTGTCTCGGAAGTTGTTCCTGTTCACCCAGTTGAGACAAGAGTCGCAACGTCGACATCATCATGGGAAAATATTTGAATCTCACAGAAGCTACCCGTCATATAGAGTCCAACCAGCGCGTGGCCTTTTAATCTACCAGTGCATTTATGATTTACATCTGACTGCATGTTGCATAGCAACAACAAGACCTGCACACTGTGAGTAATCAACAGTTTTAGTCAGATCAGAGCTTCAGATTGAGTCGTGTCAAAAAAAGTTTGTCTGTCATCAGTGTGTCTGTGTTTGTAATTTGACAACACTAATGAACCAAAATATTCATTATGATTCTTAGTGTTTAATCACAGGTTTGGTCAAGTTAAGGGTGTTTTATTGTCACATCAACAGTTTACACCAGGGGTCCCCAAACTTTTTTTGGTGCGGGCCACATCAACATGTCTTTCAGTGATAGGGGGGGCCGGGGTCAGTCTATAACTGGAAATGGTATCAGTCCCACCAGGATTTCACGGCCTTTTTTAAAAATAGTTGTGGCCCAAAATGCCTGATGTTGCATGAGGTTTTAAAAAAATTGTGGTGAAAGTTGCTTTTTACATTTTTGTTGTGATTTTGTTGCGGGAGGAAGTGAAAGTTGCGATAAGTTGCGATTCGACAGTCACAGAGAGGGCGCAACGAGCACTAAGTTCACAGCCCCGGGAAGCAGTGAGGTCCGGGCAGGAGGGCGCTGTAAAGCTCGCGGCCGGAGCCGTGAGCCACCTTCGCCCCCGAGCCTTTCCAAGCCGACCCAGAGCTGGGTAGAAAATGCGCCTGGTGGAGGCCAGCCAGCGCCAGGGAGAGGTCCCACGTGGGGATGCTCCCGCACCGTGTGGCCGTCCCTGACCCTGCATGGAAGTTGATCATGAGCAAAGTCATGTATACCATTGTGTGTGAGTGGATAAAAATTAGCTAGTACTGTAAATAGTTCGTAAATAAGGTAGATTTTAATTAAAATGCCAAGCTTAATCATTAACTGTGGATATTTTATAATAGGAAAATGCTATTTTAAAAGATGGGCCATGTTTAGAGGGATTGTTAAGTAGGCCACTCCAATTGTTTAGCCAGGCCGGATGTGGCCGTAGTTTGGAGACCCCTGGATTACACAGTTTACAAGGACAGATGCAGACAAGACTATGTTAAGGTGCACACATATTGCAACACAAAGTACAAAAAAAAAGAGCTGCATAAAGTGCAGAATGTTTGGATAAAACCGACTTGGAGATGTATGCCTGTACAGGGTGTATATACTAGAGAGGTGGCTTTAGAATTTAATAGAGTAGCAGCTGATGTAAAAGGTTTGCTTTATGATTTCCTGTGTGAAGAAACACTTAGGTAGCAGGAAGAAACATGCACGGGGGGTGGATGTGTTGGGTCGACCTCGTGGTCAGAGATGGTTCAATTTCCGCTGTGATGACAAAACTGAAAGTTTGACCTGATGATGGTGTTCAATTCAAAAACTAAGAGATCCCTAAAGTTGTTGCAACTCATCATGAGGAGGACACGAACGCCTGTGCCTAGATTTATGATCCAACAGTCGAGACATTTAACCCAAACCCACACGGCTCCTGGTTGCACTGAGTATCTCTACTGGATTTTATGATAATGACATTTGTCATCCCTTTGAGTTTCCCCAGCAGGAGCGGCCTTCCACACATCGACTCCGTTCTCTTAATTCGGGTGAAAGAAAACAAACAGACTTCCCCGGCTGCTTTTGTGCTCTCTAATTGCCGGACAAACTGAGAAAGTGATTTTAAGCGGAACCGAAGACAAAGAGAGAGAAACGGCAAAACAGAACAAACAAAGGCAGGAACACTTGACAAAGAATCTCTGTCTCCACGCTGGCACATGCAAGTCCGCTGACTCGAGTCATGACGTAACAGAAAAGAAATGAGGCAAACATTGGCTTCACCTGACGGATGTCCGGTTCACCACAACTCCAAACACGCCATCCCAATCTGCTTATTAGGTCAGAGCCAAACTTGAGTTTTCTGATTGTGCTAAAATAATGAGGCGGAAGTCATTATCGCCATCGAGACGTGCAGAATCTCTGCAAGACGTCACTACGTGCAACAGCTTTCCCGTGGCACGGTAAGTTTATCCAGCGTTGCTGTATAAAAACTCTGATTATAGCAACTTTAATGTTCCGTTTTTATGTAATTACCCTTCAACAAAAAAGCCTATTTACCCTCCAAGTCCCCCAACTAGTAAATAGGTCCTTTGTCGTTTCCACAATTACTTAATTGGGCACCCCAATTAGCAAGATGATTGCTCGTCAGACCCATAGAGAAGTGCCAATGTAAACACGGTGGAGGGTTAGTTACTGAGATTAGTTGGTTAACGTTAGGGAAAGATCACAGTTCAAAGAAACTAGTGTTTCCCGTTCAGATAACTAGTTGGGCTTCAACTAAACAGACCAGGACATCAGATGGATATTTCCACGATCAGATGGCGATGTGATCAAACCTCAAAGAGCGTTTCCTTTTGAGATAAGACAACGGAACAACAAGAGTTTGTAATTACAACCCCGGGAGATGGAAGGTTTGCTTCTCTCTCAGCACCTCCAGATATTCTTCACCCTCGACCTGTTTTGTATCAACCAATGACAGCGAGCAGCGTCTTATGTAACACGGCATTCAAACCTGACTTCATTACAGACAGCAGCTGATGATCAAGAAGTTTCAGCGTGTTGTTATAAGCGTTGGAAGATCATATCGGGATCTTTTCCACCTTTGACCTTGATTAATACTCACAGGGCGCAGAGAAGCTTCAGCGTCGTCATAGCTTCCTCTTCGTATTGCTGCAGTTCCACCATACGGAGAGTCCATGCTGCTGTTTTCTCAAGTCAACCCCCTGCTGTTCTGCACTCTAGTTTGTGTTTTCACTCTGGGAAGCAAAGAGGAAGTCCCAGTTCGAGGGCTTTGCTGTGAGCGAGCTGCAGAATGACGCCCACTGTCCTGCAGAATGGCTTCTTCTTCTTCTTCTTCTTCTAACTGGTGCTAATGAGGGCTGTAACAATGGGAGCTCAGCTGGCACACAAAACAGAGAGAGGAGAAAGGGGAGGGTGGGGGGGTGTTTTTGTGCCTGACCTGGACCCTGCAGTGCCAGCCTGATCCAAGTCACCAACCTCCCTCCCTCCTCACACTGTACCCGTCCATCTCTCCATCACAGCCTGTCCTGTTCCGCTCCAGTAAGGGCAGCTTCCTGCTATAATGAGATCGCTGTGCTGTCCTATCAGGCCCTGCCGCCTCGTCCCCATTTCCAGACTAACGAGGGTGAGATCCCGTGACAGCCAATGCCTTCGAAAAACAGGGTCTCACGGATCCCCCCCATCCCGTTTGGCATACATGATTATGTGCACGCACACACACACACACACACACATGGTACAGATGTACTTTTATTGTTTGAAACACATTTCTCTCTGCTTAACTTGTGGCAAACACTGGACACTAGACACTAGACAGTCAGGGAGCAACGGTTTGTCTAATGGAGTAAAGTGGCACACCACGAAAGAAATGAAAGAATCTTTGACCCAGCACGACCAATCACAGCAACCGACTCTCGGGCACACCTCCACAACTACTTCACACGATATGAGCAGATCCAAAACACAGAAAATATAAAGGTATTATCATCGAAAATGCACTTAAAGTATCAAAAATAGAAGGAAAATGGCCTTAAAGTATCAAAAATAGAAGTAAAATGCGGAAAATGGCCTTAAAGTATTAAAAAATAGAAGGAAAATGCGGAAAATGGCCTTAAAGTATCAAAAATAGAAGGAAAATGCGAAAAATGGCCTTAAAGTATCAAAAATAGAAGGAAAATGCCCTTAAAGTATCAAAAATAGAAGGAAAATGGCCTTAAAGTATCAAAAATAGAAGTAAAATGCGGAAAATGGCCTTAAAGTATCAAAAATAGAAGGAAAATGGCCTTAAAGTATCAAAAATAGAAGGAAAATGCCCCTAAAGTATCAAAAATAGAAGGAAAATGCGGAAAATGGCCTTAAAGTATCAAAAATAAAAGGAAAATGCGGAAAATGGCCTTAAAGTATCAAAAATAGAAGGAAAATGCCCCTAAAGTATCAAAAATAGAAGGAAAATGCGGAAAATGGCCTTAAAGTATCAAAGATAAAAGGAAAATGGCCTTAAAGTATCAAAGATAGAAGGAAAATGGCCCTAAAGTATCAAAGATAGAAGGAAAATGGCCTTAAAGTATCAAAAATAGAAGGAAAATGCGGAAAATGGCCTTAAAGTATCAAAAATAGAAGGAAAATGCGGAAAATGGCCTTAAAGTATCAAAAATAGAAGGAAAATGGCCCCTTATTATATTACATTTTACATTAGGGCCCCTTAAAGGGTCACAAAATAAATGTGGGGGTTGTGAGGTGACTAATGAGGTAAGAACAAAACAAAAGTTTAAATAGATTTTGTGGACTTTTATCTGCTCTTTACTGTTTTGTGCTGTATTGTTGTATTGTATTGTATTTGTGCTCTAGACTTAACAAGAAAACAACTGGTTTGATCTTTAAAAGTTAAGTTTGTTTATATCAGTATATAATCACCTGAAAATAATGATTATCACCTTATAATGAACCTTTTATATCTACAGCAGCCCAGAATGGACAAACCAAACACACACCGGTAGTAATGCTACTAAATAGTATGTTTAGTTTGTTTTTGTCAAATCTGGAAAATAACCGGTGACTGTATTTGTCTGAAATGTAGCTGTACGTGCAAATATTCGAGTTAAGTGCTGTACTTGAGGGTGAAGGCAGTAAAATGTTTGCACATCATAGTGTGTGTGTACAGTCACGAGTTCTTCTGCATATATGTGAAATGTTAATAACATTTATGTTATACAGAGACTTTTGTGGCTCCGGGCAGAGAGAGGTGTTAAATGTAACAACACATGAAGATCACGAGTCATCGTCACAAGCTCGAGAGCTGCTGTTAAATGAATAAATAAAAAACCTCATGGTGAGATTATTTTACGAATCTATTGCAGAACCGCAGAAAAAAACTCAACTGATATTTTATATATCGGTTATTTTTTTTGCAATAATGAGCTTTAATTGGAGAATATGCAGCACTAACCTCAGTGGCAACTTCTCTCTGAGTACATCCTATTGGCCTTGCACTGTGCAGGTACTGACGATGGATTGTTAGGTGTTGGTCTTGGTCTCGTGATGAAGACGACTGTTTAAATACAAACTGTCACTGAACCAGAACATGCATGAAACGGATGTGGAGTTATTTAAACAAAATAAAACTTGAAACAGATATTTTATGTGGCAGATGGTAACGTCGTCGTAGATTTGAGCATCTGGACCTCAGACAAATGGAAATGATCGGTGGATGATTAATAACAGGAGAGAAATGTTGATTTATTTCTGCTGTTCTAATTAAATGCAAACATGTGAGGAGGAAAACACAACGTAGATCCATTTATTCAAACTTCCCTAAGTCTTGGTGTCATTTACTTTTTTTATCGTCATCACCCAGAGCACAAAATCAACTTCCTCTTTCTATAAACACACACTGGAAAGATAAAAACAAAACTCCACGCGGCGGAAAAAGGGAAGTTATGACGCTCCACATTTATTCTTATATGCAATATGACGATGCTGATTTAGAGGTGACGACGGATTTCACACGTAATCGTCACTGACGACCCAAGAGGAATGTTAGAGCGACACGTTGACACGTTGATTAAGTGATGTAGACCACAGGGGGCCCAATCTCAGGATAATGAGGCGTCATTAAGCCCAGCAGCACCAGCAGAACACAAAGCCAACCGTCTTCCTAATGGCTTTATAATCATGAATGTTTTTGTGCTTCATTTTACGACCTGCAGGGAGAGTGTTGCAGGACAGATGACACATTAATGTCATGTACATTAAACCCTGGAGATCTATAATAACCTTAAAATGTCTCGGATTGCTATTGTGGAGAACAGGGAAAGTATAGAAAATGGCTGATGGTGGAGACCAAAAACAGAGCTAAAAGGGAACTTTCTTTAAGAACTGAATTCTGCTGAAACATATAAACACTTGCGTCCAATAACTGGATGGAAACAAGTACCAATATTAAAAGATAATAAGTCGTAGCAGTTATTTTCCCCAAACAGCCTAACAGGAAAGTAATATATTCATATGTACTGATGAGGATAAGCAGTTACAGACAATGGATGGATGGATGTTATGTTTACAGTGCGTTCCACTAATACAATACTTTGACTTGTCTCCAGATCGTGGTTAATACCTGCGTGTACATACACATGCTCCTTCTTTTTCATAGATTTGGTTTAACCAACATAACTTTGACACCAGACGGAATTAACTCGACAGTTATTTCATGGATTGGCATGAATGCTGACTTTCTTTCTGCCGATCCAGGCCCTGGACAACTCGCCGACGTGTGTCGATGGTTGACCCCGCCTCCTCCAGAACCCGGGAACCGGCCATCACACAACTGTATTTTCATATTGGGACACTACACACAAATATGAACCTGGGACGAGACGGCAGTAACAATTAAATCACTAAGCTAAAATAAAGTTGTGTTTGGTTTTGTCTTTGCCATTTCGCACACCTGTCAAGACATCACACACACATTAACCTGTTGTACGTCACGGCCAAGTGGCAATCGTTAGCACTGGGAAATGAAGGCAATGCGGAAGTACTAAAAACTCATGATCATCTTTGCTGATATTTATATTAACTGGGAGGTGGAAGAAGAAGTACAGCCAACCAGAGATGGGAAACATCAAAGTACAAATACTTTGTTACTGTACTTAACTAGAATTTTCGGGTATCTATACTTAACTTCACTATTTATTTTTGTGCCAACTTTTGACTTTTACTTCTTACATTTTAGCACAAGTATCCATACTTTCTACTCCCTACATTTTCAAATCAGGGTCATTACTCTTGCGTTTAGATGGTGATGCCATGCAGACAATGTGATTTATTGGATTATGCTTAGAAACGTATGTAAACACACAATGATGAGACAACCCTATTGGTGCGTTTGTCTTCACGTGCACGAGACGATGAACATGAATAGAAAAATCAGGCGGGCAACTCATTGGAAGGAACTAAAATTGTTTGTGATGGCGGCACCAGGTCAGAGAAATGTGTGGGAAAGCGAGCGAGTTCAGTCAATACTTCAACTTTTACTAGAGTCTTTTTAAACACAGGTATCTGTACTTGTACTTGAGTAAATAATGTGTGTACTTTTGACACCCCTACAGCCAACATGGCAGCGTTTCCGCTTTGGAAACCTACAGACGTCATTGGTCATTGCTTAAACTCGTATGTTGGGGCATGTGTTTGACTGCGAGCTTTGCACCTTTCTAGGGTCTTTGACGTCAAGACTCAACTTTTTGCTTTGAATCCTCCGATTCAGAAAGCCTCTAATGATTATGTCACCGATGGGAAGTTCAGTGTCTCTATTTCATCTATTTGAACTAACCACACCAGCTCCAGTGACGTCCTATCAGCGAGGAACATTCAGACCATCAGACAGCACTTTAGTCTTCTTTAGAAAAGTTAATGGTTTCCATCCAGTTGTCAAAAACGGTCAGTGGAGTGATGTTTTCATTAAGGGTTTGTCTCGGCTGTCAGACTGTGTATTCATTTTATGCCATTTCACATATTCTCTTTTTAATGGATCTCTCTCAGAGACGCGTTTCCATTATTCTAGAGGTGTGTGTGTCAATTCAGCTTCCACAGATTGATCCGACACACCGAGAGCACCTCGGTTATTAAGGTTAAATAACAGATGAAACCCTGCAGCAGAATTCATGCAGCGCGGCATGTGAGCGTGTTCTTTTTTTGTTTTTCAGCTGCCCTCATCAATGCAGCCCATTGTCAGGAGGTTACATAATCTCAGGTTACATAAACAAAACCTCACTACAACTCATTCCAGGAGCAGTCTCAATCAACGCCGAGATATCGTCACTTTATGGTAACCGATTATTTACATGTGAAGCAGACACGGAGAGACATAATCAGCCATATTTTTCATTTGTGTTTGACCCAGATAGATAAGCTCCTGATTTGCATCATAATGGCAACAGAGGCAGCTTCAGCATCTCATTTGTTATACACACAATGTAAACACAAACAATTTTTCCACCTCGAGTCTGTTTACATCTGTCATTACAGCTGTGGGCTCTGTTGTCATGATGCTCTCCACCTCCTCCTGGGAGATTTGCACGTTAACAGCAGCTCACCATGCACGAAATGAAACTAATAAATAAATAATAAATAATAAAAGAAATACATGTCTACAGTGTCACATTTGATGCCATCTGCACTCCTCTGCTAAATGCTGTGACGCATTCATTGTCTTCAGCCTAATTTAATTGTATATATATATATATATATTTATCTCTATTTCTATTTCTTATTTCTATTATTTTTTACTTTTACATAGTTTTCTATTTTGTAAAGATCTTCCACGCAGCACAGGTTTCATTTCTCTTGTTTAATTTCTCTGTACGTGCTTAATTTCTTTGCACATATTAAGTTTAACTTCTTAGCACAGGTTTAATTTAAATGCTGATTTATATTGTAGGTTAAGCACATAGGTATATTGAGGTTGCAGTTTGCAGTAGTGTTAAACCGGACTGCATTATATTTAAAGATATAATCTCAATGTCCTGTACAACAACAGCACACGCTAACGCCTCAATAATGTAACATAAAGTACAAATATTACCTCTAAAAACAAAAACGGAAACATTATAAGCTTCCAGTGAATGACACCTTTAATAAACATCTTAATTTTAAACCGATTGAACGACAAATTAAATCATATCCATAAACTAAGCTGTCAGGAGTGAACGACCCTCAGTCATCCACTCACACAAACACTAATCTGCTGCCACAGTGGAGCACGAGGAGCTCGTTAAACAGAGCAAATGAATCGCTCCCTCATGAACATGCATGAAGCTGTTAAATCATGCCGAGGACTGAGAAATGAAGCTGATTGTGATCCTGTGAACTGTTTATTATTTTCAGTTAAGTCGGACACAATCGAGTTTTTTTATTTAAATTTTTATATATATACGTCTTCTGCTTTAGTGTCTGCACATTATAAAAACACATTTTAATATCAGAAGAGACGTCTGAGTGTTGAAGTGTGAAAAATAAAGTTTCTCAAGCTGCTTCAAGAAGAAAACACAACTCACAAAATATTTAAACTCACGAAGAAACACGTCAAAGAATCCAAAATATCGTGAAAATACAGGTAAATAAATTCAGATCAAAACATCAGACAAAATATTATAATGTCTATGTGTGATATTAATATATCAATGTCTGTGTCTATGTGTCACTAATATAAATACAGTTTATGGTGTAAATGTTTTCAGCACGTTGCAACGAACACAGGACGAGTTTCTTTGTGTTCGGTAAAAAAACACGATGACAGAATTTAGAGCGATGTTTCTACACTTTCACATTTTAGAGCGTTTTAAAAAAGTAGAACTTCTAAAAATGACATTTAATGACATATCAATTCTGCATAAACCTGATGAAAATATTGCAAAACAGGTGTTTATCTGAGGAAGAGAGTTTGTCGTTCACATCATCAGGGATAGATGGCAGAGATGGGACAGATTGCAATGTTTGCCAATCACAGCGTCCACGCTCTTAATCCTGCATAACTTTAAGCCTTAATATAACCTGAACAGGTGAGTTGTATATAAATTCACCCTCAGTACAGTTGTCATGAACGGGGAAATTAGCTACAGAGACCAAAACTGTTCTTTGTACCAGGCTGTAAACATGTTTATTTCTGCTGTGAAACATGGGGACTTATGGAGACTGACTCACTTCTGGAGCCAGCCTCAAGTGGACGTTTGAGGAACTGCAGTTTTTGGCTTCACAGTCTCAGAGTTGTTGCTTATGTTTGGCATAACTTAGAAGTTGAGCGCTCTACTCGCTGTAACATGAACGCAGCAGAACACCGGCATGCAAATAAGCTCATGAGTAATTTCTACCTGAAACCAGAGGATCACCAGAGTTGATTCATCCTGAGATAAAGATAAAAGTCTGAATCAGTTGTTAAGACACCAGAAAAACCAGAAACGTGAACCGTGATCGAGGAAAAGTCACCCGATCACCAGAGTGAGAGCGAGCAGACCTTCATGAAATTCAGCCGTATTGACTTTAATCAGCGCCTGTGTTTGACAAACACAAACATCCTGTGAGAGAAAGGTCGGCGTGATCCTGCGGCAGCACCTGTGATTTGTGGTACAGGTAGAATATTTATAGAAAAGACATCATGTAACACAGAGTATATTTATATTCCGACGATGTTTGCATGTATAGGAACACTGACACAGGACTGACTTGCTCCTTAATTAAATTCGTGACAACAAAGGAGAAGCTTTGATATTCGTCTATACCACTACTAGAGGAGCTACCCAACCAAAGCTTGGGTGATCTTCTGGAATCTGTCCAGGCTTCAAACTGTGTCTGAACATTGTTTACAGATCATCTTTTGGTTGTTGGCTGCCTTAAATCGTACGTCTGACCTGTCCGTGTATTAACAGTGATGGACAGACTTCATATAGACACAGGTTGGGAGGTTTTGGCGGGCTTCTTCTCAGAGAGGGTGGGTGTGCGCGATGACGACCCCCAGCAGTTGTACACTGGCTTGCCTTGGACGCGGTTGCCGTTGCCGTGCGTTGCTTTGTCTTTGCTCTCGCTCTCGCTCTTGCTGCTGGTTTTGTCCTGATACAAAACAGCGTTCTTCTTTTGGATGCAGCCTCTCTCCTGGAGCTGGATGTGGATGGGATACGGGGCTTGGCGTTCCGAGGCGATGTGGGTGCCCACTCGATTTCCTCCCAGCTTGGGCCATAAAGACCAAAGCAGGCAGCGAAGCTCCTGCTGGAAAGTCTTGTTGAAGTAGAAGTAGATGAACGGGTTGTAGACGTGGGAGCTTTTGGCGAAGAGGGCGGGAAAGACAAAGCCCTCGGGAGCCATGTACCAGTTCCCCTTGTGGAAAATGAAGAGGAAGGACACGACGGAGTACGGAGCCCAGGCGATCACAAAACCAAGGCTGATGCAGAAAAACATCTGGGAGAGGAAGTAAGAAGTTATGGATTAGTCATGAAGAGACGAGGGAAGAAAGGGGAAGGAGAGGGTCCGATGATAAGGTGGAGGGAAAGGCTGAGGTGAGGCGGAGATGGTTGGTGGAGAACAGGTAAATGGCAGGAGGTGATGATGGTGGTGAAGCTGAGCAGAAGGAGGATCAGAGGTTAGAAACGGGCTATGAAACCAACGGGAAACACAAAGAACAAGAGTTAAGGAGGTCCGAACGTAGACTACCACAGTAGCTGAACAAGGATCGGACAAGGCGTCGGAGGAAAGCCAGCTGAGGTAATGAACTGATGGAGCTTCATTCGTCCACAACCACAACACACGAACACAGAAACTAAGTAAACACAAGAAACACAAGGATGGGGAAACAAGGCACTGCCATCGTGACACAGTTAATGAATCATTTCTTATGATGCACCCTAGTAACAGAGGAGTTTAGTCACGTAAAGCATGTTTCTTAAGAGACTATTTTTGTGGTCATGTGGTCTAGAAAATCCATTTCTCTTTCAGTCATGTGATCAATGACAGCATCAGTCACATGTTTAGCAGCCGTTTTGTTTCATAGCTCTAACTCGTCTTCAGCTGAAGCTTTCGATGTACAATGAATCCAAAATGTTTCTCTTATGTTTGTTTTCTTTCTACTTAAAGTCAAAAGGCAATCATTCAAAATATATTAAATATGTTGGAAAATAGTTGTTGAAAACACTTTGAGTTAGAGGTTTAAATTGTTTTTCACCAGTTTTCAGTCTCAGGATTTTGTGGGCGGTCCTTAAAGGGTGGCTCGATGACACGCCGAGGCCACTCCTGACCCTTGTCGATATCTTTAATCGTTCAAATTTGGCTGGTTGGTTAATAACACTTTCTTCTTTTGGTCTGACAAACTCAGAACACATATTTATTCTTACTTTACACTGACTTTAAATTCTCTGAAACACATTCAAATAACAAAACACATGTGACTGGTGACGTAAACATCGAAATAAGTTGGGAACTGCTTTTATTTATTAATTGTTATACTCCCTGCCCAGTGTATCTCCTGTCCACGATTCTTTAGATAATTAATTATTGTTCACTAGTCGTGGTTTTAGGAGGTAGAGCGGATCGTCCACTAATCAGGTGATCGGCGGTTCGATCCCCGACGCCTCAGGTCTGTAAACCTAGATTGTTCCATTGCTATCGGTGTGTGAATGCGTATGGAAACTGAAGAGCAGATGTTGATGAATGGGTGAATGAGACGTGTAGAGTAAAAGAGCAGTTGGGAGACTAGAAAAAATAGTTATAGTCCATCTGACTCATCAGAGCTCTCAAATGATACCTTAGTGGTACATTATATTTAATTTTAGAGCAGAACCAGAAGCCAGCTCCCCCTGAAATCCTTTAATACTAAAGAAAATGGTAGAGTGCGACAAAAGTTAGTGCAGCAGTAAGTACTCAGATAGAAAGGGGGAGAGGAGGTTTTCTCTGAGGAGCTGGAGGTCTTCAGGAGGTTTTTCAAAGGTAGAGAGGGGACGCCCCTGATCTGGTAGAAGCTGGTAGGACGTACGAGAGGTAACATGTCTGTATGGATTTAAAGTTAATGTGGGCTGCTACAGGTAGCCAGTGGAGCTTGATGAGCAGCAGGGTAAGGTGACCTGTTGGGTTGATTTGGACTCAGTAGACTGCGAGGACATTTGATGTTCTAGTACGCCACATATTGGGGTTACATCTTGAGGTCAGTGTAGGGATAGTGTTCAATCTCAGATTGTTATGGAGACGCTGAGATGCAGAGCAGCTGCCTCACTCTCAGATAGGTTCATAACGTAGAAACCGTTAAGCTTTCAGCGTGAGACATGTTGGATTTCTGTGAATCCTTGAAGAAGGTGCGTGACGGCACCTTGTGACTTGACTTGGACTTGCCCTACAAGCTGTTTTTACATCTTTTGGGGGGAAAGTCCATGTCAAGTCTTGTCTTCAACAAAGTCTCCCATCAACTCACTCAAACATTTTCAAGGTAAAAACTTGAGGTGCCATAACAGAAACACCAAGCTCACCATGGAGAGTCTTCTCTCAGCGTGCCGCAGGTTGTTGCGGATGCCTCTTGCGGACAGCGAGTAGGTGAAGCGAGACACCTTGCGTAGAATCAGACACTGGGACACCACGATGAGGACGACGGGAATCAGTGTGAAGCAGGCGAAGGAGCAGATGACGTAGAAGGCGTCCTTGGCCGAGGTATGATAACCCCTCCAGGCGATGGTGCAGGACAGTCCGTAAGGCTCGGGGACGTACTCGCCCCAGCCGAACAGAGGGAAACTGGACCACACTGCAGCCATGAGCCAGATGGCGCAGCAGGCTATCCGGATGTTTGCGCCCTCCAGCCACACAGCTGTAACGAGAAACATCGATCAAGTAATGGTGTGAGCTAAGCCGGTGTCGTGCCAGAACAGGAGCTGGACATATAGATCATACAAATACATGTGTACAGCTGTAAAAAAGCTGAAAGTGGTTGATCTAAATCACAAAAATATCAATTTCCGTGCAGTGTTTCTCTAAATTAGGTGTGATTAAGTTACCTACAATGATCATGTGTTGAAAACTAAAAGCCTGTTGTATGTCTCTTGTCCTCACCGTAAACCAAACTGTAGCACGTCTTCAGGTAGCGGGTGACGCTGATGGCGGCGATGGTGAACATGCCGCACAGGCCGAAGACGTAGCAGCCGAGGCCGTAGTAAACGCAGGTGATGTTTTCTCCGAGCCACGCGTGGTTGAAGGACGACAGGATGGAGAGCGGGTAGAAGCAGATGCAGCAGAGGAGGTCGACCACGGCCAGGTTGACGCACAGCAGCTCAGAGCTCATCATCTTCTTCCTCCTGCGGTAACAGATCACCAGAACCAGCCCGTTGCCCAGGACAGAGAGCACAGCTGGACGGCGTGGGCAGAAGATATCAGTCATTAAAACACAGATCTGCAGCTCATTATTGGCTCTGCTGCTGCTGCATTTTAGCATCTTTCAGCTCGATTGCAACATGTTTTGATGCTGTTACACCACGTGTTATTAATCTGTTTGCAAACACTGAACAGTGTCAGGCAAAAATGAAGTAGCTGGTGAACATGGTGGAGCATTTATCAGCTATAGAGACAGAAAAAAACTAATTGACATTCATCAGGTGAACAGAAACAACTTAAGACGTGATCGTGTGTCCGTGTTACGGATTAATCTGCAACAGCATCTGCATTAACGATGAAAACAAAACAAATTACTGTGATGCTGCAAGATGAACATCACGTAGAAATCTGAAGTGTGTTTGTTTGTTTGTTAGATTCAACATTTTCTATCATTAAAACACATTTAAAGGATGATGCAGCCTCAGGTGGAGGAACAGTGCTGAACAGATTTATTAAGACAACCACCCAAAGTAAAGTCGAAGCCACAGCTAATTAACAAAATCATTTTTCATGTTTCTGTGATGGTTAATACGCCAATATGTAGAAAAAAATAGTTTTTATTTCTTGATTAAGATGAAAAATGATAATTATTTTCTTGCATTCCTGAACAGAAAAATGAGTTTTATAATCCAGCATACTTTCTAAATTGTGTATTTAGAGAATAATTTTGATTCAAACATCATTTGCAACAAGCAGACGTGCATTTAGTTTTAGCATCACAACAACAACAACAACCTTTAAGATGTTTAAAGAACAGAAGTGCACTCACCGACCGAGAGGATGGTCAGCCCGACACATATGTCAGCAGCGGGGGTCAGTTTGGAGGTGAACGCAGAGGCGGTCCGGTTTTCATCAGAGGAGTTCAGAGGCATCGAGTGGAGCTGCTCGTCTCTGCTGCTGCTGCTGCTGAGGATACAGAAAACAAACCCTCCACTCATCTCACAGCGGCATGAATGTTCATGTGCAGCCCCTCGAACCGCGGACGCTCACTTTTATTTATGCGAGGCGGGATGTGTCGCCATGGTAACGGGCAGCAAGCATCTGTGATTAAATGCAGGAAAGGATCAACTGGAAAAAGGTGCGACTGCCCCTCAGGTATTTAATGTGGAGTCCCAATTTTTTACAACATTACATGTTTTTGTTTTTTTTGATGGATAGATGAATTTCTCATTCTTAAACAATGAGTTTTAGTTTGAACATGCAGGAATTGCAACAAATATTTTCTTTACAGACCAGAAAACTAAACAAAGACTTAAATAAATACAGCAAAAAATAATAAATACTCCTCATATACTTCATATGAAGCCCAGGGAGGGATACGTAAATACGTAAATTGTTCCCTAAAATTATAAATCCTGACTTGTACATTCAAGATAAATACTTATCCCCCACCCTCATTAAGCTGAAACCTCAAAGATCCTCGACCCTGTGAAAAGACACAAGGAGCTTCACAATGAATGAATAATGACTGGTATGTAGCTGCTTTCAGTTTCAGTATCCTGGTGATTGTTCGTGGCATCTCGTCATCACGGTGTTTGTCAGAAACAAGGAGGTGCAGCACGATGGAGCTGTCAGTGGAATATATTAAGACATTTGACAGAGGCTACAAACTGTGAGACAATTGGGTCAGATCATCTCTAAAAAACTACATCCACTGTGGAGTGTTTCCAGTCTGTGGTCAGTTAGGATGTCATCTGTGTAAGATCACATCCTAACTGACCACTGGGATGTCATCCCGTCTCGGTAATTGGTTTAGTCTCATACATTTTTAAAACATCATGTGGAGCAACGAGCACAGAGTTTGTGTAACAGAATTAATCGTGTTTTTCTCTGGAGGCTTTTAATATGCAGTTGACCTGTGCGCCCTGTGTTTCAGTGCAGAAGAACATCACAATGTTTTGATTCTTTACACTTCTTTACTACATTTATTCAATCATATTTGCTGCTTATTTTTCAAAATAAGAGTCTAAATTAATAACATAAGCTAATAAAATGCAAAAAAGATTAAACCAGCTGTGTTCAAACTTTTTGACTTGTATCTGGTTGGAGTCTCAACACATCACAGACGCCCATGACTCGTTGGTGCTGAAGAATAAACTCTTGCACCACCACCACCACCTGTTGAGCTCCATAATGTACTACAACGCAACGACGACGACGACCCACTGATGACAGAGAGAAAAGAAAGAAAGACACTAATGTTCACGCTTCGAGTAGAAAGATAAAGTTGACTTTATTTGATGGTGAAACCTAAATAAGATCTGCGATTACAAAACAGGTTCCCCCACGTGGGATTTTTTTTTTTTTTTTTTTTTTTTTAATCTTATTTTAACGTCACAGAGGTTGGAATGCTGACAGAAAGGCATCAGAAGAGACTGGACCTAAAAACAAAAAAACAAAAAACTCAAAAGTAAAAGAGAGAGCAGACACTCGGGGTTCAGAGGAAACACCATCCAATGATTTTTTAAAGGTTGTTCTCGATGATCTACGGCGTCAGATTCATGAACACATCTATCAACTCCCACCAAAACGTCAGAAAACCGGAAAATAAAAAGCAAACGTGAGGTTATTAATAAAGTCTGGACTGGAGGAGGAGTGAACAGGCATTAATGGTTTAAGATTAACTTGTAAAAACAGGTGAGAGTTTCTCAGGTGTTAATTTTTACTTGATATCACTGTGTTTGAATATAAAACAATACACTAAAGAAATCAGCCTCTTGTTGGTTGTAAAATATCAGATAAGACAAATCTATGTTCAATCTAATCGCTGACTGCACAGAAACAACAGACTGTACATCTGATCTTTAAATTTGAGTGGCATTTCCCTTTAAGTAGCCTCCAAAACCAACATATACACACACATACTATATATATACATACATATATATACATATATGTATATATACACACACACGTCTTAATCCGCCTGCGAAATGACACATTCAAAAATATTTTTGCCTTCTCGATACTCTGGAAAAATATAGTACTGTAGGTTTTTTCTTTAAGCCTTTAAAAAGTTTTTGGAAAATTATTCGAGAGTTAAATAAGAAAGCTACATCCAGCAGCTGCTTAGCATAGCTTAGCATAAAGACTGGATACAAAGGGAAACTGCTAGCCTTGGCTCCGTCCAAAAACAGAATCTTAAGATCATTTTTTTTTTGGGTTTGTTTCATCGGTACAAGCATCCAAATGTGGGAACGATTCAGAAATAATGAACTAAAGTTATGACAGGACAGTCTTGTGTTGATGTAACAGATCGATACGCTGCAGTCAGAGTCTCTGCAGAGTAAAATTTAAATTATTTCAGGTTAACGGAAGAAAAAACGGCGTCGAGCAGGAACGTTGACCAACGCGGCACCTCGCTGGATTATCTTTAAGACAGAGTCAGGCTAGCTGTTTCCCTCCGTTTCCAGTCTTTATGCTAAGCTAAGCTACCCAGCTCAGCGGGAGGTCGTGTAAAAAATGTTCTCATCCAACTCTCGGAAACTCCTCCACCAAAAAAAAAAGCTGAACCACTCCTTCTTCCGTCTTTGAAAGCCCTGATCAACACTTCAGAGTAAATCATCTTTAGTTGTTGTTGTTGTGTGTTAACAACTTTTAAGCTTCACGATTTATTTTTTCACCCGGATACAAAAATATTTACCAACACCTGAAAACACAAAAATAATCTGACAAATATGACGTTTTACTTTTTATCTTCATCGTCCCAGCTCGGAGCGGCTTGCAGAGATTATCAGTCCATATCTGGGATTATTTTTCTTATTATATTTTTTTGGCCATGCGTCTCTCCAGCCGGGGAGATCGTGTAGCTCCTCCTGATAACAGCCCTTTTCTATACAATGATGAACACTAAACATCTAGTCGTGGATCTGGTCCCATCTGCCGCCCCCCCCTCCCTCCAAAAAAAAAAAAAAAACTCCCAAAAGTCTGGATTCCCTTCTTCCTCACGGTCTGCACCCGATGTTGGCAGCAACAAGGAAAAGCACATTAAAAAACAGACATCTTTAAATAGCTGTTCAGCTTGTCTAAGTGCAGCACAATCAGAAACATTAAATTCAAGTCATTATGTTCTCCCGTCCCGTGTATCATACAATATAACAAAAAAAAATCATTTTCAGTTAAGAAACTAAATGTGAAAGGATACATCTTTGATCAGACAAATAAACATTATACTGCAGCCACACTGTAACATCCAAAAATAGTCTTAAGTTGAAATATAGATTTTTTTTTTCTGCCAAAGAAACGCTGGCGTTCTAAGTCACTCTAAGTAGATTTTAATATACTGCTGAGGTGTAATCTGTGGTTTTCTTTTTCCGCCTCCGTTAATCCTCTCCTGACAGTCCCGAACACGTCAAACCGTCACGGAATTTAAAAAACAAACAAACTGACGTCCGGTGTCATTTGGCACATGTGGCGCTCTCGGCGGGCGCCGCGCTGACGTCGGGATCGTCGTTGTTTGTGGTGACGGTCAGAGCAGCGGCAGCAGCAGCGGCGGCAGCATCAGCGCTCTTGTCCTGGGCGTCAGTATTATTATTATTACTATTGTTGTTGTTGTTGTTGTTCTGGACACTCGGCAGACCGTGGCTGTTGTTCTGAACCAGAGTATTGTTGCTGAGCCTCAACTCCTCCAGCTTCTGCCACAGCTCGTCCCTCTCCTGCTCCTTCTTCTTCTCCCTGTGGAGACAGACGGACACTTCTATTCAGGGTTTGCACAAACAGAAAACAGGAAATCTGCTCTGACCCAAACCTGACAACCCTTTTTTTTAAATAGAACCGATCCGAAAGATCCCTGGCTTCTGTGAACCCATCCACAGACACCAGGGACTGCAATTCATACGAGATCTTATGCACAGACATGCGTCTGTGGAGCCGTGAGTTTGTCTGTGGATACAGTCGGTTGATTTCTGTCTTTAAGTCGCATGTGTCGCCACGTGTTTTCTTTTATAGTGTTTCTTTTTTATGTAGACGTCCTTGATAAAGTTTGTTTTAGAAATTGAAAAGTCAAAGAACAGCTGTCTGCTGTCAAACACAAACATCAGGTGTTCCTTCACGTGTGGAGCTCCTCGTAGAAAACACAACCTAGGAATGTTTGCACGCTCTCACGCTGTGAGTCATACGACCTCCTGTCCTCCGGTGCAGCGAGTGTTTTGTACGCAGAGTCTGTGACGGTGCATCGGTTTAAATTGTAACGTCACATTTAACATCACTGATTGCAGCGTCCTCTTGCCTGGGAACATTTTGTGGCTCGTATCGTCGGGTCACTTTGGATGTTTTATTACTCGTAGCTTCAGAAAAAGACGCATTTGCCCACCGGACGAAAATCCAATCTCAAATTGACTGGACGCGATAAAGAAAGACACACACCTGCTTGAGTAATAGCGCCTGTCAGAGTAAGAACCTCTTCCATCTATTCGATCAGACACATCCCGGCAGCACTTTTTATTCTCTCACACCGGCTGATGAGACGAAAAGCTCGATGTGGGAGTGTGTGTCACTCACCGTTGCCGGTCTGCTTTATAGGAGGAGGTCAGCTCGTCGAACAGCGTGCAGTTCATCTCCATCAGCGTCTTCAGCACGTTGTAGACGAGAGCCACGATCGTCCTGCGACACGAGAAACATTTCGAAGTGTCACTAAACAAACAACAATACACAGACTGACTATCTGTGAATGATTGATAAGTGATTCGGACAGTTTGGACCTCGCCGGACCGGAGTACTCACGGGTTCCAGTGCTCTTTGGAGATTCTGTACAGGCTGCCGAACATGATGGGGAGGATCTTGTCGATGTTCTCCTCGATCAAGCTGAGGATGTACTCGTTGTTCCAGAAGTAGAGCGCTCGCTCTGCTACCTGTGAGGACGAAGATCGTGCTGATTGGTGACAGACACCGCTCTGACTTCCTGAGTCGTGACAAAGGAAAGAACACCTCGAACTAATGTAGTCTGTCTGGATGCAGCGTTACAGTAGCTGCTCAGTGAAGTGAATCTGGATTGTTTGGCACCGGCCGAGCCGCTGACTTCCTGTTGAGCGCTCCACTACTACAACTTGATGACGATAATCAAAATCGTGTTCGGATCCAATGCACAGTTTAGCCTCTGTGCATCAGTATAAACAGAATATTATAATACTGTGGCCTGTGATGCATCACTGTGCAAACAGCATTTTAATGTTGTTGGCAGCACTACCTTGGCACCAGCTAACCTTTGATACTCGAAAAATCTCATCAGCTCAAATTCTTTTATAGAAAACGACGGGAATCTTTTACTGAAACAGTTTTTGTTTGTTTCTTTGTGAGCTGGTTCGAGTCTTTTAAAAACAACTGCTGCAGAGATGGTCTAACCAAATGTAGGACAAACATACAAGCACTCCTTTGTCTCTGCTGCCTTTGTCCCTGTTTTGTGGCACGTATTTAGTGTTCATGAACATTAGTTGTTTGTGTTTTTGCCCCTTGGAGATGATGAAGATACCTTGAAATGTGGTGGAATGGAAGAATAAAGCAAAATTAAATGGAGATAATAAAGTAAAAGAACCTTAAAATGACTCGCCACTGTAGTTCATTCGTAAATGCTCTTTCCGTTTTATGTATTTATGAATTTATTTTATTATCTAAGCAGCAGAAGCTGTTCGGATTGTTCGAGTGCACATGTGGACGTCCCTACGAAACTCCCGTCATCTCTGAATGAACGAACATTTACGACGTCATACCTGAAAGTGCGGATTGGCCACACATCTAGAGATCTGCTTGAAGAGCGGCTCCTGGATTTTCTTGAACTGCGTTGGCTCGATGACGTCGAGGATCTCCTCGATTTCACCCAGGAACATGACCTGATTTAGACGAGAGGAGCAAAACGTGAAGAGGAAAATCAACGTGAGGACGTCGTCGTTAACTGCTGGTTAGGTGTGAAGTGTATTTATAGACGCTGTACCTCTTTCTGGCTGCAGGTTTTAGGCCAAAACTTCAGCAGCCCACGAATCACCTGCACAAACAACACACAGAGAATTTCATGAGAATTTCTCTCCAGAAACCGTTTGCGTGGGCGGTTGCTGGCAAACCGGCTATAAATGTCTCTGCAGTGTAAGACTAATTTAGTGCTCGAAGCTTTCGGCTGTGAAGTGGGAGGAATGCTCAAGGAATGATTTGTTTAAATTGAAGTACCGGTTCAGTGAGTGTAGGATCCTTCTCCAGGAACTGGACCACACAGTAGGCCAGCTGGGGGACAGATAACAAAAAACAGTAAATGTACCCAAAAAATGCACCGAACAAACACTGCATCACACAGAATACACATATAACTATGTGTCTGGTGTGAGAATCTGCAGTTTTACTAGTTTCTGACAAACTCTAATAATCATTGAACCGGTGCAGGTCCACGTCTGAGCCACCAGGAGGCGCTACAGTACAGAGCTTACATCATAGCAGAGCTCTCCTGCAGAGACAAACATTAATATCTTATAACAGATGATGTAGTTAAGACAGTTTCTCCTACCTGTGCATGGAAAAGGGACAGCGCTTTAGCCGTGTGCAACGGGATGAGCACCTTCATGAGGAACTGCTTGTGCTCTGCCTTCAGAGGCAACGCGAACCCGTTGATGATGCTGTAAACGGAGAAAAAACAACAGGACGACGTGAGGACGACGAGGACAGCTGCACAAACTGAATACTGAGAGCACACGGTGAATAAATTCAGATTCTGAGGCGGGAAAGAGTTTAGAGAGAGTCTCAGCGAGTCGTTGGACACAGGTGACTTCCTCCACGAGTCTGTTTACAAGCTGCTGCAGAGCTACGAGGCTTCTGTCATACTGACGATCACGTCTTTTCAAAATCAACCTCAGTGACGCCAAATATCAGCGAAAGAAGTCAAAACGAATGTGAATATTTGGGACTGCCCACAACCTGCCGTGTTCACCGTCCTCTGCGTGTGTTGTGATGAAGTTTCGTTTACACGTGACCATGTGACGTCATTACTCACCTTCCCAGGATTTCCAGCAGCTCAGCAACTCCGTTGAAGTGCTCCATTTCATAAATAAACCTGCAACAACGACAGAAATTATTATTTTTAAGCTCATCACAGAAAACAGGCCACACATCTGACTCAAGCTGCTCCCTTTTAAATATCACTGCTCTGATTTGTCACATGATTCTTAAAACTCTCACGTCATGGCCTTTATATGAAGTCGATAAATCGTTAGTGGAATTTACTTTCATCTCTTAGTGATCCCTACATCATCAACCTGCTCTGTTTGCTAACCCGTTTCCTTCTAGCTGCGCTCCCGTGGTATGTAGAGACGGAGCCTGACAACTGTAGCACTATTTTTATTCCCGGTGACAGATGGTCAAAGTGGGTGCACCCGTTTTGCCACCTTGCCTGTTGGAAACGACATCAAGTGCCCCCCTGTCTCAATCATCTAGAGGCCATTGTAACGCGGCAACAGGAGGCGGCAGAATCCAAACACTGCTGTCGAGAATATCTGATGCCTCCATCTGAACGCTCTTCTTCTTCTTCTCCGTCTCCGTTTCAGGTTCGATGAGTCCGTTCGTGCCTCGTAACGAGATGGCTAAAATCTAAAAATCTGAGGCCGTCGTGCTTATAATGATTCTATGTTTCTGTGAATTCAACGGCCGGTCGTGCCTTGAATGTGAACAGAGTTAGAAAGTGCTTCAATGCTCCGTCAAAACAAATTACTGAACCTGCTTCTGATTTCTCAGTAAAAGCGCTTTTTGGCAAATAGTTCCAGGAATGATTGTGCCGCAGGAGCGAGGTGGAAACTAAAAATCCTTTAGACCCGTGAAGATTAGACCATCATCGTGTTTGTATTTATTGCTGCATAACTTGCAGAGGTAGAAAAATCATGTCTTCCTCTTTCGACCGCGTCCTACTCTCTCTGTTCTTTCACACTTTCTTTTTTTTTAAACAGGAAGGAAGCGGACATTGTAACCTCGTTGCAACCCTTTGTCCTGCTTGTTCCTAGTTGTTTGAATGAAGTCGATAGGCGATTGTTCCTGAATCTTTGGAAACGTCCTCGTCTAGAGAGAAAGGACTTCTTGGCACCCAGAGCTGTTGTACTAAATTTAGTGTCTGGCCGCTCTGGTTGGTCACAAATGGTTTTCGGCCCCTGGAAAAGGTTTCTGTGGGAACCTGCAACTGGACTTTTGGTGCCATCCTGAGGACACTTTATACTCGGATATCTCAGTGAGCTTGTGTGTCTATAAACCAGGGGCTACAAAGCGGCATAACTTTTTCAGCTTCCTATTTAAAACGGGCTGTTGACAGGTGAAAAATGAAAGGAAACAGGTGTTGGGATCTGGAGACTGAAGGTCATTTTTAAATTTGTTTTACCGTGAACAACTCAGACGTACTGTTGAAACAGTCGCATGTTTGTTCGTATGTTTTGATAAAGTCTCTCTGATGTCGACTTTACCTGGTTAAATAAAGGACGAGCATGTGACAGAACATCAAAACGCGACAACTCACTCACCGCAAGAAAATGTTGTTGATCTGCTTCCTGATGAAAGCCCGCAATCCCAGAAACTTCCCGTAAATCCGATGCAGGATGGTCTTGAGGAAGTCTCTCTCCCTCGGGTCCTCGCTGTCGAACAGCTCCAGCAGCTGGAAGGACGAACAGAGAAGGAGACAGACACGCTTTGGTCAGAGAGTGGAGAAGACGTTTGAGGGAAGTGCAGTTAAAAAAAACGAGCTGGCCTACAGGCCGAGGTGTCTGCGGAGAGGAAAGTAAACAAGCCACAGCTGATTTCCAGCAGGAACATTTTTGGATGATCTTAATGTTTGTGTCATCTCGACGGTGTCTCCAACCACACCTGTGTTTTCAGTCAGGTGTTCATTTTGAACCTTATTTATTGTGCATTAATCACTGCTGGTTCGCCTCGAGTGAAGATATTATTACAAACTACAGAGCCTACTACCAGGCCTGGCAGCCTGTGCAAATAAGCATGATTCAAGTCATGCCTTACCAGCTACTAACATCTTATATAACCATTATGAAGTGTGAGTCCCTGAATACACTGTCTTGTAAATAGATTTGAGGACTCTTGGCATTTAACGGCTATTTCCAGCAACATACGATGAGTCATCATTAGAATGCTGTTGTGCCGTCGGGTTCTGAAGGAACCTTTTTCAGCTCGTTTTTTTTATCTTCCACCAGCGTTACCGACTGCACCTCGGTGACAGCTGTCTATTTTTAAACCTGTCGTACATCCAGGAAAGGGTTTCATCATGGACACACGTCCTTCTCCTGCACTGCTGCACATGCATAAAAAACCCAGAGAGTTAAAAAACGATGCAACTCGTTTATTTCTCTGAGCTGCAGCTGAGCAGCGCGAATGTCGCAGCTGGAGCTCGATGGGTTTCAAGACATTTCATGTGTAGTTCATTCATCAGTAAAACATGTCGCCTGATACATGACAACAAAATGATGTAGAGGAAATGTTTGAACAGTGTCACTACAATAAAGTTATAACTGAAACATTTAAGGCAGCCACATCAGGAAGATTTATGTTATGGGTTACCACTGATGGGACGCAACCTTCCTGTGGTGGTGCTTGAAGGAATCTCTTATAAATTTGATTGAATTAATTCATATTAAACCATCTACGACATTTTGAAATGAAAGAATCAGAACTGTTTATTTATATATATTTTTGTTTATTACATATTTACTGTAATGTTCTGTTTCGGTATCGCTCTGATATGTATTCACGTTCATGACATTAAACAATAAAATGTGACGGCAACATAAGTAAGTGAAGGTAAAATGAACCAGCTCTGGTACTTCAACAGTCAACTATAAATAAGAGTCTCAATAAGAATAAACTACTTGTTTTTAAAACTGTTCATGCAGCGTACCACCTCAGAAAATAAAAATTACCACCATCATGACATGTTAAGATACAGTTGACCGTGTTTGGTTACAGACAGTTCACAGTGGAGGTTTATTCTTGATGAGATTATCATTTATCGTTATCTGCTGTTGAACATTCAGCTAATGTGGTGAACATGGTGTCCTCCTGATCCACACTTTGGAGCATTTCATTTCACCTCCACTCACCATGTTTCTGTCACATTTTCAGCTCGTATCTAATCATGGATGCACGAGCGCTACATCATCATCAGGTTGATACTGAAACAGAGTTCTCCAAGTACCAACAGTGGTTACACGAACCACAGTTTGAGAACCAGTGGTAGGAAAAGTTTGAAAAACATCGACCTGTCCACGTGTGTCATGCACTACTTTAATAAATATTGTATTTTTCCCATCAAAAGGATTAACCGACATTTACTCAAATTTAAAATATCTTGATGTATGTATCCTGATATAATGATGAAAATGTATTTATTTATGACCTCCATCAAAAATCAGGAACGCTGTTTCCACCTTTTTGTTTGAGTTATTTATCACAGCACAAATGTCAAACCCTTTTTGGTCACAGCCTGTAAAATGTGAGGATTAGCTGCGTGCGCCTGTTTTCTATCACTGTAAAATAAATATCTATGTGTCACGGACTCTTATTCTGACACATGAAGCATTTTGAAGACATCGCCTCCGGTTCTGGGAACTCGTGATGGCTTTTCACTGTTTTCTGACATCTTACAGTATCGGGCCCGAACGGATCGCCTGGTGAAGGTGATACATGGACGAGGAGGGAATGAGGACAAAATAAAATAAGCTGATTAAAATAAGACGTTTGTACTGATCGGACAGAAACGTGCAGCTGCACTGAAGGTGATCGATGAGGATGGGACAGGATACAGACGCTGGCTTTGTTAGGAAACAAAAAGGTGCTGGAGAAACGTCAATATTCAATCACAGTCAGCTGCATTAGGACTGGAGTTTAGTGCACGTCCCTGAGTAAAGCGGTCGTCACAGTATGACAGAACAATAATCATTATATACATGTTATCAGGAATCATTAAGGCAATTTGATTGTTCAGGATTCTCCTTCATGGCTGATGAAAATCAGAAGAAACTCTCGTCTGTGTTTGCTCCATAGTTCTGATAAAAAAAGATCATCTACTGTGAAGCTGTATTAGTAATGCCCTGTGTTTTAAATCCTGACTGCACAGTGACGCTCAGGCAAACAGCAGCTTCCTATTTACATATAAAACCTGAGGCTCCATCTGACACTGGCTGCACAATATCACATTTAATCTGCATGATCACGAGCGGACGGAGCAACATGCAGGTGAGAGGAAGTTCTGATATATTCATGCTGCAGTTTGTCTCTCATAGCTGCAAACAAACTCCTTTTTGAATCAGTTATGGATTTAAAATGCATCAAACACTTCGTATCGAAGCTCCTCTCACACCTAACAAAACACACACCGTAACATTTCAGATACAAAAACACACTCCGACCACGTGTCTGACCGCATGTTCGGCTCCTAGCTCCACATATCATGTCGCAGGATGTTTTCTGCAGCAGTCGATCCAGTGGCACCACAGTGGCGAGAAGTTTTAAAGTCGTGCATTCAAGGAACGAAAAGTTGCGTTAACTAGTGAGCAGGGGAGAAAAGTGGTGATCTGAAGGACGCGTATCAGATACACAGCTTCACAAAGCACTAAATCAGCTAGTCCACACTGAGCTGCTTTGTTGGATGTTTGTATTACTCCACACCCGTTTCAAAAGAAAATGGGGGTCTGCACCTCGGATACACAAACGTCAGATATTAACTAGAAAACTGCATTTCCTGCAGAAAACGCAGTGTGGACGCCTTCTGCTGAAACGCCTGATGCAAAAATGTGAAACGAGCTGAGAAACAGCAGGATGGTGAAATAAAGTGTGAAATATTGTAGAATACTGTTTAAAACTTTGAATGTCTGTGGCTGAAAATATGAACAGAATAGAAGCAGTGGAAGTCAGTGAAGGTTTGGAGAAAGATTCAAAGTTTGTTCCATTCATTTTGATGTAAAATTTGAATGTGGAATAAGTTGAATATTTTAAATGGTATAAATGAGTAAAATAGGAGCTGTAATGTCCTAAATGAGCTGAACGTTGTGACGGTTTCTTTAGGACAAAGTATGTGACAGTAGTTTGGTGGAAGATAATAGTGTCATCTATGCACTAATAATGAATGGGGAAGCATTGCTCCATACTAACTCGTCTCCAACACAAAATGTTTCCTTCCCTGTCAGATCGCCCTTGAGCAAACCACAGAACCTCTTCCTCCTCCAGGGAAGCGTTGCCTGGTTGGCTGCGTCCATGCTCTGACCTCTATAGTGAACGTACACGTGAACATCTCAGAGGGTTATTTGAAGACCTGCTCTGAGGCTGCGTGTGTTATCAGAACTGAAATGAAACCAAACCACTCCAGCCTTCTTCTTTCCCTTTGCTCCAACTCTCAACCTGAAGACTAAACAACGCGCGGCTATTTAAAGCTCCCCCACGACACACGCTCACATCATGGAAAGTCGGTACAGGCACCTCGGATGTGGCCCCGGCCAACATTCCTCGGCCCTGTGGTACCCCGTTAGCTGCTGCCTCTAGAGAAATGAAGCATTCCTGCAGTAGGTGGGTAACTGAGTCAGGACAGAGGCAGCCGGGCCACAAAGCATTAATGGTTTGACTCGGCCAGCTAATCAGACCCTGGGGTTGTTGAGCTCCCGTAACACAACACAATGTGTTGGTAATTACTGCTATGGTGTTCACCACATTAAAGATTCTGTTTGTGACCGCCAACAGGAGCAGCACAGATTAAACACGAACAGCTTATGTGAACTCAAAGATTGTCAAACGTGTTATCTAAACATTTGAAATTATCCCTTTTTTATCTTTTTTTCATACTTCTATCTTCTCATCTTTTAATCTTTTATTTAACTGAGTCTTTTTATCACTTATTTCATCATCTCTGAACCTGTTTTTATTTCTCTGGATGCTGTGTGGCCTTCTGTTAGATCTGCTGCTCGGAAAAACTCAGTTTTTTAAAAAGGTGTTATATAAATAAAAAATGTTTCATCATCATCACAGAGGACTCGTGAAAGCTTGTTCTCTCTCAATTTTCTGATATTTTTTTACTCCAAACAGCTGAGAGAGAAAATAATCTGTGGGTTAATAGATGAAAATAATTGTTAGTTGGAGCACCAGAGCTGTCACAACATACTCCTCTAGAGCTGTCCTCAAACATACAATTATCACACTAATTATCAAAACAGCAAACACAATATTTGTTATTATATATTTATAAATTTAAGGGGGACAGTGTGTTCTTGCTGTTTCTCAGATCTGCAGTGATTTAGGTGTTAAAGTACACACACATTAACAATTATATAACTATATAAGTGTTATATACAGAATAATGTTTGTATTTTTCTACCTGCAGAACAAACTTCTGATCGATGTAGCGCTTTGCAATGCTCGGCTGGAAGTCCGGATTCTCTAGAAAGCGCAGGAGAAACTCGTAGACCAGCTGCAAGATAAAAGGAATATTTTTAAAAATTAAAAAGAAATATGCACATTATAACTACTACGACGATTATCTGAAGGATGAACGTCTGGACGGTATCCGATCCTTACTTGAATGTGAGGCCAGGAAGCCTCTAGAGTAGGTTCGTCCTCCTCTGGGTCGAAATCTGGGTTGTCACTTGGTGGAAGAGTCCGGAATATATTGGTGCAGATCTGGAGGAGGAAGGAAGAGTCTTATTAATAAAAACAATTTTTAAAAAAAGGGCTAAGCTCCAAGGAGAGAGAGAGACACAACAAGATAATAGATGGTTAGTCACGGATAATTAACGTGTGAGCTTTTAGTTAAACACAAACGGAGATGATGATAAAAGAACAAACTGCTAATGAAACCACCTGATTATTACTCGGCTCTATTAATAGAACCACTGCATGCATGTGACAAACATTAGTGACGAACGTTATCCAGTTTCAGCAAATTGTATTTAGTTTTCAGAGGTCCACATCAAGTGGCAACCTCCCTGATTGTGACAAACTGCAGTTCCTCTAACGTCCACTTGAGGCTGGCTCCAGAAGTGAGTCAGTCTCCATAAGTCCCCATGTTAGACAGCAGAAATAAACATGTTTACAGCCTGGTACAAAAAACAGTTTTGGTCTCTGTAGCTAATTTCCCCGTTCATGACAACTGTACTGAGGGTGAATTTATATACAACTCACCTGTTCACATTATATTAAGGCTTAAAGTTATGCAGGATTAAGAGCGTGGACACTTTGATTGACAGGTAGGTATCGTTACAGATGGCTTACCAGGCTTTTTATTCCGCGTCTTTGCCAATTTTAAGATTAGTCAGGAGGCGTAAGAGGAAGAACTGCCAACATGATTTTGAGCTTCAGTACTGCTCTTCAGGAATCTGTGGGTGATGTCACGCGTACGCTGTCCATTCTTCACACTGTCAGCTCGTTTTGTTAGACGCCGCTCTTTGTAGCATTACTCAACAACTTTTTATATAGAGCATGCGGCGTGAATGAGTTTGGACGGCGCGCTTTATAGCCTGACGAACCTTGCAATAACTTTGGTTAAAAATTGGTTTGACAACACGCCAAACGACAGACAAGGTTAGTGAGTTTGCACTTGAAGCAAAGTACCCGACAGACACTGTGGGGACAGGTTTTTATGTGACGAGCAGCTGTTCCTGCAGATGTGGGTGGGAAAAGCTGAATTTGATTACAAGTGGTCGAGATGAGACTCAAATCGGGCGTGAAATATAATCCATTAAAACTGAAAAGTTGGAGGGAATAATAAGTTCCGATTTGTCCGAGAGTGGCGTTGCGAGCTAAGAGGAATCGGATGCAAACACACGTGAACGTGAAGAGCAACTATCCCAGAGCATGTTTAATAACGCCGACAAATCACAGAGAAGCTGGGTGGAGAGACGGAGATTCTGCGGCAAACCCTCCTGTATTAATTCTGTGCCGAAGACAATCGCTGCAGACAGGTCACCGCCACCTCTATCCCACCTTGTTATTTTTAGCAAGGGTGAATTTGAGAGTGACACACATAGTGGTGGGGAGCTGGGAAAAGCTGGCATTATGTGGCTGGGTGCACGCTCTCATGCTGAAGCGATAAAGACAACATCAAATTACTTATTGGCAGCTGGAAAATCAAAATGACACTAATGGGAGAGGAAAGGCAGCAAAGGAAGTTTGAACCTGACAGTGTCCCGAAAATCTGACACGCTGCAGCAACTCACAGAACACACGGGAGTGTTATTTTCTGAACGAGCTTGCAGAAATGTCACGGACAGAAAGTGTAAAAAGCAAAAAAAGGACGATATTCTACAAGCCTGCAGCCAGTCATCGCTTTCAGTGTTCATCATCAAGGAACAGTGCGACTGCGGTTTTATCCCAAATATGTAAGAAATCATTCAAAGCAGTAAACAGGCTGGCTTCATTTTGATGTAAATGAGTCTGGTGTTATTTTTATAACCACATATCCTCGTCTTCTCTGCTGCTCGGAGTTACAGCAACCTTTTTTGACTTGTGTACGCCCCCCTGAAAACAAAGCTTCATGTTTATTCCTCCTTTATTTCTGTTTTAGTTCAATCATTTTAGAAGACTAGAGGCTTTGAGGAATTTAGTAATTCAAAGAAAAAACAAACAAAAGTAATTTCCTTTATCTGCCTTGACCATGTTGGTAATCCTGCTTCTTTCCAGGAGGCAGGACTACCAACATCCACAGATACTGAGCTCCAAAACGTCTCTTTAGAAAGCTACAGGTGACGTGAAAAGCGGTAATGGCCTCCCTGTAACTACACAGGCGTGTTTGTTCCTTTAAAATTTTAAAGCCTGGCTTGATATCATCACACTCAGTGCAGGACTCGTCCTGGCTGCAGCTCTCACTGTAATATTCCTGATGAACGCTCTGTGACGTAGTCAGCAACAACGCTTCGTTGCTGTGGTTTCTGTTTTCACATGACCACGTTAGCCTGATCTTGTTATGAGCTTTAAAGGAATGGCACGCCCCCCCCCCCTTTGCTGCTGCTGCTCTAGTCCATCCCCTTCAAGGTTGAACGAGCCTCATGCATTCAGAGATACCCTTCAGCTCGCCACTGTTGCACTGAGCTGTTATTTGCCTGTTGGTGTCCTTCCTGTTATTTTAGAGTCTTGTTGTGCAGCTGTTTCTGAGCCGCTCCGACGCCATCTGGAAGGAGAGAGCTCGCTCACGTCCAACATCTCGACCATTTTGTAGCCAGAGAACCTGTTGAATGTTTTCATCGGTTTCATTTTCTGCTGCTGTTTTTGCTTTCAGGAGCACTTTTGACAACTCGTCTATAAAAGTTGCACAAACAAGCGTTCACACACCCACAAATACATCGGAAAGTTATTATAATCAGCTGTGAGCGCCGTGACTATTCAACAATTCTGCACTTTGTGTCTAAAAGAAAACTAGAAAACAATGGATGCCTTAAATCGTTTGTTTTTTAATCATAATTATCATTCATTGATAATTATCGCAGATTAATCTCCTGTTGATTGGATGCAGGTTCATGTGAGAAGACCTCAGTCTGATGATACAAGTTTACAGTTTCTTTGCTCGACATGTATCATAGCAACAGTCCTGATCCCCCCTGATGTGAGGATGCACCACAGGGCCCCAACGTGAAGAGTGACCACCCTTCTGAACCAGTAATGGCTTTTACTTATCATCATCATCATCTGCAGAATATGGAGATTTATGCAGATGCCGATAATGAGGCAGATGAATAATAATCAGCGTGCCACCTCTATGAGCTCTCTGTGGCGTAACTGCTTTGCTTTCTCTGGTGTGAGGCGCATCATTGGCTGGAGCCTGGAATTAGGTGAGTCACGGAGCGGGTTGCCAGGCGAGACGCCCTCGGTGGTGGTGAACCTGAACCACATGGTGCCTGATAGTGCCAGTGAGGTTAAAGTATTGTTTAATTATGATCATATTTAATAGGACATAACTGCTGGCTGGTGCTCTTAGAACAGAGAGTTAGTTGTTGTAGAGTGACGTGCTGATCTGACTCGCTCATCAGATGGAGCAGCAGCAATGACACAACCCATGAAGGCAATTAAGGTACTTTAAAACATTTGGTGTCTGATTGTTGCACTTCATCCGTCAAACACTCGTTTTTTTCAAGTCACAATCTCCATAAACAGAAATCTGCATATGAATACAGAATCAGTAGGCGAGGGCCCAAAGGATTTCTTTTTGGGATCGAATCGAGGTAAAGAGTCGACGACAATTTAGCTTTTTTATTATGTTTTATCTCTATAATTTATGTGCATTCGTATGCAGATATCTGTTTGTAGAAATGAATCTCACAAATCAAAATTGCTAATCAGACTGCAGAGGAAGTCTTGGCCTGGACGTCCGCAGGCTACACCGGGAAGCCCCGAAAACATCGTCCGGTGCCGATAGAAGCAACACACGTCTTCTTCACAGAGATATCATCATCTCTGATGTTTCATAAACTGTAGTCCACGGTTACATGACGTACAGGAAACTGCTAATTCAGCCAGCTTCAACTGTGCTAGTTTACCGTTAATGACATACTTGGTAAATTATGGGAACTGTAGTTCTAAAAGAAGAATAAGTAAGACAGAGAATGCACTAACGTCTGCTCATTAACCGTGTAACCTTTGCAGGAGCCGAACCCAGCTGACATCGGGCGATGGGCGGGGGACGACGACACCCTGAAGGAGTTGTCAGTTCGTCACACGGCCGACACGTCGAGAAAAATTCATTCACACTCACATTCACACCTACGGGCAATTTAGAGTTGCCAATAACCTGTTAACCCGCGTGTCTAAGGACTGTGGGAGGAAACCCACGCAGACACCTTCTTGTTGTGAGGCGACGGCGCTAACCGCTGCACCCACGTGCTGCTTTGCATTGATAATAAGTTCCAATTAAAACTGCCGGTGAATTAGATAACTCGACTCGCATCTGGCACGCTTAATTAAAATCTCTCAGTCAGTAGAAGTTGGACAAAACAGGGGAAAACAAACGCGGGAAGCGCGTGAGAAATGTTTATGCGAGGGGAAACAAGTGATTGAGTGTGAAAGCGACGTAGGAGGATCCTGAGTGACTAAGTGAAACCAGCTCCGTGCAGGCTCAAACTCAGGGTGACACTAGTGGCAACCAACACCTAGCAACACACAAGGGTGAGAGGAGAGGGGTGAGGGGGTGAGATAAAGTGCAAGAACTGAGTGCAGCATTAGCGGATAGGGGGGAAAAAAAAGAAGGTTGGAATTAAAGCAAATAAAAGTGGAATTATAGAACACGGGTTCAGGATTTTCACTCACAGAACAGGAAGAAGTCAGTCAAAACTGTCTCGTATCCTCATATGACAGGAGGCAAAAACTCTTTTATCAATGAGAAACCTTGTTTTGTTTTTTCCCCCGGTACTCTGTGATCAAAAGAGTCCTCGCCGCGGCAGAATAATGGGCCGCACTTTGAACACTCGCCTCTTCATTATCATGTGATGCCAAGCATGGAGTGTCCGGGAGAGCTGTTATCAAGGCGGCTTTCTGAACAGTGCAGCTGTTATTTGTCTAACCTCATTCAGAAAGCCTGTCTGTGGGTTCAGACGCTTCAAAAACTGAACCCGTTTTTTCTGCTCGGGTTCGACCCCCGTCCCTCCATTCTAAACAAGATTACTAAGAAAGGCAGCTGAATTTAAACCAGCCATGAATTTAAACTACTCCAAGCCCGTTAGGTCACTGATGCACAATGGGCTGCTGAGTTACTACATGTTAAGTAGCTCATTATGCATTGGACGACCTGTTGCTCACACTTTTTTTGCTTCAGATCAAAGCGTATTTTACTCGTGCGCACACACAGTCGAGATTTTGAAATGAGCCGCTGCGTGCATTCCTTAGTTCTGGACAGTGTGGTTTATCGGCAGGATTAAATTAAGTGTGAGTATAACTGATCGCTTATTTTTATGACTTTGGACCGCTGACATCCAAGGATTTGCTGCTCCGTTTACTGTCTGTGTTGGCACACTGAAAAATGTAATCACGCTGTTGTGTCGCAGACAGAGCACAAAATGCCAGATACCCATCCTGTGTTTACCTCGAGGTCCAATGTTTGTATTTAGGGGAAAAAATCCACAGACATTAAGAACACGGCGTATCAGGATGATATAAGGTGAGGTGTTCTGGTGTTATCAACTCTTCGGACAGACTCTGGTTGCTTTAAAGGGCGGGACCGGCACAGTAACAGCGTACAGAAAGCTGCTGATGCATACTGTATCTTAAACAGATGTTGCTCCAGTTCAAACATTGACTTTTAATCAAAGTTGTTGACGCTGTCAACCTCGTATTTGCTCGCCTGTTCCATGTTTGATTTGTCTCCCTGCTGCAAACTGGAGCTCACAGCAGCAATGAAAACTTTTATTTATTCTGCAGCATGCAACATTCGACGTGCAGTCCACATCTAAACTAATCCAGAAAGTGAAAAAGTGAAAGATGCACGACTTCACGCAGCTGGGTTACATTTTAATATGCAATATCGGAGAAAAATTACACTAAAATGTTGTGGGTTTTACCACGTTTTATTATTTATTTCTGACATCATTGCAAAAATGAAACCAAACCCCGACACCATCTGCCTTTGGCTGCAGATATGCTGTGCTGTGTTTTCACAGCGTGCCAGACGACAATATGATTTCCCGGGGAAGTAAGTTGTTCATTTGTTGAGCTGCTCCGATCGGCAAGTTTCTGTAAAACTGACAGGCTGAGACGTGATGCGTCAGCCACCACGCCCTCCCTCGATTTATATTCCACTTCACAGTATTTTAGATACATGAGTGGAAATATCGAGTTCCCTTGGTGACACTCACGCAGTCCGTGCACTAAGAACTATTGATGTGGCCTCCAGTCTCCAAAACTATCGGGAAAAAGGTTTAAATGGAATTATTCGGCAATTATATATTATCACCTATAAAACACCTGAAGGAGACAACAGTGGTTACAAGGCATGACATGGATTTCTGTGATAATCAGAAGACTCCTTGACTCAGCTGTGTTTGTGCTCCTTCGTATCCGTCGTGATGATCTGCGCTGTGGAGTGAATCACTGCGGCACCGACTACAGTCCTGGACTGTTGTGTTCTAAATGCTGCACATGAGTCATGGTTGTACTGTGGGAGGAAACTAGGCTGCTCAGGGGCACCTGCTCCATCAACACAAACCTATACCATGTGGGTCAAAGACGCTTTGCAGTTTCCTGCAGAGTCAAGCGCCTTCGCTAAGCTGCAGCTTGACTTTTACAGTGAGTGCACTCATGGGAGTACTGCATCGCTTTCACATGCAGCTAGGCGACTGTCTGATTAGTAACTATTACAATGTGATGAATCCCAACGTGTTTCCATACTTCTAAAAATACACGTGTGATTCATGGCGACAGAACTCCGATTACGATCACACCACAACCACAAATAGCACGGATACGCATCGCTTGCGTAGTTATTGCAACATATGCTGCCGTGTCAAACATAATGACTGATTATCGCCAACGTGACTACACCCCCGGATAGTTCATTCATGATTTGAAATTTGTTGCTGCAACGCAGAAGCTTCTCAGAGTTTGGAATGAGAAAATAGTGTGTAGGACATGTCGTGTGACAATCACTGGCTTTAACTTCAACTTCTGTCGAGCTGACAGGAAGCCAGACGTAGCTAAGGAATCCGGTGATTTTCAAAATAAAATATCCCGCGCAAACTTCCGATCGTAAAAACAGACAAAAGCAAAACGAATGAACTACGTAGTATATTTACACATGTAGAAGCATGTTTAGTCTGGTGGGATGAACGTTTCTGAAATGCTCCCGCTGGGGTTTCGGGGTAACACTTACTCAAACTTCATTAAGTTTAGCAGCGCTTTTCCCTCTGCCGTGGCTTCGGTCATAAAAGAAAATAAAGGGCTGGGCATCACTGTGTAGGCTTTCAACAGCAGCTAACACGAGACGACACACAGAAAGTAAATCAAACATGTTCTGGGGAGAAAGCTGACAGAGATCTCTCCTCCGGTCGTCCTGTACTCGCTCAGTGACGCTGCAGAAGAATATGGGGCTCTTGCTTCCTGTGTTTACACTGTGGATCTAGGGCTCAAACAGAACTGGCATTGTGAAAAAGGTTCGGTATGAAGACGCCAACATATTCCTCACACGCTGCTGACATGGCACACCCTGTCTAGACACACAATCAGCCTCGTTTTTTTTAATCCTGCTCAAGTGCACAGGATGTTACACAGCGACACAGTTTAATAATGTTGCTGTTGTTGTTCTGGGCTTTGCATGCAGAGTTTCATTTCCAGGTCACAGAAATTTAGAGGAGCACCAACAGGATTTGTGTGTCCTCACCATGTCAGTGATCTCTGGGTATGCGGACTCCACCAGCACCCCTCTGTTGGTGGAGACGTAGTCCACGAGCTCGTTGAGCGTGGCCCTCTTGATCTCCTTGCTCTTCAGGTCCGTCACGGAGTCCAGGAAGTCGAAGAGCATGCAGCACTGCTGGAGCTTCTGGGTGAACAGTTCCTGCTGCTCCGTCGACGGGGCATCTGGGATCAGACAAAAGAAAGGAAACACGCTGAGTCATTGCTTATATGCACCAGGAAGCACAATCTAACGGTCAGTGGGGACAGATTACAGAGGGGATGACGGCTGCAACTGTTCCTCCGACTCAAACCATCAATTAAAGGAATTACAGATCGACGCATCGGCTGTCGACGTCCTACACAAACAGACACAGTAATCGCTGTATTCCGCCTCACAGAGACAGCCTCAGTAATGATTGTAAAGCCTTTTTATGGATTAGACTGTGAGTGCGTTCAGGGTTATTAGAGCTGTCAAACTTGACCCAAGCTGAGCTATAAACAGCATTTGGCAGCGGTCCAGAAATACAGTGACACAGTGTACAGTGATGTTCTGTTCCCAACACGGCAGCAGCAGCAGCTCATCGCCGCACACACAGGACTCGCTCTGTGATGGCAGAGCGGAGACCCGACACTGAGTGGGTCTGATTTACAACACGCCCACGGAAAGGTCCAAAGGTTACGCAAACATGGACGCTATCCATGACACGTGTTGATGAGGTGCTAATGTAGATCTTCTTTAAAGTGATCGACTACATCTTATTATCTTCTATAACTTACAATAGATTCATAGATTTTAGAATTTAGACAAACATCGTCTACATGCCGGTGACATATCCACATGTAACAGAGCCGAGAGAGACATCACCTGAACTCTGACGTAAGATCAATCCAAAGACGTCGGCTTTGGTTGGTAGCTTTACACACACTGTGTGGACCTTGTGTCTATGTTCAGGATGCCTGTGTGGAAGGAGCTTTGAGTTTTAGATCAATCATTTGGTTTTTAAAGAGGAGTTGGATTCAGACCCAGAATATTTCTTCTTAGGAATGCCACCAACATTCTTACATTGGCCCAAGATAATATTGTGACACACTGGTTCAGAGGAAAGATTGGTTTATTTGATCGTATATGGACTTTTATTTCTTCATAACGTTGGACATAGAACCGAAGTCTTCAAGCTTTCTCGGCCCAAGTGCCTCATGGACAAGAGACAAACAGAACAGGTGTCACATTTTAAGCCTGGCTTGTAATAACTTTTACATTTACTTTATTCAACTTTTATTTCACCTTATTAACCTTTTTACATACTGAGTTATCAGCCTATATGTGTTTATGACTGAGAAAGGTTAATACATGATTATTATTGGTTATTGAAAGCCAAGAGTTGTCCAGTGATCCATCCCATCCTCTGTTTGTAGTTTCCTCACATTCAGCATTATTTTGGTGAAAATTGTCAGTTATGACAAAAATTGGCGGACCCCCCTGCAGGACCTCTGCGGACGCCTTAGGGGTCGTGGACCCCTGGTTGAAGCCTGTGAGATAGAACATATGTTCCAAAATTAAACGTGCACACTTGCTGCTTTTTGCTCTATAAATATGGACCAAATGATGAATAGATTTAATCTAAATAATGCCTTTTTGCAGCACACGCTTGCGTCACAGGAGTCAGGGTGAGAAGTGTCAAGAGTTTCTCATTGAGCGACATTATGTAACTGAAAAGGCACGACCCATAAAGCGGCGTGGCACTGGGGCGACGCAGCCACAAAATTCACAATGAGTTTCACACCTACTGAAAATGTTCCAGCGGCGCTGACAGCTGACGAAGTGCTCTTACGGGTCGGGCCTCTGCCGTGCTTCTCCGTGTGAACTCAATATCCTAGAGGAACTACACCGAGCTAACTCGTTTGCGCGCTGCTCTGCCTTTAATGCCAATTTTCCAAAGTATCGGATCTCAAAGTATTCCGCGTTCAAAAGGGCAGGCTGAATACCAACCTGGAACAGGAGAGGGGGGAAGGAAAAAAAAAAAAAAAAAGAAGGTCCATGATGCCCCTGCGGGCTGACTGTGCTGTTATCACCGTGACACATGGGTGGCTCACATTTCCTCCCTGCGAGTGCATAAACTGGCATGTGGTTGTGTAACACTGGGTGTCATCACTTTGGACAGGTGTGCTGGACACAAATCTTCAGTGTTTTCAGTGAAAAGTTTAAGTCTCGAAGACAAGCCACAGCAACAAGACCGCAACCTCAACTGTTCCAGGGAATTTGTTTGCGATCTTGATCAATACCAGTCTCATATGAAACTACAGCCAGGAGATGCTTATCTTAGCACAAACGCAGGAAACCGTCTGTTTAATTCATACAAAAATCTCAGTGTGAAGTCGAGTTATGTGTCGGACTATTTCTTGGCTTAGCACGACCTTCCTGAAGTCTCAGCTGGTTTCCAGGCAAACTTCACAATGACGTCAAGACTTGACCCATAAAACATGAAACCAGCTGTCGCTCCCCGGCGTTTGAAACAAACAAAGACGTGCTTGCCATTTCCCCTCTGCATTGTGCTAATCTAAGCTGGGCTAGGCTAGGCTAACTAGCTTGACTGGAAAAGATATGGCATACGTCTTCGTCCCCAAAAATGCTGAAGTATTCGTCTAACAGTGCGACCACACGTCTCTATCATGTTGTAGCCGCGACCTGCAAACCCCACCAGGAGCGTTTCAGAAGCATTTTGTCCCCAGACTTTGTTTATTGCTCAGATTTGATGATTTTTCCTGGTTTATATGCTTCTAAATGATATGATACGTACGTTTTTACGATCGGAAATTTGCACAGGGTGTTTCATTTGGCCTCCTTCACGATCATGTGTAAGAAGACACATTTGGCCTCCCTTGCCGTTACATATTCACACATTCATAATGTGTTTTGTGTGAGCCTTTGAAGTAAACACAGAGTATGTTAAAAAAATAATTTTATTTTTCTTCACAGGGAGTTGTTTTCATCCCCCTGAGAGCAGGGATGTTCTGGGCCTGTTAAGTCTCTGACATGTTGATGCTTTTCCCAATGTGAAGCTATTTTTGCCTTTACAGACGTGGATGCATTACTGCATGAATTCCTCGGGGTGCTTAGCAGGGAAGGAAGATCTTTCCATTACAACTTTGAAGCTATGTGAATGCAAAAACACAAAAGAAGAAACCGTTTGAGAGATCGGATAAGAAAGTCCAAATGAATCAAGCTGTCAAAGATCTACGACAGGCGATCATGTTCAACCGACGGAGGGAAAAATAAAAGACCTTTCCTCCCACGTGATGTTGAATCTTGGCATCGCAACGCAGCCGACTTTAGAAGTAAGATGAGGACGTGTTGTTGGACAGAAGCGATCTGCCTGACTGCTTCATCCCGCACAAAGCTTCAGAAAGCACTCAAACAATTATCTGGTTGCAATAACGTGTAATTACATAACCACACGCGCGGACAAGAGTAAGAAAGTGGTTGGGTTAAAAAGGAGAGAGTGATACAGCGCATGATGTGTAATTATTCTGTAGAGTGAGTTAGAGTAAATAACTGTGTGTATTTGTTGGTGTCTTACAGTTGAACTACTGTATGTTTGGAGTACAAACGCCTCTACTGAGAGGAGCTGAATCACAGCTTTTACCATTCATCGCTGACCTTTCCAACAAAGACGATCACATGACAGACACAAGAAGCGTTGCTTCTTCACTGGTCCGCACTCCTCTGATGGATCCGGTGGATGATTCCCGTAATTTCGGGGTTGCGTTCACATAATTGAACACGCTCATTCTGTGTGAGCAGTCATCACCCACAGACTTCAACCTTGTTACTGGCTGGTGAATTAAGAGCCAGGAAGAAAACACACAACACCCACTGGAGTCCTAAAATACGCTGCAGCCTTTTTTCGTTTTTTCTATGAAAAACTTCTCAAGGCAGAAAAGAAAACGCGGCAGCTCGTCGGCTCTGGATTTAGCAACACCAGAGTCTAGATGTAGCCGACCACCGTCATGTGGGAACCAAACGTTGTGCAAACTATTCAGCCAGAGCGTTGCAAGGTTTCATTTCATGCTGGTCGTATTTCAGCCCGCTGTAAATGAGTGAATACCACATTGGTGTGTCATTAAGAGACAAATACTGTGCTGGGGTTTGGTAAGTACCATACTTACAGAACAAAGCATGTTTGGCAGGCTGCACAGTACAATGCCGTATTTTCCAAATCCTATAATTACACATCCAGACGATCTGCTGAAATGAAATTAAACTCTAACTTTAAACAACTACATTTCAAACTAAACTGCAGTTTGCTCTTCACTGCATTTGTTTGGGTGTTGCAGAGTGTGTTTTTTCACTGTAAAACACACGATAAAGAGCAGATTTGGTGCACGAAAACAGGAAACATGATCTCACGTCTACGACCACAAAGAAAAAGGTGCTGCAAAGTGAGAGATTAAAGGGAGAACAGGCGAAACATCAAGCGCACGTGCTGTATCACTGGATGGGTTAGAAAACGATGCAAATCTTATGACATGGCCTTGAGAGGGGTTGAACTGCACACATTTCTCTGACTGATGGGTTGAAGTGTTCAATATTCCACGTGGGAAACCTTTCCAGCATTACGTGTGTCTAGTACGCAGTGAGATGTTCGATCAGGTGTTTGGGATGCTTCGACTACCTTGAACTCCAGGACACACAGGCAGGTGCTCTGAGGGCTGATGCGATAACACAGGTGAGCATTATTACAGCTGCCAGACGCCACTTCAGCGTCATTTATGTCAGAAAAGTGACGTGACAAGAAAGACGATAAGGTCCATCTGAAAAACGTCCACAGGTACGCTGATGTGACCAGGGATGCATGCACATACACAACAGAAAACAGGAGACATTTCTACAAATCCAGTTTACTGGAAATTCTTTGGAAAGGGGCGGCACGGAGTTTGCATGTCCTGCCCGTGTCTGCGTAGGTTCCTCCTCCGCCCACAGTCCAAAGACATGCACTTAACAGGTTGATTGGTGACTCCAATTTGCCCGTAGGTGTGAATGTGAGTGTGAACGGTTGTTGTTTGTCTCTGTGTGGGTGTACTCCGCCTCTCGCCCAAAGTCAGCTGGCCGCCGTGACCCCGATGAGGATAAGCGGCTACGGGAAATGGATGGATGGATTATTTAGAAGGCTAAATCTGCCTAAATCAGGTCCCACAGTGTACGATTAATGCCCAAAAGAATAAAAAAAAAACTAAAGCCAGCTCTCAGCAGACCCGAGAAAATATGAATAAAATGTACTCGGAGTTCCCAGGACCCAACAAAAAAAGCAAACTCTGGTTGGCGTCTATTAGAAAGACATAAAGGAAAGTGTACAAATCTAATGCAGAGGCATGCAGGGTGGCAGATTTACAACTAAAATACTGCTACATTGTTCAGTTTGTTCAGAAATGTTGTTGTGCTTTCTCAGCATCAAACAACATCTGCATCGTCACAGATAACCGCAGTTATGCAACCACTTTCCATTTAAGCATCCTGTGTTTGACTGCCCTTAATGAATGATGTGTTGTGCCCGGGATGAATATCGGGCCTGCTGCTTCCGAGTGCGACAGAGAGAGAGAGAGAGAGAGAGACAGCAGCGGTCATGGACGTGGAAAACAGGAACGCATCACTGACGGGGTGCGTTTGTGGCGATCATGCAACATGCAGAGCTTTACATGGCTCATGTGTGAAAAATGAATTTGCAATAATAAACCTGTGCACTGCTGCAGAGTTAGGAACACATTAAATATATAACAAGTTTGATGCTGTGCAGCTAGAGTTAAGTGTCTGACCTTGATTTGCATTTTGATTACACTGTTCGGTAGCAACAGCACTCAGCGTGTCTTTTTCAATGTTAAATGTGGTTAAACAGAAGAAGAACTCCTGCCGCGATATATAATCATCTTTCAAACTACACGGGGATAGATCAAATCTCAGCATCGTGAGTCTGTGACACACTGTAAGGACCGATTTGTAGTGTAGACATGGAAAAATAATCACCATGGTGGTAGAAACACTGGCGATCTTGACCTATTCACGCTTTAAATATACAACAAACATATTTATATTTTTCCTCAGAAATCCGAGGCTCGCCACGTTAAAGGCTGCTTTACGCTAATCCCTGCCCTTTTGGTGCCCGTCAACATTTCAGAGAACTAGAGCCGAGCTGAGAGAGACCAAAACAAACTGAAGGAAAGTATGCAGGTCAGGTGACCTCTGAACAGTGACGCATTAGTGCTGCACAGTGTCTCACAGCTGAGCTGGATTTGTCCGCAGTGCCACTCGGTGTGATGACAGACACGCTGCATCTTTTATTAAAAATCTCAAGTCGGAGTCACAGATGACCTTTAACCTGCGCTGGCACCTCAGTAGGGAGAGTGTGCATCTCGTGTACGACGTCTCAGTCCTTACTGCGAGGTTCAGTTTCAACCTGTGCCCTTCACTATGTGTCGTCCCCGTGCACTTGAGGCTGGCTCCAGAAGTGAGTCAGTCAGCAGAAATAAACATGTTTACAGCCTGGTACAAAAAACAGTTTTGGTCTCTGTAGCTAATTTCCTTGTTCATGACAACTGTACCGAGGGTGAATTTATATACAACTCACCTGTTCACATTATATTAAGGCTTAAAGTTATGCAGGATTAAGAGTGTGGACGCTTTGATTAACAGGTGGGTGCTGTCACAGATGAACCTGTCTTTGCTCTTTTTACGGTCATTGACCTCGGCTTGTTAAAAGAACGGTTACAGCCCTGAAGCACTGACGAGTTTTCCTTCAAAACGCTCAACTAGTTTTTCAAGTTATTGATAGTTTAAGTTCAGAAGACCAAAGTTTAGGTTGCAGTCTGCTGAACCAGCCAGTTGTACTTGACTTGACTTGTATGTTTTGCCTGGGAGGCTGAATGCAGAGACTAGTGCTAACTATAATTTATACTCATGCATATTTTACCTCCACCTTGACATATTCTGAAAGAACTTTGGCATAGTGAAGCACTGAGACCTGAGGGATGTTAAAAGGGAGGGAGGATTGCCCCTGCCCCCCCAAAGAAGCAATACATTTCTTGTTAGAAAAGAAAAATGAATAAACTAAAAGGATTTAATATTTGGCGGTAACTTCCAGAGCGGCTGCAATCAATTCACAGTAGGAGAGGACAGTGAAAGCCCCCTGAGTGCTGCAGGTGCTCTTATTAAAAGCTCCAGTGTTGTCTGCAGTAGTTGGGATTTTATTCTTCCCTGTTAGACATACATTCCTGGTATCACAACACAGTGAAGGACGTGTGAAGTTCAATATGTGCAGGATTGTGAAAAAACAGAAGTGACAGTGGACTGTAGGCTAAATGAGACCATCAATGCATGACGGCCGTACGTAGGTTATACTGCAGCTGCTGAACTGGTTGGGTAAGATGGTACCGCATGTATGCTATAGGCTTGTTTAGAGTGCACATTAAAATAATGCTGGCACAACTGGGGCGGAGATAGAGCGGGTTGTCCGCTATTAGGAAGATCGGCGGTTCGATCCCCTTCAGTCCTTGGGCAGGACACTGAACCCTAAATTGCTCCTAGAGGCTGTGCAATCGGTATGTGAATGTGTGTTCGCTTTGAAGACTAGAAAGGCAGCAGCCAACAAACAGCTTAAAGAATCAGAGTTAATGTAAGCTACACACTGGAAATGGCAGCAGTCTGCTTAAGGTGAATTTTATGCTGCAGCTAGAGTTGCACGATACCCAGGGTATACACGGTACCCCGCGGTGCCAAATCATACCCGTCGCTACTATACTAGAAATTTTACACGACGGTACTACCGTGGATTACTTTATTACCGGTGCCAGTCTCCGCTACATAGCGGCCGCCTCTGCTCTCCTGCCGGCTTCTCACTGCATGCTACTCACTCGTAAAAAAAACATGGCATGTGCTGCAACCGAACTACACAGCTGCTGAATGATTGGCTGTTTGCCTGTTACTGGTGACGTCCAGGGATGTGATAGGCTGTTTGCGCACGCTGGGTCCGCCCGTCTGTTAGCTGATTGGCTGTTCGCGTGTTTCTGCCGGCAAGAACGAACTCCATGAAGACAGCTCCGCTTCGATAGAAACTCGCTTCAAAACAAACAACAAGCTAAAGTTCTGTCTCGCCCAGACACGAGACAACACACTCACCGTGGCAGAAGCACCGGGCCCGAGCAGCGAGTCTGCCGTGGCGTCTTTGTCAGTGGCAACACTAATTTTGCTTAAAAACAAACGTTGTTGTTTCAAACTAACTTGTACAAATACATTGCAGTTTATAAAGATAATAATAATAAAAAAAGGCTGCAGTATCGCGGTAATACCCGGAACCGCGATACTTTGTCTGGTATAGTATCGTGGTTACTCATTTTAGTATCGTAACAACTCTAGCTGCAGCATATGAGCTGAGAGTAGATATAAAGTTATGTAATGTCAGGCTGAGGGCAAAGAAACTAAATAAGAAGTGCCACTGAGTAAATAGAGACTATAATGCGCAATAAATTTGCATTTTCTTATAGTTTCAAACGCCGCTGGTAACGTTAAATAATATCTGCACCACGGTGTAAAAGTAAATAGAGAAGAGGCATTTACAAAGCAATAAAGAAGCACAGCAGTTCCGTGATTTCAAGCGTGACACCAGTAATTTTCCTAGAGCCTGTCACTCCAGATAACACTTTTAGATTTGCTCGAAGGGTGTGTGTGTGTGTGTGTGTGTGTGTGTGTGTGTGTGTGTGTGTGTGTGTGTGTGTGTGTGTGTTTAGAATAAGTAAGGTTGTTTGGTCACATGCAAAAACATAAGAGTAATACAGAACTAAAAATCCTACATGTATAAAGTAACATGTATCGTCGTCAGGAGAGCCACACAACATTGAGCCACATTGAGTCACAACACAATCACCCTGAAAGTCAACAGACGACATTACTCGTCACCGTTGAGAAAATCGTGACACCGGCACTGAGCACGAGTTCAGGGTAAAGTCTTTATCTATCATACATCTTTAACCAGTCATCCAGATAAGCAGCTGACTGAAGGTATCAAACAGACAGAGCGTTGCGACGTTAAGGTTTTCTGTGTTTTAGTGAGAAACGCCTACAGTAATGTCAACTACCGTGAGAAACCATGTAGAAAAAGAAGGTTTGTTCACCCAGCTGACGACTGAATGGTTACGGTTTTGGACTCAAACTAGAGTCACAGGGTATGGTGCGTTTCTGTCGCTGCTAATTAAGAATCAAGTCCAAACCGGTGAAAACAAGCGGGCCACTTATTGGGTTCGCTGTAGGCTAGCTTCTAATTACAAACCCACTCGACGCTAAAAGTATCTGATGCTCGTTTATAAAAAGGAACAAAAAACCCACAAAGGCTCTTTTCTCCGTCCGAGGATGATCAAAACATGACAGAAATCCTTGGAAGGTATCAACCTCTTCAGAGGTCGGATCTATTTTGGACTTTATACTGTACTATGAAGAGTAACCCGGCCCGTCTCGCACAAACTACGAGTGCCATTTCACTCACATTACCTCTGTGGGTCACCCCGAAACCTGAGCAAGTGTTACAGTTGCTGAGAAAGATGAATGTCAGGGAGATCAGGGCCGTGCACGAAAAAAAAAAAAAACTGTCAATGAACCTGGCAGGCCGGATGCCCGACACATTCCTATTTCTGCCTCGGCTAGTAGATTTCAACACGTCAGGATCTGCTTCACGTCACTGGCTCCCTGGTCCAATGAGGGCATGTTCACACTGTTGCTCTTTCCAAGCTGCTGAAAATGACTTCTTTATTCAAGTCGGTGAAGAAGTGCGTATAATTTGAGATGCAAACAGGCATTTTTCAAGCAAAGATTTTGACATTGTGGCTTCTCGAATTTGCCGATTCCGTTATAGTTTTTGCATTTTGGACTGTTAGCTGGACAAATCAAGACATTGAGGGTCACCTTGTGCTCTAGGATATTATGACGGCCATTTTTTAACAGTTTAATGTTCTGTAGACAAAACAATCAACAGATTAATCAAGAATCGGAGCAACAGGAGGTCTGATTTGCACTATTATATATATTTAGCTCTATGGCACAGATTTCACTTGTGCATGTCACATAAAGCGCAGCATCAGCTCGACTGAGGAGGGAGCACACACTTCCTTTTCAGATAAAACACATCTTGATAAAAGATTGGCGAAGAGATGAAGACGTGCAGGCCCGATCGACGAGCAATAATGAATGTTAAGACTGTGCACGAGTAGCTTCAGCTGGAAAACAAACAAACAAACGCAGCTAAACATTCTCGCCCGAGTAAACTAACTAGTCGCCGTCCTGATGATAAAGCGAGTGGTGGAAGGATGTGATGCAACTGTGCGTCTGTGTTAAGACATGTCTGCCATCATTAAAAGCTGTGAGAGATGGTTTTAGAAGGAGTGGTTCTCGAACTTTTTCTGACTTGCCTCACTTTAGAAGTAAAAACATCCAACCTCCACAGTTTTTAGCAATCATTAACAGCGATATGGGAAGCAACTAATTAAAAGGGAACCAAGTTTGAGTTAATTAAAGAAAAAAACATGTTTGACATAAGTCATACTGATTCTCGGGTAGCTCACCAGGTGCAGCTTGTGCCATGTATCAAGGCTGAGGGTGTATTCAGACAGGATCGGGCACTGTAGGGAATCGCTGCGGGGGTTGTGCAGCAGAGTGTAGGTGTTTGTGCTGAATGTAACCGGCGTGAAACAATCAGGAAATAACCTATTTCACTGATTAACCGGCCTTTATCGGCGCCATCGCTCGCTCACTCTCATCCGCCCTCTATGTCTCTAAACCAGTGGCTCGCGTTCACTTCCTCTCAAATAAGGACGCAAGTCAAATTAAACTTCTTCGTGTCTCTTATTTTGCAGCAGAAACCGTGAGCCAGGCTCAGATTTAGAAGCTGGTTACATGAAAAAAACAAAGCTAGAGTTCGTCAGGGTTTCGTCCATGAACCCACCTGGATAGTCTCAGTTTCAGAGACATTTCAGGCTGACTGTGGAGGAGTTTGACTGATCTGCATCGTGACGTGGGGCTGCGTTTTCCTGGCTAAACTTCTCTGCTGCAGTTTTTTTTTGACAGATAACCCTGCGGCCAACAGTTTTTGCCGGAGTGCTGGATCCTGTCTGAAAGTACCTTAAGTTTTTTAAATATCCATTTATGCCCCACAGTTTGAGAACCACTGCTTTAGAAGAGAATGATGGGAAAGCTCCATTTGCTGTATGTTGTTGGCAAACATTAATTATACACTGTGGTATACATCTTCACCGCCCATTCCATGATAAAAATGTATTTCGCAATGACGCCCAGCCCTCGCTGCAGCTGGTCATGATGGGAGAACAGCTTCACACAAGCCACGTCTTCATGGCAGCAGACTGCCGGCGCGAAATATAGTCGAGGCTGCAGTCCTGTACAAAAAAGGTGGAAGCAGATGCTGACCTGTCGCAACAGACGGCGCCAAACACCACGGCGGTGCCTCAGAAAAAGCTTAGTCCTTTTATTTTTTTCCTGGAAAATTGTTTATTGATCCGTCGTGTGCTGGCAGACATGATGGAAACACATTATGTGGCACACGCTTGTTAATCAATAAGCCGATGCAGTCGACGTGTTTTCCATGAACAGATGCTGATGAGCCATTGCTGAAGTTTGCCGTAAACACAACAGGCTAAAATTCAGGTCTGCAAACAGCAGTTGTTTTTATTTGCAATGATCAACTTCTGATGAATTATTTAAACTATAAAAAGCAACAAAATAATAAACATGTCCAGTTTTGTTTTGTTTTGTTTTGTTACAGCCCGGCTGATATCATTAGCCAATATAATAAAAATAATATGAATTAAATACTAAATAAATAAATAGTCTCATATAAAATATGCATCAGTTTCAAAAAATCCCATATTAGTGGGCCTCTAGTCATAATTTCAAAGTATTTGTTTGGTCGGATCAGCTGCGAAAATCGTCACATTTGAAAAGACAGAACTTAAAATTCAGGAGTTTGAGCATGAATCAAATATCTATATTCTTATTGGTTTATTTTCCGTCCATCAACGAATCGATTAACTGATTGTTTCAGGATGGTCGGGCTGCAACATGAATGTGTAGTCAATGTCAGGACAAAGTCAAAGTGAGGCCACAGCTGCAGACAGAAATATGAGCACAACTGAAATGAAAACATTAATTATGCATAACTAGGCTTAATAGTTCAATAGTTCAGTCTTGAGGGGGGCGGGAATAAGTCCTGAAAATAAAATCAATGTGCTTTTCGACTGATACTGCGCCTGACAGCAGCCATGGCAACACCCAAACAACCTTTGGGTCTAATTAGGAACGACGCAGCTCAGAATTTCACTGCAGTGACAGAAATATATCAGCCTAAATGAAGCAGTCTGTATTTGGAAAGTAAAACATTTCCCTGGCTTGCTCTCAAGGATTCTGGCTGCCATGGCAACAATGTTGGTCTCTGAGTGACTCATCTTTTCAGTGTCTATCACACAACAAGAGCTATAAGCACTCCAACCTCTCCACTGCAGGAGGGAAGAATCATCTTTGCGGTCTACGGTCTTTCAGGGCCTGAAACCTGTAGTCACTCCAAGAAAAAGCAGGAATGATGCTGATGAACTGATCACCGTGACTGAGTGAAAGTGAAAGTAGGTCGCTTGGTTTACACTCATAAAAAGGGCTATTGTTGTCGTCACTGTGTTCCCCGGTACTCCGAGAACTCCAAGTACTGCTCAGTTAGCTGATAGCAGGTGACACAGATGTTCTGTTCAGCTTGTAGTAACATGGATACTAGAACTGGTTCAACAAATGAGCAACATGCAGGATGTATGGACAGCTACGCCTGTGGCCTCTTTGTCACAGGCTGTATGTGAATCGTGAGTCATACAACTGTGTGCTACTAGACAACAAAGTGGTGAATCAATGAGTTTGAACACGCTGCTGCAAACATCCAGTTAAAAAGGAACAAATGTGGCCTTTGTGAGCACGGATAAAATTTAATATTCTCATTTATGAATTAGGGCTGAGATTTTCACAGTACGATATCCGTCTAAGAACCAGGGTTACATGTCATATTACATATATTTTTAGATAAAACTAATACACGAGAATTCAATACCGTAGATGAGCAAATGTACAGAGTGATAACTTTCAAGCCTACCTGAAACATGAACAAAAGTCCTGGAAGGTTCCCTGAATAATCAGTTTTATGACCAATGAGAAACAATAATGCTAACAGGTAATTTCTACATTCCAAATCAGAAACTTTCCATGGAAATTAATGGGAATATATGGGAATTAACTGGAATCTGGGGGTAATTTTCATGTGCTATTTGCAACATTAATACCACACATTGAATATATTTACCTCATAATATCATCAATATGTGGCTTCAATACTCAACTTTTAATTTCATAAACTCACGGTTTATTCCCACTTATTTCCATACATTCCCGTTATATATATATATTATACTGTATGCATGTCATAGCATATTCATATTTATACCTGCACTATATCTATGTACGCACCTCTGCTCATACATTCATGCACTTGTTGTGCAATGACAGTAAAGTCTAATTCCCATGGAAAGTTTCCAACTTTGAAATCTCCCAGAGTTTTGCAACCCTAAGTAAGTGATTACTGGCAAACAGCATTTTAGTTAGCCTGCTCAGTAACTCTTACTTTGTTGATCTGGTATTAGATAATAGTTTTGTAACGTTTGCTCGTTATTATACTTCCATCTGACGGTCAGAGCTGTGACTCAAACTGTCACAGCACTCACAGAGGACTCGGTTTACGTCTTCTGCCCTTCGCTGTGATTCATTGAAACTCTCTTTCAAACTGATTCACTGAGACAAATGTCCCTAAAGCGTTACAAGTTTCTCTCTGAGTGAGTAGTTCTCTGGTGCTTCCATGTACAACATGTGCCAGTATCTCCTTCACAGTGAACGCTTTCCAGCTCTGCCAATAATTAATCGTGACACTTTACACATTTCCAAGAAATGAAAAAAAGCTGTTGTATGAGCTATTAAAACAGCGACGTCAATATAAATAACATTCTGCTTAGATTACAGTCCAACACAAGGTTTGAAAATGCACCCTGATGAGACACATGACAAGATAAATGTCTGAGGCAGACAGTTTTCCGTTCATTCAGCGATTGCTTCATGACTTTGACGTGAAGGTCACAGAGCATTTAACATACCGCATATACAATGCGCGTCCTTGTTATAAATGAATACAATACACAAGCGACGACGGAGCATGTTGGGAAGAATCAACAGAATGAAACGGGCTGACACAGACGACAGATTTCTAAAGTTCTGTATCAGCAGTGATGAGGCACATTTCACCCTCAAGACTTTGTGTTAGAGAGTCAGTCGTTTTCACTCGAGTGTCACTTTCACACTTCTGACAGGGCAGTTTGGGACAGTTGCTGCCATGCAGTTTCAAGTCAATCCTGGTTGGTGGTGGTGTTGTTATAAATGAATGTCTGAGTTTGAAATGGATTCCTTTAACTATCCGCTCTCCGTATGCAAGAATCAAAATGAAATATCAGACACCGCGTTGCCTACAATCCTTTCAAAATGTTTACGACAGCAGTCGTCGTGGACGATGACAACTCATTCATGAAATATTTCAGGGTTTGAGAAGTTGCATCATGTTTGAAAAGCTTGAAAAGTTCCAACGACTTGATCGGGCACGTTTCTCTGACATTTACTGTGCCCTTTCCTCCGTGAGCATAAACACCAGAGTTCAAGTTGTTCGGGCTTGTCTGCATAAGTGCGCGCAAATTAGTCATAAGGTTTTATGACAGTTTGAATTCTGCAAAAGGTTATAGGTTAATAAACAGTATACACTGTATATACTGTTTATTCATTATATACTGTGTTATAAGTTAGATCCCTAATGTAGTTGTAAAGCTCTAATGCATTATCTCTGTTTTTCTGTAACAGGTCAGCTGATTGTAAACAACATAAGATGCACACAGTGCAATAACATGTTCAAACATGTTTAAGCACGCAGTGGGAATGCATACATTGTTGTCAATAGTACTTAAACAGCATATTTGTTAACAGTTGAGTCAGATTTAACCGCAGGCTATAGGAGACGACTGACAGGTATAGAGCAGTCAGGTGCATGCTAAGATCTTTCACAGTTTGTGGGACAGTAACACAAGTGAAATATATGAAGTCAGACTGTTTTATGTACGACATGTTTGAGTTGGGTCCAGTTTTGTTTTGGATTCGTTAGAGGTGCACAAAGCTGCCAGTTCTTGCCCAAAAACACATGTTTTAATTGGTGCCTAGAAACCCCTAAAACATGCTAATGAACTACAATGACCGCAGATCTTTGCAGCTGCTGTTCGAGCTCATACTGATCCAAGGTGTGACCGAACTGACAGAAACCGCACAGGGAGAGTTCGACGTCCAAACTGCCACCTTACGGAGAGGTCACATGACTGCTGAATTACATATTAAAATGTTTGTGTGTGTGTCTGTACTTCATTTGACATGCATGACTCCATGGTCAGGTCACATGTCAAACCTGTGCCCCCCACATGTGCACCTCCACCTACAACAGAGCACTGCGTCAAGTGTCAACAGACTGTCCGAAGTTTGATAACGGCCGCCCATATTATCCCGCGCAGTGTTGCGTTTCACCTGATGAGTTTTTTGCTGACTTGAGTGTGTGTGTGTGTTCGTTTGCACGGTGATAAGAAAACACACACATCTTGGTTGCAGACGAGCCCCCCCCCCTCTCTGCCGAAAGATAAGCTGCAAAACAAGCTATCTGGTATTCAACAGGTAGTTCTCGGCATTGTGATACCTCTTATCAGCGCCGGAGTACAACTGTAGGATTGTGAGTAAGCTTTTAGAATCGAGCCCGGATCAGGTGGCTTGTGACCAGCGGCTTACAAGTCCAAATTCTTAAGACCTGATGATTTAGATAGTGTGTGTGAGAATAAATGGGAGTGAGTTAAGCCAGCTGAGCGCTGTTGCTGCTCTTATTTTCTTTTGTTTTATTTTTTATCTGATGTGTTCCAGCAGTCCTGCCCTGTGGTGCGTGCTTGCACTGGAAAAGGTCTTTGCAGCATCACAGAATGTAAACCTGTCAAAGCAGCAGAGGAAAAAAGATCGCAGCAGCACCTTTCTTCAACTTTCTGCAATGTTGTCGTCACTTACAACAAGACTCCATCGCCAGCATCAACATACAAAAAGGTGGTGGTGGAGGAGGTGGTGAGACACAACACTCACTCCACAGCACCTTAATGCAAAAGCATAAATCCCTCTTAACCTCTTCTTTAACTCTCTAGGTGTGCATGTCAATTCAGGCTCCTCTGAGGCTACCTCTAGGTCTCTGCAACAAACATGAAAACTGTGATTCAGTAGATTACAAACTCGTTATGTAGTGTCATCAAATGCCCTGTGGTCTGGGGCAGCAAGGGAAGGAAATATCTGTGGATGTATCCACAACTCTTATGACCACAATTTCCTTTTTTTTCCCAGCAGGTTGTGTGTGCACACAGCTTTGTGTAAATATGTTTGTGCACAAACTGTAGTCGTCGGTCCATTGCAACTATCTCTATCCAAACAACACGGGTCATGCAATGCAAGCCTATTTTAAGCTGCAAGACCACCTCCCTCCCTCCCTCCCTCCCTCCCTCCTCCACTTCATCCTCTTAACGTACCTTTGAGCTGGGGCAGCGGTGAAAGCTCAACCGGAGCGCTCTGCGTGCGGTACTGAGACGAGCCTTGGGATTTTCTCTGTCTCTGGGCCTTCCTCATGGACTTTCTCGTGAACCCGTCCACTTTCTCGGATGCGGAGATGGCCGACATTTTGATGCATAAATCAAAAACTGACGAAGACTCTTTTTTTTTTAGCTATTGTATCCCTATGTCCACAGGAAAGGTCTCCTCTTCAGCGTCAAATATATAAATATATATGTATCACAGCACGACTGTGTCACGACTTCCAAGTCTTGTGTTGTTATTCTGTATGATCCAACATGGTCGCTGTGTATTTTGGGGGGTGATGGAGGAAGGTTAGACTGTGTCCAAACACTGCATTTTTTTTTGGAGTGGTGGTGGTGGATGTTCACAACAAGAGCCAAGGAGCCGAGTAACTCATGACGTTTCCCGCAGTATAACCCGATGTTAGCGACATGGAAGAAGGGGGAAGGAATCAGCTTAAAAGTTGCTAAGATTTTTAATTAATTTCTGCAAATGAGCGTCTAACCTGTTGCAAAAAAAGACATTGTCATTGTAAAGTTTTAGTGGTGAAGTCAGTCTGACAGTGGCACTAACTACTGTAAGTGCTACAGCAGAGGCGGCCACAGCTAATGTAGCCCGAGCTAGCTCGAGCTAGAAAAACAAAACAAAAAAACAAAAAGAAAATGTACGTTACAAGTAAAAGTTACAAGAGACGGTTGCCTCTTGTTAAATTCACCGAGTTCTTCGTGTAAACACCGGGTCCAACTTCTTCCAAGCGGCGGTTTTTTTTTTATCCGAGTCAGACTTCCGTTGAAGTGCGTTTTTTTTTCCTCCCCAAACAAGAAGAACAATCCGCGAGCCGATGAAGTTCAAATTTCGCTCGACGACGGAGTCTCATTTAGCGCTTAAAAGTTAGCCCGCTCCACCTGAACTACACCCTGAAGGTGTAGACGGAGCTGTGTCGTGGTTTACACCGCCTCTAGAAGACGAACCGTGCGCTCTCTCTCGCGTACACAACAAAAAATCCGAGCCGTCGTGCCGAGCAGGCAGCCATGGAAACACTCCGCTCAGCCGTTTGTGACTGAGAGCGAGAGAGAGAGACCGAGAGCCCCTCTGACAGGTCTACGTCATTGAGTGACAGCCGCCGGCAGCCAATCCCGAGCGGAGGTTTCGGGAAAAAAAAGCTGGAAAACTTTTTAGACCAATCGAATTGCGCGGAGACATGTGACATATGAAAACAAATACGTGACGTCGTGCAGTTGAATGAGGAGTGGCAGTTGGAGTTTTATAGTGATGGGAATTTCGGCTCTTTTTGGAGAGTCGGTTCTTTTGGCTCTTCTGCCTATTCTATAAGGAGCCGGATCTTTGGGCTCCCAAGCGGCTCTTAATTAATTATTATTATTATTATTTTAGATTTTTAAATGATTTGGTTTATGTGATTTGGTTTATGTGATGTTTAAAGATGAATCCATTAAACCCCAAACACACATACAAATACAAGTACAAGGCTCATAGACATACAAATGTGGAGAGACATGGTGGAGTGATAGACAGCCAACAGTTGGGGGGGTTCAGTGCCTTGCTCAAGGGAACCTCAGCAGTGCCCAGGAGGTGAACTAGCACCTCTCCAGCTACCAGTCCACCTTCCATACTTTGGTTGGTTGAACCGGCCACCTTCCTCCTGGTTCCCAAGCCAAGTCTCTATGGACTGAACTACTGGAATTATAATTTCTAACTAGTAAAATTATTCACTGATGCATTGGTTTCTCTCCTAAAAAAAAAAGGTCCAGTGTGTAGAACTGAATTGCATCTGACAACCGACTGGATACCCCTCGCCTCACTTTCTTGTTTTCAAGTGCAAAAAGTAAAAACTATACAGCGGTAAATGTAAACATCTGTCAATACATCAGATTAGTGGACGACCCACAGAACCACCCTTCAAGGTTCCATACTGTACCCGAAGCACAGGACCACCCATCAAGGTTCCATACTGGACCTGAAGCACAGGACCACCCTTCAAGGTTCCATACTGGACCTGAAGCACAGGACCACCCTTCAAGGTTCCATACCGGACTTCAAGCACAGGACTACTAAAGATACAATGTGATGAACTTTGACTGAAGAAGATGGAACTGTTCCCATACCGGGAGTTGAACCCAGGCCGCCTGGGTGAAAACCAGGAATCCTAACCGCTAGACCATATGGGACTGTTTTACCATTTATATTTACTGTTTTTATCACAACCTGTGTATATATTTTTATTTTAGGCTAAAGCTGTTTAAACTTCTTGTATAATTGTTGCAATACAGTTATTTAAAAAGAAAAAAAAAGCTGTAGATAATCAGTGTGTGTTTTATTTATTTTACTATCAGTTCCACTCAAAATAAAGATCTGATTACAGATTGTGAAAACAAACCGACCCCCCTTTAACGTCTACATTTCTTTAATATTTATTCATTTGTGTATTGTTTTGTTGTTATTTTTCTTATCTTATCATATCTTGTTTGTCTTTCCTTTTTTGCTTTGGGGGTTCAAATGTTTACTGAAAATAAAAGTTGTAAAAAAAATGATCGGAGAAAGTTGTTGGTTACATCAAAAATATCAATTTCTAATCTATTTGTTATTCTGTGCATCTTATGATCTATACTAGATCAGAGACCGTGAAGATAAATCAAAAATGCGACCAACTTTAACTTTAAATCAGCAGAGAATTGAAGCGTGTCAGATGTATGGTCAAATGAAACACTTTGTAGCAGTAAAGCATTAAAGTCATGATTTTATCATCATCATCATCATCATCATCGAGCAGCGTTTATCACACAAACACATGGACCACACTGAGAACACGCAGGCCAAAGACTCTTTTTTTCTATTTAATAAAATCTGACAACAGGAAAGTGTCACAAACCAAGCAACACTCATTGGTTATTTTGTACATATAAACAGCTTAAGCATTTGCTCAAGGAAAAAACCCAAACATCTTGTAGTACGTAACTCTGAAAAACACAAAGTTCAAAAACCCACAAAGAGATGAAGCGATAAATCTTAGTGAAGTTTATAAAAAAGCTCAAATATGTGCATCAAATAAATTTTCTTTTAGCAGAATTTAAAACTCCACAACCGCGGACACTCGAGTATCAACGTGTTGTCGACCTCCTGAACATCCCGAACACTAATCTCTGAACACTAATGCATCTCTTAGCCTTGTCAGGTTTGAGTAAAATGAAAGATTTACTCAGCAACATGCAACTTGATTTTGTTTTTTTTCCTCAACCAGAGATTCTGCACAGCACCAGAAAGCTGCGTAGGAGGGTAACTGCGAAACCTTTGACCCCGTTAAAAGAAAAAAACGGCCTCTCAGGATGTGAAAGCTGCTGCATCAAATATTCCGACTGACGGTTTTGTCAGTCTCTGTGCGGCTCGGGTTCACACGCTCGTGACATCTGGACACAGATGAGTGTTCTTAGAGGCTTGTCATCATCTGTGGGTTCAGGTTAAAAATACTCAAAATATATATATATTTAAAAAAAAAAAAACAGGATCGCAGAGAATCTGATTGTTCACTCCAGAGGCCTTCTCGTGAAATAGGTGGAGATCTTCTTCATGCTTTGTGGCGAGCAGACAGTCTGGAAAATAAGAAACAAAAAAAACACGTCAGCTGCAGTTTTCATCTCGACAGCAAGGCACGCACGTAAACATTAGCACTGATAAAGAGGGACGGACCTCAGTTAACACGCAATAACGTGCCTGCGTTGTAACGCGGTTATTGTTTTCCAGTGACTTTCAATGAAGATACGACGAGAGGTCAAGCTCGAATTTCTAGACGGCCGACATTCCAGGTAAGAAGGCGTTGATAACGATGCACAGCCGAAAGAAACAACAAATATTTTTGTGTCCCTCAAGTTATTCTACACGAGTTAAGACGCATCTGGGATTGTGCAGTTAAAAAAAGAGAGCAGCTAGCCTGGCTCTGTGCACAAGTCTGCAGTTTATCACGGGGTAATTATGAGCAATTAAAAGTAGGGTTGCAAAGGGGGGGAAAAAAATCCGGTAAATTTCCATTGGAATTATGGAAATTATTGGAGATTAATAGGAATTCATGGGATTTTCAATGGAAATTGGGGGTAATTTAGCATCATGATGAATTATAATTAAGCATCATGGACTCAGCAGTGTGCTTTGTGCATGTGGTTGAGGAATAGCAGATATTCAAGTGTACTTGCATGAAATCTGGTTGTTTTAGTTAGAGAGATTATGCTAAAATATATTTATCTGTTAAAGGACAACCTTCAATTCACGGTTTATTCCCATGGAAAGTTTCCATTTTGCAACCCTTTTTGAAGAGTCACCAATTAACCTGTTATGGCATGGAATGCAAAAGATTCTCCCCGGGCCGGAATCGAACCGGTCACGTGGCGTCCGCCTTAACCACCCAGCCTTCAGGAGGCTAACCTGACCAGCAGTCATTATTGAGAGCAGTGTTGATTGCACTCTCAGTAAGAATAATATTCAAATATTCAAAAAATGAGGGAACGCCACACAGTAAGACATGTTAGGGAAGCACTGATACTAATAAAACTTACTGGTGAAGCTGGCGTCTTGCCTTCTTGTTTCTTAGAGACGCTGGGGCTTCTTGGGCTTCTCGGGCTTCTGGGACTTCCTTGATCTTTCCTCATCTTTTGGCCCATCACTGACAGCCAGTCAATGGGTCTGGGAGAGCAGTTCTCCTTGCCAGTCTGTTTGGACGAGGCCTGCTTGTTGTCCTCCACCCGACAGTCTGTCTGTTCCCGGCTGTCATGAGCGGAGCAGCAGATTCCAGCAGACAGGCCCCGGCTTCTCTTGGCCTCCGGGTAGAGTTCAGTAACGCAGTCACACTTTTCTGCGCTCTTGCAGCTCGCCGACGGGCCGTCGCCCGTCTCCAGCCTGCGTTTGGCCCGTCGTTCCGTGGGAGAGGGAGCGCCGCTCTTCGGGCTCTGCGGACACGGGCTCAGCACCCTGCGGAGCGGGTGGCTGGCCTGGCTGGGAGATCCGCGGCTTGGGGATAACCACTGTTTGATGGTTGAGGACGGCGTCCTCTGGCGGATGGCGGCGGTGGAGGCCTTGGCGTCCTGAGAGGGGACGGGTGAGGTGGTGCTGGAGGGAAGAGGCAGGGCGGCTCCACTGGGGGCACAGGCAGCGAGCTGGGGCGACGCCATGCCACCAATACTCTCGGTCCTCTGCGACTTGGCCGGGGTTGTTTCGGGTTTGATTGGAAGTCCTTAACAAAAGCAGAAGAAAGGTAAGGCAACAGTATGTTTACGTATGTATTGTTACAAGTATGTTTGCTGCAGTTGTTACACATACTTGAGGGCGATTTAGGACGTGCCCAGCCCACAAGGTTGGCCTGTCCCACTGAAGACTGCACTCCATCCATTTCCCGACGAAGCCTCCAGACCCGTACCGTGTGGTCATCAGAGCAGGAAGCGATCTGCCAACAGAGCAGCGAGGATTACACGGATGGAGACCATCGTACATCTCTAGGTGACTCAAGGAGTCTTTGAGAGACTCAAACCACACTAAGAAACATGAAGGTTTGCCGCCTCACCTTTGTGAAATCCGTCGGGCACCACGCGACGGACGTCACTTCCTCGCTGTGGCCTTGGAGCGTCATGGGAGGACGTTGAGGATCAGAGATCTGAAATGTAAGATTGGGTTTGAAAACATCCCAAACGCAAAAATAAACGTATGATAAATGTCGGATTCAAATATAGAGCGTACCTTCCAGATGTACGTGTGATTGTCGCTCGAGCCGCTGGCCAAGAACTGGTCGTCCGGGCTGATCGTGGACTTCACGTAAAACGAGGAGTTCTGGTGGCCGCTGAAAACCGCCACTGTGGAGCAAAATGAACATTCAGATATTAAAAAAAATCACCAAATAAGGCCGTCTGAAATAGAATAATACAAACATGAGAGCGTTAAAACTACAAGTTTACTCAACTTTTGTGTCTCGTGCTATCGAGCTATTTAAAGATATTACAATATGCTTGTATAAACACATCTCCATGTCTACATTTTCCTCTGTCAAACCTTTGTCTAAAACAGAAAAAAAAAAAGTTTGCAGCTCCATCTAGTGATGCACAGCGGCAATGAATCACTCGTCCACTGAGGCACAGACACACAATGTGTCGCTGTGGATGCAGAAAAACTTCTCATCACGACTAGGACTGAATTTTGGCTCTAAACGACACGGCGGGTGTCCAATCAAACACATTCTCAACATGTTTTAATATCATCCAATCATTTTACTTTCCCAGGGTCTTAACAGCTGGTGACTTTGACTTTTAGTGGGTCCCGTTTCACCTGGATTCTCATGAATATCTTGCTACTCTTTAAGCCAGCACCTTCAGCTTTCTCTGCCTTGCTCCAGGGCACCTCAGCAGTGTCGAGGAGACTGGCACTGGCACCTCTCCAGCTACCAGTCTACCCTCCATACTTTGGTCCCTACAAACTGAGCAACCACCGCCCCTACGAATCAAGACACTAATCATTATCTAACATAATTATTATAGTTCATGCCTCCAGTGTTGGGACTTCTTTGTTTACCTGGGGTCGTTTTTACTCCGCTGACATTGAACATGTAGATGTTATCGTCGGTGCAGTTACACATGACGTTAGATCTGCTGGAGTCGAGAACCAGACCGGAATAACCTGCAACACATGCAAAAACAACAAGTCAGCTCATGCCGGTCGTTTGCATATTTCGACGCTCAGCATTGTGCGACACTGACCCAGTCGCATGCGCATGCAAGAACCAGGGTACGGGTACGTCTGCAGCGGGACGGGATCGTGGTGGTGTGCGGTGTAGTTCTTCCTCAGATCCCACATCTTGATCACTCTGGTTAAGACAAATGAAACAGAACCATTAAAAGTCTTTATACACCGCATTTTTAGAACTTTAGACCAAATCACCGGCGCTTTCTTACCCGTCGACGGCGCCGGATGAGATGAGGGTGTGCTGATCCTGAAACAAAACCACCGTGACGCTCTGCTGGGTGTCCTGCAAGACAGACAAAGCACTCAAAGATGAGCCTCTTTCTTTCTTATGCGCAGTGATACTTTCATTAAAGGAGGGGGGGCTGTTGCAGAAACTCACCACGCTGGGAGCCATGCCGCGTGTACTGCCTCGCCTCCTCTTTGTTTTGCTCGGGGGGTTCGTTTCTGCTTTGTTGTGAGCGCCGCTGATCTGTTTCACCTGACGGTAGAATCCATCTGAGAGGAAGACAAATACAAGAATATAATTATAAACATTTCTAAATTCATTGGGTCTAATAAAAACACTAAATATCTATATAAAAATATCTAACTGATACCTTTTTTGCTGCACCTGGTGTCCCATACCATAATATTTCCATCTCTGGCTCCAGTACAGAACACAGCTGTTTAAAAGAACGCAGAACATCAATAATGTGACCGTTAAATCAAAGGATATTAAATTAAAGCGTTCACCTCGGCATGCATTCACTTATTTACATTAAATACTGAAAAAAATCTGATTTTCTGATGTATCTATTAGTGTTTAATACAGGTGAGGGTGTGTGTGAACCTAAATATCCCTCAGCAGTGCGACATTTGTTCAGCACATAGTTTACCTTTCTCCTGCGGCGCGAATGCGACAGACTTGAGGCTGCAGAGGTGACCCTTGAAGCTGCCCAACATCTCCCCCGACTTCACATCCCACAGCCTGGCCATCTGATCCCCAGCAGCAGTCACCTGAGGGAGAATAATAATAACGACATTTATTAGTAAGAAAATGAGTTAACATAAAGCGTGAGTAGAAATATCTGTGTATGGAGCAAATGTTAGAGCAATACAGTAGTAAGTCTATATATATATAAAGTATTTAGAAGATGTTACTTACTATGTGAGGCTCCCCCGGTACCCAGGCTATGTCAAAGACAGCATTCTCATGAGCCAGCCACTCTGCGAACAAGCACACACCATTAGAAACCAATACATCCTGATGACAGAGAGAACTATTGTGGGAAAAAAAAGGCTTTCTCTCCTACACATACCTTTAAGAAGCGGCTTTTCGCGGCTCTCTGTGTTGTAGATCCGAACAATGCCCTCTTCATTTGCCGCTGCAAGGACGTGCTGCATGTCCCCGGCTGAAGAGGGACGAACGAGGAGAGGACACGCCAGTTTAGCTCCCGTCTGTGTTGTGTATCATCTGACGATCATGTGGCATATATGCTGAAAAAAAGAGATGGCTTACCTGAAGAGAAAGCCAATCCAAACGGCGGCACGGAGTCCCCCAGGTTGCCGTAGGAGATGTGCTCGTCATGTCGGGCACACTGGTATCCGTCCAGCAGAGAGCTGAGAGGGTAGGGATCTGCAGGACGGGCTGGAGGGAGATCAGAGAGGAAAGCAAAGTCAGACAGTGACTCAAAAGAAGAAAAAGAGAGTGTTTCAACTGTATGATTTCACTCCACAGGGGTATATATTCTGTTTAAAACAGCCTTTTCCATTTGATTCAATTGCATTGTCCCAGTTTTTAATGTTGTATTCTTGTAATTTGATACTTTTATGGATCTTTTTGTTTGTTTCTGTTATTTGCTGTCTACTCTCGTTTATTGTACGGTATCCTTGGGTGACAGAAAGACGACTATGAAATAAAATGTGTTGTTATTATTATTATTAGTAAAAATGGTCCAGTGTGTAGCATCTAGTGGTGGCAAGTTTCAAAAATGCAACCGGCTGAATACCCCTCACCTCACTTCTTGTTTCAAGCATGCAGAAGAAACTACAGCGGCGGTAGAACTTGTTAAAACAAACAAAAAAAAAACCACACAAAAAAAAAACTACAAAATCTCATACGCAGTTTGGTTTGTCCCTTCCGGGCTGCTGTAGAAACATGGCAGACTCCCTGTAAGCGGACCCCTATACACTAATGTAAACATGTGTCAATAGATTACACACTGAGCCTTTTAAGAGTCCACTCTGAGATAGATATATACATAATAATAGTAATCTGACCAAAATAATCAAAGTTTTATTATTAAATATAAATTTCAAAACATAAATAGTCCTTGAATAAGTTCTTCATGACGAGTTTGACTAATTATTTATTTATTATTTACTTATTTTTAAGTAAACACGCCACGTTACGTAAAAAAAAACCTTAATATAACGTTCACAGAACGTTAAGTTAAACTGCCATGGCAACAGAAATGTCTCGCGACCAGAGATCCAGCTGTAAACTGTGCATGTCGGTGGTTTAAACAGAAATAAAACAATATTTCCGTCGATGTTGAGCTCGCTGAAGTTTTCCACGAGCTTTGTCGATAGCACAATAACCCCCCAAAAAAGCACATCCGGTAACCGAAAAGACCCCAAATCTGCAAAAACACCGATTTTCTCACCGGTCTGCCTCCGTCTGCCCGTGGCTCTGTCAACGATGGAGCGGAAAAGCATCCCGACGCTCCGGTACGACCCGATCTGGAATATTCTGTATAACTGTAAAGTATTTGATCAGATCTGTGGCCCCGTGCTGCTGCTGCTGCTGCTTCTTTCCCGCGAACAGATCTCTGAACACTGTGACCGAATCACCCGCTAAACCTGCGATACGCGATCCTATTGGCTGAAACAGGACACTTCCTGCACAGGAAGGTTCCACATCCGGTTTCTTTGTGCGGCAAATACGCGTCCTTTCAAAATAAAAACATAAAATAAATAATAAAAGAACATAAAATAAGATAAAAAAATAAGATATATAAGATACAAATAAAATAAAATAGTAATAATAATAAAAAATATGCGTCCTTCCAAAGTAAACTACCCTAAAACCTGAAATAATAATGTTTTTTTCTTATAGTACGTTATTACACCTTGCACATGCTAAATATACGGCACATTTCTATGTGTATCTTTATATTACATATTATTTAATGATAATATATTACTTTTGTTGTTATATAATGTTATTATTATTATTATATGCTGTTATTGACAATGACACTACCATTAACTCATCAGTACTATTACCATCTATCTTTCTATCAATCTATTTGTCATGTTATGTAGCATTAAATGGAATTACTCAGGTAAAGTACAAGTACCTCAAATTCTTACTTAAGTAATACTCTCTGGTATTTTTTTAACTGCTTTAAATTGAAATTAAATTAAATTAAATAGTAATGAATGAAGCTTCAAGGTGCTTTTATTGTGAAAACGTAGACTGTAAACCGGAAATAGTGTTCTTTATTTTCCGGTGTGGCGCGTCTTGAATCCTCCTCTCGGACAGTGAGATGCTAACAGCTCGTGTCTGCTGTCACTGTGTGTTTCATGTGTAAAATAAATCAAACTGGGCAGTAATGTCGCTTTCCACCGCACGCTCCTTCCTGTCCGAGGCTTGTTATGGCGAACAGGAGCTGGACGCGAACTCCGCGCTCATGGAGCTGGACAAAGGTGCGTTAGCTCCCCGGCTAACGTCTTAGCATGCAGTGTGATGTGTTGTTACTGACTGTTTCAGACTTCCCCCGCTTTGTTGTTGTCTTCTCAGTGTTACTGACTGTTTCAGTTTGTTGTTGTCTTCTCAGATTTACTGACTGTTTCAGTTTGTTGTTGTCCTCTCGGTGTTACTGCCTGTTTCAGTTTGTTGTTATCTTCTCAGATTTACTGACTGTTTCAGTTTGTTGTTGTCTTCTCAGTGTTGCTGACTGTTTCAGTTTGTTGTTGTCCTCTCAGTGTTACTGACTGTTTCAGTTTGTTGTTGTCCTCTCAATGTTACTGACTGTTTCAGTTTGTTGTTGTCTTCTCAGTGTTGCTGACTGTTTCAGTTTGTTGTTGTCTTCTCAGTGTTACTGACTGTTTCAGTTTGTTGTTGTCCTCTCAGTGTTACTGACTGTTTCAGTTTGTTGTTGTCTTCTCAGTGTTGCTGACTGTTTCAGTTTGTTGTTGTCCTCTCAGTGTTACTGACTGTTTCAGTTTGTTGTTGTCCTCTCAGTGTTACTGACTGTTTCAGTTTATTGTTGTCCTCTCAATGTTACTGACTGTTTCAGTTTGTTGTTGTCCTCTCAGTGTTACTGACTGTTTCAGTTTGTTGTTGTCCTCTCAGTGTTACTGACTGTTTCAGTTTGTTGTTGGTCTCTCAGTGTTACTGACTGTTTCAGTTTGTTGTTGTCCTCTCAGTGTTACTGACTGTTTCAGTTTGTTGTTGTCCTCTCAGTGTTGCTGACTGTTTCAGACTGTTTCCTCAGATTTACTGAATGTTTGTTGTTGTGACCTCCTCAGATTTACTGACTGTTTGTGGTGACCTCCTCGGTGTTACTGACTGTTTGTGGTGACCTCCTCAGTGTTACTGACTGTTTGTGGTGACCTCCTCAGTGTTACTGACTGTTTGTGGTGACCTCTCTCTGCAGGCCTGCGGTCGGGGAAGCTGGGCGAGCAGTGTGAGGCCGTGGTGCTCTTTCCCAAACTCTTCCAGAAGTATCCGTTCCCCATCCTCATCAACTCCGCCTTCCTGAAGCTGGCAGACATCTTCAGACTCGGGTATGGATGTGTCAGACCTGACTGAAAATATTAATGATTTCCAGTTTTAGTCAGGCTAATAACTTATATTTATTATACATAGAGTTAGACACAAGATTATGACAGCTCTGTGATAGATAGATTGATGTGAGAGAGACAGAGAGAGAGATTTCAGTGAAGGGAGATGTGACTGCATCTTTAACCAATACCGTGTCTGACTAGGATAACCCTGAGAGAGACTTTTAGACTATTAGACTTTTAGACTATATTAGATAGATGGATGGATGGATGGATGGATGGATGGATGGATGGATGGATGGATGGATAGATAGATAGATAGATAGATAGATAGATAGATAGATAGATAGATAGATAGATAGATAGATAGATAGATAGATAGATAGATAGATAGATAGATAGATAGATAGATGGATGGATGGATGGAACAAACTCTAAGGAGGAAGAACAACATGTGGTTCTACCTCTAAAAAAATATACACATGAAAATATACATATGGACACTTGTGCAATAACTTGTGAAAGAGCGCTGTTATGAAATCAGCTGTTGCAGAGTGAGTCTCCTCTCTCTGCACAGAGCGGAGTCATCATACAGAGTCATGGCAGTTGGTAGGAATGACTTCCTGTAACGGTCTCTGACTCAAACTGCTCTGCTGTTTGATCAGGAGGCCGCGTAGTGGACGAGAGTTACTGTCCATGTTTACCGAGGTGTATGTAATAAACAAAGCTCGATGCATTGAGGGCGTCTGTTGCCTGTTGGACTTACGAAGCAATTGAAAGACACTTGGTGCTCTGATTCAAATCACCCAGTAGTAACACATCTATGATATATGTGAAATTGCGACCTTAACGTGGCGGCGGGGTTTGCGTATCTCTGTCATCCTGGGAGCTGTATTGTCGTCGTTGGTGAAGAGGATGGTTAAACGGTTTCTTTGTTTATATAAAAGTTTGTCTCTCTGATTTCAGGAACAACTTTCTGCGTCTCTGTGTGCTGAAAGTCACTCAGCAGAGCGAGAAACATCTGGAAAAGATCCTCAACGTGGACGAGTTTGTCAAAAGGGTGTTTTCAGTCATCCACAGCAACGATCCCGTGGCCAGAGCCATCACTCTGAGGTAATGTTTAACGTTGCACTATACAGATTTTACATTTATCTTGATTTAATCTCTCTATCCGAGGCTTAAAACAAACTACTTCCTGTTGTTCCTTCCACGTAGGATGTTAGGTAGTCTGGCCTCCATCATCCCGGAGAGGAAGAACGCTCACCACAGCATCCGTCAAAGTCTGGACTCTCACGACAACGTGGAAGTGGAGGCTGCAATATTTGCTGCTGCGAGCTTCTCTGCACAGTCAAAGTAAGGAAAACTGTTGCTTCACCTGAGATGTAGTGCATGTGTATATATAATATATATGTATGGTGATGGTTTATGTGTTTTCTTTCCTTTTCAGGGACTTTGCTGCTGGGATTTGCAACAAAGTCAGTGAGATGATTCAAGGTAAAATCTAAAAAGATTAAGACAAATAACAGCTGCACTGATTACCTTTTTTATTCAGTCCAAACCTTAAATAAAAACACTGTAGTCCACCTTAAAATAAACAAATTCAGTCTGTATTGAAATACTCCACAAATCATTTACACCTCACGGTGGATATCATTTCAAGATATATGAAACCTGTGTCATTAAAGTGCCACTAATACTAATAGAGTGCTTCATTTGATATCTGCTGTCAAAGAAGCCATTGTCCCGGTGAACACAGTGCTTAATGCAGGGCTTCATTGCGTTACTTGTATTTCCAGTTTTTCCTAAATTATTCCCTCCAGGCTTTATGAATTTATTTGTATCAGGAGTGTGTAGCATAGCCACGCTTTAGAACCTGAGCTCCTTCAACTCCACAGCTTGGAGATGCTGCATGTAGCTGCAGTCAAATCAAAGAATACTTGGCTAGATGTGGGATTGAATGCAGGTTTCGTTTGACAGCAGAAGTTTTAATACTGCTTGTTACTGAGTTATTAAGCTTTCTGTTCAGCAGCTTTGTGTTTGTTTGCTCATCCGTACTCCAGGTTTAGACACTCCCGTGGAGCTGAAGCTGAAGTTGATCCCCATGCTGCAGCACATGCACCACGAAGCCAGCTTGGCCTCCAGCAGCAGAGAGCTTCTACAGCACCTGGTCAACTCTTACCCCTCCACCCCCATGGTCATCGTCACCCTGCACACCTTCACCCAGCTGGCTGCCTCTTCACTCATCGATATTCCGAAGCAGGTACAGCTGTAAAATCATCAAGTTTCATATTATTAAAGCTCAACTTTATGCAAATGTACTGTCTGTTTTAATGTACGTATTTACTACTCGGCTCCGCTCGTGTTCTTCTGTCTTTGGGGAAATAAACTGCGTAACAGGAAATGAACAATTTCCGTGTGTGTACTCCAGCAGATACTTTAAAAAAACAGCTGCCCTGTTGGAGGAGAGGATGTAAATCTTGTGCACACAGAGTCTACCTGCTTACTTTGTGTCTGTCTGTGTGAATGCAATAGAAATCCAGTTTTTGATCGTGATCAGAGACGTACAAACATGTGTCTGGAGAGTTTGGCTGGGTTAATGACATTTTCTATTCATTGCTACAGCTGCAGCTCCTCCTCCAATACCTGAAAGATGACCCGAGGAAAGCCGTGAAGAGACTTGCGATTAATGACCTGAAGCTTCTGGCTAAAAAGGCTCCACACCTTTGGATCAGAGAGAACACTCAGGTAGAGTTTCAAAAGGTGTTTATGTTGATTGATTAAAATCTGTAAATAACTTATTTGTAAAATCTCTGCAGACGCTGTGTGAGTGTGCCCTGACCAGCCCGTACAACAGTCTAAAGCTGGGAATGTTGGCCGTCCTCTCCACCCTCTCCGGAACAATTGCAATCAAGCAGTACTTTAATAATATGCCAGGTTGTGTTCATGTCTTTATGTCTGATCTTTAATTACGGATTTCCGTGTTACTTGTACTCTGAAGAAGGAAACGACCTCGGGCTGATCTGTATTCCTCTCAAACATCCTCCTCAGGTACCTCTTCAGTTCCCCTCCGGCTCACTGACCTGGTTAAACTGGCACAAGAATGCTGTTACCACAGCAACCTGGCCGTGGCCGCTCACGGGATCATAGTGCTTTCCAACATCGCCATTTCCTGTCCAGAAAAAGGTTAGTCACAGCAAGCGATGGCCAGAGTAAACAGACTCTTCTGGTGCCAGTTTCTTTTATGCGCTCCTCCTGTGGGTTAAACGCTGCCGTGTATGTTTTCTCCTCCTCAGATATAGTGCAGCTGGAGCAGGACACAGTTTTGGGAGTGGAGTCTCTCCTGATGCTTTGCAGTCAGGACAACAGCCCCAGTGCACAGGCCACACTCAAAGTAAGACAACACCATGAGCTAGGATTGGAAGAATGTTTTATGTCCATCTATTATCTGCTCAGATTTGTAATCTGAGTTTATATATTCTTTGATCAGAGTCCTTGATTTAAAGTCCATGTAAAGACTTAATGTTACTGAAATGTGGAGTTAGAGGTTCAAACCGTTTTTCACCAGTTTTCAGTCTCAGGATTTTGTGGGCGGTGCTTAAAGGGTGGCTCGATGACACGCTGAGGCCACCCTGAGAATTAATTTTTACCTGATTCTGACACCTAATTCCATAAACTTGATATTTTTAATCATTCAAATTTGGCTAAGTGGTTAATAACACTTTCTTCTTTTTGTCTGTCTCAGAACACATTTATTCTTTACGCTGACTTATAAATAAAACTTTTAACACATTATTTTGGGAGCTGTGTTGTGCCGTGCAGTCCATTTTTCTTCAAGCTTTCACTAAAACATGTAACTAACCGGCATTATAACTCCATAACACTCATCCCCTTTTTTGTGTCAACCCTAGACCGCCCTCACCTCATTGGTCAAGCTGCTGAAAAGCCGACCCCACCTCAGCCAATCAGCCGTGGACTTCCTGCTGGGCCAGCTCCACCTGTCCTGCGACTCCTCCCGCGTTCTCATGTGCCACGCTCTGGCAGCCATCGCCACCCACCTGCCGGTGTTGGGCGACGGCATGCTGGGGGATCTGGTGGACCTCTACAGAGTGGCCAGTCAGTCCTCCACCGACAAGCAGCAAGAGCTTCTGGTGAGAGGGTGGCGCGTGAGTCAGAGCAGCAGCTGCTGTTTGGACAGGAGATTAAAGCTCTCGCAACAATTCAAATGTAGATTTTATGTTCAACTTACACAGAAATGGAGCCACCTCAACGTCAAAAATCCCTCCTCGTTCTCATGCATGTCTTCTTGCCCTCCCATATCTCCGATTTTGGATTTTAACACTCGTCCCCCCCCCCCCCCCCCCCCCCCGCTGTGATCGCCACAGGTTTCCTTGGCAACGGTGATTTTCGTCGCCAGCCAGTCGTCTCTGTCGGCCGAGGTGAAAACCGTTATCAAGCAGCAGCTGGAGAACGTCGCCAACGGCTGGACGGTGTACCGCATCGCACGACAAGCCTCGCGCATGGTAATGTCATCCGCCCGGGCGTAAATGCCACCCCAGCATCCGCTTGTTTACATTATCGGGGTGCTCAAAAGATATGATCGGTCTAGTGGCATCGATTTATAAACGGGAGGCAAAACGTCCAGCTGTCCTATCGCTGACATATTATCTATTACTCTGCAGGGGTGCCACGAGTTCTCCAGCGAGCTGTACCAGAGTCTGCGGACCCGCGTGGCGTCGGAGCACTTCTACTTCTGGCTGAACAGCCTGAAAGAGTTTTCCCAGGCGGAGCAGTGCCTGAGCCACGTGGAGGACGGCGACTACAGCGGAGCCATGACCGCCATCGCCGAGGCCCTGCGCTCCTACCAAAAGGGCATCGCTTCACTCACAGTCAGTTCACCGCCGGGGCGTCTCGCCTGTCGAGAAACATTAACGGCCACTCCTCCTGTTACTTCATGAGTGACAGACGCTTAAAGCTATCGGCAGCTCTCTCCGTCTGGAGCTTTGCCACTGAAGCTGATTTTCACAGCATCTAAAATTGTTAGTGGATTAGCTGCAGTAATACCTGACTGTATCTTGTAACTTAACAAGACCCGTGTTGCTGTTTAACCGTAGCGTGTTACGTCTGATTAATTAATTTCCCCTCTTCTCTCCAGGCTGCCAGCACTCCCCTAAGCCCGCTTACATTCCAGTGCGAGTTCATTAAGCTGCGGATCGACACCTTGCAAGCCCTGTCGCAGCTCATCTGTACCTGTAACAGCTTGAAAACCAGCCCGCCTCCTGCCATCGCCACCACCATCGCCCTCACCTCAGGCAATGATCTGCAGCGGTGCGGCCGCATCGCCATGCAGGTAACACACACGTAAAAAACGGGCCTGCTTAAATCTTTACGGATTTGTGTAATCAAGAAACGTAATCATCAAGCCACTGCTTCTTCTTCTTTGTTCCAGATGAAGGTATGCATGGACGAGTTCAGAAGCCTCGCAGCTCGCTACGCCGACTTGCACCAGTCGTCGTTTGACGCCGATTACGCCACCCTTCGTAACGTGGAGCTGTATCCTTAAACCTGCCTTTAGTCTCTCTTTCCCTCGACGACCCTGCTGTGACGTCTTCTCTCATGTAATTTCTCCTTAACCACTCGCTCAGACAACAACAGAGCTGTCTGCTCGTGTCCCATGTCATAGAAGCGCTGATACTCGACCCACAGGCGGCCAGGTGAGAGGTGGAACCGTGCGGTCTAGATTTCACTGTGTTATTGTTCGTGTACCTTTTGTTAATCTCCATGAATCATATTGAGTCTGTCAGGGAATGTAATCATGCTTTACTCCAGCACAATGAATGACATGGACATAGATGACGCCGTAATGAAAATAAATGCACCTTAATTAATTTAATAAAGTTTTTTCACTGTACCATGTTTTTGAGTGTTCCCTGTTGAAAGTGCTTTACCATAACACACACACACACTCCCCTGAAGGCATTTTCCTGGCAGACGTTTGATTGTAACAGATTGTCTCTCTCTGTCACTTTAATCTAGTTTTCAGGAGTACGGCACCGTGGGGTCGGTCCAGACTGAGAGCGAATATGAGCGACGGATGATGTCAGTCTTCAGTCACGTGTTGGAGGAAGCAGAGGGCCTCACCAAGAAGCACCCTCCAGTTTCATGCCTGGTGAGATTATTATAGAATACCTTGTGATGTTTGGTGGTTTTCTTTCGACGTAAGAAGAAATTTCAGTAGGGCACATTCAGACCTTTGGATCTTTTTTCATTCATTTGAGTGGGACTAATGCGTTCTGGCTGCAGTGCTTCAGGCATGCCTGCCAAAAAAAACTGCAGCGACCTGCAGTCAGATCCAACTTAACACAGTCCGACGTCACGCTACAGCCGCCGTGGACGTCACGGACTAAACTCGGATAATCTGCCTTGTTGTGCTCTGGCTTTGTTTATTATCATGCACTCAGCTTCTAAATCTGAGTCTGACTCACAGTTTATGAAGAAGTTTAATTTGATTTGAGAGAGAGGTACAGGGTGTCAGCAGGGTATTTAAAGGTTTAATGAAAATTAAATATTAAATACCTGATTGGGAGGTAACACGTGATTTGTTGTAAGTTTGTCACTTAGTGTCTACTCCCTTGGTTACTGCTGTCTGCTGAAAGAAAGCTTACTAAACATGGGAAAACACCCACGAACCGTCTCCGGTAATGACCTGGTATTAACCTTTAGGCTTCCTTCCTACCTGGTGAATGAGAGTGAGCGAGCGCCTGCGTCTGTAAAGCCGGGTTAAACTGTGAAATAAAAAGTTATTCCGTGATTGTTTCATGTTTCTGAAAAAATGGCCTTAATAATGCAAACATGTCACTGTTTTGCAGCATACAGGTTGTCTCTGCGATGCCGTCATAGCTCTGCTGAAGGTCCCGCTGTCCTTCCAGAGGTATTTCTTCCAGAAGCTGCAGTCAACAAGCATTAAGGTACAGTAGAAGGACGTACAGTCACAGTAGACAGCTCTGTTCAGCTCTCTTAAGGCTGACCCATGTGTATTTTTGTTTCCCCTAGCTCGCTCTCTCTCCCTCCCCACGAACTCCGAGTGAACCCATCCCAGTGCAGAACAGTCAGCAGCTGACTCTGAAGGTGGAGGGGGTGGTGCAGCATGGTTCGACTCCAGGGCTCTTCAGGAAGATCCAGTCCGTTTGTCTCAATGTCACTTCAGTCCTCCAGAGCAAGACAGGACCCGACTTCAAGGTATCCGTCCACAGATGATGCTAGCTCTGATGTTTTTTTTTAGTAAACCTTCATAACACCTCCATATTTGTCTTTTAGATTCCACTCGACACTAAAACTAACGAGATCGAGCAGCGGGTGGAACCCCACAACGACTACTTCAGCACCCAGTTCCTGCTGAATTTCTCCATCCTGGGCACTCACACGGTCACCGTGGAGGCCTCCGTGGTGGACGAGAGCGGCATCGAGTGGAAGACCGGGCCCAAGACGACGGTGTCCGTCAAATCCCTGGAGGATCCGTATTCGCAGCAGCTCCGCCATCAGCTGCAGCAGAGCACGGCTCAGCCCGCCCCGCAGAGAGGAGCGTACACTCGCTTCTAGTTGAACATCCTCTCTCTCTCTCTCTCTCTCTCTCTCTCTCTCTCTCTCTCTCTCTCTCTCTCCATGCTCTTACAGTTTTTGTAAATATATTTTCTCGATGATTAAAAAAGCCTGATTTAATTTTAATGCTGCACATTTTCTTTTCTTTCACAAGATAACGCTGCATTTCGGTCCACACATTATTGGGCTTTTCAAAATAAAAAAACTTTGTCTATATTCCTCATCTCATAGTATTTAATGTAATAATCTCCAGGGGCCTTTTTTTTTTTACTATTAAATGTCCTTGAATTTAGTGTCAACTACCAAGTGTAATAACACAAAGGCCCATGAGGGGGCAGAGCACAGACTATTAATTGGACATCATTGTCTGTCTGGAGAGCACACACAGACTGTCTGTGATTCACAGTGTTAAATTTAGACTTTTAAAATAGATATTTAATGTGTAAACTCCTGCAGCGTGACACTGAATATCACCTCAGCCGAGATCACAATATTAGTTATCATACACGTGTTTATTCTGCACAACATTCATGACACTCTAGCTCTAATTTATCTCTAATTAACATGTTTTAATAATGCAAATTTAAATCAGATGCATCCTGTTTTATTTTTTAAGGTGACACACATACTGATGATGTAATCTGATAATAACTTGCAGACCGGATGTAGATGATTTAAGATGAAGTCACAACATTTGGGGGAATAAAAATAAATAAATAAAAAATAAAAAGCAGTTTCTTGTTCACGCGATCAGCACTCTTGACATCAAAGGGAGGCTGCGCACTTCACGAGCTCCAATCTGGCGTCAGGTGAACACGAGAGCGTCAAGTGAGGAGCAACAAAACGGGGCGTTCCGCACCTGCTTTTCAAAATAAAAGTTTTTTTTTTTTAAACTGGATATATGTACATTAAATCACTTTAAATATGTATTTTATAGAAAAATGTAAGTAGAAGGATGATTTTCTTCAGACTGATCACTCACCATCATTGTGATGTTTTCAAAATAAAAGCATCAAGCACATTTGGTATTAGCCTATTCTGCATTTTAGATGACTAATCTGTTCCTTTTTCTTTTATTTATGTCTCTAAACATGCACACATGTCATTTTTCAAAGGGTTAATTATGTTAAATAAATTTAAGGGAGTCAGCATTAATAAATATCAATTAGTGTGTATGTAAGGCAGACGTGGAATATAATATTCATAACTATGTTTTCATGTATGTATAATCACCTGAAAATAACAATCGTTTCATCCTTTTATATCTACAGTGGGGGCAGGTCCTCTTCAGTGTTGAAACACAGTGTTTCTACAAAAGCCCAGAACAGACACGACTGACAGGGGCCCTAAAAAATATTGTTGACATTAATATGTGCAACTAATCTAAAAAATCTGCTGTTTTTATTGTTTTAAGAGGATGATGTTAATTTATTATGATTGATTTTCCATTTTGAAATTTTACAATAAAAATACATTGATACTGTAAAAAAACATTTTTATGGCGGCTTTTAATCTCACATCAAATAGTGAACCGCACTGCATACTTTGTGCAGACTTGCATGCATGTACAAATCACCAGCAGTAAATATTGTGCTAGTACTAGTATTGCAAAACAGTTGCAAGCATTTGATTAGAGTTATGTAAAGCTTTTGATGGGATAGTTAGGTCCTAGAGTTGTGGTGACAACAGCTGTGCAGAGTTCACAGCCCAATTTGATTTTTTTTTTTGTCATGGGGCTCAAAATTCCTGGCGGCAACCCTGTTAGTGTGTATATAGTGTTAAAATAGGATATCGTATAGGTGTATATAACCCATATGTTAAAGTTTTGTTTTCTTGCTATCGCTTACTATCTCACTTACCGTTTACCCAGATAGCAAAAATCTTTTGGCTTTGCTTTGGCCCAAATCTGGCTTGTCATTTTTGCAGGGTTATGAGCATCTGGGCCATAAAAGGCCCAAATTTAGGAAAGCCAAAATCATCCAAAACAAATTGTGGACTTCCAAAATATAGCCATAAATGTCCCAGAAGAGCCCCAAATCTGCTGTTCCCGTTCACGCCCAATCTTCTGGCATGCCATAAACATGCCTATATTGCTGGCGCCTCCTTATCTATTATGGGTTACCCTAATCATACCACAGTTAAGCCAAAAGGCTTTCTTAATGCCAAATGTATGCCATAATACAGCCAAAATATGTGCAAAAACAAGTTCCCTGCATGGACTAATAAAGTATTTCTGATTCTGATTCTTGCACTACATAGTGCACACTTTTTTAGAGTCTGTAAAAGTGGCTGGTGGCATTTTTTTTTTTGTATAAATGTGTGTTATTTGTCTGTGTTTGTGTGTGTGTGGGAATGTGCCTGTAAATCTAAGAACTGAAATCTTTTATTTTGAAGGCGCATGAAGAAGGGAGTCGCGTCCGGTCTCTCTCTCTTGAGCACATTGACGGTTGGCGGTGTGAATCCGGTCTGGAGGAAGATAACGGGATCCTGGCAGCATAGAAACAAAACAAAAGCAAGAAAAATCATCGTCGCTGCTGCTGCTGTGCTTGTTGTGTTTTTGTTTTTTGTTTTTACAGTCTGACGGTGTCGTCTTGTCTCCAACGGTCGGCCGTTAGTCCGCCGGGCCCGGGCCTCGAACCGCCTCTCTCTCTGTCTCTGCCTCTCTCTGATAATATTCGCTATAAATGGGGAGCTCAGCAGCGGTAGCTTAAAGCTAAACTAGACGAGGGTGATGAAGATGATGATGATGCATCAGTGGAATTATCCCGGCGTGTCTGACTGAGATGGAGCTCAAGTTGCCTAAGTGCTAGTTAGCACCAACCAACCAACCAGCCGAAGAAGCAGCGACGAACCGGGATTTACCGAGCAAGCCAGCCCTCCTCCCTCCGCCTCCTCCTCCTCCTTCTTCTTCTCCTTGGATAAGCTAAATGGGTGCAACTGCTTTTCTATCGCGCCGGGTTTGTCGTCACATTATCGGACACTTCCACACTACCGTCCCCGGAGGATTTGATAAAGACACTGTGTGTCAACTAGCATTAAAATGCTAACTTAACCGTTTTTTGTTTTTTTGTTTTTGGTCAGTGGGGGGTGAAGAGAGAGGGAGAGAGAGAGAGAGAGAGAGAGGTCCAAGCTACACGTGACACAATTTATATCCCGCTACATCTTTTCTTTTTTCTTTTTTTTTTGGATGCTTCAGCGATAATCAGGGTGAGTTAACCCCGGAGCTAACGCACTTTATTGGGGGAAGCAAGGCGGGCAGGGTCGGGGCTATATTCTGGATGGAGCACACACACACACGGATATTTGCGCTTTGCAGCAGCTTCTCTGCTCACTTAACGTTTGGCATTGTCTCATAAAATACTCAAACCTTTCCTAGCTACCTTTATTTTATATTTATTTAAAAAAATGTAATATCCTATCTGCTCAGCCCCCCTCCCGTTATGCTAACTCAGCCTGCTAGTTTAGGTTAGCACGTCTTGTAAGTGCTCTGGTCCTTTTTCTTTAGCACGTATTTAAATATTGAGGCCAAAGCCAGCTACATAGCAGGATAACTCACACTATAATAATAATAAATACCTCATGTTTAAGCCGAATAAATCTGATAATAGCGTCTTTTCTTTTAGAGAAACTAAGCCTCACCCTTTGGAAGCGGTTAGCGGCAAACCCACTCCTCTTGTTTCCGGAGTGTGCACGCTGCAAACCGGGTTGTTTGTGTGTGTGTGTGTGTGTGTAGGATTGTTTACTATAATGATGTGTGCACACATGACTCGTCTTTATCTTCTGCTCAAACAAAAGCCAAGCCGAGTCGAGCTGTGCTAAACTGTGCTGCTGCTCTTGTCTTGTCTCCTTGTTTTTTTTTTTTGCAGACGGTGTGTATCAGGATGGCACAGCTCTTGGACGGGGCCGGCAAACTGGGCTGGGTTCTGCTCAAGGCTGTGCTCCGTTTTGTCTTCATGTTCATCAACAACTGTGTAGCCATCCCGTCCTACTGCCTGTACCTGCTGCTCCTGCAGCCGCTGAGAATATGGGACAGCTCTGCTTTCTGGCACTTCGAAGGAGTCATGTTCAAATGGTTGCTGGCCATGGTGTCTTCCTGGGGCTGGATCGCAGGTTACACAGGTAAGATGATTCACACACACACATATACATGATTTGATCCATGCACAGTTGCATGCTGAGCTCGCTGGGGAACCGTAGTTGCTCCTTAGTCCCAGTTTGTGCTTCATTTATTTGACTTTAAAGTCACACAGATGAGCGTGCTGCACTGGAAATGCATCTGACAGCACTGGAAGAGCCCTGAAGGTTGTTTAACAATCAAACAACACACTGTATGTGTTTGCTTAGTGTATACAACGTGTGTAAACATTATTTTATTAATTGTTGAACATTTTCCCTATTCTGATGGTTAGAGGAAACTCTGAGGAAGTACAGCTTTGTTGGATTATTTTCTGAGCTTTTGGCCCTCTAACGTAAATATCCAAGAGGCTAGACTGACGTCTATTGACCTGTGTGTGTGAAGATGGACACCAGTGTGTTCACCTGACTGTATAAACACGCCAAGATAGACTTCACCCGTCACAGCAAGCTCGTATACACAAGGTGTATAAGAAGTGACTCATACATGAGAAACTCGTGAAGTCGTGCCGGTGTTAAAGAGTCTGACAGCTGTTGGAATGAAGGAGCTTCTTCTTACAGTCTCCAGCTGAAGGACCTGGTTAAGACCTCCCCAGTCTCATGCAGGAGGCGATGGGAACTTAAAAAAATACGAGTCAGTTAACAGGTGATTGCACCTGCAGGAGTTGTTGCAGCCAACACGCACGCGTCCGACACACGTTGGCAGGACAGCGGCACGTACAAGCGTTTGCCGGCTCCTCTCAGGCTGCATGGTCGAATGTCTTGAAGGGATTCACACGGTCAGCGGTGTTTAGTTGCACAAAGCTGCCAGCAAAATGCTTACAAACTGATAAGTGGTAAACACGGGGAAGCAACACTGCGCGCCGCTTAATAATGCAAAGCTTATATATAGAACACCTGGCCTGGCGTGAAGCAGTGCGTGTCACACACCTTGACTGACGGAGTCTGGAAGTGACGTACGTGAACGGTGACTTTGTAGTCTGACGCTGTTCATATGAAGTTTATACACTTGTACATGCTGTAGGTTGTAGTTAAACACATGTGACGCATCTGATTTCATTATATTATAGTATCAAACTACTCTTGTAGTCTCTTCCACATGTGCTGCTGATCCTGACACAAGCCAGACCCGAGCAAAAGCGTCCTCGAGCTCGAGTAGTCATGTGACGGCGTGTCCACAGGGCCACGTAATCACGTTAAACGTCACTTCAGTGCAGCTGAAGTCACGTGACAGAGATGAAAACAAAGATAGCTGAACGGCGGAGCCTTAAAACCATCTTTGAGGAGGAGTAGACTTTGGAGTACCCTCCATTTTATTTGTATACTTCGGCACGAGCATGCCAAGTGTTCAATCTTTAGTATTGTTGCTTGGCACATATGGGTCAGCTCAGAAGGATGACTTGCCAGTTATTGGCCACGCTACAAAATAAAATGGAAATGTACCACTAGATAAACAGTTTTGGTGGCGGGGTCAGCGTTCAGGAGCAGCAGTGTTGTTTTCCTCCGCACACGAGGACGGGTCAATCAACCCTGTTTCTTTTGCCCCACAAGGCAGCCTGACCTCCAGTTTCCTGCCCGGTGTCGATGACCTTTAAACACGTTCAACACAAACAGTTTAGATGCTCCACGTTTTATTTGTCCAAGGTCGCACTTGCGACACATTTTGTTTCTTTCCGAGTCTTTTCTAACACACGCGAGCTAACCGTGCCGCTCGTAGTCGACAAATATCCGCGAGTCCGAGTTCCAAACATTCCTGCACGTACGCTTTCATTCACCACACGCACGGAGACAAATATGCAACTCCATTCAGGTTTCCTGCTGTCATTTTGTTCAGTCTGCACTCACACTCAAGCAATGCCTGATGTGTGTCAGCGAAAAACGAGGGATAGTCATTCACAGCTTGACACACTGCAGATCCGAAATGAAGGATGTTGCATCACCTCCACCGGAGAAGCAGAACAATGGTGCTCTGTGTGTATTATACTGCCACAAAGACGCATTATGATTAGTTGGGAAAAATTAACCACCACTGGTTTTAGGAGTGAAATCTCAGAGGGCTTAGTTTGAATCAGTAAGTAAGAGGTGAACTCAGTTATTTCTCAAGCGCATGCCGTTAGACGTTCCTCGAACTCTCGCCTTGAAACTCACGTAATTGCCGGGCCTCTCTACAGGAGGGCCGGCGCCTAATTAGATACACGGTGGTGTCCAAGAAGCCGCACAAAAGACACAAGATCAGACTCCGGCTCTGTAGATGTTGATTTCCTCTGTGTTATATCAAAGACAGGCTGCCGTATTCGATCAGATGAAAGACGGTTCAGGCGCCCTGCGAGCCGGTTAACTCGTGAGAAGTAATTAAGCACGTTGTTACAGCTTACTGACGTGCGGTAGCTCCCGAAACGCTGGTCACGGAGGTTTCAGGAAGTCTTCATTGTTCTGCAGTTATGACAACTGCTGGAGTTCGGCTCATAGGTCAGAGCGACGTGTGTGTGAATACTGCTGTCACCTAGCAGTGCACCATAAAACCCTCTCCCAGTGTGTTTTCATTATATAAGCTAATGGCACCAGATACTACTATACCGTGTGATCGGCCAGGCTCACATTTCAAGAGCAGGAATATGCTGTGACATCAAGAATCCACGGTGTTATGGACCGACTCCAAAAAAGATCTCCATGATATTTTTAATCAGGATACTGTTTTCGTGTTCTGCTGATGCGCCGCCTTTCAGCACTCGAGCATGCAGAAGTGCCGCGTCACCGGTGCAACAAATGACGAAGCCCACTCTGCAGGATTATTTTTGAACATTTGACACGTGTCAAATACACACAGGTGACCTCCGGAAGTCACAGGAAGTGGCCTTACGGCGCGTTTAATGGCGTTGCTGTGATGTAGTAACTCGTATTGTCGGTTGACCTGACCCCCTTTTTTTGCCCCGTTGTTGACAAAAGCGGCACGCAAGTGTACGAGGTGTGATCAGAGTGACACACACACAACAGTGGGCATGAACAGGTGCACTAAAGCCAACGGGATTAAGATTTCATTGCATGCTCCACGAGAGAGCGGGCGGGCCGGTCGGCTCGACCTGTGACGAGATCAGAGATGATGACAAGTCAGATCGCGGACATTGTTCCCCCAGATCTGAGTTGTGAGTCTTTGATCGTATTTATGATCTGTCACCTTGTTATTCACGTCATCGTTTACACGAATATAACATCATCCAGAGCATGCCAAGCGACAACCTCCATGGCTGTGAAGTGAACGTGGAAGTGCCAAAAAGCTGCAGTTCCTCAAACGTCCACTCGAGGCTGACTCCAGAACAAGTCAGTCTCCATAAGTCCCCATGTTAAAATGCAGAAATAAACATGTTTACAACCTGGTACAAAAAACAGTTTTTAGTCCAGGCTTCATTCGTTCATTGATGATGGGGGACGTCATGTTTTTTGTCATCCGGTTGACAGATAAGAAGTCATCTAGGGTTTAATTAATCATTTGAATCATTTTTCAAGCAACATTTTCTGCTTTTTTCGATCAAATATTTTGAGGTTACACCTTTTGATGTCGCTGCTTGAAAAGAATATTCCGATTAACATTTTTCACTGTTTTTCTGATGATTTAAAACCTTCAACTGAAAAGACAACACTTAATTATGTTCCCTTAGTTTTCTTGATGTAGTATGTGAGTAAAGATTAAAATAAGGTGGAGAATTAACAAATATCTGAATAGTTTTTTTTAAGTGTTTAGTCACTTGCTTCTTTTTTTTTAAATAGATTTAATTCATATATAAATATTGTTTTGTTGTTTGCTCTCATTATTTAAGGATGATTCCACTTGTTGACTTGTTCACTTGTTGACTTTCATATCTTACATGACAAACGAGCATCTTTGCCTGAAAACAATTAACTGTAATTTACCGCTGGTCGACTCATCGTTGCAGCAGAGAACAGCTTGTCACAAAATGTGTCTGTGTGTTTACATAACTCGTATCTGTACGTCGCTGTAAATGTTTTAGTACAGGGACGATCATATTTCAGACAATTCATCGTGGATCATTTCAGTTTGAAGCCGACAAACTTTGTTCTGTTAAAGCCTGTGTACAGCCACGGTGCACCCACACAAGTGTTATCAGTCACTTGGCTGATTGGACTTATTCTCTGGACTGTGTAGGCGTGCGCAGATCATCTTGATTGACACCACCCAGACCGTCCTGAATTCTCCCTGCTGCACCTGCTTCAAAGAGACTGTTAACACCTTTATGGCTCTTTACAGTATGTCGACCTCGGAGGAAGTCCGCCTTCTGTTTGACTTGTTTTTCTGCATGATGGATGTTTTTATTTAGGGAACTATTTGTGCTTTTTTAATGTGCTCATGCAGTCGTGTGAAGTCATGCCGGGGTCGGCTGAGAGCGCGATGGCATGAACCATGTTGGCATAAGCAGAGGCTGATGCTTCATTCCCTCAGGTCTCGGATGTGAATGAACAACACATTACGTGATGAATCCACATTTTAATGTTAATGTGTGGGACGCCACACTTTTTTAGAAGCAACAAATGGGCTCAAATGAGCTTTTCATTTCTAACGAGAGGCAATTAATGAGAAGAATTTACTCCATTAAAAAAATAAATAAGACATAGTCTCCGTGACGCCACCCACATGTTTTCAAAAGAGCCGTTGTGAAGCTTAAAGTGTGGTGGCTCTGGCCGTTACAATCGGACGACCTTCACCAAACAACTGCAATTTTTTGGCACTTCGACATTTGGCCTCGTTTCTCAGTTGTCGCTCGGCCTAGCCTGCATTGAATCATCTTTATGACTCGACCAGAGTTTTAAGGTCGATATTGATATTCTGAGAGACTTGGATATCTGAGCAACCGCTGGATGGATCTGCAGACATTCACAGCTAGGGTTGCAAATTTTGGAAAACTTTCCATGGGAATTACCAGGAATTTATGGGAATAAACTGGGAATATTCAAATTTCACTGAATTGCTGAAGGATGAAATTGTTTATGTTTGGATACGATACAGTTTGTTTTAAATTAACCCCACTCTCATGGAGTTTTTTGAATTTTTCCAAAATTCCCAAGCTTAACTTCGCATGGAAAGTTTCCACCCCTTTGCAACACTATTCACGGCTCCCCAGAGGATAATCCTAATCATTTTGGTGATTCCTCTGGTGCCACCCTGAGACGTCTCGACAGCTGTTGGATGGATCGCCGTGTAGTTGGGTGTTGACGTTCATGCCCTTCATGAATTTTGGCGATTATTATGTTTACTACAGACTCTGTTCCTGGCTACTTTTTCTAAACTCTGAGCTCCCTTGTAACCGAAGTTCATTGAAGCCCCAAAGAGCTCCAAAAAAATGGGTGAACGTGGCAGATTACAGAACGTCGAAGAATCGTTGCTCTTCATCCAGTTGACCCAGTAACCAGAAAGCTTTAACTATCAATGGAAATGGAGCTTTGTACCGTGGTCAGGTCTTATATTTTTGCTACTGAGGTGCAGACGGAAGGAGTTGGCGCTCAAGAGAGGACGACAGAAGTGTAGACGGGCGGCAAGGTCAGCCGTACGCCGTTCAGCTGACAGACGATCGCGGATTAGACGGCGCGGCCCGCAGCACGGCATGTCATCCTGCCGCGCTAACTGTGTCATCTCTCAAAGACAATTTCCCTAATGTATTGTATTTGACAGATGACCCATCTCTGCGAGATCGTTTGCGCTCATCTTGCGCAACAACGGGGACTTGAGCGAGCGCGAAGGCGTGCTCCTTGTGAAATGACATCGCCTTCAGGGCACCTACAACCCCGTCAGGTGTCACGGATGTGTCATTTTTTTTCTCTGTTCTCGTACTCAAGGGGCTCGAATCTTACTCCTCGGAGAACAGGAGGTGAAACAAAGGCTTAAATTGAACACGCCGACAACTTTGTAACACTTTCTTTAACCTCGAGCTCAGATGATGTTACAAAGTGCATTAACGAAGGTGGAGGGAGCAATCAGCAATCATGAGCTCAAAGGTCTGTCAGAGTCTTCCACATCAGTGACTGTAACACAATACGACAAACAACAGCGAACTTCCTGCATTAAATATTTTCAATTATTATTGTTCATGCCATTATCTGCTAATGAATCAGCTGAATGAATCAGCATTACATGACCAAATCTAATTTTGAACATGCTGAGCAGCGAGCAGCAGGCGCTGTACAGTGGGTTGAATTTCAGGCTTGCAGTTTTTGTCATTGGAAACTATCACGTCAGGCCTTTTTCACCATGAGTCATGCAGAAATGGTTAATCTCCACAGGTTGCTTAAAGCGCTTTTTCTACCTGGAGGTTGCGGCATCAGATCTTAACTGTAGACCGAGATCTAATTACACTGTTTTTACCTTTTTTTAAAGTCTGACTACCTGATAAATCGATCAGATTTTAGCAGCTTTATTTCAGGAATCTTAGAGTCAAATGGCTCAGTCGGTCATTCAAGAGGAGACGTGTGAAGAAAAACGTTATCGTTATAATATGATAATACTACACAAACAGTCTTATCAAATCTCATATCCCGATAGAGCACTTTTTCCTGAATGAATGTTTGTTTGTCTGTATTTATATCTTTTATCTCACCAGGCATGTGCAATATTTAACACGTCATTTCCGATTGTGGCTGTACAGTTTGGAGTTGTCTGTCAGCTCTGTGAAGCGCTGTTGCCTCAGTCAAATTTCCCCTTTTGGGAAGTAAAAGTATCTCTGTGAAGTTTTGTCTTATCTCATTTAAATACATTTCAATAGGATGACCACATGGAAAGGAACGTCACACACTCAGTACGTTCACATGCAGCAAAAGATTTGAATTTGTGATGGTATCAGACATAGTCTGGAGATTAAAAAGGCTCGGACCACAACAGACAAGAACACCTAGATGATTCATTCATAGTCGGCATCAATCGTATCGAAATCGGATTTTGCATCCTGCGCACGCTGTAAGGAGACGTCGTATTAAATAGTGGTGGTTTAAATGTACGCTGCTGTAGCATCGTACGTCTCCTCGTAGGCCATCTTTGTTTGAATGCCGTCAGGTAGTTTGTTGTTGTTGATAAGTAGAGGTCAACCGGAAGTGGCTCTTTCTTGAGAGAGCTACAACGGAGTCCGCCATACTCCGGCCGTTTATCCGATTCTCTGAACGCCATGTTTACTCAGACAAGTGATCTGGTCCATCTTCATGATTCTTTGCGATGTGGCAGGTAAAAGCCTCGAACGATGTCGAGTCTCTACTACTGTTCGTCAGGATTCTTGCGTAAATTATTCTTGCAAAGTTTTTTTTCTGGCGTTCATGCGATAGGACCGACCCTTCTTTGAGGTACAAGCATGTTCCACGCAGACATGCAAGAAGTAAATAGACACCTTTAATTAGAATTTGAATGAATGTGTCTATTTACTTCTTGCATGCCTGTGTATGTCACGTACTCCCCTCCATGTTTGTTGTGTGTATGCACCCAAATGTCATAAAATATTGCCGTAAACACGACCGTAATACGAAGCGATCACAGCTCCGCTGTCAAACGGATTGTTCTTTGACTTTTAGGCGTCCCAGCTGTGTCGTCTGCCGCCCTGACAGACCCTCTGTCACTTTAATATCACACCACGTCTTCTTTTAGTCCATTTTGGAGATGAACCCGTCACCTTCAGCCTCCATTTGACCTCCTGCCCACCCCGACTCGACTACTACTGCTCAGCCGGACACCCCGCTCTCCCTTTTCCACTCCAGACGTTATGTGTCAATGAACCGAGGCTGCTGCTTTTGTGTAATGACTCCCTTCATTTCCCACAGTGTGTGCATGACCTTGGTGCTTTTGTGTACAAAGACAGCAGCAGCAGTAAGAGCAAGAAAACGAGATTTCATATTGTAGAAAAGGTGAGAGGGTTCCCCCTCTTAACTGAGCTGACACATTAGCTGCATTGCATTCTGGTCTTTTGAGGCCTTTTTTTTTCTCTGCATGACTGATACAAGTTAAGCTGAGAAGAGGCATGAGTGTTCCTGCTTAATTAAATATTAAAACGCGTTTGTGCTTCATCCAGTAATCCTAACATTAACTCCCCCCACAGAGACGAAGCTTTACACCCTTTAAGGGCCTCGCTGATGCAACATTTGCATCACACAGAAGTGGAGCTGGTCAGACCCGCCCAGCACGGCAGGGACTCCCCCAGTCAACAACTGCATGCCCGGCTTAACTCTCCTCCGTTAATATCCCGAGCTGCTGAAGCCGCGTTTAAATAGCTAAGGAAGCTCATGTGCTCTCCGGGAGGGGCTATTGTCGTCTCACAGCCTCGCTTCCTTCCTTTTGTTTGCAGCTCGCCGTCAACAATCACACGCAGGTGAATGGTTAGTCGATGAGCTGGCGATGTAAATGAGGGAACAGAGAGCAGAGGGCTGTTGGAGAGACGCCGGTCATTGTCTGTTTGGAAGCTTGAAAGACGCACTGAGTAGTGATAGATTTAACATTGATGATCTTCAGTATTAACGTTGTAAACATTTGATTATTAAAAGTGCTGATTCAGGGCGTTGTATCACACGGACAATAGAAGACACGGACACTCGTAGGTAGTGCTTGAATCAGTTACATTTAGTCATTTAGCTGACGGGGAAATGCATCAAGGACGTGTTAGTGCTTTAGCGATAAATGGCAGATTCAGCATGTCCAGTTGTTGGTAGTGTTAGAGAGGAGATCCTCTCTGAAGAGCTGGGTCTCTGTGAAGGTAGTTCGGATGTAATGCTACCTGCCAATGCTTTCCCCTGGTCGCTGTTGAGTGTCTGTAATTCTACCATCAGGCTACATTTCCTTCTTGAATTACAAACGAGGTTTGTGGCGTTCTGGTGTGATTTAATGTCAGCAACATGCTTTTTTTATTTTGTCACAATGCCAGCACGCCTTGATCTGGAGCCAGGCACTCGACCGTTACAAAATGACATAACCCTTCCACATCCTGTTTCGTGTTTTCGTTTGTTGTGGCCGTATCACTACGAGCCCAAAACGTGAAACGTGACACCAACAAACAACAACTGACAAAATCATTGAGTCGGTGTTTGCATCGCTTATTCGTCTTCATTTGGTAGACCTGAGTATTTTCCACAAGAGTGTGTCAGATCAAAATCAAAATGACACTGTGGGTAGATGAGACCTCGGTGCACATATGTGCAGTGCACCCTGCAGAACTGTAGCTCATAGCTATATTTCGCTTTGTATTATTTTCATCACTTTGATGGCAAACACAGCTCTCGTTCTGTTCTCATGGAAGCATTATTTATGGATCACAGACATGCAAATAAACCTGACGTCTCGTTGTAGCAGGATGTTAGACACGCTGCTCGTTATTTCAGGCGCGGAGCTCCCGCATTAACACGTCTGCCGATGTTGACACAAAGCCGGATGATTCTTTTAAACGGACGACATCGAGACTGTAATCTTTGCAGAGAACCTGCCGTGTTCTTCTCTAAAAATAGTTTAACGTCACCTAAAAAAAGAAACAAGTGCAGCGTCTTTTGACAGTAAGCAGGGATAATGATTCTGCTCATATTTTCCATCCTGAAAGAAAGTTCACGACATTTACGTCTGCGTCTGTGTGACTCGGTAAACCGATAATGAAACGAGAGCTTGTGCATTTACATTTAGTCGCCCAGCTGACGCTTTCATCCAAATACTCGTGTGGAATCAAGTGACAGTTGTAGAGGGGGTGTAGATTAATCGTGCCCTCTCTGAAGAGCTGGAGGTCTTCAGGAGGTTTTCAAAGGTAGAGAGGAACTGGTAGGACGTTCAAGAGATGACAGACGAGGAAAGTTTGGGTTGCCCTGAGGGTACGGGTGGCAGAGCTAGGAGGATACCGCATATGTATACTGGAGACTACTTTATAGGCATGTATTGGTGATTTGAAATGAATGCAGGCTGCTACAGGTAGCTGGAAGGCTTTCACTGTGCAGGCTGGGAGGCTGCAGGAGCGCGTCCTAGTCACCGAGTCATGAGATGCCTGTGTCAGCAGTTTGGTCGAGTCAGGTAAAAGCCTGATTTCTGAAGTTGTGAAGTGCAAAGAGGCATGACCGGGACGCAACGTGATCGCAGAAGGTTAACGGATAGGGGGATGAGATAAGGAGTCAGTTTTAAAGTTGATGTCATGGTGTGTGTTACGTTTGGCTGGGAGGAGTAGTTACTAGAAAGCTGTACAATTCCCAGAAAGAAGTCACTCCTAACTTAAAATATTCATTCTGCGGTACCATTGCGTCTTGTTTTTAACGTCACACACACCTCCTGAATTTCTCTCAGCTCAGTGTGCGGTCAAAAGTTCAGATGGTCAGACGAGGATTTGAAAGTCTGGCACTGCATAATGAAATTACAGACCAAAACACTTTTTTTTTTGTTTTGGCCGTTTCCTCTGCTCTGGTCTGAGTGGTTAATAGTGAAACTAATTTCTCCGCTGAGGAAACTCGCTTCCCCTTTTGTCATTTCAAAACAGCCTCGTTCGACGGGCTGAGTGTAAATGTTTGCATGGAAACAAACTCTCGCTGTTTGATGGAGGATATGCAGATCAGACAGGTGGCAGCTTGTTTGTAGTCGGGGAGTGTCAGGACACTCGTGGATTTAGAAACGAACCGACAGCCAGTCAGTTATAAATGATGTAACATTCACTCTTAGACAAATTGGATTTCAGTGTGTGTGTGTGTGTTAGTGTGTGTGTGTGTGTGTGTGTGTGTGTGTGTGTGTGTGTGTGTGTGTGTGTGTTAGTGTGTGTGTGTGTAACCAGAGATGGCTAACCTCACTTTAATTATGTTGACATAATGAACCACCACCTAACTGACATTCCAGGGTGTGTAAGGCAACACACTTATGTCTTCTTAAACTAGGAGATAAGTGAGTTTCAGTCCCACTATGTGTTTGTTACTCAGCATAATATCTTCAGATGTTGTCAGGGGGTTGTAGCATGGAAGCTAAACAATGCAGGTGCCAACAAAAACATATTTCAGCCACCAAAAAAAAAAGATTCACCCGTGTGAGTGTACATTATATTATGAATATTGTCAAAGCTTCATCTTCACAGGTTGTTTAACCACAGTGTGTGTGTGTTTGTGATTCCTCCGCAGTAACGGAGTGGGGCGACGACGTACGGCCCATCTCTGAAGAAGAAGCCATGGTCATCGTCAACCACCAGTCCACAGGAGACGTGTGCACCCTAATGATGTGCCTGCAGGACAAGGGCACGGTAAGAACGGACAGAGAAGTGTGTTGCCTCGTTGTTTTTAAGTTGAGGTGGAGCGAGCGGGGGGTCACATCATTCCGCTGTGTATGTGGAACAGGATGCTGTCTAAGCACGTCTGTGTGTTTATCGCTGCAAATAAGGAGTTGTTGTAGAACTGCTCACAGCTTAGGAGTTAAGTGTTTGTTTTAGGGATGTTTGTCAAAGGTCGAAGTGCTTCAGCTCCACGTCTGAACCCTGCAGAGAACCATAGTGACGGTGCAAAGCAGTGCTGAGGTTCGCTGCATTCAAATTAGAAAATAGCCAGTTTCGGGAAGTCGGCGGAGTCTTTCTGAGGAAGCCGGCGACAGATGTGAAAAGATTGGAGCGGCAGCAGCTGCTTTGCATTCTTTCACACCGGTCATTTTCAACAGGCGAGGGAGCGAAACATGTCCAAACACACACACACACACACACACACACTCCAAATGACACGTACACCTACCAAGGCTGCAGAGCTGATAAACGTGGACGCAGCTTCTCATGTAAAGGTTGTTACTTTATACATCGAAAACATGGAATTATGTGGCAAAGATTTAATGTTTTTGATGGGTGCACACACAGATTCTGTATTATGTAATTGGATCTATTGACATTCAAAATTGGGTATTACTGAGGTAATCTGAGCAGGGAAGGCTGAGATTCATTTTTGAAGTATTTTGTGGGGAAACGCCTTGTGTGGCAGAGAAAAGGTTAAAAACTATCCATCTTAGCTTGACACGAGACGTGCAGTGAGGCGCCGTCCCACGTCTGTAGCGTCAGTCACTTTGTAGCAGAAGCTCAGCTGCTTGTTTTAAATTTCCAAGATCGACACGTGGCCCCCTTCGCTTTGTTATTAAGCAGCTTTACATCAGAAAGAAACGTGTTGGTCGTCCGCAGCATGAGCGGTTTTGAAAATAGAAACATCAGAGAGAGAGAAGTGACTGAAAGTCAAGTTTGTCACTTTCAACCTCAACGCCACCCTGAACAAATCATCCTGAAGATTGGCTGTTAATTTCCGGCACGGTGGGGGCCTGTTGTTGTTGTTGTTTTTACGGGCTGCACCGGAGCTGCCGAGCTACACAGGCACAAACACGATGACATGATGATCCGCCTCAATAACTGCATCCCTGGCCCAGTTTATCCTCTTAGCATCGAAAGGACAGTAAGCCAAAGCTGCATCGGCGCAGGTCACGAGGGTTGGAAAGCGGCTCGAGGGGTGGTGGTGGTGGTGGGTGGAGCGGGGGGGTCTGTGTCAGTTTGGGGATCACCAAAATCACGCCGGCTCGGTTTGTTGCAGATTTTTTTTTTTATCGTGTTTCTCCTTTATTCATCAGGTGGTACGAAAAATGATGTGGTTGATGGACCATGTGTTCAAATACACCAACTTTGGCCTCGTGTCTCTGATCCACGGGGACTTCTTCATCAGACAGGTAAGACATCCACAGCTGGCATCAAACATTTTAGCATCGTGCACATATTTCCTGCCAGTGTGTTGTTTTTTTCTGTTTAAGTTGCCTAATTAGCTCCAAGGCTAAATCAACAGTTGTCGCAGAGGGATGACGACATGTCAACACTTTGTTTTTCACTGGAGGTCTTAGGATTATCACAGACCTTCAGGCCATAACACAACTCTCCCTCAACCCTCCTTCGGCTAACTGCTGCCCTGCAAAAGTGCAGTCGCTCTCCATCTGCTCGTCTCAGCTGGACAGCAGATACATCAGTGTGTGTGTTTTCCTACGGCCACGGTGTCCTCTGAGAAAGATAACGCTTCTGGACAGTGAGTTGTGTGTGGGAGGGCTCGCTCGGCCCCGCTGGATCAGACTGACCCTTTTTTTTGTGGGGGCAGCTGGAAACGGAGCAGCCTGACCTGACACATGCAGCCTTTTTTTTTTTTTTTTTTTTTACAGGGCTGCTATTGGTCAGGGAATTCCTGGAATATCAGGCAAGCTCGAGAGGTAAATTCCAGACGGGGAACGGTGAGTCACTGCTGACTCGCCGTAAATCGGTATCATCGGAAGAAAGTAAAAAGATATGTCGTTTCTGTCTGTCAGCGTCATTTATTTTAAGTCCTGCCCGCATCATATTCTGTAAGACGGTTGCATAACACACAGCCATGGACTGTCAGAAGCAAATCTTTGAACACAGTAAAGATATTCGTGACCAGAAACGTCCGCACGATGCTTCATCTGCTCCTTCCGTCTGTGCTTCTCGTGGCCCGTCGGCACCGACAAACTGAGAGCCGTGCAGTGCGCAGGAGTTGTTGTTTGTCTGTTTGTTTCTTTTTCTCTCATCACGTCAGGTCCCACCGCTAAATTCAGGACAAGTCCGGGGCACCTTGAGTGCGCATATAGCAAAACTATTTATGCCACGCTTTGTGATACAAGGCAGCTAATGCAGCCAGCTTATCATCGGCGGCACTTTGTCGTCATTTAAAACTCGAATGAATCAAATAAACTTGATATCATGCAGCTGCACTAGCGTCTGTGTCATAATCCATCTGTTTTTTTTTATACTTCCGATGTCGGTAATGAGCTGATCGTTCTTCTCTGTGAGGCTTGCTGGCACCGACCGGACAAAGATTAGAAAAATATCACCACGATGTGACGGGACACGTCCAAGCACCGCAGCAAAATGGAATTACATTTTTTTTAGGTCATGGAAATGTTTTACCGTGGAGTTTGACATCAGGCACTGTGCCGAGGGTGAAGCACCCCCCCGAGCCCGCTAACTGCCTGACAGGCTGCCGTGTGGAAGACCCAAGAAGGCTGAGCCATTCCTGCCGTCCCCTCCCTCCCTCTATCTGTGTGTGTGTGTGTGATTCCCCTCTGGCATTCTTGTGTGTGCGTTCTTGACATCCTTCCCCCAGAAATGCTTCACACATCCACACGGCACAGCAAGCATCTGCCCCAGCCTCCCAAGCATCTGCCGTCCACTCAGTCCTGGCAGACACGTCTCTACACATCGTTATGCACAGCACAGCACAGCGAGCTTTGATGGCGGTTGCACAGTTACTCGTGGTGCAGGGCTTTCTTTAACTTTTCTCCTGAGCAGTGTTCTCCACCTTCAGACCCTTTAAAGAAATACCTCTAAACAGTATCTTATGTTTTTAATTCAGTAAAATGTTGTTTAATATTCTGAATGCTTCAAATGTTGCACAAATCACAATCACAGATAAAGTTTTATGGACATCTAATTAGACAAAATCCAGTCATACGGGGTAATAAGGCATAATATACTTTATTTTTACACATCGAGCACACTTCTAAACTTGATCTGTGGTATAGAAACACAAGTTTTGCATTCTTTTTGTAGCTTTTGCTGCAGATCACTTAATCATAATTCATTCTGAGGCAGTATAAAATGCAGATAATTTACATTTACAAGCAGTATCTAACATTACCTGAAAACACTGAGCACCCCAATGTTCTCTATGATAACTCCTCATGTGACCTCATGTGTGTACGCTGTGCAGCTTGTCTGTTTGTTTACATCAGTTTCCTGGGTACACCTCTCTAAAATAATGCAGTCTAACACAACAGTGAAGGTTGTAGGTGTTAATTCAACATCACGTTCCGGCTTTGCGTTCCTTTTTAAACTGACAGATGTTTCTTATATTTATTTGTATTCTTATTATATCCAGCATCCTCGATAATGAGTTCAAGTTTCCACATTAAATTGAAGATAATCACCTTCATGACTGCAGGATGTATTTCAGGACTGATGTATTAGTTTGTTGCTCACGGACGGAAGCGGCCTTCAGCTGTGGATAAACAATCTGATGATTGAGTCCAAATGCAAAAATAATAAAGCAGGAGAGTTACTCATGTCTGTCGCTGTATAGACAGTGTGGGGTGCATGTGGCTCCTGTAGCCATGGCAACCGTTTCAAGGTCATGTATAGGTTTGTGATGTCTCTCTCTCTCTTTGTGTGAATCAGAGATTTTGGAGATTAATTCCTCACTGGTTTCAAAATGACATCTAGTCACTGTAGTTTTACTGCACACAGCTGCTCGTGTGCTCACTTTTGACCGGGCCTAACTAAAAATCAATCCCGCTCCTCGTCGTCCCGTCACTGCTAATGCTCTTAATGTTGTCAAGGCCATCGTGTTTTGCATCCGTTTCAGTCGTGCCATTATTGCTGCTCTGAGTGCTCCACGGTATTACTGCACAGTCTAACTTGGTGTGTTTTCAGACATAAGAAACATCCATCTGATCGAGTTAGTGCATTTAGCACTCAGCCTTCTTTAGGGCAGATAAAGAAGCTGTTTAAGATACTTGAACTCACCTGGTTTTCAGGTTTTTAAGGTGCTAAAGCTCTGTAAACGACACATTAAACCAAGATGCTGTGTGTTGTTTTCTTTTCCTCGTACAGGGTAAAGCTCACAGAGACAAGCAGCTGATTTACCTGAAAGATCACCTAGACAAATACTACCACAGCCGCGACAGGAAGTGGATAGTGCTGTTCCCGGAGGGCGGCTTCCTTCGCAAGCGGCGGGAAACCAGCCAGTTGTTTGCCAAGAAGCACTCCCTCCCCCACCTGACCCACGTCACGTTGCCTCGTCTCGGGGCCACCCACGTTATTCTGAAAACCCTCGCAGCCCAGCAGGAAAATGGCAGCGTGGGCAGCGACACCGGGACCCCGAACCAGACAGGTAACCAAACTTTTCTCTGTGACAGTCTTCTGTTTGTTTGTGGTGCCCAGACGATCGTAGATCTCAGCGCTTATGAATCAATGCAAGTAGTTCCTTGAATGGCAGGAGGAAAAAGGCCATTAACATTTGTACCTTACGTACCTGAAACCGTGCTCTGTTCTCCTCTTTGTGAGATATCACTTTCTTACACAGAGAGCTTTTTAAAACATTAAAAATAGATGGCCCGAGCAAAGTTACCTGGTTCTAACATACTGCATGTCACCACCTAAAGACTCAGGGGTTGTTTCTGCAGTGCAGGTTTTCTTTAAACTTGAGTAGTTTCCACCCATTTTTAACAATAAAAGTCACTCATTTAGTTTATATTGAGCTTCAGATTGTATATTAAGCATGTTTATTGGTCATTCTGTGCTTTGGTCGGAGAGGAGGAAGTAGAAAATTCATAAGGAATGGCGTACTAAACTTCTAAATTAATATAAATAGTATAGTTATCATTTTAAGTTTTTTTTTTTTAAATCCTTCGATCCTGAAATCGTACATACATGAGCCTCCCTGGGTCGCATTACATTTTAAAACCTCAGGAGCTTGACCTGGCACTCTCCTTGCCGTGAGTTCAAATTAAACAGGAACAAGCTACATTTATATGATTGACAGCCATTAATTTGAAATATTAAAGTCTGTGTAAGAACAAATACGTGTTCTGAGTTAGTCACTCATGGGGGCAGTGAAGCAGCAATTTTGACAGAAACGTGTCAGATAAGTTCAGAAAATGACACGACTAACTTTGAAACACTCCGAGCTGAGATGAATTCATCTCTATCTCTCTAGCTCAGGGTGGCCTCAGCGTGTCATCGAGCCACCCTTTAAGGACCGCCCACAAAATCCTGGTGAAACCTGTTTGAACGATATATTACTAAAATGTGGAGTTTGAGGTTCAGAGTCTTTTCACGTGTTTCCAGCAACTATTTTCGAACATTTAATGTATTTTGATGGAAATCTCTGAATTTCCTTAACACAGACTTTAAGTATTTTAAATTGGGCCTTCTGACTTAGTGAACACAAATTTCAGATTCTCAAACAGAATTTTTCTTCTCCTTAACTTCACTGCCTCTCCTGCTTCACTGTGTACTGTCGGTCTCGATTTTAAATGTGCTCTTGGGTTGGTTAGAAGTCCAGAGATGGAGCACACTTCAAATGGCATGTACTGCAACCGAACTCCACAGCTGCTGAATGATTGGCTGTTTGCCTGTTACTGGTGACGTCCTGGGATGTGGTAGGCTGTTGCACACTGGGTCCGCCCGTCTGTTAGCTGATTGGCTGTTCGCGTGTTTCTGCCGGCAAGCATGAACTCCATGAAGACAGCTCTGCTTCGATAGAAACTCGCTTCAAAACAAACAACAAGCTAAAGTTCTGTCTCGCCCAGACACGAGACAACACACTCACCGTGGCAGAAGCACCGGGCCCGAGCAGCGAGTCTGCCGTGGCGTCTTTGTCGGTGGCAACACTAATTTAGCTTAAAAAACAAACATTGTTGTTTCAAACTAACTTGTACAAATACATTGCAGTTTATAAAAATAATAATAATAAAAAAAGGCTGCAGTATCGCGATAATACGCGGAACCGCGATACTTTGTCTGGTATAGTATCGTGGTTACTCATTTTAGTATCGTGACAACTCTAGTCCCTTCTTCCTACTACTACTTCTGTTATCAATCCGAGATGCAATATCTTGGCTAAAATATCACTTAAGTTCTAGTGGCTAGTATGCACTTTAATCTGAAGAGTGTTTAAAAAAAAAAAAAAGTAAAATTATCCAGATAACTCTGCAAACCTGAAAGCACAGCATTAAAAAACGGCCATAAACCCACAGATGCAACGAGTCCCCCGTGCCCAGTGCGCACACAGTTTACCCAGCGGACTCTCCTGGCGTCCGTTCAAAATCCATTTTAAAGAGCGCGTGTGCTGTGTTAATAGTAATTCGGAGAGACTCGGAGGGAGGGGGGGCACAGCATTATTAAGAAGTTTAGCTTCTCTTCCGCCTGTTTGCTAACACAGCTCTGTGCTCAGCACTAAACGGCAAGATGCCCGTCAGTTCATCGCTCTGCAGGACGGCCTGTCAAACCGAAGGAGGGGAGGATCTCTTAATTGGCGAGCGTGGCTTCGTTCGTCTTTAACCATCTCAACACTGACACCAGAGGTTTTGTTTACGTCCCCTTCATGTGCTGTCGTTTCAGTTCACATCCCAGTTCTGTCTTTATCTCCCTGTGTCCTTTTCCTCTGCTCTAGCAGCTCTGGAGGAGGGGAAGCTGGTTGCTGCAGTAAAGCTTGTCCTTCCTACTTGAATCTAGCTAATGGCATTAAAACCTAGGGCAAGGGAGAACACACACACACACACACACACATCGAGAAGAGTGCTATGTCCCTCTCTATCCTCTGTGCTGTGTGTGTGTGTGGTTGATCAAAGACACAGCACTGTCTCTCTCTGACCCTCCCTGATGCTCTGCAGAGGTGCCCAGAGCTTGCTGACTCACTCGGAGACAAATGGGCCACTTGGAGAAAATAGGATTTGATGTAAAAGTGTGTCTGTGTGTGTGTATCAGCCACGCAACGTCAACCCGGCTAAACACACTCAGCTCAGCGCGGATACACAGCACATGGGTCACCAGTCAGTCGTCAGCCCTGCAGAAAGACTCTGTTTGCAGCGAGCAGCGATAAGGTTGACGTGCTGTAAAACAGTTCTTCCAGTTGGCGGATAAGCAAAGTTCACCGCTGTGAGTCATTTTCTGCCTGGGAATGGAGTTCCATGTGATGTATGTATTCGATGGCGCCGACCAATCAGAGGCTGTTTGTACCCAGCGGGGCGGACAGGTGTGGGCTTTCAAGTGTCGTAATTGGCCTGCAGAGTGGCCTGATGGAGGGCCAGATATCTGCCAGTGTATTTCCTTCCTCTAACAGTTAACAGGAGGGCGGGGGCCCTCTCTGATGTCATTTTAAATCACCATGGCTGCTGTTATTACGGTGTTATTTGTCACAGCGTATAGGGCACCGGCAATACCTTGGCTCAAGGCCCCGGTCTTTGGCCGGCCACTCAGGGGGAGACGATGGCTGCCTTTCAGCACACTTGGACAGAGATCTGTATCCAATTATCCACATAGGGATAGATGTGGTGTTAGCCAGTCCCATCAATACCAAGGATGCCTATCAAGTCGCTGTAACATTGGTATAAATGAGCGAGCAGCCTGCGCCTTGTTCCTCCTTTATCAATGTACTGCTAAAGTAAACAGAGGAGTCTCTTTGTGTGCACATGCACAGCTATGCAGAGTTTCAATAGACGTGTTGGCAGAAAAGATGATAACAAACCCAGAGGTAGCCCAAAGGTTAGTTTATCCATATTTTGGTGACTCCAAGCTTTTTGTTTCTTTACCGTCAAATAAGTTTCACTCTGCCAGGAGGAAACAAGTGAAATGTCAACATCACTGCAGAGCCAGCTTTCTCATTCATGTCCCCCAGCACACAGGCTCCAGGTCCAGACCTGTTCCTGCTCCTGGCTGGGCCTGGAGACCAGCACTTTCAGTAAACAGAGTCCACAAGAGTTAAAGTATAAAGAGGACAATGCACTGTTAGCTCAACAGTTCTTAACAGGATATATGAGCAGGACGAGAGGAGGGTCAACCCAAAAAACAGGGTATACTTCCATGTAAACAAGGTTTAGATTCCAAAACAGAGAGTAGACAACAAGTAGAGTTTAGTACGACTATATATATATATATATATATATATATATATATATATATATATATATATATATATATATATATATATTGACCCCAGAGGACTAATCAGGAGGACATTACAAGGGTTAAAATATTGTGTTAGCATCACTGGTATTGGGATGTTTATGTATTGTGATATTTTTCCTGAGAAATCAATCAAGAAACAACAAAAAAAACTGTAAAATTATGAGACAAGAATCTCAAATTGAAATACCCGACCAAAAAATCCAATACTGTTCAGCTCATTGATCGCCAAGATTGCAAAATACATCATGGCAGATGGAGTTGTGTCATTCAGCTTTATGTCGCCGTGTTGCCTAATTCAAGTGTTTTGTTGGTTACCATGAGTGAACAGGAAGCAACTGTGACTGACTCAAATAAACTGTGCTTTTTTTTTTTTTACATTCAACAAGCAAAGAAAAACTCCGGCGTTTGGTTAATTCAGTCGTTTGCTGTCCGATCTTTTTTGGCCTTTTATGCTTTTATTGATAGTACAGCTGAAGATAGACAGGAAGCAGGAAGCAGAGAGAGGGGGAGTGACACGCAGTAAATTAGTCGTCCGATGCGGGATTCAAACCGGGGCCAGCTGCAGCGAGGACTACAGCCTCCACACACGGGTGGCGTCCGCTTAACCCACTACGCTACCGACTGCCTCAGATCAGTTTTTAAGCTTGTTATCGGTCACTTTTCTGTGCCTCCCGTACAAAAGAACGGGTGTGTTCCAGCATGAGCTGCACCGGCAAATATGTATCATCCGTCAAAAGCAAAGAATTATGGTGCGACGTTGGGCAGTTCGTTTCTCCGCACAGTGTCACATAATACACATGCCGTGAAAAAGCCACAGCGTGCTTCACACACAGGCGACGCCTGAGTCGGTCCCTGCAGCAGCTTTAAAGTAAATACATCATCCTTTCCATGCAGCTCCGTTTATTTGTTATATTTTTAAGCTCGTTTGCAGTTACACGCAGGTGAGCACAGAGCTGACCCTGCATCATGCACGTAAATACTCGGCACACATGCACCCTCGCAGCTGACAAATAGTTTTTATCAAGTGTTTAGCATTCCCTCTCCCATCTGTCACCCTTCGCATTCCTCCTTCCTGTCTCACTTCTCTCTCTCTCTCCACCTGTCTTCCTCTCCGTCTCACCCCGCCACAAACCGGAGGGTGAGAAAATCACAGGTCCGCTTCATTTTTTTTTTCTTCTCCGTTTGGCAAAAAGACGCGATACTGAGGTGAAAATATTTATTTCGCCGTGACTCATAAAAACAGTCGGCAGCCAGAATCTGTCAAGTTAGGACTTCAGCTGGTACGACTGTTTTCTCCAGCAGTCATCTTGGCAGGTAAGGTTCATTTGGCTGGAAGAAAAAAAAACTCTCCAGGAACACCTTGTAGTTGGAGATGCTGTTCTTGGACAAGTAGAGAGCCTCTGTGCTGGCGTCAACACATGAGAGCGTGACTGAACCTCCACACGCTGCAAGGCCGCTGTCCTTGCAGTCTTGTCTTGTCGGTTGTGGACAAACAAACGCATCCTAACCCAGTCCGTGTATCTGTGCTTCTTCCGTGACAGGTAATAAACGTAAAGGCCTGCAGTGGGTTATAGACGTGACCATAGCGTACCCCAAAGCCAGACCCATGGACATCCAGACCTGGATCTTTGGCTACAGGCCTCCTACAGTCACGCATGTACACTACAGGTAAGCATACAAATGTTGGTCTCGGGTTTTGGATTTCAAAACTGTCGTTTGTCATTCACACGAGAGCCAGAACCATTTTTACTATGCAAATGTCTCATGCAGCTAACATGCAAATGCTTCACATGAAAATACATCATGAGATAAGTCCAGCGCGTCAGTACCTTTGTATCTGTAGTAGTTTTGTACTTTCAGAAACGTTTATTCATATTAAAACAAACCAGAGAAAAAAACATGTATATTTTGATAGGAGGAGCTCATCACAGCTCTATAATGGAGTTTACTTTGTATTATTTATGTGAGTCATAACGAGGAAAACCTTGAGGACTGTTCACCCACTGATGACACAACCTCACTTTAAATAAACACAAGGTGTGTTCACGTGATAATCTCTAATAGAGGCGTCGTGTTTGCTCACTTCTCCTTTGTTGGTTATAGTCCGAGTGGCTCTTTGCAGAAGTCTAAAAATCAGGTGATGTCTTCAGCCCGGTGAAGTATTTCCCAATATATTAACATCAGCTTCTTTAAGCCTTAATATAATAACAGGTGAGTTGTATATAAATTCACCCTCAGTACAGTTGTCATGAACGGGGAAATTAGCTACAGAGACCAAAACATGGGGACTTATGGAGACTGACTCACTTCTGGAGCCAGCCACAGAGGTTGCCTATTGGGCATTTTTTTTCTCGTTTTCCAGGCAACGTGATCCATCGAGATAAATCAAAAATAAGAATAACTTCTAGGTTCAGATTTGTTTTGTTTGTATAGTTCTAAACCAGATTTAACGACTTTAACAACGAGTGCGTGAATGTGCTGTATTTTCTGTAGGATCGTACACGACAAAAAAAAAAAAAGGAGTCTGCAATCTTTTGGCGTAACCTTTATCGGGTTTCAAAGGACGTGTCGAGTTCTGATGTGACAACTTGGGGGAAAAAACAAAAGCAGGCCGTAATAAAGAGTAAACACATCCATCATGCTGTATTCTGCGGCTAAGAATATCACAGCTCTCATGCAAAGCTAATGCATTTGCCCCTTCATATTGTATTGCCATCGGTGCCCTCCACGCTCCCCTGTGATTCTAATCCAGCCACTCGAGGATACGATGAAGGTGGGCCAGGATTAGATTTGGTTCAAGATAAATGAGGCCCTCTGTGCATTGTCCAGGTAGAAGCCACCTTGACCCTTGAATGCTTTCTTTCGCTCACAAACAACCTCCTTCACCTCTGCAAAATAAAAGGTGATTTATGGACATGTGACTTGCCGGCCTCTCTCTGGAGCCTCCTCTGCCCACACGGACTCAAGCTAAGGACTCATTAACTCTGTAATTAGACAGGCAGAGGATGCACTCGTCCCATCCCGCCTCGGGGACTCTCTAATCAGCCATTGACACAATCAGCTTCCCCTCGCTCGGTCAGCAAGCCTCTGCGTCCTGGGGACCGACAGGAAGCCGACCAACCAAAGCCTGAAAGGCTCGGCTGTTCTCGTTACAAGTGTGCAGGCGCTCGGCTCCAGCCGCGACACCGATTGTACAGAGGTTAGGCTCATGCTGGTACAGGTGCGGAGTCAACAAGAGGATTAATCTGACTGCTGATCAAGGGAACACTGCGGGGGAGTTCGCAATGTGGCAGCTTTTTTTTGGTGATGCAGACAACTGTGCCACCCCCCCTGACAATGTTTCTGCTGTGTCAGTTTAGAACAATTTTTACAGTGAGCGCAGCTTTTTGGTTTGTTTTTCCTCGCGCCGTACTACAAATAATGAAATGAACAGAATATTATGACTTCATTTTAAGAGCTGAAACTCCAGAGACAAAATAAATCTGTTACGATGATTCTCGACCGTTGGTTTTCTTGTCTTCGAGTTGTTTCGTTGGATTCTACGCTACCTTCTTTATCTGAAAGTCTGAAACTTGGTAAACTTCAGACAGGGTCTTTCAAGGATTTTGAGTTCTCCAGGGAAGTCTGTAATTTTTATAAATGGGTCATTTTACCTAAATATACAGCTCACGGACGAATTGAGCCAAAAAAATCCTGATGAAGAACCAATTTGGGGTTCCTGGGTCGATAAATTAGACGTTTTTAAACGGAGCCCTAAATAGTGATTCCTTCAGAGGCTGAAACCAAAATTTAAAAACTAGCCTGATACTACTGCAGCTAAATATTATAATGCTAATAATGGAAACCATTATTAACCCCTGTTGAGAGGATCCAACAGCAGTCAGATATTAAGTAAGTCTGCATTCATACAGTGAATCACCACAGGGTCGTGTATTGGTGCTGCTGTGAAACCAGCAGAAAATAACTGACCGCTCGCTCACTCTCATTCACTGTCTACGTCACTTTCTCTCTCTCTCGGTCTCAAACTGTCGGACATGAACCAAGTTAAACTTCTTCCTGTTTCTGTTTTGCAGCATAATTTCTCAGTCCGACTTAAATTTAGAAGCGGTATAGGTGAAAAAAACAGGTAGGCTATCAGAGTTTACATAGTCTCAGTTTCAGAGACTCCGATTTCAGGCTGACTGTAGAGGTTTGACCGGTCTGATCGCCAGCGTTGACGTCGAGCTGCATGTTCTTCCAAAAGTTGTACCCGGATCAACTACAGCCAAAACATAGGACACACAATCAAATAGAAACATTTTTCCTGCAGCGTCTGATCCTGTCTGAACGTACCCTAATTACCCTAGTTTTGATATCCGCACTGACCTGGAAATAAAATGCAAAAAAAAAGCTTTCTCTGGTGCACTGAAGAAATCAGGGATTCCCCGTCTGTCTGTCTGTCGTGCCTCTAGATCGCCTGAGTTTGTTGTTTTACTGTTTTAAATTAATGGTGTTGTCAGAAAACACACACGAGACTCCTCAGACCTCAAACACGCAGCGTAAAAAAAGGCCGCGACACCAGCCGAGTGTCAGCCGACGGTATCGGTGATTCAGCGCGTTGACTCTGCAGACTGGAGGTCGTCAGCACGGGAGCTTCCCCGGCTGTCTGTTCAGCGAATCAGTGATTTCACCCATTTAGCGAAGCATCTTTTTTTCTACGAGCAGAATTCCGCGTAGCCGCATCAGCTCGTTTTTGTGTTTATCTTTCAGAGGTCGTGGAGTTTATTTTGTTCCATTACAAACAGACCGGTTTCCTCCCACGCAGGAATTCAACGTTGATGCACGTCAGCTGTTGTTAGCTCCGCGTCGGCTGCGTTCGAGTCCGAGCTGTTTTAACAGAAGACGTGAGTGCGCTCGATCACACGCCTTGCAGTCGCGTTGAATGCAGCCTGAATCCGGCTGCTTCAACGGGGAACTGACCTTGATGACGGCCCGCCGTCCTCCTCCTGGTTTTATCTTTTCACAGGGGCTGTATAGATTACTACTGCGCCTGAGCCTCGGCTTCAAAACAGGCAGCTGAGAATTGAGTAATATTCTGGATGAATCCACGCTGAGCGCTTTTTTTTTAATCCTTCCACCTCTCTCTCTCCCTCTCTCTCTCACCCCTCAGCCTCACCCTCCCTCACTGTGTCTCTTGCCCTCTCCCCATATAATCTCAGTCTTCCAGATTGCGGCATCATAAGCCCTCTGTGAATGGCAGATGGGAGAGCTAGGTGGGCGTACAGAGGCCAAGCGAGGGGCATCAGTGGGTGTTAAATACATTGAAATCTTTTTCTTTTTAAATGCACCTTCTCTTTTCCACCTTTTTTATTTTTTATTTTTGCTGCTGTGTGCGTTTCTGTTTGGGGAAATATCTGAAAGGTGACATGATTTATAGAGTCTGAGTCTGCCTGGTCATCACACGGACGCTTTTCGAGCTGCACACCTGGCTTTCTCTCTCCGAGACGAGGCGCTCGCACAGAACTGTCGAGCTTGCAGCCGCACCGCTTTCCCAAGATATCTGAGGCAGATTTTCTTTTTCTATAAGCGCAAAAAAAACAAAACAATGCAAGCTCTGTCGTCACGAGATCTAAATCGGACGCCTCCTTCTTACCGAGGATTGTCGACACCTCCCCCAGGATCAATACCCCACACTCGTGTTTTACCTGTGAGTGTAACGAGTGCCTTTAATTATGGAGATGGTGTCTTGTGATAATAAGTATGGAGGAGGGATTTCTTCTTCTTTATCAGCCATTACAGGAGCAACCCCCCACCCATATTCACCTCAGTCAGTGAGGATCTCCCCATCGAGACGTTTTTCTATGTGAAGGTCTCAAATTTTAACTTTGTAAACACTTGTGAAACCGAGGGAATAAAGTATTTACAGTGAAGGTCTTAAGTTAAAGCTCTAAAGCATTGTCAACAAAGTGTATTTAAAGTACGCTAAGTTAAAAAGTTCTATTACTGAGGCCTTCAAACTTTGTTTTGTCGTGCGTTCAGTCTATACACAAACCTGTTTTTAGTTTGAATCAAGCGGTAACCTTCATGGCTGTAATTCTTCGAGCGGCCACCCTGTGGGTGACGTCACAGATACAACATCTATTTATACTGTCAGTGGTTTATAAAGGTTCTAAAAATGGGTTTGTGTACCATTTCTGCACTAGTATCATCAACGTGGATGTAGTAGCTCGAGTATTCCTTATATTACACTGAGAAGATTCACCACCAGTCGACATATCTGACTTATATTTTAAACCTTTTAAAAGATTAAATACAGAACACAGCAATGTTTCCTTCACTTCAGGCTGTGGCCTCACGTTACCGTGCCTGTAAACGATGTTTTAAATTTGTGTGAGAGAGAACGCTGGTGTTTGATCGGTGGTTAGCATCAACACGTACCTTGAGATTGAAGCGCGTTGAATCGGTATTAGGCAGCGAGGACCCTCTTATTGTCAGGTGATTATACACTAATGAAAACATGGTCATGCATATTCTCTATTCTACATTTCCATGTCAACCACTGTTCATGTGTTCAACCTTTCTACGCTGCAGTATTACCTGGAGCCAGGCGATTAAACACACAGGAATATGCAACATGTAAACCTAAAACTGCAACAATCAGGGAGGAGTGACAAGTTATACAGCTGTTTTTCTTACTACTATTTATGTATGCAAGTTTTAAGGACTCAATTTCAGACCAAAACAACTGATTCAGACTAAAAATCTCCAGTTTAGGACGATCATCATATGTTGAATATAAAAAATAATCTTCAAAGTCAGGTAAAGGTCGAGTAAAGATGACATTTCTCTCTGTAATCAGGTGGAGTCCAGCCATAAAGTAACATAGCATGTAAATACCAGTACCACGCAAAGATAAGGAGTATTTATAGACCTGTGTTCAAATGATAACGCATGTTCCCATGTGCAGTTTGTCATTGGGCGGAGCGTGCCACGTCGTAACAGTCGAGCTGACCTCAAACATGCTCCGTCATAAAACAGCAGGGTGTGCTGACATCTGTGTGACAGGCCGCAGAGTTCGTATCCACTTGCGACAGCAGCTTTAGGGGCCCTTTACTCACGACTGATAACAGGTTGACGCTCCCGATGCTCGTCTGTTATTAACCTGTTCACAGCTTCTCCACCACCACTTCTTTCCTCAAATCACAGCAGCAAGTCAGAGACATACGGTCGCAGCGACGAGGTCAAAGTGTTCTGCTGCCACGTAGACACCGAGGTCAAAGCAGGGATCAGTGTAACAGACGTGTTCCAGTGTTTGCTGATCTACAAACTAACCAAGAGTTAAATATGAACACAAGGGGACTTTGTGGAGTTTTGTTTCTCAACTTTAATGGACTCAGAGTCCAGTCCTCGTGACTTACAGCAGGACACGCAACACTTCGCTGCCTCTTTGTGCTCCGCGGTGCCACAGAGAGTTCGTGAAGAAATGATTGATTATGAGCGTTACAGTTCGACACCGCGGCTCTACATCGAAAATCATAAATGGTGACGAACGGACGCGTATCTGTTGGGAAAGGCGTCCTCTGAAACTTCCTCTTTGAGCTTGTTGATCGCGTCAGTAACTGGAGTTGATGACGAGTTCGCTTGGAAACCTCGATGAGTACTCGGTCCAGAATCCAGGACATGTTGTCCATGTATCCTGCTTCATTCAAAGAACGAGATCAGGCTGCTATCTGCTGACAAGAGTTATAACGTGACAGCTCGTTGACACTGGCACTATTGCGTTAGTCGGTAAAAAGTATGTACAGCGTTTGTTAAGCAGTGATCACTGACGCGGGAATATCTAGTGTTACACTGAAGGAAGCCAGCTTGAATGTCCAGTGTCGCTGAGAGTAAAAATCCTTCTGTGGAGTTTTTCCTTTTTCCACGTCTGCAGCTGAAAGCTGAAGATTCTGTCGCGTCCATTGTTCTGCACCCAAAAGCATTTCCTCCAACACCACCGCCTTGAGCCAGAGAGGAAGCGGATTAAATGGAGCAATTAAAGCGCAGACTCCTACTGTCACTCAACTCCTCTCTGATTGCAGATAAGCACTTCTGCAAAGCAAGAGGCCCTTAAGAGTCATGTGGAGTGTGTGGTTAAAAAAAAATCATGGAAGGAAAACCTCCGTTATTATTGATTCAGTGTAGCACAAATTCTCCAAAAACGTCCTCGCTCGTTGTTTAATCGATGCTCCGGCTGGTGAAACTGACCCTCAGTCCACGGGAGGAGACCTCGAAGGCGGTTATCTTAACTTGTAGGAGACAGGAGACCACTCGCTAATCTCAATATTCATTTTTTGCAGCCCGAGAGCACGCCTCCCTCGGTACCTCCTTTGTTTCTCAGGATTTCACCAGCCTTGGAGAGATTAAGGGCCGTATGGAGTCCCCTAACAATGACTGGCTACTCTCCAAAGAGGCTCGTCGAGTGGACTTTTTTTTTCCAGCAACGGCCCAAATTTAATTAGCTTCTCAGCCTTGTTAGAAGGGGAAACAATATCTCACAAATAAGAGCCACGCAGAAGCTAAACGGCTCAAACGAGGCGGTAAATATGGACGATCATCAGCTTGTGACTCGCACTGTTTACAAACCTCAATTACTACAATAAAATCTAATATTCCTCACCTGTTCGCCGAGCTTTACACATCCCTGAAAACCCCAAACTGTTACGTCATCGCTCGCTGGTTAAAGATGCGCTTCAAGCGTCGGATGCAGATCATGACACGGTAAAAAAAGAGTTATCGACAGAAACTGCAGCCCTCTGGCAGCTGTCGGTCCGTCTGCGAGCCAAGGTGTCAGGTTAACAGGCGGGCCGGTGCCAAGTGGGTTAGGGTGGAAATGAGAGTGCGGCTGTGGCCCCGTGCCAAACACGTCGCCACCAGTTCCTCGCCACCACCACCACCATCGCTGCGAATACAAATACCACCATACTCACTCAGCACAATATTCGTTGAGTCGTACTGCAAGGTTTCCAGTTTTCACAAGAGTATCGTTAGCGTCCTCATCCTCGCTGTCGGCGTTGGACATCGATTGATGTCGACCACTGCTTGAACCTTTAGACAAACTAGTTTAACAAAAATCTGAGGGGACTCTTTGAAGAGCTGCTGTTTTATTTTCTCATCTTCTTACTCAGGTTTGACCCACATACTTTTTTAGTGTCCTTTCAACGACTACTCAAGTTTAGTTGAATTAAAAAAAAGTTCAATTTTTAGCTCTCGGAAACATTATTTTGGCTGCAATTACACCCGTGGCTATAGAGCGACAAACACGCAGCCGTTAGTGAGCAACTCGCGCCGTCAGGGCTTGAAAAGAAAAGCTTGTCGCGTCAAGATCAAATCATGTGTGAGAAATGATTCATCTGTCGATTACAAACTCTTTAATGAGTCCTACATCACTGAACTCGACAGCAAGTTAAACGTGGAGAATTATCCCCACATGTGACGATGAGAACTGCGTCTAAAATATACATAACGCGAAGAGCTAAACATCAGCAGCTGTGCCTTTTCAGCGTGATATTTATAGCAGTGGATCGAAAGCTGAATAGAAAATTGGTGCAATTAAACTATTTTTGTAATCCCATTCAGTCATTTCAGTCAAACAACTTTTCCAGCTCCTCGAACGCGTGTTTGTTCGTAACCCCTCGTCTGAATCCATCTCTGAAGACCGGCAGCAGCTCAAGCGCGGAGTCGGGTTGTTTCCGCGGCACGGAAACGAACCCAGCGAACTCCTCTCGCGCGCTGGTTAATTCTGCAGACATAACCTCGCTGATGAACCAGCGAAAGCAGCTGATACAAGGGGGAAGATGCCGCGTGCTAACTAAGCACATCATCTGTGAGCGCCCTCCTGCTCAACCTCAGCTGTCCTGCAGCAGCCCAGACGCCAAAACAAAAACAAAAAAGAAAGATCCTGATTTCTGCATGAATATTTCAGCTGCAGGAAAGCGTCTCGGCTTGCCACCTGCTTTACCCCTAAATGCTCAGACCTTTCCATAAGTGGCCCGAGCCGGCTCATATTCTCCTCTGCCGGGATTACACAGGTATCAGATTACATTTTAAGAAGTACAAGAAGGCCTCTGGCCGGGGCCGGTTCCTGGAGCAGGTGTGAATCGCTCTCCATCAAATCAGACTTTTAATTATTAATTGGCTTAAATGTAATAACCGCAGCAGCGTTGTCAGTCATCGCCGTGGAAACACGACTCTCATTAGGAGCTACGAGTGCAGCCAGAAGCAAAATCACCACCTATCAGCACGACTACAGGAAAACACAGCTTTCGTTGTTCCAGTGGTGACTTCCTCGATTTATCCTTCGCTTTAATTGCTGCTTCCTGTCCCCAAATTATCGCATCAGTCTAACTATTAATGAGTGCTCGTGTGTGTGTGTCGCAGCCTCGATCTTAACTCTTACCGCTTTGAGAGTGCATCAGTGTTAGTAAGGTCAGACACCTGATATCCGCAGACACAGGAGGAGAAGCTTCGAGGAGCGTCTCACCGAGACCTCCGATCCACCCTATCAGGTGACAGCTCCAGTCTTGGCTAGGCAGAGCGGCTCACGGAGGGGTTTTAGTTCGAGTGTAACTGCAGCCTCATGCTGCTAGGGGGATGTAAGAGTGGTCAGAGCAGCACCCACACAGGGAACCTCTGCATAATGAGTAGAAGGGTCTGTAGATGTGTGTGTGTTGAATCATCAGCTGTGGAACAAGTCTCAGAGACTGGTTCTGACGTGTCCTGCGCTGATGTCCTCTCTGACGGCAGCTTTTCATACCAACATCAATCAGAATAGGAGATATCGTTACACTTTCAGAGCGCTCGGGCTCGTTCCTTCAATTTAAAACAAGTTCATGAACAACCCCTCCTGATTTATTCCAGGAAGGCCACACGAATGCTTCTGTGGAATTATTTTCATTCATCAGGCGGATTAGCAGATTATTTTAGCGATTAATCGCAACAATCATCTTGAAGAATGTGAAGAAATCAGATTATTGTGTCCGAAATCCAAAGAATATTCAGCCTACAGTGATGCGTATCATCATGAGCGATTAATCGATCATTCATTCGGTCATTAATAATCCAAATAAAGCCTCATAAAGAGTCCTGATTTCATGATATTAGTATTGTCTTGTGAGCACTGACTGAGGAAAGACGTCTGCTGTCTGCAGCTCGACATCCTCCTCACAGGAGCGCAGATTGCTTTTTAATATCCATCGATCGATCACTTTAATAATCAATACCGCCTCCTCGTAGGCACAAATGTACTCCAGCAGTGGGCATTAGCCCGGCTGGACGGACGGGGAGAGTATCGAGCAAACGTTGAGTGCAGAGGAAATGTTTGTCTGGAGGGAGGAGACTGTAACCTCTATTTGAAGGTGACCAGGAGCCGGCTGTGTGAGAGTGCAGCTGACTGGGGACCCCTTCTGGCTGAGAACAACATTTCATCAGCATTCCTCATCATCGGGCTCACAGGAGTGACCCTTTTTTCATAAGCCACCCACTGTTTTTACAATGTCAAGCAGCGCGTTAGTCATCTGTGATTTATTACAAAGAATCCGGCCGGAAATGTTTCGTTTGACAAAGAGGGGTAAAGATTAACAGAATTAGAAGAAACGTCACGGATGCTCGAGTGTCAAACAAAAGGATTTGTTTTGTTTCTTTCCTCGTCTGTGACAATAAAAGTGAATATTTGGATCATTTCTAACTTTTAAAGACACACAGACAGCAGCAGGTTCAGACTTGTGCGAGAATAAAGAGATGAAATCATGTCGCATAACTCCTCTCTGCCTCCGGCACATCTTATCTTCATCAGCCGGCGGCGTCTGAGCCCGTTTGTGGTCATGTGACTGGTGAATCACCATGGATACCGTGTAAACAAAGCATCGTCAGGGTAATTACTTGTGCTGGATGCAAAATAAACACATGACATCACAGATAATTCTGCTGGCTCACTGTTTGTCTTTTATTCTGATCTATTTATATATTTTAATAGGATTTATTTCATTATCTTGATTTATTTATCTGTTCATTTCCAAGATGATGCGATGGTGCTCCCTCAGCTTGTGTTGTGTGGTTACCGTGTGGAAAACATTTTATTTGTATGAAGTCTGATTGGCTCATGAAAGAAATATAAAATATACCGACCATAAAACTAGACGTTATTGACGTCTCTCTCTCTCTCTCTCTCTCTCTCTCTCTCTCTCTCTCTCTCTCTCTCTCTCTCTCTCTCTCTCTCTCTCTCTCTCTCTCTCTCTCTCTCTCTCTCTCTCTCTCTCTCTCTCTCTCTCTCTCCCTCTCTCTCTTCCCACACACTTCTAACCGAGCCATTTTGTGCAGCTCCACGACTTGTCTGTCTCCTGTTAGGCCTCCCCTCAGCACTTTCTGTCTGACGAGCCGGCCCGTTAATGAAAAGAAAAAAAAAAAGCTGAAGTTAGAGCAAACACACACAAAACCGCTCTGCACGCTTCCAGCAGCTTCCACGACGGATCAGCACGGACAGTTTCTGCTGAGCGAGACTTCAGTAATCCTGTTTTGTGTCTCATCTGACTCCCTGTCTGTCTCTCTCTCTCTCTCTTCTTTCAGGATGTACCCGATAAAAGAGGTTCCTATGGAGGCGGAGGCCCTGACTGACTGGCTGTATCAGAGATTCGTGGAGAAAGAAGAGTTGCTGGCTCACTTCTACGACACAGGTCCGTCTCGCTTTGTTAAAAGTCATGACGACACCGCAAACGTGAAACGATGTCCGAGCTCTGGGTGGGCGTATTCCATGGCAACGGTTGACTGATATTTGAGGGCCGTTGTTGCTAGGAGACCGTCAACTTCCGATACAAAACGTTACACAAAACGCTCAACACGTGGGAACATTTGAGGGACGTTCGTGTTCTAGTCCACGTGTCTGTTGACCTTTTTTATTTCTCCCTTACTGGTCATCAGTTAAATCTGTCGCTGAACAGGCTCGAAACATGTCAGCATAACAGAAAAGTGATTTCAGATCCAATTATTGAAACATATATCACACTATTTATATTAAAACACGTCAACATTTCTGTCATACAGCTGAAGTAAGGCTTCCATCTGTAAATATCTAAACTAAACGTCATATTTAAGTAACGCATTAAAGACTGCTCATGTTACAATCATGTTTAATGTCTTTATGAGCTACAATAATCATGCGTTATCGAAAAGTGTCACACCTTCCCGTCACAGAGCCAACGTTCCAAAGTTCAGCCAATCGCTGAATTAGTTTCATTTCCAGTCTGTCACTCCTTTGTCGTCATGACTTGGAAAGGAAATCCTTCCAAATTTCCCAAAAAAAAACGGAGCCAGGAGATGTTGAAAAAAAAATGACCAGTTATGGAAATTTGGTTGGTCACCTTAACGCTGTTTTCTTGAGGGTGTTTCCACATAGCTGCAATCTTTTTCTTGTTTTTTCTCCGTGTCTCGTTTTACCAGAATAAACAATCCATGTTATATGTAAGCACCGCAAAGAATAAAACTTTCTATGGAGGAGAAATCGACTTTCCTTCAGTCGTTGAAACCAAGTTAAAGAAAGACGACTCGTGTAATCGCGTGTTCTTGTGTTATCCTGCTTTGATGAATCTTAAGAAATGAGCTTTAACTCTGACTCTTTACTCCAACAGGATCGTTCCCTCTGGAAGACGGACAGAAGGGGGCAGTGTCCCGGCAGATGACCCTGGACCCCGTGCGGCTGTGCGTCATCCAGTTGTTGGCGTTCGCCTCGGGCTTCATGTGGTACAGCGTCCTCCAGCACCTCTACTGCTGTTTATTCTGAGTGCGCTGATGAGGCGAGAGTCTTTTTAATCGGACCACTGGAAAAAAGCCTCAGGATCGGTCGGTGTGTGGCCCAGCGTCATACATGCTCCTCCACCTTCTCCCCCCTCACCTCTACGATGGATGAATGTACATTTACAACAGTGGAGAGAGACTCGAAACAGGAAACGGAAGCATAGGAAGTACACGGATTACAGACGTAGAAGGCGAAACTGGTCACAGGCATAGTTAACCCCACCCACCCCCACCCTAACACCACACACTCGCTCCAACGGCCTAGCAGAATAATCTCTCGCGCTCGTCACGACTCACCTTTTTTGATGTTTACACGTCCTCATACACGTAGACGCTCACACGTAACATGACTTTTTACTGGAAGTTGACGACACGAGGCTCAGGACTCCTCCAGAAGACGCTCTGGACTCTCGGACTCTCTCTCCCCCCCCTCCCCTCTCCTCCTTTAGGCTTTAGCCGTTGTAGTTTTACAGAGTATAAAGTACGTATGGACGCGTGCCTGCGTGCGTGCGTGAATATATGTGACTAGAAGCAAAATCTGCCCTTGTTCTTCTTCCTGGCGAGAGTTGATGAAGCCCACTGGACCTCTCTTTCAGCCCGGCTGGCCCAGAGCGAGCGAGCGGCTGTATGAACGCTGAGGCCGTGCAGCAGGCGGCCGCTCCTCTGGCCTTCATTGCACTAAGGATCCATACTGCCCTAACTGCTCCCTGTCCCAGGAAGATAATATTCCTGAGTGTGGTAGCTGTCAATGTTTTAATTTCCCTTTTTTTTTTGTTCTCTCCTCATTTAACCCGCATATCTCCACAACAACAACCATTGTATTTGTTGTTGTCTTTTCTGTTCTTCCTCCGCCCTTGTCTGTCTGTCTGTCTGTCTGTCTGTTGAGGCAGTATTCTGAGCTCACTGAGGGGAAGTAAAAAAAAAAGGGGGGGATCATGTTTACACTGGCGGCCCCGCTGAAAGCCCAAAAAAAGAGATGACGGCTATGACGCGGCGCTGGATTATTTTTTTTATTATTATTGTTTTTTTGAAGGATCGCTTCTCTGTGATGGAGACGGTGCTGTAGTGCTCATTTTTTTAAAAAAAAAAAAAGTCTGATCAGCTTCGAACATTTCTGCTCTCCAACACACTTTCCACATGTGCACACGGAGCCATGTGCAGCTACACGCAGCAGAGTTCAGACGAAGGATCATCTCAGCGAGCCAGACTGAGAAGGAAGCCAGAGACTCTTACCCCCCCTCCTCTCTCTCTCTCTCTCTCATTGAACTACATAGTTTTACAAATATTTAAGCCATAATGCTTAGTGTTGTCGGGGCGGGGAAAAAGACACGGAGAGGAGGAAAATTTTTTGTTTTGTTTTTTTTATAGAAAGCTACCCTAATGTTCAGCATTCTAAAATAGAGATTTTGGCTTACAGAACTATAGGTGTCATTACTGTAAATTTACAGCATAACCTGCCTAAGTGAGTGTGTGTGGTTGTCTTTTTTTTTTTTTTCCTTCCCCCTTCCTCTCCTCCCATTTTTTTTTCTTTTCTTTTTTTTTTTTTTTTTTTGATATATACGATTCATGTCGTGGTCGCTCTGTGTGACGTCAGAGCGCGGCGCCAGATTTCACCCGCGAGTGGTCGAGGAGGATTTCAACAAAAAAAAAATTTGAAAATTTTTTTCATTTTTTTTTTTTTTTTTTTTTTTTTAATTAATTTTAAAATTGCATAAAAACTCGTCGTCTCCTCACGTCCATGGTATGTTTAAAAATCTTGTACATAACAAAGCTGAGGAAGGAGTTTTCATTGTTGGAAATGACTGCAGCGTCTCTCTCTCTCTCTCTCTCTCTCTCTCTCTCTCTCTCTCTCTTCTCTCTTGGTCCGTGATAATTTCAGAGAATTTTAGTTTAAAAAAAAAAATATCATGAATGTTTTTTTAAAAAACAAAACTTTAAAAAAATGACGAAAGGATTTTCCCTTCACTTCTCAGTGTTATCCTGTATTTTTAATTATTTTTTTGTTTGTTTTTGTTTTTTTTGTGTGTGCTTCGAGACATTACAGCTACTGACCTGTGTCACAGTTTGTACATCGTTTTAAATAAATCAGGATTTCTAGTGAGGAAAACCTCGACTATCAAGCCTTACCTGATGTCCCGGTGGACCGCACTCTCAAATTTGCTTCCTCCCGACAAAAACATCCGAGGTGGTATTTTTTTGTTTTTGTTTTTTTTGTTGTGCTGATGGTTTCGCAGCAAACTTTCAGGAGGGATCGCACTCTTCAGCGACGAGGGAAACTCTGGCAGGGCCTCTGCGAATGACGCAGCAGCTCGTGGTTGTTGTGGTTCACTGAGGTCGGTCATCTGTGATGTGCTTTGATTAGGAAAACTCTCGAGGAAGAGGCGGAAAAAAAGGTGCATTGTTGTAGTTTACTGCCCCTCTCTCTCTCTCTCTGTCTGGTTAGAAACTGTGTGAAACGCAACAAAAAAAAGAAAAAGGGGGCTACCTGTCTGGGCAGGTAACGGCTGATTCATCCAGCGGCCCTTTCAGATTCCCCTCCATCGTGAGAGTGACTTGAAATAAAAGTTTCGTCTTTCTTCTTCTTTTTGTTTTGTCACCCTTTCACTTTTTTATTTTTATTTTTTTTTATTTTTTTTATTTTCTGACCATGTTTCCAAAGAAGGCAGGGAAATAATGTTTTCCTAGATGTGGTTTTAGGAAATAAACACAATAGGGATTTAAAAGAAATTATACTAGAACTGTCTGTAATTTTCCATTTTGTACTTCTCCTTTAATTCCTAGCTACACAGCCATTTTACAACACAAAAGACTTGTGCTGGAATAAAACATCATAAAGATCCCAACAGTGTAATGCTTTGTCTTTTAACGTGTTTTTATAAAAGTGTTGACAGATCAAGAGACATGTATGGATTTTTTAAAGGATTATTTGATATGTTAGATATCACAGTTATTCAGTTTTTTGTTTTTTATTAAGAGAAATACATGAAGATTGTGAAGCGGAAAAAACAGTGCTTTAAACTGAGCTACAATTATCTGACAGTTTACTTTAAAAATTAAGATTTTGCTATACAAAATACTTCAAGTACACTCCGGTGTGATCCAACATGAAAACTCTACCATAAATGAAACTTTTTACGAAAGCTCATAATTTCAAGTTTTTGAGGTTTTAATCAAACTGTTATGTTTATTACTGAGGTTGTAGTTTGTAGTAGTGTCAAACTGGACTGCATCATATTAAATATTATATCTCTGTGACTGTCAGCAAAAAAACTGAAACATGAGCTTCATAAAGTTCCTGGCAGAGTTGTTATGTTGGATTGTACGAGTGAACCTGATGGAGTAACTATCCTGTGACATGCTGAGTCGAGTTACTTCAATACGTTTTGAGGATTTTACTGTTTGTTGGACAAAAACAATCATTGTCAAAGTATCACTCTCAGTATTTTATGACAAGACTGCCAGCTCACGATACACAGGGTAGATAAGAAAATACTCATAAATAAGGACTTTTACTTGTTACAGAGTACTTTTACTTCAGTAAAACACATGTGCCATGCCAGTTAAGGGGAACCGTTAAGAAAGAACATAAGTATTTTTCTCTAAATGTCAGATTACTACAAGCTAAATCTTATGGAAACTCCTTTTGAATGATGTTAAATGACTCTTCTAGTTTATCTTCTCTGATGTAAATGTCATTTCCTTCTTCACTGTGTTGATGGTTGGAAACGGTCTCCAGGTAACCAAAGCCTGTGTTTGCTCAGCTCCGTGCTCTTTGTTTAACTGTGGTGTCAGTCACCGGCTGTTGAAAGTCGCTGGTTTGTGTTACAGCGCTCTGATTTCACCCGTGAACTCTGCTCGAGCCTGCGTGGATCTGCTTACAGAGGCACGGGTTTGTTTTACTTACTTTAGTAAAAAGTAATCCATTACAAGTAACAGGCCTGATTTGAAGCCCCTTCTGCCTAATCTAAAAATCAGCAAAGATGTTGATTACAGGCGGACGAATGACGCCTGGTTGCTCAAACAAGCCATCTCTGACAGAAACCACCTGTCATTCAAAGTGTCCACGCTCTTAATCCTGCATAACTTTAAGCCTTAATATAATGTGAACAGGTGAGTTGTATATAAATTCAAACCAACAGACCAAAACTGTTTTTTGCACCAGGCTGTAAACATGTTTATTTCTGCTGTGAAACATGGGGACTTATGGAGACTGACTCACTTCTGGAGCCAGCCTCAAGTGGACGTTTGAGGAACTGCAGGTTTTTGGACACTTCTGCATCGGCTTTACGTCACAGCCACGGAGGTTGCCGCTTGGTACCGAGCTTGTTGCTTGACTGGGACCAGTTGCTCGGCAACCTTGCCAAGAAATAGTTGTTGCACTTTTCTTTTAGAGTTGCTGTTTCTACTTCTTATGCTAAGCTGAACTCTAAGATAAGTCCTATGTATCATCTGCTAGGAAAGAATTCCTCCTTCCTGCTTTAAAATAGTTGGATAAGTGGAAACCAAATGCCATCGGTTACATCTCCACGGCAGCTGGAGTGATGTGTGGAGGGGTCAGGTCTGCAGGAGAGCCACATGCCTGAGGCAACCAATGGGATCCAAAGGGGGTGAAAACGTCAGGAAGCAAACTGGGATTGGGATTAAAAATGCACGAAGCTTCAGCGACACACCAAAGGGCTAACAGTCAGAGTGGCTTAGCGTGGTGTCCACATGGAGGTCTGTTTGGAGAATCCTCCTCCTCGTCTCAAGGTCACCCACATCACAGTCTCCAGAGGAACCTCTGTGTCCTCGGTGTTCCTCCTGCAATGAACACTGCTCCCCAGAGGTCCTTCAGTGTCACGATTTGATGCCTCGGTGGTGGTGGTGGTGACGCCGTCCCTTGAGTCAGCAAGCACTAAAACACCCAGCTGTGGAGAGAGGAGGAGGAGGAGGAGGACGAGGGCCTGAATGTCACTGCAGCAGCCACCGGCATCACTCGAGTCTCTCCTCCATCCGGCTGTCACCAGGGAGGAGGATGACAGTGACGGCTGGTCGCAGCATCACTGATGTTACATCACATGAAACAACAACTTTAATTAATCAGCCCAGAATATCTCGTTTGTTTAATCTGTACAAAAACAACCACTGTGTGTGTGTGTGTGTGTGTGTGTGTGTGTGTGTGTGTGTGTGTGTGTGTGTGTGTGTGTGTGTGTGTGTGTGTGTGTGTGTGTCAGCCAGGCTATTTCTTGGCTGCTGTTACCTGGCAACCAGCAGAGACTCCAGGAAGTTCCTTGTCCTCGCCAAGAAATGGTCCGCCACGTAACCCCTTCTTATAAAACAGCAACACTTCACATTAAAAGATATTATTATAATAACTTTTAATTAGTGAGGTTTAAAGACAGAGCCAGGTTAGACGTTTCCTTCTCCACCTTGTTATTGTGCTTTAAACTGAGCTACAATTATCAATACTATTGAATACTCAAAGACACTGCAGCTAAAAACACGAACAACAAGTTCAACAAGGTAAGTGCAAACACTATGCACAGGGGCACCAGATAGGGGAGAAAAGTTAGGACAATACCAAGGGCCCATGACTGACAGGGGCCCCCAAAAAACAGGTAAACACCAATATAAAATGATTAAACCACCATCATTGAGTATATAGATTTCAAATATAATAATGACATTAATTTTCTCTTTTTGTTTTTACATGTTTTGAGCAGTAAAAGTTAAATAAAAAAAGGCCTTTAGCACTTTTTTATGGTGGCTTTTAATCTTACAGTGAACTGTACTGCAGACTGTATGCAGACTGTATGCAGACTGTATGCAGACTGTATGCAGACTGTATGCAGACTGTATGCAGACTTGCATGCATGTACAAACAACAGCTGCGCAGAGAGGGCCCAATTTGAATTTTGGTTTTCCTGGCGGTGCCCCTGACTATGCACATATATACATATATATACCTACAAATGTGGGTATGTGTGCGTGAACAATAACATAACGTCTGCATGTTATAAGATATGTGTAGACTGTGTATGAGTGATGATATTTACATGTTTACAGGCACAGGGATTGTTCCCGACACACTGATGTTAACTGTTCATCGGTGTGATAACCTGTAAAGCTGATCTGCGTTTGTGTTATCCTCCAGAAGACTGAAACCAGCTGACTGTCTCTCTTGTATTTAGCTGTCAGTTTTCTGCTCCGGCTCCATCACCACCACCACCACCACCCCGACTGTTCCTGGCTCATGTCCAAACTCCTCCGAGCTCTTTGTAGGAGTGACCTTTGCAGAGGCAGACTGACAGACCGGATCGGGCTCGGGTGGTGTGAGCGGTTGGTGTCGGTGTGTGTGGTGCTGGCAGCAGCAGAGAGGCTGCCCCGATGTGTTTATCAGGCGGGAGTCACACGTCAAAATCTCTTTGTAATGAGAAAAATAATCTGTGATCTGTCATGTGCCAGTCAGGCTTTGCTTGTGCACGTTTAAACTGATACCTACTGCTACTTTATGCTCTTTTAAATAATGTCAGAAATATAAATAACCAGATCTAAATCTGTAGGATAAATAACACAACGTCTTAATGTCATAGCAGACTGTGTATGATGATGATCTATGCCATATCCAGAAATACAAGCAGAGTGAAAGGTCTCAGTGACTGATGGCGACTCTTCGGGAGGTCCTGCTGTTTCCATAGGCCTCCTCTGTGTCTTACGTCCATGGAAACTGCTCTGTGGACACAGAAAAGTTTGTTTACTGCTCCTGTTTGTTCGTCAGTGGGTACGCAACGGCTCAGTCGAAGAAGATTTTTAGCAGACATAAAACTTTTTTATGGGGGGATATTTTTAGTGAGCTATTCTTACATCCGCTTGATTAATTTTCACTCTCTGCGCTTCAGCTGGAATAAAATGTTCTCCATCTCTGAACATAACTCAGTCACCAGTGCCTAAAGGGCAATTTCAAAGAGTGATGTGACTATTTAAAACATTTATGTCTTTCATCAGTGACACAGTTTTATTGTTTATTATCCTCGTTGGTTGTTACCTAACCAGCAGCTACTCTCCTGTCCTGAAGTCTGAAATAATTTAGCAAATATTCATGTTCAGTGCACCTTAAAACCAGAACAATTAACAGTAAATTAAAATAAATAAATAAATAAATAAATAAATAAATAAATAAATAAATAAATAAATAAATAAATGAATGTCAGAAGCCAAAATCTCATACAAGTGAAATAGAAAAAAATATACAGAAGAAATGCTAACAAATATACTGTTATATTACTAATGTATTATTTTACTAATTCACTTTGTGGACGTATCTGGAAAACAATAAAATAAAAGTAAAAGTATGAAATGACTTTATTATTGTTATTATTATCATTATTAACAATAATAACATATTATTATTGTGATTATTGTATTACTATTATTGTGGTTATTATTAATATTATTATATATTTTATATATTTTTATGTATACGGTTTCCATGGTGACCGAAGCGTGGCTTTGATTGGTGGTGCGTGTTTTTGGCGCCACCCCGTGGTGAGTTGTGCGCATGTCACTCATCTACCCCGCTCTACTCTCGCGGGGTTTGAGGCGCTTTGCAACCTCACAACTTGTATCCTTCCCTCAGCCAATCAGGAGCCACCGTGAGGCGAGAACGGGCCAATCACAATCGAGGATTTGGGCACCAATTTAAAAAAGCGAGCAGCGGACGCTTCCTTGTTTTGTTACCTGGCAAAGAAACATTTGGTTTGTTTTCATCGGTAATAAGTCACCGGGGTCGGTAAATGAAGAGACTAACTCGGGCAGTCACCGGGTTAAAGTTGATGTTGAACTAACGTCGAGTGTATTCTAGCAACGGCCGGTTTATAGTAGCTAACGTTAAGTCACGTTACCTACCGTTAAAAGATGCCGTCCCGTGTGGAGGACTACGAGGTGCTGTACACGATAGGCTCCGGTTCTTACGGAAAGTGCCAGAAAATACGGCGGAAATCTGACGGGAAGGTGAGTAACGTTCATGTTTACACGTTTAATCTGCTCACCTGTAACGCCAGGTAACGTTAACCGACGAGACCGTTCGTTACGTCGTATAAAACGTCACACCAACTGTAGCTCCAGGTGCAGGTGACTGAGCTACGTCACCGAGCGTTCATAATAACAATACAGTGACTTTGTGATGTGTTTTTGGACATGAAACGGCACTTCAGGTATCAGTATGCTAATGTTTTTAGCACAACAGTCTTGTCAGCACAGGTGTGGCTGATTAAAGTTGGATAATTAATCACATTATAGCAGCTTCTTTCAATTAAGGTGTTCACACAGGCATAGACACACATTGAATATACATATTTACGTTTTTAAGCACTTTTTTTTGCTCCTTTAATGTGATAATTGACCTTTAAGGTAAAGCACAGGTGTTTCCAATGATACTAATTGAGGTTAAGGAGTGTGCTGCAATAAATGGAACTGAACCTTAATTGTTATCATTGGAAACACCTGAGTTGACCTCACTCATGTCCAATGTGCTGCTAACCTTGTAAACTGAGTATATTTTATTGGTTAAAAAGTTTGGCCCACTGTGGAGACCGTTATTGAACATTTAGATATTATGCAACCGACTTTAAGACTAGTTATAAACTACATCCGTTGTGACTGACATCACTGAGTTCAGATTTTTGAGCTTTGTCCTCGTTATTTAAGCCTCTTTTGTTTTTGTTTTGTAGATCCTCGTGTGGAAGGAGCTGGATTACGGCACCATGGCGGAGAGCGAGAAGCAGATGTTGGTGTCGGAGGTGAACCTCCTGAGGGAGCTCAAGCACCCGAACATCGTGCGGTACTACGACCGCATCATAGACCGGGGCAACGCCACGCTGTACATCGTCATGGAGCACTGCGAGGGTGGGGACCTGTCCAGTCTCATCACCCGATGCATCAGTGAAAGGTGACGGCCTGATTTTTTTATTTTTTTTGTTGAAATGACTCGTGCGTGTCTCTCCGCCTCACATCAGTGCTGCAGAATTAAGAGTGTTTGATTTTAATCATGGCAGGCGTTATTTAGAGGAGAAGTTCGTCCTGCGCGTCATGGCACAGCTCACATTGGCCCTGAAGGAGTGCCACAGACGCAGTGATGGCAGGGCCACGGTTCTTCATCGAGACCTGAAACCAGCCAACATCTTCCTCGACATCAGACAGAACGTGAAGCTCGGAGACTTTGGCCTGGCGCGGATCCTAAACCATGACACCAGTTTTGCAAAGACCTTTGTGGGGACACCTTACTACATGTCTCCGGTGAGCTGTTCAGTCCTGCTGTGTTGAGGTCCTGCTGTGGGTTTTTTTTTTTACCTAATTAACCACATTTACTTCATCTCTTTCAGGAGCAAATAAACCGGATGTCTTACAACGAGAAGTCCGATATTTGGTCACTGGGGTGTTTGCTGTATGAGCTCTGTTCGCTATCGTAAGGTTTCTAACTCCTCTGCTTCAGCTGATCTCCCCAGCATGCCGGTTTGTTGACTGTGCCTCTGACGTTCTCCCATGCAGCCCTCCGTTTACTGCATACAACCAGAAAGCGCTGGCAGAGAAGATCAGAGAGGGAAGGTACCGAAGAATCCCGTACCGATACTCTGACGAGCTGAACACCTTGCTCAGCAAAATGCTCAACGTGAAGGTTACAGATGAACTATTCATCACTCTCACTTTGTCAGAAAGCTTAATTGTGCTGCCGGTATTCTATTAATCTGTTTCTCTGTTGCCAGGACTATCTGAGGCCCTCCGTGGAGGCTATTATCCAGAGCAGCCTGTTGGCTGACGCTGTCGCCGAGGAGCAGAGGAAGGCACAGGCGCGACTCCGCAGGAAGTCGGCGGACTCCGACTACCCCCTTCACAAGCCCGTGGAGCCAACACCGCCCTGGGCCGCAGAGCTCAGACTCCGGGAGCAGGCACTGCGAGACCGAGAGAAGGCGCTGAAGGAACGCGAGGAGAGGCTGGAGCGTGAGGCTTTTATTTATACTCCCACTGTGACCTGCTCATGGGACAGCGTGACGACCTGGAAAATCATTCAGAGCCGCTGACGAAATTTTGTCAATCATTGTTCAGCTGTAAATAATTTTGTATTTATCTTTGGTTGTATAACGTGAACTGTCACAGCACATGTTCTGCAGGTAAACAGAACAGTTCAACAGGTTTGTTGATGTGACTTGTTCTTGACTCTGTTGCACATACAGCATGCGTGCATCTCAAGTATGTGCGAATAAGGAAGGTGTTGGTGTCACATGACAAATAAGTGCTACAAATTCCAAAAATAATATTGATTTCTTCTCTCAGAACGAGAGCAGGAGCTCTGTGTTCGTGAGCGACTGGTGAATGAGAAGCATGCCAGGTAAAAACTTTAAGAAGTCACAAATGAAACGCGTTACGCTCACTCCACATGTCGTCCTTTGCCGGCGTCACCAGTTGATTGGTACAAATCTTCCATTTCAGATACGAGGGTCTGCTGAGGAATTACAACCGTCTGCAGCAGCAGAGGAACCTGTCACCGTTCTGTGGCAAAGATCTAGGTATGGGAATCGGACGGAGACCTTTGGACTTCCTGAACTGAGCAATGTTTCTGTTTTTAGAATTTGCAAGACTTAATTTATTTATTACTTTTTAAATCATGTTTATGCTTTTATACACAAATAAAGAATTCAATGAACGCTGCATTTTTTTTTTTTTTTCATGTTTTTAAATAAAGAATTAATTTTTATGTTCCACACCTGACACACTGACTCCTTGCTGTTTGGTTCCAGATGAGGAGAGCCTCTCTCCCGGCAAGAAGAAGGTCCACTTTGCCGGTGAGAGCAAAGAGAACCGGCGTCCCGAAAGTCGGCAGGGTGCGACGTCCCAGGAGCTGATTTTAAGGAGGCTGCAAGTGGCCAATCTGCGCGCTGAGACACTGAATGAAGTGGAGAAGAGCTGTCAGTTCAAGAGCAAGCAGATACTCGGCATCCGCTGATCATATAGACGTCGCTGTCTGACTTGTGACTGAATGTGAAAGCTGTGAAAGAAGTCGTAATAACTGGATGTAAATAGTTTTATTTATGTGATAACTGAGCAGCTAAATTATTCAATCCAGTGTATTGTTATATTTCAGACTTTATAGTTTATGTAATTTGATGTTGTGATGTGAATGTGCTGTATATTCTTGCTATGTGAGTCAGTTTTGTGTCAGACTGTGGTACTGGAGATAAAAGGGCAGCTTCTTTGATGATTTAGGTCTGTAACAAAGCAAGAAGATATAAAAACGTCAGTCATCCTGAATAAACAATGTGCCAAAGACGAGTATGCATAAATATCTGATATATACAGTTACAGAGTTTGGTTAGATGTGTAACATCACAAATGTATATTAAAAGGATTTTAGGGAACTCCTCTGTCGTGACTCAAAACAATTACTCAATGATATTAGTCTTGTAATCACCATAACAGTTCTCCACTCTGAGTGTTTCATCAGGACAGATAACTCCCACAAGGGGTCATCAGTTTCCCATGAATGTCACAGTGATCACAGGGAACAGCAACCAGCTTTCACAACTCATAGTGCTTTGTTCTTGATTAATGGCAGATAGAAGGGTTTAGGTAAGGACAGTTGTGTTACATCATGTTTTTTTTTCAATAAACAGCTTCCAGGTGATTAAATGAAGAGATTAAATGTTTCCAGCAATGATTGCTAAACCCAACTATTTACTTCTTTTTTTTTTAAGTATAAAGATGTAACTACATTTGGTTTAATTCCATTAAACACTGTTAAATATCTTATAGTAAACAAGTACTTCAAAACAAAATCATAGGCAAAGTAATAACTGACAAGACATTTAAATGATTATTAAAAGACTGTTTGAAATTTTACTGACAAACTTTTAAAAAAGGAACAACTTTGTACACCTCTTTAATTTCATATTATTTTTTTTATTAAATTTTTATATTATCTATATTATAAATAGATCTCACTGTTTATATTGCTATTTTTTAATATATTATTTTGTATATAATAGTGTTTATTATTCAATATTATAATATTATTTAAAATTCTCTGACTTTACTTTTATAAATAATGATAAAATATAATAAAAAAACAGTTAAATATAAAATCTCGATTTTAAAATTGATTAATCAATAAATAAATCAGTTATTTCTGATAAACACGGATCGATTAAGGTAACTATCGCGAGACTACAGTTGCTAACAGCGTGCGTAGCAACCGCTGTTGTCTGGCTCGTGCGCTCCACCTACAACACGCGAGACTTGAACGAATTGGACCAATCGGCTCCCCCCTCGTGAACTCTCCACCAATAGGAACCCACGCGTGGGGTGGGGGGGTAGTGGAGGCGTGTCCTCGCGGCGCCGTGTTCCGTGTGGAAAGTTTACCGGCTCGGGTGCAAAGTTTCAGCCGTCTGCAAACCGGAGCTCATCCGCGAACGTCGGTGAGGACCTCGGCTTTAACTCGGAACCGTCTCCCCTCTCTTTGGATTTTAATCCCCCCTGTCCCGTCCCGTCGTCGTCGCCACTTCTAAAGCCGAGTGATGCTGCCGTCCGCCGGATGAGAGCAGCGAGTGAAGCCGCCGTTAGCCGTTATTGTCTCGCCTAGCTTCCCCGTAAGCCGTTAGCTCGGAGCTGCTAAGCTCGGCAGAGGGAACCGGAGAAACGTCATTTCAACCCGAAACTCGACGCCGAGGAACGGGAACATGGCTTGCGAGCCGAACCGCGTCCGGCTGCTATGTATGCTCTCGTTGACTTTCGGGTTTTTCATCGTGGAAGTGGTGGTGAGCCGCATGACCGCGTCCCTGTCGATGCTGTCGGACTCCTTTCATATGCTGTCGGACGTCATCGCGCTGGTGGTCGCGCTGGTCGCGGTGCGATTCGCCGAGAAGACACACGCCACCAACAAGAACACCTTCGGGTGGATCCGGGCGGAGGTGATGGGGGCTCTGGTCAACGCTGTCTTCCTCACGGCGTTGTGCTTCACCATCGTCCTGGAGGCGGTGGAGCGATTCACGGAGCCGCATGAGATCGAGAGCCCCGTGGTGGTGGCCGGGGTCGGCGCGGCGGGGCTCCTGGTCAACCTGCTCGGACTGTGCTTGTTCCACGGGCACGCCGGCGGAGGCCACGGGCACTCCCACGGAGGAGGAGGTGGTCACTCTCATGGGAAAAAGGACAAGAGGGGAAAATCCCAGAAGGCTGGGAATGGATCATCAGGAGAGGAGACCAACAACTTGGTGGGGAACCACAACAGCCCCAAAAATGGTGAGTGTGCCCCAAAATGAATGTTTGAAAGAATCCTGATTGTCACATTTTAATCTGACATGCCAGACCTTATCTCCACTGTTAGGTTGTGTAATATCTCCAGTGTCTCATGAAGACCCTCCCTCCTCATCCTCCTGCTGCTGCCTACCTGAGTGACTAATCCTGACTGTTTCTTCTATCATCCACACATCTGCTTTGTTATCAGATACATATTTCAGCTCGGGCTTTGGTAAACGCAGGCCCGGTCGCCGTCTGTTTACTCGCTTCATGAACGAAGAAGAAGCTCGTGTTGAGAGAGACGCCCAAGAAACACGAAACAAGCCTCGTCTTGTCTCAAGCCCTGGAGCCCTCGTGCGTTTGTGATACTCGTACGCTTGTGATAACCTGATTGTCGTATTTCAGTGTCCGGTTACCACGAGCAGGAGCGGCTCATGTGTCTATCTGTTGTGGTCAGATGAGAATTTATTGCACAATAAACACACAGACCCTCCTCCTCCTCCTTTCTCTTCCTCCTCCCTTGGACTTCCGTCCGAGCGCCCATCCTCCAACCTCTCTCTCTTACAGAAGACCACGTCTCCCCCCAACACACTGTAGGCTACATTCAATAAATGCAGGCTATACCCCCACCATCACCATCACCACCACCTCCTCTGTGCGCTGATCGCCGTTACTAGGTCATACATCAGTGTAGCCGCGGAGTCGACAGCCCCAGCCACACCATTAGCCGTTGATGAATGACCCCGGTGGGCGTCCCCGGGGGTTGGAAGCGAGCGCGAGCAGCCGCTGCTCAGGTGCTGTTCCCCTCAGATGTGTGTACCCCTGCCTGCACTTTACTAATTCCATTTCTTTTTGCGAGTGTTTTTTTTTTTGTGTAGGAATCACATAATCCAGCATGGCTGTCTTGAGCAGTTAAAAAGCACAGACTCGGTCACAGGAGTGAGTCGTCTCCCGCAGCGAGAGCAAGAACAAAAAATCACTAATAAGTTAATGGAGCGAAAGTCTTAGTGGGGTTGCCCTCTTTGAGTGGAGCAGCTCCGATGAGTTCTCAGTGCTTTTTTTGTTTCAAGTTTGAAAACAACTTGTGCTTCCACCCCCCCCCTCAAATGATGTAACCGGACAGTTTGTCACCGGGCTGTTACTACCTCAGGCTAATTTATTACAGCTTCGCACCATCGTGAGCCGCTTGTTGATGTTCCGACCGTTTCTGTTTGAGCTGCACTCTGTTTTTGAATGCTGCATTTAGTATCTCGGTGTCAAAGTCCAGCTGCTTATTAAACTTTGACTTCATGTTCCCCTAAACCGGGCTGACCTCTTTGTCTTTATCTCCAGAAATCAGCTGTAAAGGCGACACGGTAGGAGTGCAGATGAACGGCAACACCCACTACGAGGAGATGGACCATGACCACGACAGCGACTCGCAGCTCAACATGCGCGGGGTCTTTTTGCACGTGCTGGGCGACGCCCTGGGCTCCGTCATCGTGGTGGTCAACGCCATCATATTTACCTTCGTGTGGAAGCCGTGCGTGGCCGGCGAGATGTGCGTAAACCCATGCGTCAACAGCCACAGCACAGACCACCAGCACGTCAACCACACGCTGGTCGACCTGCTGGACGACCCCACCATGGGGACCAAGTTCGCCGGCCCTTGCTGGGTTCTTTACCTCGACCCCACGCTGTGCATCATCATGGTGTGCATCCTGCTGTATACGACCTACCCGCTGCTCAAAGAGTCGGCCCTCATCCTGCTGCAGACTGTGCCCAAGCAGATCAACATACACCGACTTAACGAGCGGCTGCTGAGCCTGGAAGGCGTCCTGGCCATCCACGAGCTGCACATCTGGCAGCTGGCCGGCAGCCGCATCATCGCCACGGCGCACATCAAGTGCCACGACCCCACGTCCTACATGGAGGTGGCCAAGCGCATCAAGGACTTCTTCCACAATGAAGGCATCCACGCCACCACCATCCAGCCCGAGTTCGTCACGTTCAACTCGGAGTCTCGAGACTCCCTCTGCGAGCTCTCCTGTCGGACTCAGTGCGCCCCCAAGCTGTGTTGCGGCTCCGCGGACAAACCTGGCTCTGATAAGAAGGCCAACAGCGACTGTAGAGCTGCCGCCGCCTCCGCCACCTCCGGTGGCTCAGTGCTGGAGGTGCTCGATGAGACCCCCGAGCGAGATGCAGCCGTTCAGGTGCGCCCTCAGTCGGGGGTGTCTGAGGTCATCATCACTAGAGAGGTGGAGTCGTCTCTGTGAGATGGAGAGGACGGAGAGAAACAGAGGAGTCATGGACAAGGAAATAATTTTCCATAGCCTTTTATTCTCTGTCCTTGTTGTGGCTGAATCCTCTGTGTTCATGCATTTGAGCCGTTCCTTTCCATCTCTTCTCTCTCTCTGTATACCTCTTTCCATTCCCCTCTTATTCCATCTCAAGCCTCTCCTCCTCTACCACTCACCCTCCCTCCCTCCTTCCCTCCCTCCTGTTGCCCTGGCAGTATGGTGGCGATGCATGTTGGGGGGTTCACTGACCTTCTCTCCTCCAGGACTGGAGCGAGGCCTGCATGAGTGTCCCCTCATTAGCACCGTGTCGTGATGCGTCATCTCGTCCCCACCTCCTCCTCCTCCTCCTCCCTCCACCATGGTGTGTCTGTGCCAAAGCTTCTCACTGCAGGACTGAAGGGATCTGAGAGACGTCCTCTTCTCCACACACACACACACACACAAAAACACACATGCAAGTCGGAGCACACATCACTAGGTTATCCTGTTTTAGCCTATGGACCTGTTGGCGAAGAGTCTACGTTTTTTGTTTTTGTTTTGTTGTTTTTTTGCGTAGGCTTTGAGCAGATCTATTTTCTTACCTTCTGGCCCCAAATGGAAGAGTATTGTATTGCATACTAATTTAAAGTATTTAAGTTATTAGAAATGATCTATTTCTCTCTGTAGATGCTGTTTGTAATTAGTTTGGATGATAGAAACTTTTTTTTTTTTCGCAATTTCTCTGTCTTGGATTTCTTTCGGACAGAATCATCTATGCTGTAGTCAGTTTTTTGCGACATTTTATAATGATTCAAGACCTTTTTCTTTTTTTCCTCTTGGCCTTGACTCAGTTTTTAATTGCAGTCATACGTTTGGATACAAAAGCTGTTTCAACACCTCTCTCTCTCTCTCTCTCACTTTGCCTTTTAAAAACACAAACAAACTGCTGTGGTATATTAGCACTAGTCGACAAAAGTGTAACCGAAACTTCTCGCGGCGGCTCGGTCAACTAATTAAAAAAAAAAACAACGTTCATTCACAAATTCGATGCCTTGCGAGCCAGAGGGTTGGTTCTGCTGTGAAGCACTGTTTGCCAGTATGAATACTGAAACACTATTCCCTGTTGGAATCTATGGCTGTTTTTTTATTGGTTAAAAATCCTCATGAATGTGTTTGGTACCATGTCACAATCCATGCTGACAGAGTTTTTATATTTCCAGCTCTACTATGTTTGCATGACCAAACCGAGACCTGGTGTTTAACTTTTTTTTTTTTTTTTAGGAGCTCCACCGAGAGCTTCAGCTGCTGCTTACCAGCTCTCGCCTGGTATCCCCTGACATTACTCATAACTGTGTAGGGAATGACTCATGTGATAGCTTTTCTGTTCTCTGCTCTGGGCGGCTGAGCAGGCTGGGGTTTTTTTTTTTCTTTCTGAAATCGAAGTCCATGTGGTGGCCTTTAAAACAATCACTCATCACCACAGATATCTTTTAAAGGTAATAATCCATAGATTCAGATTTCCACTCCTGATTTAAATGTGTATGCAATATAGAACTATGTGCTGGGAAATGTATTTTGACGCGTTCCTTCATTTGTAATGTTCGGTCACTTTTATTCTATGTCTTTTAAGACTTGAGCTCTATGTGCAAATTGAAAAAAAACAAGTGTTTTTGTTAATTTTAGATATGACATGTCAACTGATGTGTTTTTGATATACTATATATCTACAGTACCTGTCCAATGTGTCATTGTGAAATAAAAGAAAAATATGGCTGTTTGGTACAGTTGATGAGCCCAAATGTGTCTTTGGCCTTTTATTTATTTTTCTTCTGTGACCCTTTTTTAATCAAAATAAATTTGTAAAAAAAAATTGCAAAAAATTTTTTGCAAAAAAATTCATTTAGCTCTAATCCAAAGAAGGAGGTTGAATAGGCAAGAAAATTGATCAAACAAGGAAAAGTTTAAAATCAAGAAAAAGCCAAGGCAGCAAATGTGTTTTTAAAGATTTAAACTGTCTTAACTGACCAGATTGAATACCCCTCACCTCAACCTTTATTATCAAGCGTGTACGAGAAATTATCGCAGGCACGAAATGTGAAATGTCCCCAGTGTCTGGCTTGTCCGTACTGTGGAAACGTGGTGGTTCTGTAGATATAAAAGGTTCGTTCTAAGGTGAAGAACACAGAAGTTCTTACTTTCAGATAATTATACATTAACAATGTGAATATCATATTCTAATTCTGCCAGTAGACCCTCATACAGCTTACACACTGGGCCTTTAAGATGCTGTTCAGAGATGACTTGGCTTTGCTGAGACTTTGAGAAACAACTCAAAGCCAATGGTGAAGAAATTAAAAGTGGCTTAACTGAAATTGAAACTTGGCGACCATTTCTACAAAGTGCCAGTACAAACTGAGCTGTTGTTGACTTTTGCCTATTAAATCCACTTTAGCCACAGAAGTGTAAAGCAGATTAAAGAGGTTTAAAGAAGCAGGGATTGTGTACAGGGCAGCTTAACTTTATTACAACCAGCCAATAGTCCAGTTTCCTGTAAAAGACCAACTACAGAGTATATATCTGCTCTTTAACACGTCTTACAAGGAAAATATCAGTACCCAAGAGGAAGAAATATAAAATTCAATTGTATCTGTGACTTTAAACATCAAACTATGACTGAGGATGAGGATGTTCTAGTGATGATTATACTTGCTCCCGCTCTTTGAGGTGATTGTTGGGTTGATTAGTCAACAGCAGAGGTGTTAATATAACATCATGCACTCAACTATGAACTCACAGAATACACGAAACAAAACATACAAAGTAGAGATGTTTCTGCGGAAGTAGTGACAGCAGGGTGTTCCTCGGGGCTCTGTGCTTAGACCCCTCCTCTTTACCATGTCCATGCTCCCCTTTGGTCCCCATAAGGTCTTTGGTTCTGCTGCTATGCAGATGACACCCAGCTCTGCCCCAGCACTAAACTATCCACTCAGCTCCTCCCCAACTGCCTGCATGACATAAACACTACTCAATCTAGACAGCAGTAAACTTGAGCTCATGGTTCTGGTTCCAAAGGTGCTACTCTCAAAGGTTGGATTTCACACTCATTAGTCTCACATCACCAAATCAGCTTTGTTACACCCCAAAAACACCTCCAGACCTCAGCCATCACTCTCAGACTCTCTTCCATCACCTCCCATCCTGGACTATTAAAAGTTCTGTCCAGGGTAACCAGCAAAGCCTTGGACAGGCTCCAGTATGTGCAGAAATCAGCTGCCAGGGTTTTCACCCGCACCGAGCCCTGGCAACACATCACCCCCACCCTCATCCACCACCAATAACTCGCAGTGAAGTCCTGCATCTCATGCAAAATCTGTAAATCTCTTCATGCCCTTATCTGACCTCCTTCGCCCTCTGACCCCAGACTTTTGGGGGACCCCCAGCCTTCTGGTCCTCCAGCTTATCTACTGAGGTACATCCATGGAGACCTTAAAAAACCTCTGAAACCTCTGTTAATGCTGTCATCCTGCTTTACACTAATAGTATTATTTTCCATTCATGTGTTATGGGTTTATCTCTTACATGGGCTCTTTGGTCTTGAAAGTATAGCTATAAATACAAGTCATAAGTAAAAGCCCTGCATCGAAAAATGGCCCCTCAATGGCCCCCATAGTGTTATTATAAGAATAATGTTATGCATTAACTACTTCATTAAGTGTTAGACTGATTAATCTGCAAGAACCTTTATCATATAATGCCAAAAATATTTCACGGTGCAGTAAGAATGTTTTTCATCTGCAATTTTAACCAACTTTTAAAGAAATCATCAATTTTCTGCCATTTATCTGAAGAAATGAGCAATTGCAGATGTCAAAAGTTCAAAGTATAATGTTTTTTTTCCTCCTAAATGTAGTGGGGTAGTATAAAATATAAATACTCACAGTACTCTCACAACTTGATTTATGTACATTACTTTAGTGAAACAACTGTAAACAGGTGGGAATCATAACACAACAACAGGATTTAGTTTAAGAAGTTAAAGATTTATTGCATCGATGACGGAATTAGTTGTCAAAATAGAAATAAGTTAAATGTTTGACCAGCACCAGGAAAGACTATAGTAAATAATAACTCAACAGAGCCTGCAAACCTACAGTGGGAGTTTAAATCTCACTGTGTATGAGGTGAGAAATTCAGCATGCATATAAAACCAAATGCAAATTGATGTAGTCCAACAGGATATTTGTGGCTCATGTCTTGGGGTCCGGCTGCAAAACCTCAGACTATCTAAACAGCAATAATGGTTAGAAGTAAATCTGACTTGCTAAGCGTGAGTGACTTATGGAGTTGTCATGCTGCAATTACCTAAGTCCATAATTACAGCATTTCACAACTCTTCTCCGCGGTGTAAAGAGGCGGATACTGACTTAAAGCCTGTGGCTGGGTTTCAGTGGGAGTGACTGACGGAGCAGCCACCGGGGCCGATGGGACTTATGTAAGAGGCCCCGGGGCATTCCAAAGGCAACAAGCACAGGGCTCTACCAAGCATTCCTCAGTGTAGCCGGTCCGTTCTCTCCTCACTCTCGATCCCTTTTCATGTGGACAGAAAGAGGGTCGTGCATGCTTTTTTGTGCTCTTTGTTGAAGGTGTTGCACCTTTGCTGCAGCCTCATTGTATGCAATATACAATATGCAAAGAGGGTCTGCATGCATCCAGTGCTGACGTCTAAGTTGTATTATCTCTATTCATGTATTATCAACCACCCCCCCCCAGAAAAAATACTGAAGTTATCAGTAAAATGTTCACGTCTTTTCCATGAAAATATCAGATCTTGTAATACAATACCTGCTCGTAGCGACTATAGTATTAATAAACTTTAGTTTGTAGATATGTTTAAGTTTGGGGAAGATCATCGTAGTGATTTCGTTAGGCGTCCTCCTCCTCCTGCTCTGGTGTCGCTGCGTCCCCTTCACCTGGCTGACCTCTTCACCTGGACACTTTGCCGCACCTCCTCCCCGCCCCCCTCACCTGGCCCCTGACCCCGCCTCTTTCTTATTAGTTTATTTATGTTTTCTGAGCGCCAACGCGAAGAAAAAAAACATCCGCTAACGCCATCTCACTATCAGACTAAACTCTGACAATATATTAGTGACAATAACAGGTCGTAGCTTCGCCGAAGCGAGGAATGTTGCACAATGACAGAATCATAGCAAACAAACAGAATCAACAAAATCTCAAATCCTTGTAAAACGAACGCATCAAACTCAAAACAACAATTTGTGCGATGAAGCAAGAAGTGTCATGATTCGTTCTGACAGTTGGACAGGACAGGACCCCCCCGACCTCATACCACATAACTAACAATGTGGGATATTTTTAAGTCCTGTACCCTACAGTGTGTATCTGTGTGTGTTTGTGTGTGTGATTGCACCAGGCCATCTGTCTCCCTAAATCTGTCCCTGGGATTTCCAAAACGGGGGGTGAGTTCATGGGGAGGTGGGGTGGGATGAATACTGCGGTTCACCTTTGCTAACACAGCATTTGTAGGTTCAACAGAGAGGAGACCACAAAAGAGTGGTCCTGATGATACATGAAACTTAACTCGGACAAAGCCAGGCTAGCTGTTTCCCCCTGTTTCCAGTATTTGTGCTAAGCTAAGCTCATTGGCTTCCCGCCGCAGCTTCATATTTAGTGTCGGAGCTGCATCAATATGATTCATTCTCCCATGTGCAATAAAAAAAACACGTCGATTCTGAATCCATCAGATGAACTGAAGGAGTCGTGCCGTGTTGGAAGAGTCTGCAGCATTGTGAGACGACACAACACACAGCGGTGCTTTGAGCTAAACGCTAACGTCAGCATGCTTACGGTGACAATGCCAACGCGCTGATGTTTGGTGTGTCGGTGGATGGATTCTGTTTTCTTTTGGACAAAGCCGTGCTAGCTGTTTCCCTCTGTTTCTAGTGTTTGTGCTAAGCTAAGCTAATTGGCTTCGTATTTACCCACATAGCAAAAATCTTTTGGCTTCGCTTTGGCCCAAATCTGGCTTGTCATTTTGGCAAGGTTATGGGTGGATGTCTGGGCCATAAATGGCCCAAATTAGGAAAGCCAAAATCATCCAAAACAAATTGTGGACTTCCAAAATATAGCCATAAATGTCCTAAAAGAGCCCCAAATCAGCTGTTCCCGCTCGTGCCCAGCCTTCTTGCATGCCATAAATATGCCTTAACTCAGCCATATATTGCTGGCGCCTCCTTATCTATTATGGATAACCCTGATCATACCACAGTTAAGCCAAAAGGCTTACTTACTGCCAAAAGAAAGCCAAAAATGCCAAATGTATGCCATAATTCAGCCAAAATATATTCTATCTGGGTACCGTACAGACCTAAGAGACGTATAAGAGGATGTCAAATTAGTGCTTTGAGGATATTATCTGCTTAAAATATTAGCTATAAGAGACTTGATGTCACGATGGCAGTCGTGACTGTTGTTTCCCTGTGTTCCCCTTCGTTTTCCCCTTCCTTGTGTTGTCTGTCTGTGTTGTGGGTGTGCCACATTTTCCTGGGCCTCCTGGACAATCATCTAATGAAGCACACCTGCCGTTCCTCACCTCACCTGCCTCTCATCAACTCATCACTCCACCTGCATATAAACCCTGGCCTTCCTCCCACTCCTTGTCAGATTGTTTGTCAGCCTCTGTGGTAGTCTCCAAATACCTGTTCCTTGTTGTTTTCCTGAAACTCTAACCTCCGATCTCTTGTGCTCAGGTCCACCACCATCTTAACCTCCTGCCACCTGCTTGCCTGCTCTCCATCCAACCTTCCAACGACAGTCCAGACTCCGTGCTTCCTCCATCCATTCCCTCCACCTTGTATCAGACCCTCTCCTTCCCCTCTCGTCCCACACTTCAATAAATCCCATTCCCTCTCTAACCGTTGTCCAAGCCTGCATTCTGGGTCAACCTGTGCAACCATGACACTTTAAGTGTCTGTAACAAACAGTACTGAAGGCCACATTGTAACATTTATGCATTTATGTATTACTGCTGTGAAAGGTATTAATATGGTTTATACTCCAACGTACAGTGAAAACAATGTTTGCCCAGATTTGTTGATTTTTAATGCATTAGATAAACTGAAGTGTCTGCAGCCTTCTTAACCGTCACAGGTTAGATGAGATGAGACGGAAATGACGGATATTCAAATGATTCACTCGAATAACAGGCACATATATTTGAATGTTTCATCAGTGCCTCCAACAACATGAACAAACAACACAAACAAACAACACACACACAAAAATGTTTTCCATCCGTTGGAATGCTCTGGTTTGCTCGAAAAAAACGTAAAGCAGACATGCAGTGGAAAAACCGAGGCAGTTAAACAGAGGTTAAAACGTTTCTCAGGGCCGAACTGTCAACGTCGATCAGTTCATGTCAACATCAAACAGTAAAGCTCTTTGCTACTCTAGCAAAACACACACACACACACACACACACACACAAACACACACACACACACACACACACACAGCTGCTTTTCATCCCCGACGGCTGTGGACGACTTCTTCATCATCACCATCATCGCTTTCTTTACAGGTTAAACCTGTTGTCAAGGGTAAATGTCTCTGTTCTCATGTTACACGTCTTCCACAAATATAGGTCAGACCAGAGTAAAGAGTGCTTGTGTGTATGTTTTGTGGTAGAACAAAAGCCAGTGATCATTATTATTAGATTTGTAAATAACTTTTTTCTTTCTGTTATTGCTGAGCCCGGTTACATTGCCTACATGCACAGCTCCTGTTCTGGCACGACACTAGCTCCACTCCAGTGTTAAAACTTCTTCTTCTTCTTCTTCTTCTTCTTCTTCTTCTTCTTCTTCTTCTTCTTCTTCTTCTTCTTCTTCTTCTTCCCGGTGGTCCAAACCATAGATATAAAGCTCACCGTCAAGACATCCCGGCTAACAAAGCTCTAGTTTGCAGCAGTTTACTGTTAGGCACCATTCATCTGTAACAAGTTAACGTTACACAAACACAGAAATTAGCATTATTCTGCCATTAAGGCTGGAGGGTATGAGAGTAGAGTTCAATCAGGGAGTGGATTTAGTTTGTTTCTGTCCTGTTATAAGAAAAAAAAGGGAATGAAGCCGCCAGTGAAAGTGGCTGCGATCAGTAAACTCTGAGCCTTGTTCAGAAAGAAAGACTCCACTGTGTCATATAGTCCCATTTTCAGACAACAGACTGGGGTTTCACTGCTGCTGGGGTCAATTCACTCTCAATACAGTCCTTTCAGGAGCTGGATGGCAGCATTAACCTTTCATTTCTCCTCCGACATGTTGAGAAATAAATGTAAATCAAGCAGATTTTTTAAATATATGGATTAATAATAACTGGAGAACTTCAAAATGTAGATTTAAGTTGATGGGATATGTTTCATGGTTATATTTTCATAATGTTCTGAAGCAAATACAGAAATACTGAAGTGAAAAACGGACACGAGGAATAAACAGCAGAACTTTGCTGTAGTAAAATGCTGATTCTGCGCGCGATGGTCAGTGTGTGGGCTGTAAAGATGAACCGGTTTTAATATTCAAGTCAGAATGACGCCGGCCGCTTGTTTCACTTCCTTTTTTTCTGCACTTTCTGTATGACACTTTGTATTCACTTCAATAAAATGTGAATCTTTTTATGTCTCAGTAATTGCACTGAAACTTTCTATTCATTAGGGCCCGAGCACGGCACGCTGGGCGAGGCCCTATTGGATTTCTAACGTTTAACGTCTAGATCGATGTTTTCGGAGGGGCGCCTCGCCACGGTTTTATCCACGTGTACGAAATTTGGAGGGAGTATGTAACATACCGAGACGCACAAAAAAGTCTCTTGGTGACCTTGGCTACGGCGTCTAATTTTTGTCAAATTTGGCCTTTTCCGCGTTTTGGGGTCATTTCCAGGGGTCGCATTTGAACGAACTCCTCCTAGGGATTTCACCCGATGTGTTTGAAACTTGCCGCGTGTGTTCTCAAGGCCTCGACAATGAAAAAGTTATCAAAATTATGAATTTTGAGGAAACTGTGTGGGCGTGGCCATCCATAAAAAGATTCAAAGAAAGAAGAAATCAGCCGGAAGCACCTTCTCAGAGCGGTCTGAAACTTCATGCGGTTATACAGACCGATGTCATGCACATTTTGACGTGCGCACTCCCGACCATCGCTGCTTGCAGCTTTAATTTAACTTTATACCTGCTAATTTCCACTTTTTATTCACCCATTTTATATATATTTATACCTCGTATTACTGTACTACGATTCTTTAATTTCTAAGCTTAGAAATAAAAACAACTTTACATTTTTTTTAATCACTCTGCCTGTTTTCTGTTGTCTTTCTTGTGTTTGTTTATTCTCATGCTCGGCCTTCTGTTGGATCCTCTGCTTTGTTAACCTTGTTTTTAAAACTGCTATATAAATAAAGTTATTATTATTTTTTTAAATAAAGCTGCCTCATTTTACACCCGCAAGAAAATGTCTTATTAATTCGTTCCATCAGGATTTTATGATCTTTAGAAGTTATTTCTGCAATCGCCTTATAACACTGCAAACTGAAATAATAGTGTCACTTCATTCCTCTGATGCCACACACGTAAGATGAAGGACGTAAGACAGGGAGGTCCAAATCTCTGGCACACGGAGTGTAAAAACTACAGCTACCACGCCGCTGTCCTCTCCCACACTGCTCTCAGAGTGAGACAAGCTTTAATCTGACCACATGGCAGCTTCATACTCACAAAAGACCCGACCGTCTTAAAGAGAGATTAGGAGGGCTGGAATGTTAACCAGCTCTCCGGCGGTGGTGATGATGATGATGATCAGCGGGGGGAGAAGAAGTCTTCAAATCTTTTAAAATGCAAACGTCCAGGTGCTAAACTGACCTGCCTGCAGTCCTGTTCAAAGTGTTTGCCACATTATGAATGAGGTGTTGAGCAGAGGGGGAATCAACATCAAGCAAGAAGATTACGGGAAAGTTTAAAAGAAGAGCTGATCGTGAATCATGAAATTTCTCAGCTTCAACATCCGACAGGTTGTTTTTGTGCTATTGCAACGTTTCGGACGTCTTGTTTCTGTTTACATTTCACACAGCGGGCCAACTTTTTTGGTAACAAGGTTACTGAGGGGGAGGAAGTGTGTGAAAGGACTGACACAATAATGTAGTTTCCTCTGTGTGTGTGTGTGTGTGTGTGTAAACAAATCCAACTTTGTGTTTTCTCACTCTGAATGAAGGCGCCGGGTTAATGTTTCACCGACTGCGCTGGCACTCGCCAGCCTCTCAGACTTTGATCACAGAGTTAAGAAGGTTCAACAAGCAGTAATGAATTCATCACTGATAAAAAAAAAACTCTCCGGGGAAGGGAGAGGAGATGATCAACACCAAACACTCTCGCCCCATCATGCGGTTATGCAATCTGCATACAGTGGAGATAAACGGCATCTTTATCAGCGAGTGTGAGGAGGGCTGCGGCAGCTCATCACGTTACGAGAAGACAGGGGGAATTAACTGCAGGATATCAAAGCTTGATTGATAATTTCAGGGTATAAACGGTTCGGCCTCCACGTGGCACAGATTTCACATTAAAAGCAGACGGGAACAGAAAGTACAAGAGGCACAGATAAAAATGTGGAAATTATGAGGGAAAGTTACGCAAAATAGAAAGTTTGTTCTCTATTTAAAAAGCACTAAGAAATAAAACTACAGTACAGCCTGTGTGTATGCAAAGTGATTTTATCCAAACTCATACATCAGTGTATAAACGGATGGATGCATTTCCTCTCCTTGCAAGTTATTTTCTCAGATTAATACAAAGTCCAATATAAATATAAAATCACATGTTGGAAATATTGAAGTACATGATGATGCTCCAGCAGAGTCTGTTTCTTAAAGATAACTAAACAGGCTACTGAAGGAAGAGTTCGGATCTTAACTGTCTTTCACACAGGAGTTTCTACAGTTATTTTAAGAGATATCAGTGTCTTTTACAGTCGATGTGTTTTCCTTCCTTTAGTGCTGACAACCAACCAAACGGCATTCCTACTTAGTTCCTCAAACGTCCACTTGAGGCTGGCTCCAGAAGTGAGTCAGTCTCCATAAGTCCCCATGTTTCACAGCAGAAATAAACATGTTTACAGCCTGGTACAAAAAACTGTTTTGGTCTCTGTAGCTAATTTCCCTGTTCATGACAACTGTACTGAGGGTGAATTTATATACAACTCACCTGTTCACATTATATTAAGGCTGAAAGTTATGCAGGATTAAGAGCGTTGCTGCTTTGATTGACAGGTGGATGCTGTTACAGATTGCCAGCTTGTCCTGCCTCAGCTACACCCACGACCCGAGTCTCCTCAGAGACTTACGTGTTATGTTTTCAAGTCAAGTCAAGTCGGCTTTATTGTCAAAACTGCAATATGTACAAGACATACAGAGAATTGAAATTAGGTTTCTCTCTGTCCAAAAGTAAAGATGTAAACATATATATAAAATAAAATAAAGCAATGAAATGAAGCGTTTATGGGAGTTTCCATTTGAATATGTGTCTCTGTGTCACTGAACGCTGTTATACAACGTGTTTGCAGCTCTGCCTCTCGCTCCTGATGTCCTCCTCCTCCATTTATCTTTGGAAACAAACAACAAACACCCAGTCAGATGCTGCTGTTGTATCCTTCCTCACGCCAGCACGCACACACACACACACACACACACACACACACACACACACACACACACACACACACACTTTGTTGTTGCAGGGTGTATATAATAACTGCCAAGAGGAATTCTGTGAAAACAGCAGTCTCTCTCTCTGCTCTCTGCTGGGAGTCCTTCCTAACCAGAACAACACATAACGGACCCTCCCACACACACACACACACACACACACACACACACACACACACACACACACACACACACACACACACACACACACACACACACTACAATACACACACACATCTCCTCGGCCATGTGATTGATGATTTTGGATATCGCAGGCTGCAGGGATAGAGACATCGGCCATTAGGTTGCTTCCACTTTGGTCCAGACTGAAATAAATTATAAGGTGGATTCCCATAAAATATTAGAATCGCTCTGACTTTTCCTCTAGTGCCATCACCGAGAGATTCGAACCAAGATCAGCATCAAACAATGAAGGCTGCATGCACTCTCTGTCTGAAAGCACCTTCAGTCTTTTTCCAAGATCAGGAATTAACAGCACAGATGAGAAAACCTGCAACTGCATCTGGTGACATGCAGGCAAACACAGACGTCATTTTAAATATTTGGTCAGTGACAGATAAACTAAAACAGGAGAAAGAAAAGAAAATCATTAACTGGAAATCAGTGATGTGTTTGATAACTCACTGTTTGGACTCGCCTGATGTCTGCAGCTGCTGTCCCAGCATGCACTCGGTGGCAGTCCGTCAAAAGGAAAGTACCTGCACTGATGAACAGACGGTTTACATCGACCGAGCCCGAAACTTCAGCTATGTCTGCATGTAAATGAGGATTACTGCTGATGAAGAAGCTCTGAACATTTTTTAATAATCTCACCTGATGAATATTTAATTTATCATTATGTGGAGAGCCTCTTTGTGCGGGTGTGCTCTTCACCACAGTCTCACCTTCAGTGGAAACCATTAGACGACCGACTCACAGGAAATATTTTAGTTTTTTGGGGGTTGAATTGTTGCTTTGTAATAAATCAACTTCAACTTTTTCATTTCCTGAAGCGGTCTAGAAAGAACAATGAATCGATTAATTGAAAGGGGCCTCGGACATCGGAGCTCGATTCGTTTTTTAAAACATTTTTCTTGCTGATTAGCTGAATTGCTGACCCGTTTCTGTACACGAGAGGACGACGGCATTGATTTTGTTTTATCACCAATGTGTCAGCGCCGTTAGACTCTTTTGCTTTCGAGAAAACAAATCAGAGATAACAGTAAAACCTTTAAAGTTACAAATGAGCTCACTGTTCACTAGATAACTCTAACAAAACTGAGCCTTTCAGAGTACAAACGTTCAAATACACATGAACTCCCTAACCTCTGCAGCCCCTTTATAACTGGACATATTGTGTGTGTGTGTGTGTGTGTGTGTGTGTGTGTGTGTGTGTGTGTGTGTGTGTGTGTGTGTGTGTGTGTGTGTGTGTTGTCTGCCCTACTTGTCCCACTGTCTGTTTACAACAGAAAGAGTGAGCGAGCTCTTTACCAAAGAGGTCATGAGGCCACGTTATCTCAGCGCTGAAAGGACAAACTGGTGACTGTCATGCAGCAAACATGGACGATGGATGATTCAAGCTGTGAACGTTCGTTATCTAAGACGCTCGACACGCGCTAAATGAATTAGCTGGTGATTGGGCAATTCCCGAGCCTTAGAGAGAGATAAGACTCACAGCACAAAGAGAGAGAGGTCCAGTTTGCAGGAGACGAATTTGTTAGTTTGTTTTATTACGTTTACAGGCAGAGAATCAGGCCTCAGGGCGATCAGGTGGAAACTAGGATGAGTTTTCTACCACGTGTGTCATCATTCATGTTGTTCGTTGGGTTTAGAAGTTGCTGCTCCGATTGAGACTTTTAACAACCGAATCATCTGTCTTCTGTTGTTTTGGTTTCACCGCTCTTATAAAAGTCGTCTCGAGCTGCAGCCAGCGGCTGTTTTTAGCTGAGAGCTCGGACAAGAAGAGCCGGAGGGCCCGAAACAGAACTGAAAGAAGAACACAGACAAACTCTGTGTGTTCCCAATGTGTGCGCAGGTTACCAACCTTCAGCAAGAAAGTCAAAGTTTTCACGTTTTCAACATCTAAGTGAATGTTTACAATATATCCAACGTGACTTTCCTGAAAAACTGAACAGACAAAGCCTTAAATTCAACGTATACAGTGTCATTTCCAGTTCATCATGCCACGATCGTCCAACATGAACAAAAATCGAACATCCCACGTGCAAAATATCAAACAGCACCGTACTAATAAAGTGAATTTAAAGCGGCAGATGTCTTTAAGCTGTAGAAGAGATTTCCACATGCGCGTCATGCCTTTAAAAGATTTTTAAAAAAGAGAAGTTACGCTCCTCACAGTCTGCATGGATTGATCCATCTCTCACTCCTGTGTGAGAGCGAGGAGATAAGAGCTTCTCACAGCGAGGAGGATACTCTGATTTAATGCTATCTGAATGTCAGTGTGACCTGCACAACAACAACAACAACTACTGCTACAGTCAGCATCCCAACAGTGTACTAGATCCTGTTTACACGGATATACTTAAATATAGTCGCCACAGCAAGTTGTGCTTTAGTATATTTCATATTCAGTTTTTAGTATAATTTGTATTATACGCACGTTTTATATCCTTTTTTCTCTCTTCTTATATTCTCTTCTTCTTTTTTTATTCACTTCTTATCTTATTTCTACCCTAAAGAGGAGAGGATCACTGCCTCAGTGCATCTTTGGACATTGGATGGTAAACACTGGAATGATCCTTGGCAGGAACACGCAACAACACACATACGCGCGTCATATATTAATAGTCCTTAGTGGTATCAGTTACTTTGAGCCTGTAAATGTTGTGAGGTGTATATGTTTCTACACTTCACGCCTGCTAATCCAGCAGCTCAGACAATGATGAGCTGTGAGAGTATTCAGCGACCTCGGTCCGCAGTCCACAGAGGCTTTTCTAGTAAAATGGGACGCTGGACAAAGGCCAACGAAAAAGGAGGTGTCAGCAAGTTTTTTTTTTTTTTTCCCTCTCTGCACTCATGTGATCTGCCCTGAACTTCCTTCCCTATAGTCACAGACTTCAGTCCAGTTAAAGAAGCAGCGTGTCTGTTACTTCACGGCTTTGGTGTTACATAAAGAGTTTGAGCAAAGGGGGAAACTCTCTCTCAGTTTATTGATGCAGATAAGGAAGACGTGGAATAAAGTTACAGGGCAGTGAGTGAAATCTCATGACAGCAGCAGCTTCATACATTAAGCTGTTGATTTTTTTGTATCATAATCCCTCTGTTTAATTTTCTTTCCTTCTCTCCTCATCGCCCCGACTCACTCTCCTCTTGCTGAACAGATTTTGTTGCCTGCAGACAGGAAAAGCTGTTTCCAGTCTTTAACGGACAAACATCAGATCCATCTTCTCATCTAACTCTCAGCAAAGAAGCTAATAAATGTATTTCCTAAAAATATCAAACCGTTCCTTTAAATAGACTAAAACATCCTGGGATCAGTCTACACGCCAAACTTTACAGAAGAAATGTTCTGTGTCCTTATTTACTTTCTAACGCTGGATTTAAGGAAGTTATTTCCGGTTTATTTTGTTTAATAATCCTTTAAAATCTTTAGACAGAAAGCGTCTTCACACAAATTAAGATGATTACTTATGCAGTTAGACATAACAGCAGTGAGATCCCTGCTTCCCGACCTCTGGGTACCCAGGTTGACCTCGCACCAGGGGTTTCACAGCAGGTCATGAGGTGTAAGAAGACATTTCTATTTAGTTATTCATTTATTGAAATATCTAGGTGACTTATATCTTGACTTTTCTATTCATTTCTGTGTAGAAAATTTAACAGAATTGGTATTCTTTAAGGTTTGTGTTATTATCTAAAATTATTTAAGGACACGCTATATTCACAGAGCCTCGACCTGCATTAAAAAAGTCAGTATTTAAAAGAATCACACAGCTAACAGAGTGATGAGATGATAAAAGAGAGAAAAACACAGAAAAATAAGCCTGTTATATATGAATGTGATATACAATTCATCTCTGATGCGACATTCACGGGAAATATTGATGGTTTGACACAAACTTTCTGCGGTTAACGAATTCATTGTCTGGTTTACTTGTTGTTGTTATTGCACTGAATATGAATATGAGGTTAAACGGTTCATTCAGGTTCAGGAACCAAAGCCCACGCCTCAGTCACACCTCTGATCACCTGCCAAGCTATTGTTCGCCCCACTCGATCCACCCTTCCTCCGCTTCCCTTCATCCATCCACTTCCTATCCTCTCTTCCTCTCTTCCTTCATCTCATTCTAGGTTAGAAACACACCTGAGATGAACTCCACTGAAGCTTTAAATAAAATATTGCTGATGAGTTTAATGAGAAAAGTTTGGGAACCACACAGGCCAGTTAAAGCTGCACCTCCTTCCTGACCTCCTAACGTTCACAAATGTTTGAGCAAAAAAAAAAGCAGTGTTCTGTGCACGGCTCATCATGTGACTGTTGGTTCACTTCAGTGTGGAGTGCACAAAGCCTGACAGATCGACGTGAACCAGTCCGACAGTCAAACAAAGCTCACATTCAGCTGACTCTGTGTCCGTCCACGACACTTCACTGCTCGTTCCTCCACTGAAGGAGGATTGTCTTTTCATATGCTGCACGACCAGCTCAGGAAAGTTAATGTCCTGTGATTCAGTGCCAGTAGTTCAGAAACCACCGGTTTCTGAAGCCTGCTGTTGTTATGGCAGCTCGGGTCAGGAATGTGTTCATGTACACGGATTAATATTTGCTCAGGAGGTGTGGTGGCCTGTTATTTGTTTGATCAAAGTTTTTCATCTGAAGAATGTGAGGTATGACTGACCCAAAACAAACAAGTCCCTCCACCTAAAAAACTGAAACAATCCATACCACCTGCAACGATCACGGAGATGTTAGAGCAGAGAGAGAAAAAGAAATAATCAGGTTGTTGCAGCTTGTTTGAAGCAGCAAACACGGTGAGAACATACCCTCTAGTGGTGCGTTTGAGTGCTGGCAAAACCATCATAAATCCGTCAACCAGGGCATAGGTTATAGGTTGATGTCTGTGTTTTTACTGTTCTTTATCATTATATAAGCATTCTGTGCAGATACTGAGCTGCGAGGAGACACGTGGTACAGTGACACAGAGGCAATTAAAAAAGGCAGAGTAATAAAACGAGATGAATTCATTAGATTAAAACATTACAAAATAAAAGCAGACACATAAAGGACCAGAAAACCCCCTTTAAAGGGATTAAAAGTTGTAAAGTAGAAATGTTTTAAATATCTTAAAAATTAAGCTCAAAGTGATGGTTCTTCCTGTTCAGACTACTTTCAAAATAAAAGCTGGAAATAAGGTGTTTTTGTGTTTTTTTTTCAACCAGCAGATTAAAGAGTGTAATGTCATAATTATTATGTCCATAGAGGCTGCTGAGCACTGCTTGCCCAGCTCCTGTTCTGGCACAACACTGGCTTTGCTTGCCATGCCCTGGGCCCATAAACTGCCTGTTCCTACTACTTTCAAAATAAAAGCTGGAAATTAGGTGTTTTTGTGTTTTTTCAACCAGCAGATTAAAATAACAATGTGTTGAGAGTTTCAGAGTGTATTGTCATAAATATAATAGTTTTGTTTGCCTCTGTTATGATGTCCATAGAGGCTGCTGAACACTGCTTGCCCAGCTCCTGTTCTGGCACAACACTGGCTTTGCTCCCCATGCCTTGGGCCCATAAATTGCTTTTTTTTAACCCGGTGGTCCAAAACACCTGTGGTACAAACACTCTGAACACATAGTCCGGGCAGCCCGGCTAACAAACTGAGCTAACAGAAGCTACAGTTGGCACCAATCGTCCATCAGTAAACTCTTCTCTACAAAATATGATCCAGTTTCACCAGAATCAGTGAAATAGTGTGACTTAGTGTTACATTCTTCCTGCAGGTGATCGAACCCGTACATACTAATGACAGAGACACCATTCATTTCACTACAAGTGAGTGTAACATCAACATGATTTGATTTGGTTTTTTTATAGAACAAAAGTTACATAATGTTTCTTTAGGATAAACAATGAGGCCACGTTACGAGAGCATGATGCAGACCGTTCACAGCAGCGTTATGTGTTATCTTCCTCCTGACTCACGCTGACTCACCGTCTAATCTCACTGTCCTGATCCTCATCATCAGCTCGTGTTTAAAAAAAGGAAGTGGGACAAAATGCAGCATAGAGAAAAATAAGTGTCAGCCACTGATAACTCTATGATCTAAAACTATAAAGTTAAAGCCAGCTGCTTGGTTTATTATGAAGATTTAGGAGCAGAAATAGTGAGAATACACCCTCTGCTGGTGTGTTTGAGTGCTGACAGAGTCCTGGAGAAGAGCTTCCAAACCAAAAATCATAAATTGATGCATAATCTATTCTTTAAATAAGCATTTCGTACAGATACTGAGCTGTGAGGAGGCGTGTGTGTTTGTGTGGCACCCTTTAAACACAAAGTGCTTTACATAATTACATAATCATATAATATAAATATATGATATGTAATTCAATAAAGGGATTTGAAAGTGCAGTAGAGATAAGCCTTCTTCCATGCAGCCTCCACTTTAGAGGAGGAAGATATGAATAAATTCATATCTACTAGTTTTAATTAAATGTTTAAACACTGCTTATGAATGCTAGATAAAGTGTCGATGACGGCTCGCCTCTCAGTTCTTTTTATAAACACACAAACATGAGCTGATCCTCGTGTATAAACCTCATAAGGTGATCAGGACGTGTCGTGTATAGACAGTGAGTCAGTGTGAGTCAAAGAGGGGAAGCCTGGATCACAAGAGACTGACCAGCAGCACAGTGTTTATAATAATCTGCAACAGGACATGCTCACATCCATGTGACAGTTTTGGATTTATAGATGTGATGCTCTGCTTTTATCTTGAAAGCAGGAACAGCATGACCCATCACTGCACTAAAAGACGAGACTAAAACTGGATTTCTCACACTTTTACACATTACCTTTAATAAAGTACTTTTAATTCTGTTTTGTTAGATTTCTACAGGAACTTATTGGCAATCATTTCAAATATTCTGGCACTCTACTCTGAAGTTCAGCCAAATGCTGTAATTAAATCAACGTCCTGCTGACTCCAGATTGATATTTACATAACTGACAGTGAGGACAGTGGGCAAGCTAATTAACAAAAAAGATATATTAAACAATTCTTATTAAAAGAGAGATGCATGATCACAAAAACATCACGCTGGACAGGAGGTGTGCTGAAAAACAAGTTGACTTTTATTCTTGTATTAAACACAGAAGGTATTTAAACAAAGACAAACGAGGTGCTGCTCTGCTCATTGCATTCCACAAAAAAACTACTAACCAACCCAAAAATTACTCAAAATATTACTCAAAAGAGAGATTTTTTTGATTTGATTGTCCCAACAAATTCATATTAAATTCTGCAATATAAAACCAAAAATACAATACATTCAGAATGAATCTATGAAATGTACAACAGGAACAATTTAACTTAATTAACTGAAATATTTCCATCCGTTCTATCTTCCAATCAAAGCAGAACCCCACCTCCTTTTAGTCTCCACCTATACAGGTGTGTTCACTCGTTACTCCCATGCCCAGAAGCACAGAGGATTGGAACCAGGTGACAAACAAACCACTGTTTAATTGAAGGTGATAAAAATGTATACAGCAAACAGTGAGGGAGTTAGCACGTCCTTACAAACTCTCACTTAACAAAAATATCATGTATTTAGTATTTTTCCTGCTTTCTGAAATTACATACAAATTCATGAAAAAATGATTAATTATTGGTAATTAAACACGTGGCTCATTATATAAAAGTTCATGTTAACAATTTAACTCTGTAAAATGTAAAACAATTGTAAAATAACAGTGTTTCTCTGTAACATTTCAATAAATTTAGAGTTTTTGACATTTATTTGATTTTTTTTTTTCCAGATTTTTTCCTGAACAACATCCGAGCCCTGCAGCCGCTCGCTCGTTCGCTCACTCGGTGAGCTCCACATGGAGGCGATCACCTCAAAGGATTAATCCAGTCGTCTGTTGGGATTACAGGCAGAGCTTACCTGAACCATCTGTCACCTTCAGGCTGAGGCTCACTCTCTCACTCACACACACTTTAAAGTCTGAAATAAACATCTTGAACTTTTTTTCTATTAGGTCTCGCTCATATCCAACATGATTTACAGCTTTAAGAATATTTTCAGTACATGCATGTGTCTGCTCACTTTATCTTGTTTTCACGGCCTTGGGAAGCACCGTGTAGCTCATTCTACACAGTAAACATGTGTATATGTTTCTATGTATGTTCATATTTGATCATGTTTTCTGATTCAATATCAAATCCTCCATAGCCCCTGTACACTCAGGTCAAACTCTTCTCGTCTGTTGTTCCCCGTTGGTGGAACGTCTTAGCAGTTCCTACCAGATCAGGGGCGTCCCCTTTCTACTTTCAGAAACCTCCTGTAGACCTCCAGCTCTTCAGAGAGGACCTCCTCTGCAACACCACCAACAACTGGACGTGCTAATACTCTATGTGACTACTTATTGCTGCACTAATGTGTCTTTGTCTCACTGTTCCTTGATTGTTTCCCCTTTTTATAAAGCAGCTAAATGCCTAAGTGACATAAATGTTTAATGTTTTCTTTTCAGGCAGCTATATGCGACTGTAGCTGTTGCACTAATATTTACTGAGATATATGTGTGCTATATGTATTTCTTTTTGTCCGTGCTGCTTCATGTTTCATGTTTTTGGTAACATCTGCCGTCCGATGACGAGTCAGAATCTGCTGTCTGCTTCTTGGTGTCATCCGTTAAGACACTCGTCACCGTGTGCAGGTTTGACGGTTTGAGCACATTCATTTTTGTCTCTGTTTATCATAAAACACAGAGTTCCTTCAGCAGGATAACACCGAGGAGGCGGACTGGAGGATGCCGGATGCAGGGTGGAGGATGATCCTCGTGTGGAGGTGTCACAAAGCTTTTACTGTACAGAGGGAAACAGTCTGAGGTTAGCTGCTCACTCCCACACGCAGCATATACCAACAAACCTTGATATCCACCTACACAACTGCACAACCTGGACTGTTCAATCTGCTTCTGCACTGCACCATCAACATCTCCTCATACATTCAGCACGTTTCCTTCCCTCCTATAATTCATATGCATGTCCGTTCTAGGCCAGTGAGTCTCATTAATCCGTGGGGAAGTTAATTTACACTGGATGACCTCTTGCTCCACTCGCCACTTAACTAAGCCGTCGCCTACTACAGTAACCCCGTCCTCGAGGCGACATCCTTTTGATTTATCTCCCTTTTTTCCATCTCGCCCGCTCAACCCGCCGCGTCCTCTTTATCTGCCTCTTCATCGCTCTCCAGCTCCCTTTCAGCTGATGGAGCTTATTGTGGACAAATAGGCTTAGGAGCATCACTATGGCAACGGGGAATCGTAAAAAGCTACATAAGCACTTCATCATGGGCTGTGATCCAATGGCTCCCATTGGAGATGGTGCCCCCAACCTCCTGCAACAAGTAAGGGCAGGCCAGAGAGGCTCTCGGGAGGGAGGGAGAGAGAGAGAGGTGGAGATAATACTGTGGGACGGTGAGAGTACACTCAGTCGCTCTTCTCTCCTCAGCATCCATCAAGATATATCTGCTTTCCGAGGACTTTTCTTCGTCTGCTTCTCGGTGATTTCGATTCTTGTGGAGAAAACTCAGAGATAAGAAGAAGACGTAGTAGAAGTAGAAGAAGAGGTAAGAGGCTTCTATTTTTAAATCTTCATTCTCAGGTTTGTTTTCAGCAACAAACAGGACTAAAAATCAGCTTCAACATATTCACAGGATGTGACAGGATCCAAATACTGAACAGCACAGAGAAAGAAAGAAAGTTTGAGCCAGTTGGAAATATATTTTTCTGCTATTCATTCATTATTTATATGTTCGAAATGCTGGGAGAGAGAAAACGAATCATCTCTGATTCAGACCTGCGACAATTAGTCACCGACAGAGAATTAACCAGCAAATATTATAATATGCTGCTGGTTGAAGTCATTTTTCAAGCTGAACTCACTGTTGGTCAGACAAAATGACAGACACCTTAGACTTTTTTTGGGTTGTTTTCTGGTTTAATCGATGAAAATGATCGTTGAGTTTCCTCCTGTTCATCAGAATATTCATCAGGACGCTCGCTGACATACAGAGTCAGTGGGATGTGGAGAGAAGGATGGAGGTGGAGTAACTAAAGACTCGTCTTGGCTGGATGTGTTTGACTCCATTTTGAAGGGTTAGTCCAGAGCAGGGCTGTGACTAATCTCATTCTGGTTTCACATGTTGATAATCTCCAGCCTGCATCAGAAAAACAAAAACAAGTGCCTGAAGTGTGCAGCATGTCGAGCAGCCGTGGTTTAGAGGAGACGCTCAGCACCTGAACAAATGAGGACAGTTAAAAAACTAAATGAGAGCATGTGTAAGAATAAATGTATGCTCGGTGTAACCTTTATAAAACTGAGCGACTTTATCCTACAGTAAAAGGAGAGAAAGCGAGGATGCTTCTTTCCATCGTGGTCCTTGAAGGAAAGGACTAATGATTATTTTCAGCGTCACTCACCTTTCGTGTCATTTCTCAGTTAATTCTGCAGCGATTTGACCTTTGAAATGTGAAAAATGTTTTAATTCTTCAAACATCTTTTCATGTCTGACCAGCCCAAAACCAAAGAGATTCATCTTAGGGCTGCAACTAACAATGCAATTAATCAATAGTGTAAAAAAAATGCAACTTCTAGAGCCCAAAGTGTCCAAAACCCTAAAGATATTCAGCTTATAATCATATATAACAAATAAAACCATTTTTTAAAATCAAAAGATGATTGAAACGATGCTGGTACTAATGAATTTTTACATTTTTACATTAAAAAATGACATTTACAATAAATATTAAATATAATAATATTTGAAATTGTTCCTGATTCATTTTAGAGATATTTTCATTTGAATCCTCTAAACATTGTCTCATCCTTAACGAGATGATAAAACCTTTTGAGGAACGCAAACAAAAGAGCGAGGCTGAATGCAGCATCTGTGTGACAGGACATGACACCTGTAGCACAAAAGAGCCGGTGTTCGACGAGCAGACGGGGAGATGAATTGGAAAATGTCGAGCTGACTTCATCTACTGCTACTCTAATATATATTAAATGCTCAATATCACAGCTTGCTGCATTGTTTGATATGTCACACATTTCAAACGCTGCAGAGATTTAAATTAAATTAGATTTAAATTGCTCTGACTTGATTGTTTTAATTGGAAGCAGCAGGTCTCATCTGTAGGCAGCATGCTGCATTCTCCTTTTATTCTTCAGTGCACGTTCAGCAAACATCCAATAACATCCGGCCCCTTCAGCGTGATGACTACCTGCATCGTGTTTCCCTCCTCAGGGGCCTTGCAGAGAAGAACAAAAGGTCATGGCCTCCTGGTTCAACTGGAACGAGCCGTATTACCGGAGCCCTCGGCGGGACCCGGCAGACGTGGTCACCGACACCCTGATGTTGGAGTTTAGTTGGCAGCTGAAGGAGGCGGAGAGGCTGCAGAGAGAGAGGGAGAGCGAGTACCGGCGCCTCAAGACGGGGGTGGACTACAGCTGGCTGGCCAGCACGCCTCGCTCCTCCTTCAGCATCAACACGGGGGAGAAGCTCGGCCTGGAGGACCTCTGCTCCAAGGTGCCGCCGTCCTGCTGTGGCCTGGTCATACTCAAGTAAGGGGACTGAATATATTTACTCAAGTACTGAGAGTATTTATATTGTATTTCTTATGATGATGAACGCAAGGTCGACAACACAAGACACAGCAGCCGTTTGTTTGGTGGCATCTCGCTTGCTCACTCTGTAATCGTCCTCTTCAGTCTTTTTCGCCATTATCTCCTCTTTTGCATCGCCCTCTCATCCAGCTCTGGTTCTGGCATGACACCAGATCTGCTGTTGCCTGGTAACAGCACATATTTCCTGAAGCGGAGAGCTGAATCATGATGAAGGCTGTAGTTTTTCTCTCTATGGCTCGGTCCAACCTCCACCTGCTGGAGGCCTAATTAGCCAGACAACATCTGTGTGTGATATAGCCAAGTATCAGATCTGTCATTGCCAAACCTGCTGCCAACAAACAGACAAACACCGAGCGTTGTTGTTGGCAAGACACCAATCGGCTGTGATAATTCTTTGACGTCCCCGTCCTCTAATCTGCAGGAGACACCCTGAGCTTGTTCGAGCGCCTCTTCAGGTCTCAGGTGTCTCGTTAAGGTTCCACAGTTTGCCCGGCTTTAATGTGACCGAGGTGATAAACGCTAAGTGGAAGTGGGACAAACAAAAAAGGGAGCAACTGGAGTGTTGTGTGATTTTAATTAGCGAGTTCCTCTGTTGGCAGATTAGCCGTGAAGTGTAATTACGTAAACGTGTTTTCTGTCTTTTAGATTCTATATTTTTATTTGAAAAGAGAATCAGCTATCGTCTGAGCACAGTTCAACCCTCACACGCAGGAGGATCCAGGGATGGAGGGATGAAGGTTGAGGGATGAACAGGTAGAGGATGGGAGCAGGAAGCAGGGTCGTCGGTAGATGGTGGAGTTTGAGGGTTCGGGGAGACGAGGGATTTGAGGACTGAGATTTGTCTCTATGTATTAGAACCTCAAGGTTCCTGTGTTTCAATGAAAGGGAGACAAGAGAAGAGAGTACAAAAAAAGAAGAACAGAGGGTTTGAGTCAAGTGGGAGTGAACGGATGAGGTGTGTGGATGAGTTTGAGGCGTGGTCCTTGTTCCTGAACATAGATATAAAACTCAGGTTCAGATGGGGACTCTGTTATGAGGAATCTGGACACAGAGTCTGGTTCAAAGCTCAAGTGGACGTTAAATCAAGTCAAACTAAGCCTCTGATACTGATTTGGTCTTTAGAGACTCGCTGAATTTAAAATTTGAGTAAAAATATATAAACATAGACTCAAAGTCATGAATTATTCAAGGTCTTCCTGGACAGAGGGAACGTGCTTATAACAGGGGAGATGTTGGAAGCACAAAACAGTGATTAAGTGTTTTCAAGGTGAATTATTTGTTTGTTTCATGCTTAGATTTAATCACTATTAAACCATCCCCCAGTTCCAGCTGTGTATTTTACAGTTCGACATCATGAATCAAACATTTTAATGAAGAATGTTTTTTCAGCGTAACAATCCCAGTGATGGTAAACAGACTCGATTCTGGCCGTGAACGTGACACGGGCATCGCTTCTCCCCTCGGAGCCAGCGTGTCCGTGCAAGCTGAGGGATGTCGGCCAATCATGAGTCAACTGGAAGCACTTACTGGGAAGCAGGTTCCCAAATAGAAGATCTATTTAAAGGCTTGTTAGAGCCTCAGCACCTCTTGTGAGGCAGAGGAGGAGTAATTGGGGGGTTAGCGGGAGCGTGCTGGGCAGAGAGATGGAAGGAGGCTGCCTTTTATAACGTCTGCCATTATGTTTGAATACACACAACAGGTTTTATTGCTTAAATCCCTGTGTGGGTATATACTGATATCCTTATGTGGACACAGCTGTTTTCTTTTATTATATTGAATGAAATCATTTTACTACAGTCCAGACAGTAGTAAAGGTGTTTAGACGTTAACCTCGTCAGGCATGTACACCCGTCCTGTTTGACCATTTGCGTGGAGACGCTTTACTTGAGGTTGTGGACCAAGAGGAACCCATCCTGGCAATCCCAGACGTAGATCTCTCAGTCTCTCTGTTACACCATGAAGTTGATGAAGATGTAATGTGAGCTGGTGAACGCAGCGCAGCATTTAGCAGCTGAAGAGGAAGGATACGTCCATCGATGGGAACCAAACCAGAGCTAAACTGAGAGTAAATATTGATCTGCAAGTGAAGTGTGCGGAGTATCCTGGAGCACACTTGAACATCACTGCATCAACGTGAGAAGTTAAATGACTGGAGGTCAGCAGAAACTAGATTTGTGAGGGGGTTATTAACTTACCCTGTTATCGTTACTGCACATGTGCAAAGGGAATGTAAAAACAGAGTCAGATGAATTACCTCCAAGTTTTAAAACTCAAAAAATCTGGAGGCGTGGGAATAAAAAGAAATGAGTGGACCAGACCTCCGTAGCAGACTCATCTCGGTTTGTTTTGACAAGAAATAAGAATTAATGGAATAAAAGTGATATTTCTGGGTCAGCAGCATCGATCGACTCTTTACCGGCTTTTTACCTGTGTTTTGTGTTTTGTTCCACCAGGTTCAGGGAGGCTCTGCAGGCCAACGAGCCCGAGGTGCAGGAGGTGCCCGGCCTGTTTCGCTCCGTCCTCCTGGAGTCTCTGGATCACCTGAAAGAGGAGCGGGAAGCTCAGCGGCTCGCCCGCCAGTGGAACAACAAACGCGCCATGAGCACGTCTCTCGTGAACTTCAGATCCCGCATCAAGATCAACCCGTTCGGGAGCACGGTGGGCTTGACCTCGGCTGCGGCCGCGGCCGCCGACGGGGCCGGGATGAGCGACCTCAAAACGGTGTCGGAGGACGTGGAGAGAGGGATGGAGGTGGAGGAGAGGGCGCAGAGGGTGTGGAGCATGCCTGATTTCAGATACAAAGGAGCGAACAGCAGTAAGGTCGTGTGATGTGAAGCATTCATGGGAACGGTGACTGACGGGCTGTTTTTAGTGGGACAAACTCTGATCTCTGCTGCAGGATGAACACTTTGCAGCCGGGGAGGAAGGATGAAGCTCAGAATCCTCCTCCTCTTACTCTTTTCTGTGTGAGACATTTACTGCTTTATCTTTACACCTGCACAGGGTGAGAGTCGGGTGTTTTTTCCTCACATCCTCTGTCATCATATTTCAGAGATTATCACCTCTTGCAGTGATGCATCTTATATTTGTAGACATTGAAGCACTGAGGGCTGTAGCCTGGTAGTGAAATCTGTGTAACTTTAAAAAGAAGCATCCTTGTCTCCTGAAGGAACAAATCAAACATGTCGGTGCTGTTGCGTCGTTCAGAGGGCGAGTCGCGCTCTTCATCATCCAAGGTCAGCGAGCTTAAAAGCTTTTCTTCCTCACAAAGAAACATTACCCGACCTCCATGAATGAAACATTTCAAAAGTAAAATCTTTCCAGCAGTTTATTGCCTTTTTCTTTTCTGTTTGTCACACAGCAAGATTCAACAGTAAACACTCACCATTCCATATAAAGCTTTCAACTGGACTGATACGGTGAAATAACCAAGGGTCGAATTTTGGAGGGGGAATGATTGTGACATTTATCATACAGCTATCAAACAACGCACAGTCAATTCTCTTTAAACAAAATGTACACGTTTAAAAAAAAAAAACTCGGTGGTTTCACATTACCAACATTTGTCTCAGGAAATATGACGGTCAATGTAGTACAGCCAGCCAGGTGAGCAAGAACGGGGACCGATTTTTACACATCACAGGTTTGAGAGTTAAAGTCATATGAAGCTTCTGCGGCTTCACAGCAGAGCCGGGTGTGGAGAAGCCTGCTCCTCGTCTCTGCGTGAGGCTACATTAACCTCTACGTAGCATGAGGGTGTATTCAGACAGAGTCAGGCACTGCAGCAGTGTGTGTATTTGTGCTAAGCGTAAACGCTGTGAAACAGTCGGGAAAAAACTTTTTATTTCACAGTTTAACCTCAAAGGCTGCTCCCTCACTCTCATTCACTGTCCCGGTCTCTTGACCACTGCTTGCTCTCTCAAATCAAATCAAACTTCTTCTTTCGCGTCTCTATTTTGCAGCATAAATTTTCGAGTCAGACTCAAATTTAAAAGCTGGTTCATGGACTAAACAAACAGGTCGAGTATCAGAGTTTTAGTCCATGAGTTCAGTCTCAGTTTTAGAGACATCTCAGACGTTGTCTGATCTGCAGCCGCAGCGTGACGCCGGGCTGCGTTTTTCCAAAAGATTGATCCGGCTTAACTTCTACGCCCAAAATTCGCCTCCCCCCCGACTCAAATGAATAATAAAAAATAAAAAAACCTGCGCCTGAGCAGAACCTGATCCCGTCTGAATTTACCCTGACGCACCCGAATCTCCAGCCGAACTGTCGGCAGTCGAGTTGTGGGTAATGTAGGCAAAGCTGAGAAGCCGGTCGCCCGGCGTTTTTACCCGCGTTCCACGCTCTGACTGATGCTGCTTGATTACAGTTTTCATCTTTGTCTGATGTGTTCAGCTACAGATAAAATTATGGACGACGCCGCTCAACATGTACACTTCTCATATAACAAAAGCTCTCAGACTAAGCTGACGAAGAATTGGCCAGCCGGGCAGTAGTGTGGTGTATCTCACTTTTCACTGCACGAGACACAGCTCCTCTGCTCCATCCAGCTCGGTGTGTGTGTGTGTCGATGTAAGTCGCGTTGATCTCGTTCTTTTTCCTTCGTTTGTGTTCTCTCTGGAAAAGCTGAGGAGTCGTTGTTTCCTGAGTTCTGCTGACGTGTCTGAGCCCGAGCGCCACTACCGGCATCCACAGCAGCATCACAGGGTAGAGTTCAAGAACTCGAGAAGTTCTGCTCGGTTTTTATCCCGCTGTAAGAAAAAAACAAAAACAAACGTGACCCAAGGGGAATAATCCACTGACAAACTATACACGACGAAAAGGTGAGATTACCTGTTTGTCTTTCTTTGACTTCTTTACTTTCATCTTTATCTTCTTCCCTGAAATCATGCTGTACTTGCCCTTTTTCCGGTCCTTCAAGTACTGAAATGAAACAACAGATGCAGATACAGATACTATGATTACACAACAACAAGGGATTACTATGATCTAGAAGTTTGAGCTGGCAACAATCAATAACTATCTGGAATAATTCACATACATTTTTCTCTAATGGGACCTTGGTGGACTTTTACCTTGGAGATCTGGACAGGTCCCGAGTTTTCTTCTCCTTTTACTTTCTTGTCTTTTTTACGTTTATGTCGCTTCTCTTTCTTCCCTTTCTGCAAAAATAAGTTCCAGCGAGTGACTTAAAAAATACTTTGATCACTTCAAATTCTGGAAACATGAGATAAAATAATTAAAAATACTTTTTTGGGCTGTTTCTCCTTTTTCCTTTTCTTAGACTGCTTTCTGGATTTACTGCGGGAGTCTTAACAAACACAACGCGGGCATTGGTACTGTTATATTGATTAAAAACAGACGTATTAGATCAGATGTATCGTTGCAGACTTACCACTGCTGCTCGAGCTACTCCGACTGCGACTGGAAGAGTGTGATGATCCTGATGAAGAGGAGGACGATGATGACGAGGAAGACGACGACGACGACGAGCTGGAAGAGGACGACGAGGAAGATCTGCTACGGCTACGTTTCCGTTTGCTTTTTTCTCGTCCTGAATAAACAGAAGACACAAATAGAAAGATAAACACTTAGTAACCGCACAGGCGACACTTTAACAGCAGCCGTCAGACAAGCGGTGACTCGAATATTTAGAAATTCTGATTTAGTGAAACGATCAAAAGGGCTGAAGACTTTGGGGATGATGCTGATAGATGTAACACAAGTAGTAACTATTCTCACTATATAGAAATACAATAACAATAACACTCACAGGGGATATTAACATACAGTGAATTAGTCAGCAGCACAAGCTGCCTCTAAACGAGCTGTTCATGCAGACAGAGCTCTCTGTACATTCTGATTTAATTTGGAATAAAGATAAATGAAAAGCCACTGTTGATCTGACAGGAATCGATCCATCTCTTTGCTTGTCCTGAAGAAGTACGGCACTCTAACGTTTCCTCTGAAACAAAACTTAAATTTATCTTCTGAGGCTTTGAGGTGAGCTGAGGTTTTTATTTTAGAGATCAAACTTTGAGAACTTTAATTGATCCTTTTCTGTTTGTTGCGGCCAATACAAATACAATACCAAATAACCTTAATCTTCATTTGCAAGATAAATATCAGCTCATCAAGCTCCCTGTAGGATTTTTGAGAGTTTGAGTGAAAACTGGACAGGGCACAATGTAATTAATTTATTTATGTTATTGTTTTTTTATCTTTCTATTGTCTGCTTCATGTTTTTATTGTGTTTTATCTTGTCGTGCAGCACTTTGGAAACCTTGTGTTTGCTAAATAAATAAAGTGGATTGGATTTAATATAAATTCCACATAAAAGCTGAAGAAACTCTGCATGCTGTAGCCTCACATTACACCCGACTGACGACTGCAACAAGCATGAAGACGTTAAGTTTACTCTGATCGACGACAGAGAAAAGAAGCAAACAGGATTTGTTCATAAGGGCAGTGATGTTGTGGGGGTGCAGATGGACTCACTGACCGTGGTGTCTGAAAGAAGGATGCTGTCTATCTTGGACTATGACTCCCACCCAGTCCATGAGGTTCTGGACAGACCTTCAGTCAGAGACTGCTGGCACCAAGATGCTCCACAGAGAGACACAAGAAGTCTTTCCTACCTGTGAGCATCAGTCTCTACAACTCCTCCTTCAAAACATCAGACACTCCGAGTTCAGTAGCTGTCGAACTGGCTTGTGCAATAAATAAGTGCAATTTTCTCAGAAACAACTCTCGGTGTCTGTTCTCAGTAACTTCTTTGCAAACTACTCAGTGGATTACTGTCACAGTTTGTGTCATGTGTCTTGTGTCTGTCTGTGTTTAATGAGCACAGTCTTGCCTCTGCTCCTTGATCTCCTCCTGTCGTCTGTCCTGGAGCTGGAGCTGGACACTCTGGACTCTGCCTTCGTTGACTGAACACACACAAACAGAGACAGAGAGAGGTGTTTAAGCCACGTGTGTTTATCAGGTCTGTGCTCCAGGAAGAAGAAGTTAGCTGGCACAGGTAAGCAGACACCTGCAGTCTGATCTCTGATGATGAACTCGGTGTTAAACTCTCTCAAACATCTTCGTCTGTCCCTTATTTGTTACCACGGCTGCTCAGCTAACGCGCTAACAGCTCTGAAACACTCTGAAAGCTCGTGACCGCAGAGGCCGAGTACTCACCATGACGACACGCAGGATACAGTTAATACGCCAGACACACACACCGACACAAAACCCGCCGATAATAATAAAAAAAGTGGATTAAATCTACATTTATCCGCAGTTATCTCTGTTGAATTAGCATTAGCTAACTCTCTTGGCAGACATATTGGATCCCATGATGCACCGCGGCCAAATGCGTTCAAAACAAGGAAGAGGAAAGCGGCTAACGGCTAACAGCTTGTGGCTAACGGCTAGTGGCTAATAGATAGCGGCTAACGGGTAGTGGATAACGGTTAGCAGCTAATAGATAGCGGCTAACGGATAGCGGCTTGTGGCTAGTGGCTAATAGATAGCGGCCAACTGGTAGTGGCTAGCGGATAGCGGCTAATAGATAGCGGCTGACGGGTAGTGGCTAAAGGCTAGCAGCTAATAGATAGCGGCTAACGGATAGCGGCTTGTGGCTAGCGGTTAGTGGCTAATAGATAGCGGCTAACGGGTAGTGGCTAACGGATAGCGGTTAGCGGCTAATAAATAGCGGCTAACGGGTAGTGGCTAACGGCTAGCAGCTAATAGATAGCGGCTAACGGATAGCGGCTTATAGATAACGGCTAGCGGATAGTGGCTAGCGGCTAACGGATAGCGGCTTGTGGCTAACGGTTAGCGGCTAATAGATAGCGGCTAACGGGTAGTGGCTAACGGCTAGCGGCTAATAGATAGTGGATAGCGGCTACACAGCAACAGCGCCCCCTGCTGCTCCACCATACTTCTTCTTCTTTGTTGTTTAAAGGCAGTCAGTTTCCTTATTGTTGCATATACTACATATACTACTTTACTACTCCCTTTTTTTATTTCATTAATTAACCCAGTTAAAACCAGACATCTCATAATGATTTTCCTCCCTTCTCTAGATTTCCCACATTCTGTTACACTCTTGAAACTCTTCACTGTTCCTGTTCTCTGCAGCCCTGCTATCATCTCGTCCCTCTGTCTTTCATATCCATGACAATCAACAATCACATTGTTATAAAAATTAGGATTTATACAGGGGTTCAGATGTTTTAACTCATATAATGACAGGGAGAGATAATTATAAATCAGGACAGGACAGGAGAGACAAGAACCGGCCAGAGAAGTGTCATGTTGATACATAATGTTCATTACTGAGCAGAAAACTAAAAAAGGATGTTATGATGTTATCTGTATCAGGAGACAGCACATTTTAAAAAAATGTATAAGAACCAGCTGTTAGAGCAGACCCCACCTCCCCAACTACACCTTGTAATTTATATAAATGTCTCCCCTTTTTGTTGTTGTTTCCACTGATTGATTAATCGTGATTATTTATTCTGATTATTGCCCAACACTAGTTTTAAACTTAAATGTTAACAGACTTTGCGTTACTCGTGATATGTCATGTTTAAAATGAACATGAGGTTTTGATTTGTATCAACTTGTTGGCTGTTTTTCCTTCAATCTGTTCTCTAACTCATCTCAAACCACCTCAAATGGGTTTGAGGGTTGGATTGTGTTCACGTAGGACCAAAAGTACATCAGTAAACTTGTCAATGTGTTTAGTTTGGCTGCTATTTCATCATAATGGGGGACAAATTTTGCCTCCTGGTGGTGATAGAGGAAAAGCCTGACGGGAGCACGAATGCTGTTGAGATATTTAACTCCAAAACTCAGACTTAATCCACATAAATATGGTCTGCATTTAACTGTAACATTTCTGCAAATATCTGAACTGCCAACCACAAAAACACACGTGGACACTGCTATTGTACAAAAACATATTTATTATGACAGTATTAGTACAAATACGAGCACTGGCCCACTGTATAAAAATACAAAATCTTGATGTGTTTCAGTGTTCATAAATCATTCGACAAAAAAACAAAATATCATTGATTAACACTACTACTGTGTGTGTAGTCAGTTGAATCTAGCCCTGCAGTGTTTTTTTTTTTAAATGTTAAACACACTCCGACATCATGCAGCTCTGACCCTGTGATACACACAGGAGGTTCAAAACTCAAAAAAAGGCCAACTGATGTATAAAGAAAAGATGTAGACCTTTGTCATTTACCGCTGTGTATTTAATTTAAAGATATCTGAAAAATATTCAGTACCTTACAGGGCTTTGAGAAAAACTGACGACGTCAATCCATATAAAAGTTAGGCTGTATGTACAGGTAAGAACGCACTGGATGTAAATAGACAGCCAGAAGAACTGCTGTAGCTGCCCACAGCTCGATAGAAAATGATTGTAAGCAGCGGGGAGATGATGAGTGCGAAGCTTCGACTATCCCTGCCCACGTCAGAGCCTCACGGCCGTGCGGCTCTCGACTCCCTCTTTGCAAAAAGGACTGGGCTCCAGTGAGATGATGTGAAGCATCAGATCGAGGCGAGGTTTGACTCCTCAGCAGAAACACACATGGAAATGTACAAGAAGAAAAATACACTGCTATACTAATGTCTTAAAACATGCTTTTTATAATATATAAAAAAAATGAAATAAAGGAAGAAGCTTATGGAAGTGGTTGTGTATCAGCAGTGGCTCATGACTGTTAGAGGTTATTGTTCACAATTTTCAGTGTAAAAAAATCCCTGAAGGTCTCTGTTGGTGTTAATGAAATGTTTATGTTGAGACTTGTTAGAATAAAACCTATCATGTATTGTGTTATGTAATCCTTTCACTGCCTTTCCTGATTACAGGTTAAAACTGTACTATGATGAAAAATATGCAGTTGCTCACAAAACGGTTTTACCTGTTTTTGTTTCCACGAGTTATTCCTCTGTTGTTATAATACTGTATAATCTATAATGTTTTTGCTGCTGAATGATGCTTTACGTCTTTCGTTTCTAGCTCAGTAGACAGACGGCGGGCAGGTGTTTAGACTTCTGCTTTGTTCTTTGAGTGATCGGCGTGAGCCAAGCTCTCCTCGTTCTCCTCCTCCTCCTCGGGAACCTGGAAAAACATGCAAAATCCAAATGATTTGTCTGCAGCACAGTGACCTAAATAAGACACGGATATGGACAATTATTGGCTAATATGTTAGAGTTTACCATCTTATACGATTTAAGATCCCAAAACCACAAGTTTAATAACTTACCTAAATATTGCGCTGCTGCATCTGTCGCTCGTGGCGCTCAACTAGAGATAATATTTATGAGGAATGGGATTTTCTTACCTCCCAGTAAAGAGAGTCATCGAAGCAGTTCTGGTCTGGAGGCTGTCCCCAAAACGGCAACTTCATTATTAAACCTTGAAGAAGAAGAAAATGAATTATTTGATTAGTTAGGTGTTGTTGCTAAATCATGAGAACCCTGGTTTTTGTGTTCCGTCATATATGTTGCATTTCTACCTGTAAGAGCTCCTCCAACCAAACCGAACCCGAGGGACGAAGCCAAGCCGGCAGCTTGCATGGCAGCGCTATGACTGAGGAGGAGAAGGGAGGAGGATAGAAATGTAACTAAAGAGCGCAATTACTTCAAAGCAACAATACAATATTCTTATGTACGATTTGTGATGAGTGAAATGGCTCCTTACCCTGCTTTTTTACCCAAAGCCACGGCCACGATACCAGCCAACCCGCCCAGGACGCCAGGCATGCCGTGCAGATTGTGGACTCCGCAGGTATCCTGGATGCCCAGGTTGGATGCCAGGATGGGCTAGAGAGGAGAAAAAAAGCCTCTTTTTAAAAGGTGCAACATACATTTTGATTTGTTCCTTAAAATCCCCAAATCGTGCATCTATATCGATGATTTATCGCTGATGTTCTTGTTAGTTTTGCTTTAAAAAAATTAGGATTCATCTAAGATTAAAATTGTTGCAGACAGACAAATGAATCTATTGAGTAATAATTTACTCAAACTATCATTTTAAATCCTTGTTAAAGCCTTTATTAATTGTGCACCTTTGACTTTTAACTCACAGATAGGAACTTGAAGCCAACGGTAGAGATGGTGCCAGCCACTAATCCAATTAGCATTGCCCCAAATGGCCCGATGTTCATGTCGGCACATGTTCCCACAGCGACGCCGCCAGCCAATGTGGCGTTCTGAATGTGCACCTGTAGTTTACAAAAACACAAAGCACGCCAAATGAGATTTTTTTAAAGAACTATTTAGCATCGTTACTGTGGTTAGTAAAGAAAAAAGTTCTCTGACCATGTCCAGTTTTCCTTTGTGCTCCACCAGGCTGGAGATGGCGTAGGCAGAGAGCACACATGCAGCCAGAGAGAGGTAGGTGTTGATCACTGCTGTGAGCTGAGGGAGGCCTGGCTCGGCAATGGCCGAGTTAAAACTGGGCCAGAACATCCACAGGAAAACAGTTCCTGTAGAAGAGAGTGATAAAGACATTTATCATCTTAAAAAATCTGAAAAATTTGCCACAGTTGAGGTTACTGGAAATGCTGCAAAGTTATTTGTGTCCTCCAGGTGGCGCTAGTCACACATGTGCAGGAGCCAAATAAAACTCATAACTGCTGCAAGCACAATTTAAAAAAACATCAGTTTAAACTGGATCTTACCAATCATAGCAAACAGATCAGAGTGATAAACGGATCCGTCGTTTTCATGTCCGTTCCTTAATCCTGGTCGGTAAAGCACTCGAGCTACTGCCAAGCCAAAGTAGGCTCCAAAGGCATGGATGGTCATGGATGCTCCGACGTCACTGACCTGTGACATAAAGGTGATGCAGGCCCATTACAGTACAGTTTACACAGTACACGTTCCTGGTCATAATGCCGTCATTAGTGTTCTCTTACTCCGAGGACTTCTGCTAGGAGATGCTCATTGATGGCGAAGATTGTGATCTCTAGTATGGTCATGATGAGGAGCTGGACAGGGCTGGTTTTACCCAGGACGGCCCCAAAGGAGATCAGGACTGTAGCTGTGCTGAAGTCTGCGTTGATCATCCTGCAGGACAGGGAAGAAAAAAAGCAGCACAGTTCATCATTTGACTTCATTTGTCTGGTTTACTCAACAGCAACCAGCAGGACAGGTCTTTGATTTATTGAGCACCTACATAGTCGGTGACATACGTACTTAAAGATGTCGATTTTGATCTTGCCATCATGCAGGTGCCAAATTCCCTGCATGAGGAGGCCCCACTGCAGGCCGAAGGCAGCCAGAAGTAAGTTGACCCCAACGCTGCTGAAGCCATATCTCTTCAGGAAGGTCATCAGGAAACCGAAGCCGATGAAGATCATGACGTGGACATCCTGAAACACTGCAGGAAGGAGAAGGGAGGTCAGTCCTGCTGCTGGTTTTCTGACAGAGCCCTGCTTTGTTGTTGCTTTCAGCTAAATGTGGACATGAAATTCAATCAGATGAAACGCTTTTATTTAAAAAAAAAAAAAAAAAAGAGCCACTTTGCAATTCACAAATTCATCATTTCAACGTTGTAGTCTTGAGTCTTTCCCTGCCACGGGGGCTGTTTTGTTAGCTGTGACCAAGCCATTCGATTCGAAGCCATTCATTCACTTTGAACGCGATCCCGTCCAGTTTGTGACCTTGTGCTGCCTCTATTAAGAGCGTATGATCTTAATCAGGTTAAACTCGTGAAGTCTCAGCGGGACGGGACATTCAGCACACCCTTATCTATTAGTCTCAGTTGATAGTCGGACAAAGACAGCATGGTTTGGATCTTTCGCGTCTTTATCCTTACATGGTGTTTTCAGTGTATTCTGAGCAGTAAGAACGCACTGAGTAACCTTTTTAAGTGGGGATAAATCTAAATCTGGGTTGATGCCAAGTCATTTTGAGCGGATTGCTGCAGAACTGGGCGCTCCCGCCACACCCCGCCCGCCCCGAGAGGCATCATCTTGACGGGAAATGGGACTCCTGTTTCCCAAAAGCCTCTAAGCTTGATATGATAAGCCCTCATGTGGAAAACGCATCAAGGTGGAGGTGTGCGCAGACCTCGAGGAACAATGTGCTCCACTTCCTCAGTCTGTTAGCGTGAACGTGGCGGCTATTGTCTAGACAGGACACGCGTCTTGTTTTTGAGGCTGCTGCTGCTCCGCGGCCGTAAATCAATAGTTCGACATTTTGGCAAGTGCACGTATTTGTTGACGACAGTTAGATGAGATCCGTTCATTTCATTCTGTGTGGCTCGCCTACCATCACCTAGTCGTGGCGAGGTTGCCAGGTAACCAGCAGAAAAGTCAAAAAAAGTAACCCCCATAAAACCACAACATGCCGGTTTTTGACTTTAGATATTTTAAAGGTTTGAACAAATATCATATGACGTGTTATTTAGAGGTTCTGGTAAACGGATATTGTTACTCATGAACAAAGCAAGGCTAGCTGGCTCCTCTTGTTTCCTGTTTAAGCTAAACAACTACTGGCTGTTACAGTCAAGAGCGTGATATCTAACTCTCGGCAATATATATATATATATATATATATATATATATATATATATATATTTTAAAAAAATGTTATGGTTTCTACCCATTTTACCTAAAACACAGTGGTCCCTCGTTTATCGCGGGGGATACGTTCTAAAAATAACCCGCAATAAACGAAATCCACAAAGTAAGTTTTACAATTATTCTACATGATTAAGGCTGTAAAACCCCTAACCACACACTTTTATACACCTTTTTACACACATTTTGTACAGTACTCCCTTAATCAGGACGCAGAACACAATGTGCGTTCATACTGTACAGTACGCTGTAAAAAAAACATGCAAAATTACACTGAAAAAAATCTGCGAAACAGCGAGTCCGCGAAAAGTGAACCGCGATATAGCGAGGGACGACTGTATTACATACATCCATACTTAGAGTAGATACATGTGCATATCTGTTATCTATACGAGCAGCATTAGGATGATTCATCTACACCTGTTTGCAGTATTTCAGAGTATTTTAACATGTCCTCTTGGTAAAAAGTGAGACTCGATAACACCTGCAGGATCTGAAGACGCTTCATACTTTGAGTACCGTATGATCTTTCACTGGGTGATCAAACACTTGCCTAGCAGCTACATATTCAGAATATTGTTATTTTTTACTCAAACCACAGAGAAAAGTGGGTTGAAATCCGCGTCGTTGGTCCCAGTTTAACGCAGCACAACATGCGGTCGGTGTTGTCAGCGCTAAGCACTGATAACAGTCGAGGTGTAAATATTTGATCTGGCGCACATTCATGCAGCAGGTTTTTTTTGGACCAAACCAGTTTGCCCTTCATTTTGTACTTTGACCCTCTCTCCCATTCACAGCTTCATGATTCAGACTTCCAGTTTATGGTAGTTTGAGGATGGGGGGGTGAAGTTGGAAAGCAGCTACTGATGACTGGCACCACGCCCAGATGTTGTTGAGGTAATCTTCTGAGGAACTCGGTGAGTCAAGGAGGAGAGCAGGAATCCCCTCAGGACAGAGCGTTGTGTGGAGTGAGGCGTAGTTTACCGTAACCAGAATTTATTTCTGTCATTTGCACCCTATAAAAAATTTAAAGTCAAAAGCTGTGATAGCTTTTACTCACTCCAGGCCACATTTCTCTGCTTATTTGTCTTCATTTGGACCTTTAATTACAGATATCTGGTATGTGTTGGTATGAAAACCGACGGTTATCCAACCACATACATACATGCTTATCTATTGTGTTGAATTCTACAGGATTAGTGCTATTAAAAATAATATAGGACATAATATTTAGTGAGAAAAAAAACCCAAACTGTCGTGTTTTCTGAGAAAATTTGAAAATCTCCCATTGCAACTTTAGTTGGGTAGCCGTTCTTTCACCACAAGGCGTCACGTGATCCAGTTTTGTTTTAAACGGTCGTGGCTTTAGCTCATTTCACATAATTAAAATACTGAACGTTTACTCTTTTAACTCTTGTTTAGTATGATTTAAAAAGTTTTTAAAGAATGAACCGAAATAATGAAAAAAAAAACGTCTAGAGAAAAACATATTGAGCTAATCTCTTCGAGCCACGCCCAGTCGTGACAGCATTAGTTGCATCTGTTGTAATACAGATAACTGGTCAACTGTAGGAAAAAAAAAAAAAAAAAAAAGCTCCCTACTAACAAACACACTTGAAAAATGATGCTTTTACGTCCATCTACAGTCTGTCTATTTTTTATTATATAAGTGTTTGAGACATTTGTGACCTCCACTGCAGGAGACCTTACACTTTGTCCCTGCGGGAGACTCTCGCCTCCTCAGCTGCATGCGTGGCGGAGGGCGGGAGGGTGGAGGGGTGGTGAGAATGCAACCCCATGACTGCTCTTTATTGCATTCAGCAGACCTGTTCTGAAAACTGCCTCCAAATTGCAATTATTATCTATTTCTGCTTGCACTTAATTGGACAATCACATCCTCAAAACGCATTTCACATTATTCCAATTACTCCAGTTGACCCCAAACTACCTCGCCCTCTGTCAGGTATCACAAAGCTTTGCATATTAAATCAAACTTAATCCATCATTTTTAAAAAAGTAGTCCACTGACCGAACATTGAGACATCTCATAGCACAGCATCCCTCAGTCAACACCCCCCCATCAGTAGACTTACTTGGGTAGAGAGTCATGGGCTGTTCATGCTCAGTCTCATTGGAGTGTGCGTCGTGCCCGTGACCTTCACTTTTCCCGTCATCATAGACCACGAACACACCATACAGGATGATGGTGATAATCTCCAAACTCAAAGCCACGATGGGGAACTTGAACCTCATGTTGGTGGCGTACGCAGGCATCCTGAGGCAAACTCTGGTTATCTCTCACAGTCGTCCGACACAGACACGCTCACTCACTCGCACTCTGCCAGTCTATCTGTCCCTATATGTCTTTTTTTTTTTGGAGGGGGTTGTGCTGTGTAAAGGGAGGGAAGAAAGTGGTGTCTGGTTTTAAACCGATGCAAGTTTCACGGTGACCAATGATAGGGCAGAAGAGAGGGGCCTGGGTGAACACCTCCTTCATGCACTTTGCACGGGGATGGGTTTCCTCTCTGGACCTCGGAGGGGACGAAGCAAAAAAAACACAAACGTAATGACACTCCAGTGACATGGGAGGAATTCTTAATGACGGGTCCTTCCTACTCATTTTTCACTGTCAAAGTTTGTTGATTTGATGACTTAAACGTTCAGACTGATGCATTTCTTTCACGTCACGAACATTCTTTAAACTCTGTAAAAAGCTGCAGTTTGCTCTTGAACACATAAAGTAGCTTTCATACAGTTTACAGATTCCTCTTTTATTCGTTCCACTGAACATTGTTCCTCTTTCTGAGTGCAGATGAACTTCTTGACACCACCATAGATAACAACAACAACAACAACAACAACAACCATGATCACATGGCTGGCCATAATATTCAGATCCACAAATTTAAAAGTTTATGAAAGCACATTGGAAGCTGTGTTCTAGCTGCCACACATTTTCTACAAATTACACTCTAACACGATTTCTGGCTTATATGATTCTCGCTTGAAGTGGTACTCAGCCCCTGTAGTAAAATCATGTTGGGTTTTAATGCAAGTAGAGCCAGACTGATATGGGATTATTGAGACTGGAGAAATATTCACAGATTACTGTTATGACGGCTGATATAGTGGATTTTTGAGCTGGAATGAAAACAACTCTTTTTTTTAAAAATGTGTTTTTATGCATTGATTTGTTTTTTCTTAAACGTCATCAAAGAATAGATAAGTTAAATATTCTTTGAAACCTTTAAAATAGTAAAAATGCTTAAATATGATCAGAAAATCAACCCAAAACAAAAGACAACTTAACACACAACACATATAAACTTCAAGTTTTTAAAAATTGTACCAAATTAAAGTCAACTTTCCGTTAAATCCGGGCTTTTCTTGAGCTCCTCTTCTAGTCGTCCTATGTTGCTTTGACACTGACCCGCCCATGACCCCTACACACAGCGCATGTAACCGTGATCAGGTTACTTCATAGTTCAAGTCCTTTACCATCAGCTGTACACGGTACATGCATGTGCTTCCTTTCCCACTGGAAACTCTCCGAGCTGACTGGCCTGCAGGTTCTGATCCAGTAAGTGGCTCCCACAGTGACTGGGTGACGATCTGAGGGCCTCTCACTAAATTATCTCAGGCCAGAGGTCCTTCATTATTGGCCAGAGCTTTATGAATAAGCAGAGTAGTTAATCACTGCCAGCAACACATCTGTTTGTCTTGGAGCTGAGCGCAGTGAGGCTTTTCCCAGACCCTTTGGGAAATTACTTCCAAATGTTGACAGATACCGAAAGGTTTGCAGCACTGCTACGATAAATCTACTCGTGCTAAGTCATTATTCAATCACTGCGTACTACTGAGTCTTACTCAGTACCTGGCCGTCTTTTTTTTTCAATAGGCGGAGCCACAGTGCGAGCTAGCTGATGAACTTGTACAGCACGGGAGGATTTGTGGTCCAGCTGCCACAGTCATTCACTCGTGACGATCATAGATACACCCTCACATCAGCTTTCTCTTCCTTCAGCTCTTTTTCGATGATATTCAGTTAATTCACTAATCAGACTGTGGCTCTTTGACTTCCCTGTGTAACTAACTAATTATTTGCGCCTCCAGTGTAGCTCCAACCCTGAGAAAAGTTTATACAATGGTAAAATTCCAATCTGCAATTATTTAACCCATTATTACGTCCATGGCTTCTCAGAGGATTGACGCATTGCATGCGAGACAGCTCAGCTGTGATCTGTCAACATTTTCACAGAGAGCATGAGAACTGTTTACATAGTCAAGACTGGTCAATAACAGCGAGTCTCACGTTTCGCAGTGGGGTATCCCAGCGGTGCCAGAGCTCTGAGGTTGTTGCTTTTGTCAACATTAATTCTCTAAAATGTCAATGAAACCTGGAGACTGATGCCATGCTGCAAACTCCCTAAAGTTTGGGAAAATAAGTAAGTGGTAACCTCCGTGGCTGTGGAGAGAAGCCACAAACTGCAGTTCCTCTAACGTCCACTTGAGGCTGGCTCCAGAAGTGAGTCAGTCTCCATAAGTCCCCATGTTTCACAGCAGAAATAAACATGTTTACAGCCTGGTACAAAAACAGTTTTGTTCTCTGTAGCTAATTTCCCCGTTCATGACAACTGTACTGAGGGTGAATTTATATACAACTCACCTGTTCACATTATATTAAGGTTTAAAGTTATGCAGGATTAAGAGCGTGGACGCTTTGATTGACAGGTAGGTGCTGTTACAGACGGCTTATTCATATGCGATGTTGCGATTTGCAACTTCATCGCAACTTCAGTGAATCCCTGTGAACTCAGGGTGGTGTTGTCTGTCTGGCCGGGGAATTGAACTCGGCCCACCAGGCACATTCCCTCCACGGTGGTGTGCCGCGACCAGCTCTGGGTCGGCTTGAAAAGGCTCGGGGGCGAGGCCGTCTGGACCTTGCCGCTTCCCGGGGCCGTGGACTCGCTGTGCCCTCTCCGGGGCTCGTCCCCCCGGCAACTTATCGCAACTTATTGAACCTTTCACCTCCTCCTGCAACAAAATCGCAAGAAAAATGTAAAAAGCACTGCAACTTTCACTGCAATTTTTTTGAAAACCTCATGCAACATAAGAAATTTTAGGCCGCAACTATTTCAAAAAAGGCCCATGGAATCCTGGTGGGACTGGCTTATTCGATCAACCAGGCCAACGATCCACGTCTTTGCCCATTTTTCGTTAGCTGCCAACATGGTGGCGGTCAGAGCCGCTTGTGTTTAAGGTCACACATACGCCGTCCATTCTTTGTACTGTCAGTGGAAAATACATGTCCCTTTCTTATGATGATTGATAAAACTCATGCATGGTCCTTAAGTTTGGGCGGAGATAATTATCCAAGCTTAGAACAAAGAAGGTGGAAACGGATCCGATTCAAAGAAGAAAAAAAATACAGCCATTAGCACCTCGGTCGGTCAGTATCTTGTTTGTTTAATCTGCACATGAACAAATAATAATAAAGATTGATTTTATTATCCATTTATCCGAGCGTTGGTTGCTTCCTCGCAGTTGCCTGGCAACCTAACTGTGACAATGGGACTCTTGGAGGTCACTGCACCCGCCCGTTGTCCCGCCAAGAAATAGCTACAGCATGTAACTGACTTTGCAACCACAAGTTTTTTTATGTGCTGTTTGTGTACAGATTAAACAAACAAGATACCGCTGTGTGCTTTGGGGTTTACAGATACTCACTGTAAGCCGAGCTAAGCTGCTCAGCTTCTGGCTCTGCTGCCGTACAAACATGAAAGTGGTATCGATCTTTTCACCAAACTCTTGGAAAGAAAGCAAATAAGAGTATTTCTGACTTTAAAGTTCGAAAGAAGTCATGATTGATTGTTTAGGTGTTTTTCTTATCACAAAGCGCTGTATCTCACCTGTTCATCAGTATCCGGCCCAACAATGTCAAAAACATGAGATTTGAGATTTTTGTCACATATCACTAGTTATGAGACAGAAGTTGGTTGTACAAATACATCCTTTAAACTCTTTATACTCAATGTTTTAAAGTTGTATCGACTTATTTTCTGTTAGAGAAACCGAGAAATGAACCTGCTAACTGACAGAGAGCTTGACGTCGAGGGATCGCTGTGACTTCGGGTGATAGTTGTAGAAACACGGCGCCTGTAGATATAAAAGACTCATTCTGAGGTAACAAAAACATAACTTGCTTATATGTATTCTTAGTTATGCATATTTTATTTAATTTCTGACATATTCTAAATCTAGTTCCTTTAAAACTAGTTTGGTGACAGCTTGGAGAGATTTTTTCCTCTTAAACTGAAATCCTCGGAAAAGCACGGTGCAAAGAAAACAGAAAATAAAAAAAGTCTAATAAATTCTTGTTTTGTTTAACTTTTCTGTTTGGCAACTGGATCCAAGAGAGCTGGGTTCAGTAAGTCCCCGATGTGTCGCGCCAAATCCTGGCTCCATTTCTGTTTTTTTGTAATAAGCTCCGTCAGTCTCATAGGGAATAATTAGGTAATTTTGTTTTGAACAAATCCTATTATTGCTGGAAATAAATGTGTCGGCTTGTTTGGGCCTCGCAGAATCTGAAAAAAGTTCCGACATTAAAGCAGAGAAAAACTGAGCGGCTAATTTCTTTTATCAGCTTAAATCGCGTTTAATCTAGCCTCCTTGTGAACTCCACATTCCAGGAAAACCATTAAGCGATTTATCTCCGCTCGCTTGCAAACCCCACCGTAAAGAACAGATATGAAAATAAACAAGCCATCAGGCCGGCCTGAGTGTCTTTGTCTCTAACCCCTGCGTGCCGTTATGCAACACGCATGACGACACAGACCTCTGATGTCCCGGCTGACTGTGGAGTTGATCCTCCGTTCGCTCGGTTCCATCTGTCACGGACGCGAAGCCTCGCTGTAACGGCGAGCGTGAGGGATCAAAGAGCGGAGGAGTTGGATGATAGATGGCTGCTTCGGTTCGCTTTAGCTTTCTGCATCAGGGCATTCCTGGCCAGGCATTAGTCTATCGCATGTCAAGGTCAGACTGAGGTTAAGAGATTCATTGCTTCATATCTACTTCTAGTTATTGCTTTTTTGATGAAGCTCCCCACCACATCCTGTCGAACATTAAAAAGTGAAAGCAGATTCTGCATCCACGAACTCCTGAAAGCCACTTACGTCTGCATGTTTTGGATGTTGTGTTGTGTAACCACCTTACAGCTAGATATGTTAACGTGGACATTCCTCCGTGTGGTTCGTTCAGCTCCTTCTCATGCAAAGGTCAACTCCACACGTCATCATTCCTGGGTGCCCCAAAGTATTACTGTCTTATCACATGTAATGAGGACCCGTTATGATGATGGCTGCTCCTCTCATACCTCCGTGAAGCATGCCGTGCTCTGCGCTTCGTGTGAAGCTACCCACTCCTTGTTGGAGAGGGAGGGAGGGGGGATCAGCTCCACATTCCTCAGTATGGAGGATTCCTCCATATGGAGATATGCATATGCCTGATTGGAAACAGAGGCCACTCGGTGTGACAGATAAAACCCAGATCCTTTCTCCTCATTAATCAGCGTGGAAAAGCATTTTTTTCTTGGGCGGGGTAACTAAGCAATATCACATACAGCTTTCTGCATACATGAGCGTGAGCTCTGCAGAGCTTTGCATGCGCAGAGCCGGCCTGATTTATGAGGCCCGATAAAGAAAGAGGAGGAGAGTTCCTCGAGTGAATGCTGACCTCGCCTCAAAGTGAAGCCGTGGGGATACTTTGAAGTCTTTTGTAAAGCCCCGTGCATCCAGTGGGAAACTTGCTCTGTTGTGCTGTTTCTGTTTTCAATCTGCTGCAGGTTTGTTCAGCTCAGAATAGCAGAAGCTGGTGATTGAACAATGACACCATGTACAGTATCTCTGTGAAAGTTACGTTAGGTCTGTGGAGGTGTAGCTGCACGGCTCCCCTGAAGGTCAGGAAATTTACATCCAAGGCTTTTAATAATAAGAGGTTTAAGGTATTATAACTTTTTTATTATAACCAACAAACACAACTGTGTGTATTACCTGTATCACCTTATAGACAGACTACCACATGGCTCCACGGGGGAGTCAACACGCTTGCAAATACTGTGTGGAAGGACTCTATACGAGTAGACTTTATTTAAAATAAAATGTAATATAATTATACGATGTCTATGCTCGAGTGACAAACCATTTGGAAAGTGTTGTGTTGCAGACTGATGGAGGAGTGAATAAAGGTTTGGGACTTTAACATGATTTTAAGTTCAAGTTCAAGTCGGCTTTATTGTCAACACTGCAATATGTACAAGACATACAGAGAATTGAAATTACGTTTCTCTCTGTCCAAACAACATGAAATATAAAATACAAAATATAAGTGAAGATGTAAACATATATATAAAATAAAATATGAAACAAAAATAAAAATGAAAATACCAAAAGACATTATTTTAGGATGCCACTCAGATAATTGACAGACTGAAAATTCTTCATGCAACTGAAGCTGCTTTTAGTAAGCATTCATTTTAACAACATGTTTATCACTTGAACGTCTCTTCGTGCTCTTCAAGCGCCAAACATAACATAAACATAATTGCATGCATCTGTAGTTGCATAATTACATTGCTCGCGTTGTTTGCGGTTTCAACTGTTTACGCGTTTAGCCTTTATTTCAAAATAAAAGCATATTTGAGGGACGCAAATTTGATTTATGTCTCCCAGAAGGACAGAAGCAAACGTTATAATAATGTTTAGGACACATTTGCAGAGTTGTTGTTTCTTTACATCCATCTGTGACAAAAGTTGAAAATACCGTGTGTCTGTCACCACAGAGGTCAGGATCATAGAGCCTCAGTGTTTTACTGTACGATACTTTGGCAACAGCTTATGATAAGTCATGAGATATGGATGTAATGGTAATCATATGTGCTGTGCATATTTTACATTTCCAGCTGCAGCATTCTTTCTGTGGGAGGGTGTTGAAACCACAAACTCTCGCAGAGACGAATGTAAAGAATTACGATCCCCAAAGCAACGTGACCTGCTCGAAAGGTTGTTTGTTGTGCAACTGCTGCAGCTTCGTAAGCCCGGTGTAACGTGACAGCAGGAGCAGGGGTCAGTAAAAGAAGTAGTCCGCTTCAGACTGTTAACGGTGAAGCAGGGCGATGGGGAGAAAGGGTCGTCTCATGAAAGAGGGTGATGTTTGTTCACTCGTTTACAGAGAGAAATAGCTAGAACTAATCGCTGTCATTGGGTCGTGACACCTGTTCTATATTTTTGATTTGAACTGAAAGGCCGATGTGATTGGGATACACCATCGCTTCGCTACAATCAGGGTTTATCTGTTCGCCTCTGCAAAACCTACAATCAAAGTCGACCTTCATATTTTCATTATGAGATATCACTCTTGAGTTATTGTGTGCAAAATGCAGCAAAGCATCCAGGCTGGAATGGAGCCCGGGTTGCTGTGATAAGGACTTTAGCCTTGATACATGGGGCGCACGCTCTGCAGGTGACCTGTGGAAACGATTAATCCTCTGATGAGCATTGAGGCCTGATGAGCGTCAGTAGCTTTCATGTCAATCTCTTCTATTTTTGCATATGTGGTGATGCTTAGAAGAAAGTTGTCTGATTCATTGTCCTGTTGTCGTGTCCTGTCCGGATTCTGGGTCAACGGTTCCGTCTCATATACATCTGTCACAATTGTTCCGTTGTTTGTCTTGTGTTGGCGTTTCAACTTTAAACCACCTTCTTTGTAAAAGCCTTTTTGCAGAATTTTACAACTGAATCTTCTGTGAAATAAAACTACAGTTGAGTTAGACATATTAAAGCTCGGGATCTTAACAACAGCTGTGTGAACATCGCCAAAAAACGACGTTTTGTTACGCTGCAACCAATCAGCACTGACTGACCCGACGTCACAGAACCTGCAGTGGCGGTTGACTTGAAATCGTCTGTTTTTGTGGATGTAGCTGGGTGGAGGACATCTTGATCTCATCTGCTGGAGTCTGACTGGCATAAACACGCCATCACGTGAATCTCGAAACAAATCAGACTAGTTGCACGGTACCCACGGTATACACGGTACCCCGCGGTGCCGAATCATAACCATCGCTACTATACTAGAAATTTAACACAACGGTACTACCGTGGATTACTATATTACCGGTGCCAGTTTCCGCTACATAGCGGCCGCCTCTGCTCTCCTCCCGCAACTGAACTACACAGCTGCTGAATGATTGGCTGTTTGCCTGTTACTGGTGACGTCCAGCGATATGATAGGCTGTTGCACGCTGGGTCCGCCCGTCTGTTAGCTTATTGGCTGTTCATGTGTTTCTGCCGGCAAGAACGAACTCCATGAAGACAGCTCCGCTTCGATAGAAACTCGCTTCAAAACAAACAACAAGTTAAAGTTCTGTCTCGCCCAGACACGAGATAACACACTCACCGTGGCAGAAGCACCGGGCCTGAGCAGCGAGTCTGCCGTGGCGTCTTTGTCAGTGGCAACACTAATTTTGCTTAAAAACAAACGTTGTTGTTTCAAACTAACTTGTACAAATACATTGCAGTTTATAAAAATAATAATAAAAAAAGGCTGCAGTATCGTGATAATACCCAGAACCGCGATACTTTGTCTGGTATAGTATCGTGGTTACTCATTTTAGTATCGTGGCAACTCTAAATCAGACATGTGGGCAGAACCGGAGTTAAAATCATCTTATGATCGTAGATGTTCATTCCATAATAACAATCTGACTTGTTGAGAAATCTTGCAACCCTTCTCCTAACCATTGATAGCAGGACAAAAAAAATACTCTGCCAGTTCTGCCACCGATGTCTTTGGCCTCTGTGATGCACCGTGCTGCTGGTGTGAACTGGAATGCAGAGGATGATAAAACATAAACGCTCCTCCTTTCCATCCCCGGGCTACACGCTCTCACCAAACCACACCCCCTCCTCCTCCTCCTCCTCCTCCCCGAGCGTACCCCACCCATGGTTTCCTGTGGCTGTGGCTGGAGGGGAACAGTTGCACACCCTGATAAGCCTCGCTCGGAGGGAAGCCTGTGCAGGCGGCTAATCAGCACGTTAGATGCTAAGCAATCAAGAACAATCACAAGCTCTCATCATGTTAACGTGGTGGTGGCTCTTTATGTTATTTAAGTGAAAATGCAATTACACTGCAAAGCAGCTATGGCAACAAGTGGAGGCTAAATATAAACCTCGGATAAGAGAAATACCTTTCTGCATCTTCATAACATAAACATTCCCTGTGTGCATAAAAGGCTTCGCACACAACCGGCCGATGCTGATAGGCAGCGCCGTTTGAAGACTGGCCCGAGAGACCCGACGAATGTTTAACAGGTGTGCGCAGGATTTTCAGTGGCGTGCCTTATCCTGTTACCGTGGGATGTGCAGCAGACATCAGTCAGTGCGGGGTGCAGACAGACGCGAGCAGGAGCGGGAGCGAAACCACATGTGCAAAACGTGATACAGAGAGATTGCAGTTATGTGTTTTTCCAACCATGTACAGTAACTGACCCTGTGAAGCCGCTTCGTGCTGCTTAAAGAGGTTCTTACTGGTCTAAATCTGACTCTTTGCATAAAACTTTGCCCGTTTAGAAAAGATTTAAAGAGATCCACCGTGATGCAATTAGAATTACGTGATAGTTTAACGTTATAAACTGATTTCCTGCATACGTCTGGCTCCACAAAGACCTATCATGTCTACAAATACATTTCAACCCATGCTTACAGTTACAGTATGCAGTCCATTCGGGGGGCGAGGGGTCGGGTTGGTTACTTTGTGGCGTCCTGGGACTCCCTTCTATCTGCTCACACACACACACAGATAAGTCTTTGCTTTACTTTTCTAGTTTCCGCAAATTAGGAAGATAACGCAAGCACGTTGTCCCAAGTCTCTGCAGCTATGAAATGCACGATAACACCCTCCATTTTAATTCTGGTATAAAATGTGACAAGAGTCGAACATGAACAGGTACTGTCGCTGCGAAGGGACGTTTTTCTTTTTCAGTTTCAAATGTCAGGATAATTGTGCAGAGTGCAGATGCACTAAAGGACACGTAATAGCTTTTTTTGCTTTTACTCTGCATTCCCACAGTCTTCATCCGTACGCCACAGTCCACCAAAGCCTGAAAGCAATTGCTATCATATTATTGTTGGATGAAAGCCTCTGATAGTCAGCGCAGCAGCTTCCTGCATCCTGATGTCACGCTGCCTTTTAAAACACAGGGGCCTCCCTGCAGTGATGTTGTAATTGCTTTATCTAGTGCAGGCCCTAATTAAAGGGCCCCTCGCCGCACCCTTTTCCTCGCGCGGCTCCAACGCGGCAGCATTATCGCCACATCTTAATAAAAACTAAAATGATTGGGCCACAACCCAGGACTTCCCACAGAAATAGAAAAAACGAAGGAAGGGGTAAAAAAAAGCAACCGAAAAAACAAAAACAACATCCTGAGTTAAACGACGTGGGGAGTGTGCAGGATGCAGAGAGATTGGTGGTTTGAGGCATGTCGGTGAAGAAGAAAGAGGAGGAAAACGACTTGTCACGCAAACGACAAGGCAGCGACCAAGAGGAGCTTTGTGTATATGATATAATTAATGCATCTTGCAACAAAAAAAAAAGTTTGCATCCAGTAGAAACAAACTACAGTCGTGCAAGTTTCAGCCGTGTGATAGATTTAAAGCAATTTCCTGCTTATATCAAAGAATTTCCAGCAGCTCCATGAACCAGATCAGATGTTAAATGTGTCTTTTGTTTGATGATCCAGCTGTTTAAATATCTGCCCACATGTTAGTTATTATAGGAGGCATGTTAATTACATAAGAGGCTGCACGGACGTACAGTATAGAGTCCGCTTGCCGTATATGGAAGAGCATCTGCTCTCCCTTCATGGAGCCTCGTGACAGTTTAACACCTCGAGACAAATCAGCGATGCAAACATCATCAATTTGGAGAGATATGGTTAAGCTCAAATGTAACAGGCCGTGTTCTGCTGTGGTGCGTTTGTATATGCGTGCGTGCATGCAATGCCGGTTTGAGTTCACTTTTGAGGTCACACGGAGGCAGATCGGATTGCTTCGTGGATTTCTTTTCCCCTTAAAGTTCAAAGTTGATTGAAACTCGACAAAGTGTCCGCAACACCTCCTGTGAAGTTCTTCCACTTTTGTATGAGCGCTGTGTTTCTACAGCAAATTTTCTCTTTTTTTAAGCATGTTTTGGAGTAATGCTGAATCTCGCCACTAGGGATGTCTTAAGTTTTGCTTCCCACAGACATGAACCAGTGTGGAAAGGGCGTGGTGCATTCTGCAGGATAGAGGTGTGGGGAGAGTGACTGGCACACCTGTATCCAGTTAACTAACCACTCTCCCTTTTTAACACAGAGTCAGAGCAGAGAAACACAGTGAGAGAAGAGTGGCAGAGGTCTCAAACGCCAAGAAAGTGTTTCGGTGCACTTTGTGTGTACCGTTGATAATAAACAGATCAAGTTATCCGTGCTGAACAAGCGGTAACTAATGAGTTAATTTGAAAGAAAAAACATGCAAAAGACTAGTTTTTGTGAGTAAAGAGGATTTACACGCTCCCAGTCAGCTTTTAGTGGCATGTAGGTTCAGGTAGTTGTTTCATTTCATCAGCGATCGGTGCTCAGAGATTGCTGATTACAAGAGTTGTCCGAGCTCATCCCTGTTCACCTCAGAATGTTTTGTAATGAGTTGGGTGAGCGGGCGATGAAACCGGGCTCAGCAGCCTCTGCTGACATCGTGGCAGAGGCGAAGAGGCAAGGACGGAGGAAGAAGGGAAGAATAAAGAAAAAATCCTGGACTGACTTTTAGTCATAAAATAAAATACTCAAAGACAGACGTTGGACTGTGTTGTTGCAAAATTTGTCGACTCGTTAGTTTTTAATCATAAGTGATGCTTTAAGTTTTACTTGTGCAAAAAAGTTGTGACATTTACAAATAGCTGGTGCGACCGAGTCCTGAACTTCTTCCCAGTCGGACTTGACCTTTTTTAGACTATCTCTTCGCTCACGTCACAAAACTGCTGCACCAGGAATGCATCGACTGCCGCTGGAATAACGAACCGTGAGTGATTGACCAAGCTGTGGATTTGGTCCCTGCATCTCTCTCTCCCTCTCTCTCTCTCTCTGACACTGGCTAATGACTAACAGATCTACCAGGAGAAGAAAAAGGAATGTTCTCCACATCTTATATGCGTAAATGTCGGGCACGGCGAACGTCTGTGTCAGATTACGATAAGCACATGTAGAGACCCGTAGGGGCTTATTTATTATTGAGGCCAAGGGTGGGAAAATGGCTGAGTGAGAACACAAAATGACACGCTTTCGTGCAATATTTGTTGGACGGGTTAAGCCACATTTGTTTCATATTACACCAGGACAGAGTTTTTCCCAAAAAAAAACAAAAACGAAATGTTGTGAGTACAGTTAAAGATGTGGCTGCCTTGACGTTTTTATATTGATGAGTTACATGAACTCTTTCCTATCAGGGAATAACATGATGAAGCTACAACCTGTTGAAGATTGGCATGCAGCCTATCCTACGAAACTAAATTTGTTCGTCTTCTTTACTGCAACCGGGGCGGAGCATTAACGCCAACATCTGACTGCCAAAATCGAAATATAAAACATAAGTACAACTTATATTTGTGTGTTATCGTGTTCACCGCAAACGCTTAAAGACCCGGCAGTTTCCTCAGCCACCTGTCTCACAATGCCGTTGGACCAGCGTTCAACTCAACTAGAATTGACAGTGTAGTCGAGATCTGTGCCAGATGTATTTTACCCAAGGGTAAGAGGTGTGACCCTATTGGTTTGGTGGTTCCCACTTTCTGATTGGTGCTGCTGCAGAGCAAACCCGGTCCCAATCCCGTCCTTTACAGGCAGCCCAGAACAAACTCAGCTTTCAGTTTTTAAAAGCTAATTGACACAGTGTCATGCAGTATTTAATCTGGGCTTTAGAGTCATAATAAATCAAATACGGTTTGCATAACTGAGCCACGAGATCTTTGTTCAGATTAAAACGGGAGCATATGTATCAAGTGCAAATATGGAAATATGTGAATTGAGACACGTCTTTCAACAAAAGATGGGTCATGACATTCTGCATCCTCTATCGGGGCGTGGTATCGATAATGTCGCCCTCGCTGAGGAGCTTTATGCTTTATTGACATAATTATATTGTCAAAACCTGCACATGCCACTTTACTACGAGGACTCTTGGAGGGCAGTCTGCGGGAGATAAGCGAACATATTGTTTAACTCTGTAATCTCTCCTCACGTGTTCCAGGGTTCCCACACCTTTTTCATGAACAAATTCAAGCACTTTTCAAGCACCTTCAAGCACCAGTTTTTCCATTTTTCCAGCATCTTTAAATAGGTAGCCTACTAGTTGTGTTTGCCATGATGGTCATGGGAAGCGCAGCGGTGCCACTGTATGGCATAATAATATGGGTCTAATTAGCATTATTTCATATGGTGGTAGATTGACTGTTTTGATTTTTAACTAATTGTGAATTGGCTTGTATTCTCAGCTTGTGAGCGGTGTATTGTGTAACTACCATAGCGCAATAACAGTGACCAACAGGTGTGGATAGTAGTCTACTGTTATTTCTCGGCAACACCAAGCGAGTATGATAACTGAGTTCTGCATGTAAAGGCATCGGATCAAGCGCGTAGGAAACATTTTTGTTTTCTCTTGGTTTATTGAGATAGACATCGCACAAATTTCAAGCATTTTCAAGCACTTCACAAAAAATTCAAGCATTTTCACAACCTTGAAAACACTGAATTGAAATTCAAGCATTTTCAAGGAATTCAAGCACCCGTGGGAACCCTGTACTTTACTACGAGGACTCTTGGAGGGCAGTCTGCGGGAGATAAGCGAACATATTGTTTAACTCTGTAATCTCTCCTCACGTGTTCACATTGGGGGTATCAGGTGAAAAGACTCACAAGCGCTGTGGTGCGTTGTCACAGCAAGAACGTCCTTCCTGGTTTGAACCTCGTCTGGGGCCTTTCTGTGTAAAGTTTGGCTTGGGTTATTCCAGCTTCCTCCCACAGTCCGAAGATTCAAAGTTTCATTGCTGACTCTAAATTGCCCTGAGTTGTGAGCGGTTGTTTGTCGGCCCTGTGATGACGAAGTGGGGACTTGACGTAGGCGCATGAAAAGCTGTTTGTCCGTGATGATGTGAATATGGCTTTGAAGGCATCTATATTGCTCGTGCTCTCTCTCAAAAGTTGAAAAATTATTATTATTATTATTATTAAGCCAGAACAGTCGGCGAGGTTCAGGCCGTTCCATCACGACGTCTTTGAAGCACTGGCTCCAGAGGCAGGAACTCTTTCAGCCCGTCTGCCGTCACGCTTAATGATGCTCTCACGGAGCAGCACAATCATTCCTGCCAGCTTCAGTTTGAATATTTGGCAGTCTCAATGCTTTTGCTGTTACTGTCTGGATTTTTTTTTAAATTGTTTTATTGTTTGCATACATTAAATACCAGAGGGAGATGTTTAACATCCATCTGTTAACACCATAAACGTTCAGGAAGCTTTACATATTGTCTCCAGACAGTCTGTATTTGCTCTTCTTGTTTGAACATGTCTATGTTTTATTTGTTTTATGGAGATCAAAGACAGACCTGCCTGAAATCTGCTTTAATTAAAGGAGAGTCTGTCACCGTCCTCGTATACTGTAAGCTAAACGGTTTTTGGCACCGGTTCCTAATTAAACATCTTTTATAAACGCCTTAATAATTTAGATTTTGAATCATTTTTGATGCTGACTTGGTGCCTCTGCCTGCATGCCTGTTCCTGCACTATGAAACTTTGTATGATCACCTGCAAGAAGAGCTAAATCACAAAAATACTCATTTCCATGCAGTATTGTTGCAGCTTTATAAAACAGTTTTAAACTGTTTTATAAGAAAAACATATAGTTGGTATGGCCAATGTCTGGAAAATAGTCCTGAAAATCTTTTTATTAACTTATTAGAATGCTGACATTAATAACCAAATAAAAAGGAAAGATCCAACCCATCACAACATGACAAAACAAAATTATTTTTCCCCTCCATGATCACGTTTTTTGAGAAAATAAAGTATTAACATAAACAACACATACAAACTGTGGAAGTTCACCACAATATCTTAAATACTCATTCATAGAGGCACAGGAGTCGGTCACTGAATACAAGTTAACCACAGTCGAAGATGAGCAAACATAAGCGAACGAATAATACAAGGGTGAAAAGAAAAAAAGATACCGATGAATAAAGTCATAAAAATAAAAAATCAAATGTACGAAAGGCTAGAAAGAGAAAAAGTTACTGATTATCATCAGGTTGATGCTTTGAACATTTAAAAATTCTCCTTATTAATGAATCTGTGAACTCGTTTGCGAGTCCGTTCTCGTTTTTTAATTTTTTTTTTATCTCCGTCACAGTTGTGATTGTGCGTGAATGAATGTTTTGCTAAACATTGTGTTTGGGATACACCCACATTAACCATTTCCTTCGCTGCTCGCCTGGGACCCCCTCTACTAATGTTTGTTTAAATGTACATTTGCCGGAGTGAGAATAGCTATCGGACGGGCTGCCGCGCTGCAGAAAAAACAACAGCGGTCCTCTTAATGGCTGACGTGAAGCAGGCCTGTTTTATTTAGCCGGGCATGCTGGGGTTGAACTCCGTCGTGGTCGCTCATAAAAAACACCAGAGGAAACACAGGACACACAATACTGTGTACTTAGTCAATAGGTTACGAGCTTCTCAGGACAATATAGGGAAGTGTGTGGTTACTATAGAAGCAGCTACCACGTACAGATTAGAAATAAAGTGTTTGCCGTGGCTGCAGTCGTCCTTTCTTTAAGCCTTTATCATTGTAAGTGATCTGTCAGTGCTTAGGCATCTGACGTAGGAGATCTGTTGTCAGTGGGCTTTGGTTTTCACGATGTTCCTCTACTCGTGATGAAAGCTTAAGAGGCGAGCTGAGGGACCCGCCAAGCAGGTTTAGCCGCGCTGCATCTCCAAGAGCTCAATGAAAGGAAGGAAGCTGCACGACTCCAGCGCTGTGCTTTCATCGGGAGGAGGTCTGAATGTTTCCGTAGCCGGAGCTCACCTGTGAGAAGCTGCATGAACCCCGTGATCCATGAAGGTCAAACAAGATCTGAATGTTTCAGTCACACGTTACAGTTTAAGAGTTCTAGCTCATTTAAGGGAAAAGGAAGCGACGTAAAACTGTAGCACTGTGGCCTCACAGCAAGAACTTCCAAGAACATCCAAGACATTATAGTCAAACCTCAGAGATCTAAAATGTTTAAGTTCCCTCCGTTACACGAGACTCACACAGGAGGCGGAACGGTAGTGCCGCGGTACTTTACGTTTTTTACGCGAGATCGCAAGATCACGCGAGAATCCTGGACGTAAGCGAGACCCCGCGACAAACAGTGTATAAAGAAAACAACAACAACAAACAGCTGACTTTGCTCCTCCGACGTGGAGGAGATTATAAAAAGCATCTGTTGTGTCATAAATGATTGTGTGTTGTTCCACTTCAACAATCAGTCTCTCATCGTCCATGTTGAGACCCTTTGATCGATCTTTGATCACCTGGTGCCACCGGTCATGACGTAACGTTGATGTGAAGCTGTAAAAAGCTACATGAACTGTGTATTGTGTTTTATTTTGAAAGGGGGCGGAAGTTTATTGCGTTGATTCTGTGTCGGGTTTCCTGTCTGGTGCGCAGTGCTCTGTTGAAATTTACGAGATTCAGTCGCGGCTCGCGGCAAAAATAGAAATGAAACGGAAAGCTCGCGCCGTGGCGTGGAGAGACACTTCTGGGACGCTTCTGTTCCGCGTCCGGTGTGAGTTGGCCTTTAGCCATCACCATCACAGCCCTGCATCTGGGCTATGTCAGGTCTAAAGGTGCAGTGACACCTACAGTTATTCTCTGGCACAGAAGACGAGTTGGTACAAACTAAATCATAGCTTTATTCTCACATGACTTTTCAAGATATGAGAGAGAGAAATAAAGATAAAAAATCCTCCGGTACGTCTGGTTGGATTGTGTTTCGTATGTAATTCCAGGTGTGTGCCCGCCGACGCCTGATCGGCCCAAACTGACGGGGGTGAGGTGACTTCACACGTCAATGCTCTATGAAAAATCTGCAGGACCCTGATTGGAGTGGCACCTCCCCAACCCACCAATCGGAGGGAGCCAATCAGATGAATGAACATTGTTTAAACCAGAACCGCCTTGTGGTTATATGTTATATATGTGGCTGAATAAACAACAAGAACTTGGACCCGAAGCGAACCCGCCCCAATCCCATCCTCAGAACAAACCCAGCTTTTGTTTTTAAAGGCTAATTGACACAGTGTCATGCAGTATTTAATCTTGGCTTTAAAGTCATAATAAATCTAATGCAGTTTGCATAACTGAGCCACGGGATCTTTGTTCAGATTCAAATGGAGTGAGTTTATTTTCCTGCATCCTGTTTCTAATCCGAAGGGAGCGCGATGTGTCGAGATAACCGCTCAGACTAAATGAACTGTCTTCGTTTCTGGACTGATGATGTAACTGACTCCCGGCGTCTTCCTGCCTCCCTGTGTTTCCGTCCGCCCATTTTCCTCGTTGTTGTCTTCCTCTTCCTTCTCTCCTTCTTTACCGTGAAAAGAAATACCAAGAGAACTGTATTGTAACAGAGAACTTGCAGGATTAATCAGGTCATGTTTATTTATTTATTTTATAAAATCTACGACAGCTTTACAATGCAGGACACACACTGACTTTACAAGACAAACAGACGCCAAAGTCGTAAACATCTTCTGGCCCTGGGACTAACTGTTGAGGCTCGCTGGTGGGGTTGATAAGCCCCACAGGATGGCACAGTCAGGCTTATCGACGTCGGCCAAGCCGGGCGAACCTCTGCTATCGCTGGACAAACCGCCAGAGGAAAAACTCATCCCCTTATCTCCTCTCTCCTTCCAAGCTTCCCTGTCCGCTCACTTCAGGTGGCGCTCTCACGTCTCCTCAATTAACCTCGTGGGGACTCTGCAATGACGGAGCAGACCCAGACTCCCCCATGCTGTGGTTTCGAAGAGAGAGAGGCTCTCTTGGCATGCAGACAAGATTACAGAAATTCAGACCAGAGTGTTTATTTTCAATGAGAGAGGTTTGTTATCACAAGAAGGGGAGCTAATTTCGACACAATGGTAGTGCACGCGATAGTGTGGCGATAGGAAAACCAATGTTGAAGTTGGGGGACGATTATTGCATGAGTCAAAATGAAAACAACCTCCTCTGCAAAGTGCAGAGTGGAAACAGACCAAAGCAGATCCAGTCTCGATGAATTCCAACCAGCCCGAGTCCGTAGCTCCATCCTGTGCTTCACAAGTCACAGACTGCATGAGTCTAACCCATACAAACACAGAGCGTGTGCGATCGACCCCCGAGGAGAGGCGCACTCTCTCTCAGCCTCAGATGTGACTAAGTGGGAGCATCTTCTTTTTTTTTTTAAACGAGCAGACATGGCGTGACTGAGGACATCATGGAGGGCTGACTCTGACACCGAATAACAGGGTTCCCACGGGTGCTTGAATTCCCTGAAAATGCTTGAATTTCAATTCGGTGTTTTCAAGGTTGTGAAAATGCTTGAATTTTTTGTGAAGTGCTTGAAAATGCTTGAAATTTGTGTGATGTCTATCTCAATAAACCAAGAGAAAACAAAAATGTTTCCTAAGCGGCTACGCGCTTGATCCGATGCCTTTACATGCAGAACTCAGTTATCATACTCGCTTGGTGTTCTGCAGAGAAATAACAGTAGACTACTATCCACACCTGTTGGTCACTGTTATTGCGCTATGGTAGTTACACAATACACCGCTCACAAGCTGAGAATACAAGCCAATTCACAATTAGTTAAAAATCAAAACAGTCAGTCTACCACCATATGAAATAATGCTAATTAGACCCATATTATTATGCCATACAGTGGCACCGCTGCGCTTCCCATGACCATCATGGCAAACACAACTAGTAGGCTACCTATTTAAAGGTGCTGGAAAAATGGAAAAACTGGTGCTTGAAGGTGCTTGAAAAGTGCTTGAATTTGTTCATGAAAAAGGTGTGGGAACCCTGAATAAATGAATAGTTTTTTTGTAAATCATTTTCAAATTACAGTCCTCCCTCACTATGACGCGGTTCACTTTTCGCGGACTCACTGTTTCGCAGATTTTTTCAGTGTAATTTTGCATGCTCTTTTTTTACAGCGTACTGTAACAGTATGAACGCACATTGTGTTCTGCGTCCTGATTAACTAAGGAAGTACTGTACAAAATGCGTGTAAAAAGGTGTATAAAAGTGTGTGGTTAGGGGTTTTACGGCCTTAAAACATGTAGAATAATTGTAAAACTTACTTCGCGGATTTCGTTTATTGCGGGTTATTTTTAGAACGTATCCCCCGCGATAAACGAGGGACCACTGTACTGCAGTTTTAGTGTAGTGTGAATAGATAGTATAGAAGTTGTATCCATGATGTCACTCACAGGTTTATGAAGAGCTGTTGTGAAGTGAGTGTGGTGGACCTGAGGCAGACTGAATGATGCCTGGGTGCTCAAATAAACCACCTGTCAATCAAAGCGTCCACGCTCTTAATGCTGCATAACTTTAAGCCTTAATATAATGTGAACAGGTGAGTTGTATATAAATTCACCCTCAGTACAGTTGTCATGAACGGGGAAATTAGCTACAGAGACCAAAACTGTTTTTTGTACCAGGCTGTAAACATGTTTATTTCTGCTGTGAAACATGGGGACTTATGGAGACTGACTCACTCCTGGAGTCAGCCTCAAGTGGACGTTTGAGGAACTGCAGTTTTTGGTACTCTCTTCGTTGGTTTCACTTCACAGCCACGGAGGTCGCCGCTCAGTTCTACATTGATTATTTATGTAAATGTGTCATAATTTAAAAAAACTGCAAATCTGTTTTTTTAAAATATCCTTTCTTACTAAATAATGAGTATGAGCTGTGTTAGCAGAAACTTAGAAAAGAGACTTCTTTCAATACTACACAAACTACTGCATTCGTTTGAATCTTCCACCGTGGCAAAGCGTTATCAGTGGTCTTCATTATTAACCACAGCAAACAGGTGTGGTCTCAAACTGCAGTCGTTTCTTGGCTCAGCTTTTGGAGAAAAATCTCTGTGGAAATAACTTTTCCTCCCAACTCCTGCCAGATCCATCCTTCCCGTCGAGTGTGTTCTCCTTCCTTTTTTGTGAGTTTACACCTTTGATACAGCCAAAGGGCACCTGGCTCGGCAGGCGGTGTTTGTCCAGAGAGGTGCTGCGCCAAAATAAACTTTCTCTCTCTGCTGATTACTGAGCAAATAGCCTGTATTAAATAAGCATTAAAGCAGATGGACACAAGCTTTAATAGTATATTATTAATGTATTAGGGCACGACAGCAAAAACAGCAAAAAACTGTATTTTATGTAAATTAGATGATGTTATGTTTCTTTATTGTCCCCAAGGGGAAATTTGTTTTGCAGCAAAGTGAAGCACTTGCAATTCAATTTGTTTGTTACGTAATAGTACGAGGACAGTAATAGTGAAGTTTAATTTCTGTGAGATCCTACAATTTGTTTCATGAAAAATAGTGTACAAGGAATAAGAGAATAAAGATTAAAAATTAAGAGAAATAATAAGAATAGTAAACATAATGAATAATAAATTAATATAACATAACAACACATGTGAAACAAATGTTAACAGGCCCCAAACATGCATTTATTGTGTCCTTTTTTTAAAAAAACACAGTTTTGTAATAGATTTTCTCCTGCACATTGTATCTCAAAATAACAATGCCCAGTTTTCTTGTGATGGCAAGATAAGTTATCAAGTCAAAGTTGGGTGTGTATTGGTGACAGAGCTCTCACTTAGTTCAAGTTATATCTAAAAGATTTCTGTGTATCTGACGTCAGGTCTTCTACAATTGTTGTTTATTGTGGGGTACCTCAGGGCTCAGTGCTAGGCCCAGTTCTGTTCTCCATTTCCTCCAGGTCACATTATTCATATCCATTTTTTACACAGATGATACCCAGCTCTATCTAAACTGTGACCCACAAGTGGATGCCACAAAACTTCCTGCAGCTAAATGCAGATAAGACTAAAAAAGATTGGTCACAGTCCAAAGACATGCACTTCATAGGTTAATATGTGTGAATGTCAGTGTGAATGTTTATTTTTATGTCCCCTGTGATAAGCTGGCATCTTGTCCACGGTGTACCCCACCTCTGCTTTTCAACTCCTGCTTTTCTCACTTGAGAAACATTTCAGAGATGTCTGCAAAAACAAAATCTAGAAATTGTTCATGCATTCATAACCAGGTGAGTACAGGGTTCCCACGGTGCTTGAATTCCTTGAAAAGGTTGTGAAAATGCTTGAATTTTTTGTGAAGTGCTTGAAAATGCTTGAAATTTGTGTGATGTCTATCTCAATAAACCAAGAGAAAACAAAAATGTTTCCTAAGCGTCTACGCGCTTGATCCGATGCCTTTACATGCAGAACTCAGTTATCATACTCGCTTGGTGTTCTGCAGAGAAATAACAGTAGACTACTATCCACACCTGTTGGTCACTGTTATTGCGCTATGGTAGTTACACAATACACCGCTCACAAGCTGAGAATACAAGCCAATTCACAATTAGTTAAAAATCACAACAGTCAATCTACCACCATATGAAATAATGCTAATTAGACCCATATTATTATGCCATACAGTGGCACCGCTGCGCTTCCCATGACCATCATGGCAAACACAACTAGTAGGCTACCTATTTAAAGGTGCTGGAAAAATGGAAAAACTGGTGCTTGAAGGTGCTTGAAAAGTGCTTGAATTTGTTCATGAAAAAGGTGTGGGAACCCTGTGAGTAGATTACTGTAACTTCCTGCTCTCTGGCATCAGTAAAAAAAAAAAAAAAAAAAAAAAACCTCTCTCGTCTCTAGTTCATTTAAAATTTTGCTGCCAGGATTTTGACCTGAACATCACACTTGTTCTGGCTCATTTACACTGGCTACCGGTCATTTAGCGTTAAAGTTATTTTGTTGACTTTTCTGTTTCTCGTTCCCTGACATCCTCGGTGTCCCACGGTCCAGATATATCCACAAAGGCGACTGAGTCTTTGCAGTCAGGGCTCCAAGACTGTGCAATGACCTCCCTGAGGAGATCAGGGCCATTAGCTGATCTTTTTATCTTCTGTGTCACATTTTATTCTTATATTTATTGATTTGTTGCTTTTAACTTATTGTCATTGTGGTTTGTTTTATCGTTTTCTGATTTATTGTCAGGTTCTTTGTAACTGTGTTTTCAAAGGTGCTACAGTATATAAATAAAGTTTATTATTAAATGACTGATCAGCCATAACATTATAACCACTGACAGCTGACGTTGAGTCAAAGAGTGACTCTAAAACTGCAGCTCTTGTGGTGTGTGGGCTGTGTGAAGTGGCAAATGTAAAATCTAATATAGTGAGCAAACAAACCTACAGACAGACAGAACATACCATTTTGTTTGGTTTAGCCTGCCTTGTTTACACGGATGTAAAGAATCATAATCCATAGACAAACAACCTTAAAGGCAAGCTTCAGAGGAATTATCAAGAGGGAGAGAGAGAGAGATGAATAAACAAATGTTCCAGCTGATTTTGAATAATTATTATGAATTATTGGTGACAGTATAAAGAGTGGACAGAGCCTGAGTGACGTCACCTGTCGGTTTCCGATCTGAATATCGGCGGACCTGAGGCGAGTCGCCTGCGGAAAAAGAAATTTCAGATTGGTCCTCGTCAGTTGAGGATAAGACCTCGAGGAAACGGAAATTAAAAAAAGAAAAATTCAGGCACAATATAACAAGCAATCCATATCCTATATACACAGATATACAAGTATAAAGCTTTCTCGATGATTCGCTTTCATTATGATCTTATAATGTCATAATGGCTTTAAAGAAATGTATTTAGTTGTAAACATAGCCATTGGAGTTACAACTTATAAATCTGATAAAAGAAATTTAATAGGAAGAACTGCTTTTAAAAAAATATACTTTATATATATGTGTATTATATATACTACTTATACCTATATTTTTATTCTAACCTCCTGAGACATTTTCTTTGGTGTGCATTTTTAATTTCTCATATAAACCGAGCATTGTCATCGAACACAAGAAACTCCTCAGACCACTAGGCAGCACAGTAACTGTCCCTGAATGAGGACAATAAAGTATTATGGTGCAGGGAAGCCAAATTTAAATGTCCCCATATGAGGACGCACAGGCTAAGCTTTGTGAATGGAAATGTTGTTTCTTGAAATGTTTGTGTCTGCACCTTCATATTTGCATACTTTGGTCAAGTGTTTGTCCAAAAGCTAAATCCTCTGAACTGTCAACAGGACCCTCAGGATCGAATGGGAGGGGTGTTTGGTTTGAGGTGTCTGTCTTTGTGATGAAAGCTGAAGAGGTGAGCTGAGGAGCCTGTTAGTGAGTTTTGCATCTCAAAGAGCTCGATGGCAGGGAAGAAAGCTGCACGACTGCAGCGCCCTGCTTTCATTAGAAGGAGGTCCGAATGTTTCCGTAGCCTCACTTCCCACAGGTGACACTTGAACACAGTGTAGCTGTATGAAACTCTTGATCTAGAGCAGTTATGCCACATTAAGGTCCTGGAGGTGTAACCTGGTTGTTTTAGGCATTCATGAGGTCACTGATAAACATCTATTTAGTGACTTCCATTAGAGTCAACACATACGGAAGTGATGTGATACATGAGACAACCAGTTTAAACCAAATTATCACCAGACAAGAGCATCAACATTAGACAAAATATAAAGTAAATTTCCTTTTTTTAATCTCTAAGTATAGAAATCAGAGAGACACACAAGCTTTGATGCTGAGTATATTTATTGAAACTGACTGATTAAGTCAGAGTACATGTGGACATTCACGTCAGCTAAGAGCCGCACTTGCAGGAGGCGGGACACCAAGAGGCCACGACGCTGTGCGTGCAGCCCCACTGCTGCACCAGATCAGGGCAGTTACTGTACTGATCAACGTAGGGACAGGGGTTAGCTGGAGGAGACAGACAGAGAAAAGGAGAATATACAAATAATATTGAAATAACAAACAAGTGACATAAAGATAAAGTCTTCCAGTGCTGCATCTCACACTTACTGCACAGTCCGTTCTCACAATTCCTGGGGCAGGCGCCACAGCGACTTCCTAATTCGTAGGGATGAGTAAACTGCGTGTTTCCACTGTAAATGTGATCAAATATTAAACATAACAGCAAAATAATTTACACATGTTCGTGTATAAAGGAAAAAAAATACTTTGGAAGTAGATGCAAACTGCAGTTTTTCTTCTCATTACTGCTTTTGTTGCATCAACTATTTATCTTTCGAAAATTCCAGGTAAACCACAGAGTGCTTCTTATGATGTTTTTGGTAAATAGGCACTTTGTTGGATCCATTTAACTGAATGAAGACAAACATTGATGTGAATATTCACTAAAAATGAGAAAACATGTCAGACTTTCTATTGAAAAAAGTAAAAAAAAAAGGTCTGTACTTACGGTGGGCAGTACTGGCAGACGTAGAAGTATTTGTATTCAGAGTTGGGGCAGTGGGCCAAAGCACAGCCGATCTTGTAGGACTTGGCCCAAACGACCTGTGCAGACAACAACAGATAGGATCTGAAATCACCAGGTGCTCACGGCACTAATGTGTGTTTGACTTCATTCGTATGCAAGTTAGTGATCTCAACGCACCTGTGTGAAGTGTCCGACCACTCCATCGTTAGTGGATCCCACTCCGTAACGCCAGTCCTTTATCTCGTCGTACCAGGACTGGATCGCGTTGCTCCAGGAGTTCTTGTAGCTGGCCATGTACAGGTTCTCTCCACAGCCACTTCCTACAATCAAAGACCCAGTATGAAAGGAAGTCCATCATCTCCACTGCACGCTGAACACCTCTCACTCTCTTGGCCACATAATGTGCAGTCCAACAGTGATGGTACACTCCTACACTCCACTCCACAAACGTACGTTAACGCGGTAGTTCTTGCTTATCTACGTGCTTGTAAGTGCTAAAATGAACTTACCACTAATCGTTCTGTCGCTTTCCAGGCTGTGACTCATGGAGCAACCTTTAGCCCATTTCATAGCATTGGCTGCAGCTTCATTGTCCCAACTCTGTGGGGAGAAGAGGACATAGCGGCATTAAGAATCAGCACATGGAGCATAAACACCAGAAAATTCTACGTGGGCTTCATACTCGTCTGGAAAATGACTTTATCTTTTACTGCAGGAGGGACGATGTGCGATATCAAATAAGCACTAATAAGACAGAGTAAGTGAGAATCCATGTGAAGCTTAATATGCTTTTAAATTTTGGATTGTCATCATGGTACCATTTTCAACATGTCGCTGGCAGCAGGTTGAACATTTCTCCTCAGGCTGTTATGCTTGCTTACAATCTCCCACTCGTCTGAAGAAGAGCCCACAATGGTGCCTGAATAAACACACACACACAAAGATTTTGTGAAGTATGAATATACTAATTCTTACAATAATATAATAATAATAATAATTATACACACTCACCCTTTGACGAGTCTGTGTCCTCCTGGCAGTACGAGCCTAAATAAACACGATAATTTTAAAACAGGATGACGTTTGCACGTGCATGAATGTTTATAAGATAATAATAATAACAAATGCCATCACTCACCCTGCAACAGGTACGGTTTTTGGACATGAGAGAGATATAATTGGTTAATTTATGTCACATGGGATGAAAATAAATAACAAATGAGAAGAAATATATACACAGAATACCTGCAAAGCAACGAGGCCCAAGACGCACAGGAAGCTCAAAGTGTGCATGGTCATGGCTGAGTCCAGGACTGTTAATGAGTCTGAGAGACAGTGTCTTTTGTATAAGACCAGACAGACACGTGACGCATAAACACACAAACCAGAGGGCATCCTAGGTTTCTAAAGAGCAAAATGTCTCCGATGGATAATATCATATTAACAACCCCAAGGCCGAGCCTCTGGGTCGTTTGCATGTTAGGGGACAATTATCAAGAGAGAGGTCTGAATAAACAAATGTTTCTGCATGGTTAGCCCTGTCGATTGTTGATTAAGTAATTACTATCATTCTTCTCCACTCTGATATTTGCCTACGTGTCTAATAGCCCTAAAGCGCTAAATCCTTTGAACTGTCAACGGGACCTTCAACAGACCCCCTCCCATTCCTCAAACAGACTCTTCACTCTTCCAACAGGATGTCAAAGTCGCCAGCATCCTAAAGCTAAAGACATACTGTTACATCTGCCTCTGCCACTCCTATCCCCAGGGGTTAATTGTTCTGTCATCAGTCTTTGTGTGTGACTCCCGCAATTATCCTGCAACCTACTTATACCCGGCCTCTGCCACTACCACGCTGCCAGATCGTAGCCACTGATCCGTTGCCACTGCTCAGCTCTCCAGCCCTTGACTTCCTGACCTGTTGCCCTCGCCTGCTCCACCAAGCCCTGCTCTGGATCCAGCCTCCTGGGGAGACTCTGCCTGTGTCGTCCCTGTCCGGCCCCAGACCAAACCTGCCTTAAGAACAATAAACTAGTTTAACTTCATCCAATCTGCTTCCCCTGTGTGTCCGCATCTGGGTTAATAGTCCAGCAAGCCCTTAACACATACCTATATGCAAATATACTAATATCCTCAAGGAGCCACAGACACAATTGAACTCGAACACTTATTTTATTCATAAATTAAGCCGTTAGTTATAACTGAATCATTAGTAAAGGTACCCAGACACCCAGCCTATGGGTTATGAGCTTAATAATGAATATCTTTTTTTGACTGCCTCCTGTCTTCCCCGAGTTCTTTCGTTGTTGGTTGTCAGCGTCATTGTTCCCGCTTATAAAAGGGAATGTAACGCCTCCTTTCTTCAGGCCTTTATCGATGTGAGTGCTCTGGTGTATGACGGAGGAGATCTGATGTCAGCAGAGATGTCTGAAGTACTGGAGTAAAGGAGTGGAGTAGAAGTACAAGTGCTATATCAAAAAACTGGCTTGAGTAGAAGTTGAAGTATTTGTTAAACAACATACTTAAGTAAAAGTACAAAAGTATTCAAAATGTTTTGTACTTAAGTATTGCAAGTAGAAGTAAGTAAAAAAAAATGCTACCCAAGTACTGAAAGTAAAAGTACAAGTACTGTTGTTTATATCATTTCAAATATTTATTAAGGCACAACTTCTAATGTTACAGTGTTACAATGTTCATGGTAGAGGTATGTGATTTCCCATGGTCTGTGAATGCGTCTGAATGAATGCAGAGCGAGGGGGCGGGGCAGCAGGTGAGAGAGCGCACCTGGGTGAGTCAGGTGTATGACGTACGGCGCACGAGCGAGGTTGATGTGAGACCGGGACTGTTCAGTTGTTTTTTTGGCGTTGTTCCGGCCGACAGTCACCGAGTCCTGGAACCAAACCGTTCAGCAATAAATGCAGTTTGTTCAATATCGCCTCGTCATTCATCACGTGTCCGGCTGGACGCTACAATAGTAACGAGTAACGACTCAGCACATGAAAAATGTATCGGAGTAAAAGTATTAAATTCATCAAAAATATGTAGTGCAGTAAAAGTGAAAGTTGGGGGAAAAAATAATACTCCAGATACTGCATTTTAGTACTTAAGTACAGTACTGAAGTAGTTCCACTTCGTTACTATACATCTCTGGATGTCAGCAGGACTTTTTATAATGTTGGATCATTTCCATAATTGCAAAGGGTTTGCTCATTGTCAGTGTTTGTCATTAACCACAGCAAGTACGTGCGGTCTCATACTAGACTTGTTTCTTGGCTCAGCTTTAAGAAATCCCCGTGGAATAAACTTTTCCTCTCCACTCCGGCGGCCAGATCCCGTCTTGTAACGTATGTCCTCCTTCCTCTCACAGTTTATACCTTGCATACAATCAAAGGGCACTTGTGCTGTGCAGGCGATGTTTGTTCAGAGAGGTGCTGTGCCAAGGTAAATTTCCTTTTTAATCTCTGCTGATAACCGAGCAGGTCAAACAGTAACAAATCAGACGGACACAAGCTTTAATGCTGAGTATATTTATTTGAAATCGACTGATAAACCACAGCCCGTGTGGGCATTTAAATGATCTGAGTGGTGCACTTGCAGGAGGCGGGACACCAAGAGGCCACTTGTGCGTTGCTGCAGCCCCACTGCTTCTTCAGATCAGAGCAGTTGTTGTACTGATCGCTGTAGGGACAGGGGTTATCTGCAGGAGAAGAGGAGAAAAGGAATGGATGCCTACAACTTACCTACCAGCTTAAACTCTAAACTGTTACCCTAACTTTAAACAAGTCTCCCAGTGCTGTATTTGGCACTTACTGCACAGTTTGTTGTTGCAGGCCTTGGGGCAGTCAGCGCAGGTGGGTCCAGATGTGTAGGGGCGAGCGTACTGGTAGTTTCCACTGTAGATGTGATCCAAAGTATCGAATATTAAACATGTCATGTTGAGGTAAATGGTGTTCTTTTGTTCCACCAACTTAATAATCTTTCAATCTAATCTTTGCCGAGCATTTAATATCAATACATAGTACAATAAAGGATAATGCAGTTCTGTACTTACGGTGGGCAGTAATGGCAGACGTAGAAGTACTTGTATTGAGAGTTGGGGCAGTAGGCCATAGCGCAGCCAAGGTAGTTGGACCTGTACCAAACAAGCTGTGCGGACAAATAAGATGAGATACAAAATCATAACGTGTGTTTGACTTAATTCGTATGCAAGTTAGTAAGAATATTAAGTGTTGCATAAACAGTTCAACCTGTGTGAAGTGTCCGACCACTCCTCCGTTAGTGGATCCCACTCCGTAACGCCAGTCCTTTATCTCGTCGTACCAGGACTGGATCGCGTTGCTCCAGGAGTTCTTGTAGCTGGCCATGTACAGGTTCTCTCCACAGCCACTTGCTACGATTAAAAGAGGAGGAGAGAGGGATGACATAATGCGGAGGTTAAGTAACACAGTAGTTCTTCCTCATCTTTGTAAAATGATAGGTGTTGTAATACTTACAGCTGATCTCTCTGGAGCTGGCTGAGCTGTGCTTCATGGAGCAGGTGTTGGCCCATCGCTGAGCGTTAGCTGCAGCCTCTTGGTTCCAGCTCTGTGGGTTGCACGTGCAGACAACTACGAGTAAATACGCAAGAACATCTCCAAGTGTTGTGTGTGTGTATCAAATCAAGCACAAATCAATAGAGAGATGTTACCATTTGCAGCATGTTGCTGGCAGAAGGTTGGACACCTCTTCTCAGGGCATTATGCTTGTTCACAATCTCAGTCTGGTCCGAAGAAGACATCAGGATTGTCGCTGAACAAACACACAAAAAAGAGTAAATATGAATTTTGTGTTTGAATCTGTGTGAATACACTGAATGTTAGTGATGATATCATGTGTGCATAATATTTCCAAACACTCACGGTCCTTCAGGGATGGTTTCCAAAGAGAGAGAGAGAGAGAAAGAAAAAAAGGTTAATTCAATGTGCATCAAAAATAAATAAATGAACGCTTAAAAGAAGATTTTAAGTTGATAACACAATAAATATACAGATAATAACATTTCATCTCACTTACCTCGAAAGGCTCCGCGTCCTCTGCCAAAGTGCCAGGCACCTGGAGAGCAGCAAAGAGGCCCAGGGCACACAGGAAACTCAAAGTGTACATCGTTGCGAATAAGTTCGAGACTGACACCGCGCGACTTATATATATTCCTGACTCGTAATGTGCCACGTGATCATCAATCTTTACGTATTTACCTGAATGAATACTGTGGGAAACTGCAGGTGCGTGTTTAAATTGTACTTATGTTCTTATGATCCTTACAATGGCTGTGATAAAGAAGTATGCAACGTGTTCTGTGTGCTCAAGGTTGTGATAAGAGGGCCTAAAATGCCAAGAGGCAAAAATGGTATCTAAATCGGATGTTGATAATTAAAAGGTTAAACTAACAGTTTGAAAGGTTGATAAGATTTATTAATACTCAGCTTATAACGATCTTTTTTTGACGTTTTTCATCTTCATAACCGCAGGAAGTTTAGAGTAAATTTGTATTTCGATCGGGTGAAACAAGCGAAGCAATTATGACAGAACGCTTCATCATTAAAAGATCAGCAGATATTCAAAGCAGACCGTGTGTCTGAGCTCTAACTTTGCAATGACTTTGACCGTTTACTGGTGTCATACACTGTTATCGCTCAAATATACACAAGATAGGATTGTACTTACTCAAGGAGTACAAGTGTTCTTGAAAATGATTTCTCTAAAATGATCTTCCAACTATAGTTTAAGATTTGACATTTTTAATGTGAAACTTTTGTTATGAATTAAACCCAACAGTATATAGAGGCAGACACTGTCAACACCTTTAAGAGCAGACTTAAGACTTTTCTTTCCTTGAGTGCTGGCTCTGCTCATCCCTCTCTCTTTCTCTATCTCTCTCTCTCACACACACACACCATCTGTAAACATACATGTCTCATTAATCCATGTTACTAACTAAACTTCTTCCCTGGAGTTTCTGTGCTCTCTAGTCCAGCAGGTTTTCGTGGATCGTGGCTGCTGCTGTGCTCCTGCATGACGTCCACTACACATATTACTACTGTCATTACTGCTGCCATATCTCCATCACAGTTTATAGTTAGTTCATGATTTGCTGCTGCTGTGCATCTGTGTCTCTCTATCTCTATCACAGGTTCCACTGCTGCTGTAATCACTTTATCTTTCATTGTCATTTTAACATTCATAATTGTACAACATGTTTGTGTTGATATGTTCTGTTTGTCCGTCCTGGGAGAGGGATCCCTCCTCTGTGGCTCTTCCTGAGGTTTCCTACACCTTTTTCTCCTGTTAAAAGTTTTTTGTGAGCAAGTTTTTCCTCACTCGAACCGAGGGTCTAAGGACAGAGGGTGTCACTCCCGGTACAAATAGTAAAGCCCTCAGAGGCAAATGTCCCCTTTTTTATGTTAAATGTACCATGTCATAATCATAATCAGTCTTTGATTTGGTCTTCTGCTTAACCAGTCAGTTGAATCCTCTCCATGTGAATAATCTCTTGATTACTCAGATAAAAAAAATAATAGAGATTCTGCAGCGTATTAACACAGAATTCAAAGAGCTTGATGTTGACTCCTGGAGCTTCAACATTAACCCACTACAGTGAAATCCTCTGACAACTCAGGAATCATCCACCTGCCCTTTAGAATGTATTCCCACTTGCTGTATAGATAACTACCCCATTTTTAACTACTGTATACCCCGTCTTAAAGAAACCTTACTGAATCCCTCTGTTTTAAGTCATTTACATTTGGAATACAAACAGAAAACAATGAAGAAAAAGAATATGCATAAACTTATTAACAAGTAAAAAACAAAGAGTTATTCAGTTTTGCCACTGGGAGTCAATTATCAGAGTAAAAGTTATCAAAGGAGCCATGTATTGTCGCCAAGTGCAGCAAATATCTCTGTGCCAACAAATGTTGTTAGTTCAAGTGAGATTATTGTTGTTTTCTTCTGCTCTGCTAAAACAAAAAGAAGCCTATTAATAGGATCTGACTGAATCACCAACATCTGACAGTGAAGACTGTGAATGTGTCACAGCTGGAATCTACATCTGGCAACATTTTAAAGAGTTTAACTTTGGCCACGCTGGCCACAGATCGAGGCCGTATGCCAAGCTGATATTTTCAATTGATGCTTGCTCTGGGCAAGGTGCCAACTCAGCTGACCACAGCGTCTGAATAAAACATATGAAAAACTATGGCATCAGCGATGTGGCTGTGGAACGGGTCGTTCTGTTTCCTTTTATGCTCCTCGTCTCTTTTTTGGAGTCCCCCAGGGCTCTATTCTGGGTCCCCTCATATTTGCTATATACATGCTGCCCCTGGGACAAAATCATGTGTTGACTTAGCAACTTTCATTGCTATGTGAGTGACAGCAACTGTGTGTTCCTTTAAAGTCTGTAACCACTAATGTCCTGCATCACTGAAATTAACAATCTCGCCTCTAGTCTGGACGCCTTATCTAAAATTGGTAAAGGACCAGTGTGTAGGATTTAATGGCATCTAGCAGTTTCCTTTTCAAAGTTTCCTTTTGATGCTCAGGTGACAAAAGTGGTGCAGTCCTGCTTTTTCCAATTTTTTTTTAACCTAGATCAGGTCTTTCCTTTCCTCTGCAGATCTACAAAAGCTTTTTCAAGCCTCTTGCCACTTAAACATGCAAAAACTGCAATTCATTACAAAACACTGCGGCCAGGAGGAGAAATCCCATAACACAAAACCTTACTGCGCTCTACTGGTTACCTGTAACAATTGATCTTGAATTGCATTGATTTTTTTCTGTACTAGTAGAGTGTTCAATCCTATACTTTAATAATTAAAAGTAACTAAGTAGACCTGCTCTAAACTTAACTTCTTCTTTTATTCTTCTCATGGCAACAACTTGTAAATCACACAGTCCTCTGTGTTACAGTTTTGAGTTTGTTTCTGCGTTTCCTGTTTTTATTTTGTAGTTCCACCCTGCCTGTCTTACTTCCTGTCTTGTTTCCCACCTTTTCTGATTAGTTTCACCTGTCCCTGATTAGTTTCACCTGCCCCTGATTAGTCCTGTCTATTTAGTTTCTGCGTTTTCTTTATTTCCTGGTCTGCCCGTTTTTGTCTGGGCATGTCATGCCCTGTTTCTCTGTGTCCTCTCTGAGTTTTTGCCTGGATATCCAGCTGCTTTTAATTATTAAAGTTAGCTTTTGTTTGCCCACACCTGCCTGCATTTGGGTCTTTTCCTGTAACCTCCCCACTCCTCCGTGACGCCGTAGCACTCTCAGTCTTTTTCTCAATGCAACAACACAGCATAAATAAAGTGGATGATCAGATAAGGTAAGACCTTATTGATCGCACACCTTGTTGCAGCAGCTCACAATACACAAGGCGGATAAGAACATACTCATCAATAAGCCTTTAATGTTTAGCTCAGTGTGTTGTGTTTTTAGTGAACTATCTTTATTGATCTTTATATGATTTGATGTTCTTATGTATTCAAAAATATACTTTATTAGACCACCACTTTATATGCCCAAAATTTGAGCCAGCTCACTGAGCTTCTCTGAGAAATTAGTCAGAAATTAATCAACATTCAACCCCTAAAACAAATTTTTCTGTTCAGGAATGCAAGAAAATAATCTATAATCTGACATCAGAATCAGAAGCACTTTATTAATCCCCGTAGGGAAATTGTTTTTGTTACCGCAACTCCCAAATGGTAAGTGATTGCAAGAAAAACAGTAAGAAAACAAAACTTTAACAATATACCCTATAGAATATCCTATTTTAAACAATATATACACTATATACACATGTATAAATAACAGGTAAAAAGAACCAGTAACAGTAAAAAGTAAAAAAACAGTGAGATAAGTAAGTAACAGTGAGATATGAGAATTTAGTTTTTGAAATAAATAACAGTCAAATAGAAACAGTAACAGTCAATCTTAATCAATAAATAATAATGTGCTTTACGTTTTTTTCTGTTTTTGTGAAACAGTAAATTGGAAAATCCAATAATTTATATTTTAGCATTAAAAATATTATTTTGGATTATATATATATATATATATATATATATTCATATGAAATAAGAAAGTGAAATAGTTACAGATGAATATTAATGAATACACGTGTCGTACATTTCTATTAATTAATATAATTAGGGTCGGTACAGCGCGTGCTGTGTGTTGTTCTGCTCCCCTCCTGCGATCAACACTTGTAGGTACAACACGCGCAGTGAGCATGCGCAGAGCCGTCTGTATCCTGTATTTGTTCCCAGACATCATCATCACCATCATCATCATCATCACAGGTTGAACGAATCGTCCTCTCTTCTTTTTTACATTTTATGTTCTGCTCTTTATTTCCTCCTCTGACTCTGACTCTCGCTGCTGCTGCTGCTGCTGTTGCTGCTGCCGTGCGGATAAAAACCAAAAACAACCCGGAGGGAGGAGAAGCCATAAGATGAAGAAACGTTATGTGGACGCGAGCAGGCTACGGAAAATGAAAAAGCTGAAGATAACGGAGAGGCTGTCTGAGAGGTAGAGAGAGAGAGAGAGGATGCTTTTGTTGTTGTGTTTCTCGTCTTTGTGTGAATTTCAGCCGTCGTCACCTGTCTGTGCCTCCACATCCACGCACATCACATCACTCCATCTCCGCGTCCTTTGTGTGTGCGTGCGTGTGCGTGTGCGCACAGAAGCCACCGTCAAACGTTTAGTTTGTTTTTACAGAAAGACGCAGATGAAGCTGCAAGTTAACGGCCTGGCTTTGTGCTGCTGCTGCTGCATCCTCCAGGATTATATTATATACGCTCAATTAACGCATTGTGCCCGTGGTGGAGGATGATAACAGCTGTGTGTTTCCTTCCAGGCTGAGGGAAAGCGGCTCGTCTTGAGCCTGAAAGCAGAATCTGAAGGCGTCTAGACACAGTCCAGACAAGAAAAGATCGCTCTGGGAGAGAGAAACCACTTGTTTTCATTGTGCATCCTATCCTCTATATTGAAAAAAAGTCTTCCTCTGAGGCATTTACTAGAAAATTAATGCTCATTTTTTATTGTGGACTAACTTATATATTAAAAAATGCCTGCAGGATAAATTAAAATAGTATTATTTGGCAATATTGCAAAGCAGAATTCTTATTTTATAAATTTTAAATATTCTAGCCTTCCCTTTTTATTGTTTAATTGTGCTTTTTATGTTGCCATAATTAAACCCTCTTCCAGTAACACAAGGCAAATATTAAAAATGCCTCCTCCGTTCAGACAAAGCGTTACAAAACAACTTGCATAATTAGCGTCCGTTATAAAAAAGCGTAGTATAAATAGCAGCGACGTTAAAAGGGGGATGCTTAAACTACGAGGAGTCGGGTTGCTGTGGTGCTCCCTCTCTCCTCCAGATGAAATATTGCCATGGTTACCAAACAAAGAAGGGGTGATGTGATAGCAGCCTATGGATGAGCAGAACAAAGGAGGGAAACCACAGCCCCGGTCTGGCTCGTGGTCGCCTACTAAAACCGTCATTGTTCTTCTTTAGCAACTCTGCGTTTTTTTTTTCTAAAGATGCAGCTGCTCGATTATAGGTTTTAGCGACGCACATCCGATTCGCAGTCTCGTGTTTTTAACGCCTCATGCCGCGTGTGAGATTGTCTTTGTTTACTAGAGTACAGATCTGTTTCATGTTCGTCCGAGCTGAACATCCTCCGTGTTTTTCTTTTTTTTTCTTGCAGTGCGTACACCGTCCTGAAGTTCATGATGATGTGGACGCTGGTGCTGCTGGCAGATTTCATCCTCGAGTTCAGACTGGAGTATCTGTGGCCATGCTGGCTCTTCTTTGGGAGTGTGTACACTACTTTCCACTGCCATGGGCTGGTGAGAACCCCTGTCACGGTGTGATTTCAAACCCCAGATGATGATAATCCAACAGTTCATACTGAATATTGACTGAGATTCATGTTGTTGTTGTGTTTTCCCTTTGTTTGCAGGTTATCTGTGTTGTTTTCGTCTGTGCTGCCTTCACTCTGGACATCTTTTGTTTAATTTTTGTCCCTTTGCACTGGCTGTTCTTTGTGGCAAGCACCTATGTATTATTTAATTACATATGGCACACAGGTGAGTGTGTGGATTATTGCTCACACACAGCTTTGTATCTCATGGAAAAGCTGCTTTTTTTAAAAGTGATTACTCTATGTTTCTGCAGAGAAGGGCATCTGTATATCGACGGTGTCCCTGTGGATCCTGCTCGTGTACACGGAGGCTTCGCTTCGACTCAAAGACCTTAAAACCTCTCATGCCAATCTGTCTCATCTCTTCGCTGCACACTGGTATGTCGACTCAACACGAGTCACCATTTCTTTTATCACCAGTTGGCCTTGGATGTTTGTGCTCTGTAAATTACGGGTGCGCAAATTTCATTTTCGTGCCACTGGCTAATGACTAATCAAGTTATGAAAATATGCACGAATCCAGCCAAACTACTGAGCCAAGATGTGTTTATGTCCTAACTGTGTTTTTCCTCCTCTGTGTTCACGTCCAGCATTGGATATCCTGTAGTGTATCTGGGGTTTTACGCCACCTGCTATTTCACCAACATCTTCAAGCTGCGCATACAGAAAGCGGTGCAGAGCGAGAACGACTTCCACATGCACCTTCTGCAGCACTCGCTCCCTCCAGGCATGCAGGTTTACCCCAAGACGGGCACAGATGGCAGCAGCAGTGAGTCTCCAGCACCGTCCATGTGTATACACTTTGTATCCATCCAACAAACCAGCGGGATGATTCTGATTTTATTTTGTTTCGCTCGTATTTTTAATGCATAATGTACCGGATGTCAGTTAGGAGTACAGATGAGTCAATCCTGCTTATTTAAGTGGAATCCTTTCAACTACAGCAAATCTTTACAGCAGCCTTAATGCAGCATTGATCTTCTGAAGACGGTAAATCATTAAATAAAGTAAAAATAGTGATTGCATTGACTTGTTTTGTTTCTTGCAGGCTCAAAATGGAAGATAAAGCCTGACTCGACTCAGTATCAGTGTCAGAACGGCGCTGTGGTGGCCCACGACGAGGGACACACTGTGGACTGCCTCCAGATCCGCAGCGAAGAGAGAGCGGCAGAGAAAGGAACGCAGGAGGTGAGGTCAGCCGAGCCACACCGGCGGCCGTCACCGTCCAAACCTGGCGAGTCCAGAGATGCGCTCCACTGCGGGGCAGGGGGACCAGAATCCTCCACGACCCCGGAAAATCTACCTCAAGATGAGCACGGAGGCAAAGCCGCGCGGGCGGCCAAAAGCTCCTCGCCAAAAGCCTGCAGAGGCAGCACGAACACTCCTTCACCGCCCACAGGGAGGACCGAAAAGAAACAGAGATCCAGCTCCAAAACCGTCAGCCCCAACCGGGACGTGACAGACAAGAACGCCACAGCAGCTCAGAACTACCACACTGAACAGATGACCAAGTACGGCGCCGTTAAGATCAGAAAAAACAGACAAGAAAATGAGTGAAGTCGGAGCTAAAAGACTTCTTTCTTTCCCTCTTAACTTCTCAGGCTGGAGCAGGAGCTGAGGAGGCTGAAGGGCGAGCTGCAGACGAGCAGGCAGAGCGAGCAGGAGCTGCGAAGTCACATCTGCAACTTGACCAACAGCGAGAGGAGCCTGAGACCGGAAGTTTCCCTGCTCAGACAATCCAACATGCTGCTCCAGAGCAAGTGAGTCTCCCACCAGATCCAGCCTGACTTTGGCTCCCCCTGTGGGCTGGTTTACATACGACATATAAATAAATAAATAATATAAGACTGGGATGGATGCAAGCAGGAATGCTGCTCCAACTGTGGTTGATTTAAGTGGATCTCTTTTTAATCTGGATCATATTATGAGGTCATTTTTCATGTTGAGTGACTGTGGCTCACAATTTTCACCAATAAGAGATAAAATATTGTACATTTATTTGTTGCGAAGCGTCTTTATTGCATTTGACCAATATTCACGCTAAACTCTTAAAATAATACAAGATGTCCATCACACACGTCTAAAATGAGACTTTCAAATTGCTTCAAAATCTAAAAATCTTAAATTTACCGTGACATGAACATGTTATCCAGACATGCTCCAGTTTTTTAAAGCCAGGTGCTCTCCTGTGACTCAACTCACACTCACAAACACATTTCCCTGCCTGTGCTCAAGGCGTTCTTTTGATTCTGATGTCGCGGTTTTATTTTTGACATGATTTAAAGTGAGTTCGATGCTTTTCTCTTTCCCCTTCTCCCTCTCAGAATCTTGTGTCTGACTAAAACCAAGCAGAGAGACAAACAGAGCAGCGCGATGCTGGAGAAGAAGACCAGAGCGGAGACGGAGGCCAGACTCTCCGTGGAAAAACAGTTGGCCGAGCTTCAGGCTCAGAAACTGGAGGAAGCAGCGAGCGCAGCACGGAGTCTAACAAACAGGTAAACCGCACACGTCGGACCTTTGACCTGGTTACTGAGGCGCCGCTGTGCAGCCGGACCTCGCAGTTGTTTGCAGCTGAGTCTATTTAAACATTTGAAGAAACAGTTTGATCCGTACTCGTCTGTTTTCTTGCAGAGTGTGCTCAATGTGAAGATGATCTGTCTTTAAGAGCCTCTAGCTCACAAATTAACTTGTTATAGCTCATTTATTTAACCCTTGGAGGGTCTTCCCGATATGTGTCCTGAATAGTTCCTAAGACAAAACGTGGCTCCTTCCTAAAAACTGCTATAAAAATATATATTTTTTCCACTTTAAACACGTCAGTCTTTTAGAACTACTTCAGCCTGAAATATACTTCTTTTGCAGAAAACAGTAAAAAATGTGAAACTTTGCTGCACGTTTTGAATGAGCAAAATGGCGCCACGTGGTAGACAAATATAAAAACTACAAATTGAAAGCCAGTGGTCCAAAATGAAATCTTAACATAAAGGAATGCATTAATTTATGTTAGGATAAACGTGGGATCAAAAAAAGTGTTTTTTATTGGGGCACATTTTGCCGCTAGGAACTATTAAGGATGCATTTCTGTTGCTAAGCCATTTTAGGCTTAATAAAGTACTGAGATTTCTATTCTAAAAAAAATTAAAAATGAATATCTTTGACCAAATTTTAGCAATCTTCATTCAACACAGCCACATTTCTTAAAAAATAAACAAAGCAAAAAAAAAAAAAAAGCCACGAATGGTCCTAAGATGGCTCAAGGGTTAATTAACAATTAGTACAAAAACACCAATTGTGTACTGAGTATTTCTTAGAAGTCATCGTGTCCGGGCCAAGAAATAATCCCGGACATAAATGCTCTTAAAGCCAGTTAATTAGTGAGCTTTAAAACTACTAATGAGCAGATATGGATGGAGCCAGGCTAGCAGTTTCCCCCTGTTTCAAGTCTTTGTGCTAAGCTAAGCTAACTGCATCTGTAGCCTGACGGTTGGTATCAATCGTCTCAGCTAAGAAAGATGTGAAATTCATTTTTAATGCATAAATATTGTTTTTAACAGATTAATATAAAATGTAGCAAATGTCATGTTTCCTTCTGTGTAAACTGGATTTTCTCCGTCTCCTTACACCAGGCAGGAACACTGTGAAACCCAAATGTTAAGGAAAAGAGTTAAAGATCTAGAGACAGAGTACAAACAACTGCAGCTGGAGTGTCAAGTGAAAGAGAGTCGCGTGGTAGATCTAGAGAGTGATGTTGAGGTATCTTTTCAAAACTACTTGGGAATGAACTTGTGTACTCGGTCGTCCTCAGTTTGGTCGTGTAGTTTCTTTTTTTTTGCTGTTTTGAATTGTCGATGTCTTTTTTTAATTCTTTGTGTTTGTGAAATTTTGATAGAAAACTTGAAAAACCGTGGGGACGTTTAGCATTTTAATTTATTTTATGTTGGCCTGCAGTCGACGTATTGCACTCTGTCATGCAGTGATATTGTATGGTTGTTTTTTGTTGTTGTTGTTTTGACATGGGGTGTGTGCGTTGTTGTGGTATTTGATTTCATTTTAGTGACGTAACTCTTCATGAAGCATGCCGAAACAGGAGCCAGGTCTTTCATAAAAACATCGTACTGCCTCCCTGGAAAACGTGACAGAAAGAATCATCCCCTCGCAGTATCTCTGTCATGTTTTTTGAATGGCTGGCCAACTCATCATCAGTGTGTGATTGTTTTGTCCGTGGTGCTTTGGTTCCCTAAGTGAATAAACACGTAAAAACAAAAAATACTTGGGAAACCAAAGCACCGACTCCCTCAGGTGTTCACAGCACGAGGCTGTTTGATGTTTTTTCAACGTTCTCCTTGCGTTCTCACTGTTTTAACGTGTGTGTTTTTTGGACTCCAGGCTTTGGGGAAGTACCGCAGTGTGGAGAAAGAGACGGACATGCTGCTGTCCACTCTGTCAGCCATGCAGGAGAAAGCTCAACACCTGGAGTACAACCTGAGCGCAGAGACTCGCATCAAACTGGACCTGTTCTCGGCTCTGGGAGACGCCCGCCGGCAGCTGGAGATCGCTCAAGGTTCTCGCTCTTTGTCTTCTCGTGCTCTTTATTTATGGTTTGCATGATATCGCCAAAAATTGCATCAGATTAAAGTGTTATCTTGAGGAAAAGTAGACCAGAGTCTGGAAATGTGCATCCAATAGCACCACCAGGTGGCCATGAAGCAGTGTATGCACATTTATCTTCAGGTGTACAATAAATGAAGTCCTTCTGACTGCTTAGTCACAAGTTTTAGTGTAAGCTGCACATTTATGGCCATTACATTGTTATTTTTCCTAAGTAGCGCAACACTTTTGACCAACCCTCCTACAAATTAAATCCAGATTTCACCAGACATAATGGATGACACATCCATAGGTGTGTTTTCCATAAACTTCCATACTTGTACAAGACACATGCACATATAAATGCTGCACAAACATGATGAACGTAACTCATTGTTGTCAGTCTGGCTTGAACTTGCACATTTGGTCTTTGGACTAAAAGCCCTGGTAATCCAGGATTTACTCTACAAAACTCTTGGCTAATCAGAAAAGTGTCTGTCTCTGTGTTTTGATGTAGATTTGTAGTTGAATGGTCATTGAGGAAAACTTGAGAAAAGAGAACAACTCCTATGAATCCAACATTTCAAACATGACCTTCATAAATAACTTGACATATCCAGCCTCTCATATTTCGCCTTTGTCCGACAGATAAAGTGATGAAGCAGGACCGGGAGATCAGGGAGATGAAGCAGAAGATCGCGGAGGTGATGGCCGTCAGTCCCGGCGTGTCCTACATGGCTCCTCGGCCTCCGGTGCCGCAGTATCTCACCAAGTTACTCAACTCTGAGCGTTACATGCTGAATCCACGAGCGCTGATGTACCAGTGTTTGAAGAAATAAAGGATGTTGTCGCCTTTTTCAGACCCTCAGACCTCTTTGGCAAACCCCTCCCGCGCGTCGTAAACCAGGACAGGGCGGGAAAAGGGTCTAATGGATTTTTTTTTTATTACAGAGCTAAATGACACCATGAAGTCATCAACTTCCAGCCATGAGTGGAAACCTGGAACGATCCTCCACAAGTCGAATGCCTTTCTGCCGCACTGATGGTGCTAACTCGACATAAGTATAAACATTTCACCACATTCAGACACATCGAGGATAAGACATCCTGATATGCAGAGCTTCTCTTCTGTCGAGTCGGACGCTGTAGATTGGTCTACGTGAAAATCTGCTTTTATTTCTACATAGGAGGCAAAACAATAAGTGTCTTCTAAACCTCCGTGAACATTTTGTTCAAAGAAAGCTGGACCCAGAACAAAATATTTGAGGTCAATGAACATGAATTTGTTAGTTCACAGTTCAAACTTAAAGTTTGTTAACATACGGACGCACTAACAAGTTACTAACTGTAGCTTTAAGAGACCCCATGACTCTGTACAATATATTTCCTGGCATGAAAAGTAAAACTACCCACTCAATATTATTTATGTCTTTATCATAAGTATTACACTTAAGTTAGCCTATAATAACCTTTGTTTTGATTGTTACAGAAGGATCTTGACCTGCAGCGAAGGTGACTGAAGCGTTCAAGCTAACGCGATCAATATTAATATCGTGTTTATTCCTTTGAGACAAATTATCTTTGATATATATTAGAGGAAAATTAATGAGCCTCTGAACAGCAGATATTTTGACGCGTGTCCGTGACAGTGAGCCATGAAACCGAAGCAGCTAAATGGAATTCAGCCATCGATTCATTAACGCTGTTTTCTATCGTGATGTCAAAATGTCCTCTTCTGTGGACATTGAGATATTCAGATTTAAGATTTCGTGCCGCGAGTTTATAAAACCGAGAAGCGTTTCTCAAAACATGCAGTGAGAAATTATAATATGGAATTATCTCCAAGCCTTATTTTCAGTAGTTGCGTTTATGGTCCAAACAATATTCTGTATACGATTCTCACTTATTATAATTAGTAATCAAGAATATCAGCATATTTATGGAAAGTATGCTCTCGTCTGTGCCTGTAAATAGTGGAGTGAAGATTATTTGAATTGTGTTAAAATCTAAAAATGTTTTTGGATTGAGACCCTTCACAGTTGCGGGCATTTCGATTTAACAGGTGTCGGGTTTTTTTTAAGCGTGAATCTTTCCGGCTGCAATCTGTGAGAATTTGCAGTGATATTTAATTGTTGGAGCGACCTGATAAAGCTAAAAGAAGCTGTGATTAAGTCTTTGTTTCGACTGACAGACAAACGGCTTCATCTACGTTTGGCAGTTCTCGGCTCCGTGATGGCCAAACATGGAAAGCGCGGGAAAAAAAAGCTGAACTTGAACGGTCGCCAATCGGTTCAGTCGGCCAGAATTTCGACTTTGTCCGCGAGTTAAAGTGGAGTTGTGAATAACGACGAATGGTTTTGACCAAACATGGTTCATGAATTGAATTACTGTGCCTCTATAATACATTACTTTCAAACTGGGAAGTAAAAAACACAAATTTAATGTGAAAGAGTAATGTGTTTGAATTGAAGTGCTATGTACTGTTTTTGTAGTTTTCCTTTTTGTTTCTTTTGCTTTTTTTTACTCGGTGTACAGAATTGAAAAATACCCACGCAGCTGAAAAACACTCACGAACTGGATGTCGCTTTTTTTTGGTAGCTTTTTATTTAGAGTGTGTTTCTAGGGTGTTTTATATATATAAAAAAAGTATTTTTTAGTCTTGCTGTACTTTTATTATACTGCTGTAATTTTGTACGGCAACGTGTTTGTCAGCATGAAATGTGTTTTATTCAATTGTTATTCGAGCACACATTGTGACATTAAGTATGTACATGAACACATTTGTACAAGGGCTACAGTTTCTTAAAATTTTGAACAAATAATTCAAACAGTGACGCTCTGAGGGTAGAGATCACGCTCCTGATACACCAGGATGGATTTTTTTTGTATAAATAATTTAAACAGTTGAATTCTGTCTCATTTGTGTTTTTTCTGTGTGTAAATTATTTGACTTTACATTTAAAAGGAACAATATGCAACTTTGCTCATAACAATACAAATTCAGGATCCCAGGATCCAGTGTTTTTATTCACCGGAAATTATTTAACATTGAAATATATTGAAAAAGTATTGTCAAAAAGTTTGCATCTCAGTCGAGCATGTTTTCATAATTTTTGATGACATAGCGTGGTCATTTTGTGATCGAAAATGAAGTTAAAGGAACTATATATATATATATATTTTTTTTTTGTTGTTTAACATTATCTGGTTTAAGGTTTATTTATTGGCTTTTGCTTACACATAAAACTAAAATGAGTACTCCAGGACCAACAACGTACACGCAAATGTCTAAAATAAATAACTAAAATACTATATGATCAAAAAGTTCTAGAATAAATAACACTATTAATAACATATTTGTATATATCAAAGGTTCTGCAATGGAAAAGTTTTATTGTGACTTTCAAATAACATTTCCCTTCACTGATCAGTTAAAGCACTGGTTTCCAACCTACGGGCCTTATTCACCGAGGTGCACCCTTCTCAAATTATTTTATCATTTCGTTTTGTCATCTTTGAGACTAAACCCTTCAGAAAACAGTTTTCTAAATTGTTCTCCACACATGCATCCAGATGTATACGTATATATATATTTTTGGGAATATTTGAAACACAAAATAAAAGTTTGACACCAATTCTCAAACCATGCTGACGTCTATACAAAATAAGACTAAAAATCTTAAGTGGGCCGAGGATAGAACCCTGTGGAACTCTCTAGAGAAAAATGTCCTGTCACAGCACACTTAATTTTGATGTGACCATATTTATATCACAACGTTTAAGATTGTGTCGACACCCAGTACATATCAGAGTATAAACTCTTGAGTTTTCTTCCAAACGTACTCATGAAAGTTGACATTTCTGTATAAATTGTGTGGTTTTTTTTGCATATTGAAAGTTACAGCAAACACAAGATACAAACAAAGTCCTGAAGTGCTGATAGTGTAAATTTTTATTTCAGGAAGTGAAAAAAAGGATAAATGCGTTGCAGAAACAGAGCACAGTGTCCAGCATACAGTGTACAAGATGGTTACAAGCATGCCAGGCAGTCCCACACTTGTATCTCGCAGTATCTACAGACCCTATCAGAAGGTAGTCACAGCATCGACAAGACAAGACTGGATCACAGACTAAAATTTCAATGACACCATTTTTCCAAATCGTCTAAGTTCCTCCTGTTAGTGTGAAGGAGCCTGAGGCCCCAGGACATTTTCAGACAGGATATAAAAAGTGTACAGCAGTGCAAACTAGCAGAGAGGGAGCCCCAAACAGTTAACACAGAAGCCAGTAACTGAATATCTACGTGGGAGGTCAAGTTTTAGCTCAGACATGAAGTAATTACTCAGAGCCGCATACGTTGATTAATACGTCCTCTTGGATGATAAATTACTCGCATCTATCACCACGTTGGTTAAAAACGAGGACAACTCCTGAAGCGAGCTTGTTGCATGCATCGGTTTCCAGTTACGCACAGAGAAGCGTACATGCATTCACCAAACCGGTTGACGAACATCCATCAGATCATGTACCTCAACGCGAGAGCATCTTCACATGCCCTAACACACCGACCTCTCCTCGTGCGTACAATACCACCTATAGACGAGTGCTGCGATGGGCTACTTGTAAAAACAGAAGCTACAGTAGTTGATTGGACCACAGTCGTGAGACGACAACCCCCACAGAAAATAAACTGCTTGATTCGAAGAAAAGAGAGCAACTAAAAAGCATACATTCAAACAACCACCGACCTTAGTGCTGGAAGTGAATTACAGAACACACTCAAGAAAAGATACACAAATAAATAGTTTGTTTTTTTCATATACTTTAGCCGCAGCTCTTCAGATCGTGTCGCAGCCGCACGTTTCATGACTATGTTGTATAATTACAGAATTCTGACGTTGCATTACAAGCTTGATTGAGCCTTCGAAAGAAACCAGTACAAGGTAGGAAGATGCCTCACTCGCTGCTCAAGAGAAGGTTTAAAGGATCAGACTTTATCTTACAACATTATACACGCACACACACACACACTTCAGTATGCCAGGACAAAGATTTTTTTTTTTCACAGACAACTATTTAACAGTTTTAAGTAAAAATGTTTAAAATACAGTTTTAATACTGACTTAAGGAAAATACTGCTGTTATCCAGTTTTATGTGGCTTACTTCGAACGTTAACTGAAGCCAAAAAGTGAAAACTTTGTATTTTCCTATAAGTTGCGACTAGGATTTCCTCTTTTAAAAGAGAAGCAGATGGCTGTATTAGGTGGGAGGGGGGGGACAACAAAAAAAACGATAGAGAGCGACAACCACGTAGTGGCAGCTTTTTCCCCACCAGAAGATACAACAACAGGCTGCACGATCTGCAACCAGACCAAGGCTTCCCTCCTCCGTCAAAGCTTTCCTGCAACTCAGAGGTGGAGCAAAAAAAGCTAGTCCTGTCGTAAGAGGACGAGGAGGGCTGAACGAAGGCCGAACGAGTCCTCCGCTACGAGGAAACAGTCACCGGATTGAGCGAGCCGTTCCGGCTGTAGAACTTTGAGAAGGCCTCTTCGAGAACGGATGCAAGTCGCGGCTGATCGCCCTGAAACGGAGAGACATGGTGGTTAAATAATATGCATCAGAGGCTTCTTTCAAACGTGTTCAGGTCAGCGGGGTCAGGATGATGAACTCCCCTCACCTCACTGATGAATCCCAGCTGAACGAGCTCCACAGCCAACTCCTGCACGCTCTCATCTGAACACAAATACAAAGGCAGTCAGAGTACCGACACGGTGGCAGGGCGAAGAGGTGTGAAGACACCCAGTCTTTAATTTTTCTGCAACAACTGCATCATTTTAGTATTAAATAACGTGCCTTTAGTGTATTTCACGTTGTGGGTGCACTCTGTATAGTGGCAGTGTGAAGCAAAGTTTTGATAAACAGCTTTCCACGTTGAATGAACTGCATGTTCTACCAGCATCCGCATAGAACACACCAGCACACACACAAATGCAATCGCAGACAAAGGGGAGGAATGTGATGTACATCTCTACACACAGCGGGCGCACAGAGCGGCGGACTAAATCGATGTTGGAAAACATTTTAAAAGAGGAACGAGGCGGAAATCATCCATCATCCACGAATACTAAAACTCAGGGTGACGATGAAGTACAGTGTCCCCGGTTTGCATGTGTTGGTAAAAAAGAAATGAGGGATGTTGAAGAAACAAAGATACTCACTTGGTAACAAATCACAGCTTAAGTGCCTGTTTAATTTATCCTCAAGTTTCAGCAGCAGGGTGAGCTGAAAGGAGAACAAGCCGATTAAAAACGAGTTCACGTCATTTCAATCAATCGTCACGCTGGCAGAGCGGAAACTCACATGATGCTTTGTGCCCTCGTCAACAGGCTCAATATTGCACTGCATCTGAAGGACCTGTAACCATAACAACATCAATAACAATATTGGTGATGAGGCGACTGAACACTGAGGAAGACAGCCTGCATACAGCAGAATGTCGTGTCTGTGTTTTACTTTACAAATAAACTACAACTTGTTTTCATGCACACAGTGGGAACCTTTATGTGGCCTCTCCAGTGTGATACAGAAATCTGACACGCCTGCACACTCTGCTGCTTTCATAAACTGATGACGTGCGATCTTTCCACCTCGCCGTCGTGTTTAGCTTCTCTCTGATTGTACTCACTCTAAACATTTAGCGTTATTATTCCCTGCCGTGTCTTGGACAGCTGATGAGCTAACTAGATTAATAAAAATGTAACACTCTGCACTCATCCGGGTCGGCTCTTACCTTCCTGGTCTCCAGCTCTGCAGGTTCAGGAGTCGGGGTTTTCACTGAGGGGGGAACTATGGGTGACTTCACGGTCTCCTGCTGAGGTTGTTGTGGACACGGGATCCCGAACGCAGTCAGAGGATAGATCCCATTCCTGGTGCATCAAAGAGAAAATGCAAATGATTTCACCGTGTGCAGACGTAACCTGAACACGGGTGGATGTTTTGAAACCAGGGTTCTGTAGGTCCAGGCATCCAATCACAGACAAGTTTCGTCTTACCTTACGTCTTCCAGGAACTTGTCCAGCTCAAGGGCAGGAAACTGAGAGAGCCTAAAACAAAAAGAAAAACCTGTTACAGGTGTTGAATGTTCAGGAGGTCGGTGTTGGTGGCGGTTTTGTGCCTCTCAGACTTACTTCATCTGAACTCCATCTTTGGCCTCAACAATCACCAAGTTAGGGTCCATGTTCTTTGTCATCTCTTCTAAAGCATTCTCTGGAATCATATCTGCAGAGAAGATGAGAACATTCAATTTTATTTTATTTTGGGATGAGACACGCTGATGAAGTTCCAGTTTTGGGTGTGTTGTAAAAATACGTCAGCAGATTCAATGAACCAGAAACTGCTTTTATACTTTGAGTGTGTGTGTGTGTGTGTGTTTGTATGTGTGTATTTTCACTCACGCTGGTGGCTGACGATGCAGTGTGCAGCCAGCAGCTTGAGTAAGGGCACCTCAAACAAGGCCTGGTGAAACAACAGCTCCCTAGCTGTGGGTCGCTTACAGGGGTCCACCTCCAGACACTTCTGGATAAATTCCTGAAAAAAAAAAACAAGAGGAAGGAAAAGAGGGAACTTTAGTATGTGTTTTTTTTCTTCCGGACTGCCAGACTTTATTTTTAAAGCTAGTCTCTCTCTCTCTTTCTCTTTCTCACCCGTTGCAACGGGTCCTCTAGGGACTGAATGGCACTGTTTATGGCTTCTTGGGACACATAAGACGAATCTCCATTACTCTGGATTTCCAACACAGCCATCTGAGGAAGGGATTGGACAAAGAAAGGAAGTGATTCATGAGTGCAAACACAAAACTCTGCTGTTACATAATGCATCCTGAAGACGGTCATCACTGCAGGTCTGATAGTGTCCTTTCTCGACACAGACGTCCTGGTTTCTATTTCTGTGACTGATGATTAACAAGGCTGAGCATGTCCATGCTGGGATGACATTGTTAAGAATGCACCGATAGAGCAGGTCGAGCACATTTTCCATAAACAACAGAACAGACCGAGTCCTCTCCTCTCACCTCTAAGGCGCACATTCCAAAGGAATAGATATCCACGGCTGTGGTAACGTTGGCAACAGCTGAAAGCAAAAAAAAAGCCGATCAGTATCACAGAAAGTCTACGGCACGCCGCGACGGTACCCGAGACAAACGTTGAGTGTCTCACCTCCGTATTCTGGAGCGAAGAAGTGAAGGCTCTTCTGCTCTTCCCGGCAGGTTTTCACGTGGTTATTGATGGTGTCCGGAGCAACTGAAACAGTGGAGGGGGAACTTCACAACACTGATACAAGATGTAGTACTTGTAATAATAGTGAGGGCACCTGTAGGATAGAAAAGTCTAAAGAGGGATGTAAAACGCTGTCTTGACTTTAACCTGAGCCGATCTTGATGAGGCCGTTGTGCTGGATGAAGATGGTGTCGCAGGTCAGGTTGCCGTGGATGATGGGAGGTTCACAGGAGTGCAGGTAGCTGGAGGGAAGCGAACAAAGGTAAAGTGAATAAAAAAAACATTTCTATCACTTTTAAGTTTATAAGATCGATGATTCTCTGCAGTTGTAGTAAACGTATCCTGGAGTTTAGACAGAAAGAAAGCTTTTCGTTACACTGACCTGAGAGCAGACAGTATTTGTGTGCACCAGCGCTTCCAGGCCTGTGGAACAAAAACAAATGTTACTGAACACGTAAAGTTCATGTACAATATGTTTACATTGTTCTAAAATGTGTCGCTGAGTTCCTGCAGAGCTTTCACACCTTCTCATTCATGGTCTTGTGGTTCTTCTTTGTCTTTTTCAGAAACTGTTTGAGGCTTCCTGAAGACATGTACTCGGTGATGAAAATAACCTGCCGACACAAAAAGAAGCACATCAGGTCGTTACGCTCGACGCTTTCTGCACGCCTCGATAAAAAGGTAAGTGGCTGATTTTGAGGACGATCTCCTACCCTTGCTCTGTTTTCTTTGACGTCGGCCCAGTACTTGTGGAACTTGACAATGTTCAAATGCTCCAACTGGATCAAATTGTCAAAAACAGCTTTGACTTTTTCCTGTGGTAAAAAACAGAAGAGAGTAAACATAAAAAAACAAACAAACAATACAATTAGTACCTAACGTGTACATTTCTAATGGCGTGGTCTTCTAAGTTCAAGGTCAAACGCAGCTTTCTCAGCTGTAGATGTGCGTCTATTAAAAAGCGATTCTGGCTCTCGCTTTTTATTAAATTTATGTAAATATTAAAACTTCACGCAGGTTTCTTTCAGTCACGTGCAAATTAAAACTGAAAACCTGCTCAAGGGCATGCGACAGCTGTCCAACACATAAACACTACTTCTACTTTACTGATTTTATTCGTAAGACTGGATCTTCAACAAATGTGCAACTGTCAAAGATGGTATACAAAGTCGAGACTCAAATATTTCTTCTGGGCTGCTCACTCCCTCCCCTTCGTGTTTCGAATTCTAAAATTGTTCCTGCAACCCCTCAGGTACACTGCGTGCTTTGTAATGTTGCTGGCAGCAACAAGTTTGACCACTTGCCTAAGAAGCTTAAAGACAGAAACCGACAGGCGTCTGAATTGTTGCAGAGATCGCAGTTTTAGAAAGGAAAGCCAGGCTGCCACATAAAACACGTGAACACCTTATGAAACCTTAACACTCGTCCTCTTGCGAAAAATTATCATTATGTATGAACATCAGCTTTAGACGCTGCTGGGCACTGCACCCACCTCCTGTAGTTTAAAATTCTTCCTTTCTGAGAACATGACCTCATTCCACACCACCTCCACTCCTTCCTCTGTGTCCATGGCCAAGTAAGCATTATCAATCCCGGGGACGTTGCGCTGATTCACCTTCAGGTAGAAAAACAAAAACACTGTCACGCGTTATCCGTACGTTTAGATGAAGGTACAAGTCGACACATTTCACATACCTCCTCTCTGCGTTTCTGCCAGCGTCCACAGGGGCTTTCCTCCAAAATCTCTGACTCATCCTCGCTCTCCTCTTCCTCATCCTCGGTGGCGGCGGTGGCCTGAGGCTGGGACACCATGGACATAGGTGGGGACACAGATGACACTCCTTGACCTGTGGAGTCCGACTTCACGTCCTGCGCTGTGTCAGGGGTCTGCTTGCTCTCTCCCTCAGACATCTTCTGTTTCTTCTTAGTCGTCAGGCCCAACAACAGCCTGCTGCTGTGTGAGACACACAAGCACAACATCGATGTAACCAGTACACCAGTTTCCTTGTGAGATGGTTTCTGATTCTGATTCGACAGTCACGCCGGAGAGGGCACAGCAAAGACTAAGTCCACAGCCCCGGGATGCGGCGAAGTCCGGGCGGGCGGGCGGGCACTGTAAAGCTTCGCCCCTGAGCCTTTCCAAGCCGACCCAGAGCTGGTCGAAGCGCACTGCCGCGGAGGAAATGCGCCCGGCCGGGGTAAGCCAGTGCCGGGGAGAGGACCCGCTGAGTATTGACTGTGCGGAAGTTGCAGAAAAATCGCGGTAATTGGTTAAAATTGCAACACCGCCCTGAATTCACGGGGATTCACTGAAGTTGCGTCGAAATTGCAAATCGCAACATCGCGAATTCCTAGAGGGTCTGGTAAAGAAAGCACCTAAAGAAGATTTTTTTCCCCCTACAAATAAAAAGATCATTTTATTTGGTCATAATTTGTATGTAGGGCATTTTGATTAAAAAAAATCGTGAGAAAATCGTATCGTGAACAAAAAGAATCGTATCATGAACAAAAAGAATCGTATCGTGAACAAAAAGAATCGTATCGTGAACAAAAAGAATCGTATCGTGAACAAAAAGAATCGTATCGTGAACAAAAAGAATCGTATCGTGAACAAAAATCGAGTCGTGAGTTGTATCGTCTCCTCCCCACCCTGACAAACACCACAGCAACTCGTTAACTGTTGAGGAGGTGAAACGCTAAACTACGCAGTTATATCACATTTCATAACGATATGCGCTATGAGTTTAGCACGGGGGGAAACGCCCTAATAAAAACACATGAGCACAAGCAGCATATGAAGGTTTGACTACCGTTTGACTTACGTGTTAAAGGCAGCAGATGTGACGATGCCAGCTCCAGTTTAACAGACTCTGACCCGATATTCCAGTTTGTTGTGTTTGGTTAGCTTCGTTAGCTTTTCTCTTCTTGGCTTTACAGGACGGAGGACACAGCTCACCGAGGGAAGTATGCAAGCCGATTTTTAAATCACGTTAAAGTTTGAATGTCTCCCGTTGTTTTAACTCAGCTAACTAGCTGTTTGTAGCTGCTAGTTAACAGTTTTAGCAGCCGCCCCTCTGCTGCTGCTTCTCAAGACTGCTAGCCGCCGCTGGCTAACCTAACGAGAATAAACTTAACCGTTACACAATATTCACACGGTCCGAGACAACTTTACTGATTAATAACATCACAACAGATGACAGAACACTCGAACAGAGGCGACACAGAGAGGTCATTCACTTTATATATCCTCGAAAACACACCACACACACAACAAACGGCTGACTGACTTGAGAGCTAGGTTAACATGTAGCCAGACGTGATGGCGACAACTTCCAGATGCACTAGCGGTGTGTCGTGCGTGAACGAATCGTTGGATTTGAACCGATCATTTTTTGTATATGACTCGGGAGTAAGTGATTCGTTCATTTTTCATGCATGTACGTTGTCTCGCCACATGGTCGCCGTATAAAGCTCAGTCAGGACAGGAAAGAGCAAGGATCAAAAGTATAATAGAATGTGGGAAATGTAGAGAAGGGAGGAACATCATAATGGGATATCTTGTTTTAACTGGGTTAATAAAAATAATTTAAAGGGAAAGGAGATTAAATAGTAAAAAAGTAAAGTTCAGAAGATGGCGGTATGTGCAACTATAAGGATGCCAACTGCCGTAAAACACCAAAGAAGAAGAAAGAAGAAACAGCAAGGATTAGTTCACAAGACAGGTTTGAGTCTGTCGTTCATTTGTCACACGGCAGCTGTGTGACGAGCGGTTAATACGGGCCGTTTCGTTCATGTTTAGTGAACATCACTCACAAAGAGTGGGGCTACAGCGCTGCACTAGTGAATGAACGAAATTACTCAATTGGTTCAATTTACCGTCCGAGATTAAGTGATCCGATTCAGTGAAAAGACTCGAACTTCCCAACACGAAGACGTGCACACAACTACTAGGGCACGTCACAAGCGGAAGGCGGATGTGTTGCCAGATACAGTTTGTCCAATCCCCCCTTTTTGCGTGGTGCAAAATCGTCGGATCGACTTTGTTCTCAGAGATTGGAATGTACACGGTGAGTATCATGCAGCATTTATTCATTTTCATTCATTCATTTGTTTAATGAAACCATGTACAGTATTAAACATAAAGGATTACATTTGATGCACTGCACCAGAGTTCGCTTACAGGTACTTTTCATCTGCAGTCCCTTCGGCAGACACAATTAAAACATGTTACAGCACAATAACAAACAGTACAAAGCAAAAAAACACACAGGATGCAAAATACAAAGTTACACACAATAGCACATAACATACACCCACAATGTCAGTGGCTGCAGGGCTGAGTATCCTTTAGCAGACTTTTAAATTTGGTTTTAAATGTACTGATCGAGCTGCAGCTCTTTATATCTCCAGGTATTCCACTGAGTTGTGGCTTTCACAGAGAAGGCCCAAATGCAGAGCAACAAAATTGTATGGTACAATCGGTACAGAGGATATCTTGGAGGATCTAATAGAGCTTGCTGAGCGAGTATACACAAAGTCACGTAGTGAAGGACGGGCCAAACTATTTAACATTTTATAAACAAGGCACAAATTTGCTCAGTAAATTGTATTTTTCCAGTACCCCACAGTGATGGAAATGCACTGGCTTTTTGTCTAGAGTTTTAAAAGTTTTTGTTTGTGTATGGATTCAAGAGGTCTTACGGTTGTTTCTCCAGCCTGCCCCCAACATGTAATACAATAAGACATATGGAAAGAATCATAGCGTGCATACATATCTTGGCTGCATCCAAAGAGAGACAGTTTCTAATATGTCTAAAGTTTGCTAAGTTGTACTTTATGGTTTATTGAAGTTCAAATTTGGATCCAGTGTTACACCTCTTTTCACCTTTGGATGTACCATGGTTTTACAGAAAGACATACCCTTTGTCTTGTTTACATTTAGACATATAGAGCAGTTCTATAAGTAAGTGAGTTTGACATTTTCAATTTTGACTCAAAAAGTCAATTTGATGTATTGTCTCATAACAAACTAACCCATGATCTAATTCATACTCATCACAAGCATTACCATGTGACATAAAGCAAAGTCAAGTCAACTATGCAATTTTGTCCAGAAACAAGAATGCAGGTTTCCCTCAAATCTGGCAACCCCCACACTCCACAGCCTCCCTTTTTCTTATTTGATATGGGCACAGATTGACAGAGAATTAGGCCAACTGAACACGGAGCTGTGATGAATGGTTGGTTTATTCAGCCACAACAGACCATTGAGAGGACTCATAAATGTCATGGCTGTCGTTTTGCCACTAGGTGTCAATATAACTAGATGTTATAGATGTTGGGCAGAGGTTTGGGGCAGTTATAATCCAGTCAGTCACATGGTGGTACGTGTCTTGTGCATTAAATAAGACAATAGGCTTAGCTTTATATCCCATAGACCTTTTAACATAAACCTAAAAGCATAGTGGACATGCCACTGGATACATAATCTGCATTTCTTCAAAAGTGTATCCTCTTTTCAGGTAGATGTACAGATTTCGAGGAATCCTGACCTGACTTAAAAACCTTGGGTCTGGTCAAATACTCACTTCTGCTTTAGGGAAGGTTCCTAACTGGGTTAAAGGTCCTGAAAGTATTTACGTAGCCGCCATGATAAGCCATGCTGTTTAGATTCTCTAAGCATCAAACCTTCTCTAAACCGTGACAGACGTCCAGTGTCCTGCAGTTGATCTGTCTTTTGCCATAACTTGCTAATATGTTCATATATGAGTGGACAACCACCAGCAAGAGTGAGCAACCAGGCAGAGATTGCTCTTAACCTCCTGGAGCTGTTGTCACTAGTTGTGGTGCAGCTGTTTTGGACTTGTGCATTAGAACATCTGCTGCTTAGCACCTCCTCCCAAGCGCTCGGTCCCAGTCCTAGTCCTAAACGTCTTATCTAGAGCCAGTGTTTGGTTTGTCTGTTCTGAATTACTGTAGAAACATGGTGGACTCAGAGTTTTTAGATCTAAAAGGTTTAGTTTGATGCAAGAACCCAAAACAACTCTTCTTTGACTGTCATTTAAAGGGGGTGGCACTGTTGGCCGTTTGGACAGGACCATCTTACGATTGCTGCTCTTTCAGAAGTTACATTACTGTCAGCGACAATTTAATTTGATCTTTCATCTGCAGCTAACGCACTGAGCCGTGTCATGGCGATTCATGGCCCTGCCTTTTTAAATTTTCATGAGTATGCGTCCTTAAAGACGACTGAAACCAGAAGAAACATTTCAAGTTCTCACTTGTAAAAGAGCCTCAAATTCTTACCAAGCAATGTTTAAGTTTGCATGCATGTGCATATTTGTTCAGACTAGTTAATGGGATGCTAATAAGGCTATTGGTAAAAGCTGCCCCATTGGGATCAATGCAGCCTCCTGAGGGGGCTTCAGTCACGGCTGCTGTCTGGTCAATTGAATGTTTAGCGAACAGCAGGAGTTGTTCACACAACACAGAGGTACCATGATTGAACTTATGAGCATCTGTCCTCTCTGGGCACTATCAAGATTCTCTTCATTAGTCTATACTGTGAGGTCTAACTGTTTTATCTTCATATATGTGCTAGATTTTCCTCATAAACATCTGTATCATTGTCCTGCCGTAAGACACGTGACCTCTGACGGAGACTCCAGACCTACATCCCAGCCCCAGAATTCTTTGGTAGCTTTTAGATTTCATAACACCAGGCACACAGTCAAGACATCCAGTGTCTGATGCAGCAAAGCAACCCCAAAACATCAGTGAGCCGCCACCATGTTTGACTGCAGGGACCGAGTTCTTTTCTTTGAAGGCGGCAGATGCTGCCGCTGACAGACACATGAAAAAGCCCAGATGGGAGTAAGGGAGAAAAAAAACTGTTTGCATTATAATTTCTTTCTTTTCTTGCTTTGCAAAACACATATTTACAAACGGACACAATCTTAGATTTTAGATTTATAGGTGTTTAATTTTTACTTTTTAATGACACTAATGACCAAATTAACTGTTTACAAATGGAAACGGAGTACAAAACTCTATTATCTTGAATTGAAGAACAACCAAACAATTTTAAAAAAACGAATTTTTGTACAGTAGTTTTCCATTTTCTGAAATTCTGCACCAAAATCAACAAACCAACTGGTTACTTTTTTTTTAATTTGACCATTTTTGTTCGGCACCTGCTCATTTTTTTTATTTATTTATTTGTTTGTTTGTTTTTGCATTTATTTCTTACAGTGCACACACACTCTTTCTCTCACACATGTCAGATACATAAACCAAACAGGCTTAAAGCAATTTTAGGCATTTATGTGTATTTATAAGTACAAATACGCACATGAACAGCATGTATCAATCATGATCTTCATTTTAAACTGTTATTTTTATTTTTTATTTTATTTTATGCTGCTTTTAGGACCAAAAAAATATTAAATGAATAGAAACTTGAGCATTTCTCACACTGGATTTGATCCCTGGCATTGTGGAGACGAAGTATAACTTAGCAGTTATTTGAAACAGTATTCAGAGATCTTCTTTTTGGTTTGTGGTCAGAATCTTAAAGATTAGTAGGGGGTTTACATGCCCTGACAATCAGGGAGATCTGCGGGTGTAGAGAGTCTTTAAATTAACCCGATCAATCAACTCAAGCCCCCCAAATCCCCGCCCCGCTGCGCGCCTGCGCAGAGCCGAGTAAACCGGAGCTGTCCGCGTCAGTCGGTGCTGGAGGTGTTCTCGTTGAAGCTGCTTCTCTCTCGCCGGTCCACAGAAACACAGACGGGAGCGATGGAGGAAGAGTTAAAATGCCCCGTGTGCGGTTCTCTCTTCAAGGACCCCATCCTGCTGCCGTGCTCCCACAATGTCTGCCTGGCGTGCGCCCGCAACATCACCGTGCAGACCCCGGAGGGAGAGACCCCGGTGCAGAGCCGAGCGTCGGGCAGCTCTGACTACGACTACCTGGACATGGACAAGATGAGTCTGTACAGCGAGACGGACAGCGGGTACGGATCCTACACGCCGTGCCAGCTCAAGTCTCCAAACGGGGTGCGGGTGTTTCCCCCGGCCAACCCGCACCGGCACTGCTCGCTCACTTGCCCGCTGTGTCACAGGAGCGTTTCCCTGGACGAGCGGGGTCTCCGGGGTTTCCCTCGGAACCGGCTGCTTGAGGCCATCGTGTCTCGGTACCAGCAGAACCGCGCCGCCTCCGCGTCTTCTTCCTCCTCCTCATCTTCTTCATCCACCGCGGTGAAGTGCCAGCTGTGCGACCGCAACCCGGTGGACGCGGCGGTGATGTGCGAGCAGTGCGACGTCTTCTACTGTAACGCCTGCCAGCAGCGGTGCCACCCGTCCCGCGGTCCGCTCGCCAAACACCGCCTGGTGCCGCCGAGGCTTCCAGCGGCAGGCGGAGGTGCGGCAGGCGGAGGAGGGAGCGGTCAGCAGCCGCCGGCCACCGCGCGGAAACCGGCGACCTGCGTGGACCACGAAGCGGAAAACTTCAGCATGTACTGCTACGGCTGCAAAGCTCCGGTGTGCATGAAGTGTCTGGAGGAGGGAAAACACGCAAAACACGACGTGAAACCGCTGGCTGTGATGTGGAAACAACACAAGGTGAGCGAACACACACACACACACACACACACACACACACACACACACACACACACACACACACACACACACACACACACATCCATGTATACACTGTAAAAAAACAGAAATCCCCAATTTTTTCAGTATTTTTCTTTTTTTTAGTTATATACAAACTCAAACTGTAAAATTACGAACATTTTTTGTAAATTAACAAACAAACCTATTTTTAATTATTATATAGGTATGGCAAATTAGTTATTTCTCATGTTTGTACAGCGTTTATTCAAAACAACATGCACTGTAAAATTACATTATCTGTAAATCAACAACCAAACTGTTATTTTAATTGTTATTGTTATTCAAATAATGACTTGCACACAGAAACAAAAAAAGGTACATTAATGGAAAATAATTTTTACAGTAGTTTTCTGTTTTCTTTTTTAGAATTGTGTACAAAACTTTGCAAAATTATTATTATCTTGAAATGAACAACCAAAGTGTTATTTGACTTATAATGTGAATAATGACAAATGACTTATTTCTCATTATTACAGTCGTTTTCTGTTTTCTTAAATTGTGCATCAACACTGTCTGTATATAAACAAACTAACTGATTATTTTTTTTTACCATCTTTATTGGTAAGCTGCTCATTTGATGGTTTTTTAATGATTTTTATTGGGGTTTTTTTTTTACAGTGTACACACACGTCAGACCCTTGAAGCCTGTTATGAGCAGAAACACACACCCACACACTCAAACACATTGATTTGCAGCCTAATGTGCCCTCTACGTCTTTGAACAGCATGCATCCATCATAATTGCCATCAACTGTTATTTTATTACAGTATGTATCGTGTTGTCCTTCCTCAATCTTGTTTCTTGCGTTCTGCAGTCATATTTGTGCCGGTTGTTTCAGGTGAATGTAAAGGTGGAGGATGTTACAGTGAAGTCACAAATGAGAGGAAAGCCTTTGTAATCCTGTGTGGAGTTAGACAACCCTGACTGATCCACACAGAAGGAAATAACTGTGGGTGTTTGTGTGTGTGTGCAACATGAGTCATCTCTTGAATAGGTCACACAGCAGTTGTGTTCCTGTTTTTTTTTTTTGTTTGTTTTTTTTCCCGTTTCACTGGCCCACATCTGTGTGTGATGTGTTAGTGACTGTGGTGTAGGAGGTGGAGGAGGGTGGTGTAGTTCCTCAGGCAGGATCAGGACAGGAAGAATTCAAATTAAGATGTTATTCAAGTGTGATGGAATATTTGTCTGAAAATACATCGTTTAATTGAAAACTTGTACTTAGTACTATATTTAGGTAAGATTTTGAGGTACCTGTTCGTTGCTTAAGTATTTCCATTTCTGCAGGGAAGTATTGTACATTTATATCTCATATTTAACAATAGCATGGGGCCATTTTTACCTTTTACTTTTGATATTTTAAGTACTGCTGCTCTGCTGCTTTCTATTGTGTGTGCATGACGATTTAAAGGACAAACTCACTCTCTGTTCTGTTTAGTGGCATCTAGTGGTGCACATGCCTCATCAAACATATCCAAATCAATGAAAAGCCAAACACCAGTTAACACACAGACATCGCAGTTGATTAAAAAGCAGCAAAACATTGTGAATATGCAACCGTTCAGTCACTGAATGCATGCAACAAATTTGGATTTACAGCCACTTCACCTGCAAAAACACAACAATTCTTATTTTGAGGTGATTACACACCAATAAAAACATAGTTATGCATATTATATTCCTTCTCTGTGACAAACTGTAAATACAGCTCGCTAAATTTTACACACTGGATCTTTTAAAAAGCGTAATTTCACTTCATTCATTCTCTGTTCGGTCTACTGGGACAAAATTTGGCTCCAGCCTCGTGATAACACCGCCGTCCAAACTCATCCCTCCACGACTCTGCGCCTTCTCTCTGCCAAAAAATCACCCGCCTACTTCATTAAAAGATGATTAAAGTGATCTATGATTTATTACATTTTTGTAATGACTCTTTCATTAATTTTCAAAAGTCCCCCCTCCAGAGTTCGGGTCGACTCAAGTTCACTCGTCTAAGGTTAGAGTTGACGTTTTGAAATCTTTCAACATTTTATTCTGGCGAAAACTCAGATTTGGTTGCACATGGGACGGTGTGATATGTGTAACATTGTAACCATGTAATTATGATGTTAATTATGAGATTATAGTGAAAAAAGCTCCACAGGGCAGAAAGCTAAAGGGTTTAAAGCCATGTTAATACCGATATTTAAGAGGCGGCAGGATCAGTGTGTGATTTCACACAAGCCCCTTCTTTAATCAGACCACTTCCTGTGTTTAATGCAGCGTTGCATAAGACCATCACCATCGTAATCATCCAGACTTCCTGAGTGTAAATTAAAAAGCCATTTTTGTCTGTCTCCCACTAAGTGGGTCACTGGGACTGTCTCTCCATTCGTCATTCACGTTTCTAGCTTCTTTCCTCAGCTTCTTGTCCGTCATTCACCTCCTCTACCCCTCCACCTCTCCTTCTCCATCTCTTTATTTACACTCTCTTCCTTCCTCCCTCCCCCACCCTCCCTCCGTCTCTCCCTCTGTCGCGCCCCGTCCCATAAATGGACCGTGAAAATCCCATCAGCTTACAGGAGTGAGAGGGCGTTGATAAGTAATGAGCAGCGCATGAATAAGAGATGGACGCCACTTAGTTAATATGGTGTCCTTCACGTTGAGGGAGATCGATGGCTGGCTGTCCTCTCTCTCTCTCTCTCTCTCTCTCTCTCTCTCTCTCTCTCTCTCTCTCTCTCTCTCTCTCTCTCTCTCTCTCTCTCTCTCTCTCTCTCTCTCTCTCCTCTCTCTCTCTCTCTCTCTCTCTCCTCTCTCTCTGTCTCTCTCTCTCTCTCTCTGTTTGTCTGTCTGCACTTGAGCAGCCTCTGAGCCTCGTGTACGTCTTTCAAATGGCTTTGGAGTTTTTGAAGTGAAGGGTTTTATTTTGGTGGGTACCACTCATTTCCCTTTTTTGTTCAGCTTGTTTATGTCAGTATCCTCCTCTTCCTCCTCCACCCGTCTTCATCTCTGTAGTGTTCTTCATCTTCTTCGTAGTGGCACTCAGTGAGGTCAGTACTGCAGAGCTGGGTTTATTTTGATGGGTCTCTGTTTTTGTCAGTATCCTCATTCTCTTGCTCCTCTTCCTCTCGTCTTTCATCTTCTTCTTCTTCTTCTTTGTCCTCTTCTTCTTCCAGTTAATCAAAACAAATGGCTGCTTTTACTTTTTTTTCTAAAACATGTCCAGATATTTCAGTGTTTTGTGAAAGCTTTCTTGATTTTACTGGTACCGAGCCCTTGTGAATTTCTAAGACAACAACAACAACCAAGACGGTCACATAGCAAATCATGACGTTCAGTTCCGCACGTTGAAACATTTCAATTACGAGTGCTTCACTGGGGCTAATATTGATATGTGAAACTTGTACTATATTGCAGATGGCATCACGGTATCTGGTGGGGTATCTAAGTAGCTGATTGCAACCGCTTCGCCTCGTCTTCTCTTTTCCTAGAGTTCCTAGAGTTGTCACGATACTAAAATGAGTAACCACGATACTATACCAGACAAAGCATCGCGGTTCCGGGTATTACCGCGATACTGCAGCCTTTTTTTATTATTATTATCTTTATAAACTGCAATGTATTTGTACAAGTTAGTTTGAAACAACAACGTTTGTTTTTTAAGCAAAATTAGTGTTGCCACTGACAAAGACGCCACGGCAGACTCGCTGCTCGGGCCCGGTGCTTCTGCTACGGTGAGTGTGTTGTCTCGTGTCTGGGCGAGACAGAACTTTAGCTTGTTGTTTGTTTTGAAGCGAGTTTCTATCGAAGCGGAGCTGTCTTCGCGGAGTTCGTTCTTGCCGGCAGAAACACACAAACAGCCAATCAGCTAACAGACGGGCGGACCCAGCGTGCGGAAACAACCTATCATATCACCAGTAACAGGCAAACAGCCAATCATTCAGCAGCTGTGTAGTTCGGTTGCGGTTCCATGTTGGTTTGTTTACAAAGGAGTAGCATGCAGTGAGAAGCCGGGAGGAGAGCAGAGGCGGCCGCTATGTAGCGGAGACTGGCACCGGTAATATAGTAATCCACGGTAGTACCGTCGTGTAAAATTTCCAGTATAGTAGCAACAGTTATGATTTGGCACCGCGGGGTACCGTGTATACCGTGGGTATCGTGCAACTCTATGATGAAACGACCATGGTAGCAACAAAACATACAAAAGCACGATCAAGAGCCGGTGTTTAAATGCCGTAGAAGGAGAATATGCAGCATTTATATATAAAAATGGGTCATAAGGCAACAAACACATAACGATTCTTATTTTCAGGTGATTATACACTAATTAAAACAAAGTTTAAAAGGAGCCCCCTTAATCTTACACACTGGACCTTTAACTCAGCTGCTGCTCTACAGCAACACATTTATATCTGCCAGAGGGGGAAGAGGCCAGTTCCTCTTTGTCTTCTCTAATATATTATTCTGTGCAGTAATCCTATTTTATCTTGATCTTTATGTAGTTGCTTATCTTGGTCTAATTCTAAGCTATCCTCCTCCCATTGTTCCTGTCAGATCTCTAATCAGTTTTGTTTATTATATTCATATTTTTACACCACAAATTGTCCCCGATCAAAACATGAGATTAAGCTTGTAATTAAAACCAATTAGTTACCTGGATTTGTAAATCTCATAGCCCGGGGAGAACATGATTCATTTAAGACTCTTCCTGCTCTCTGCGGCTGGCTGACGTTGGTTTGTTTGTTTTGTTGGCTGCCATGCCTGTAAATGTCCTCCAGATGTAAATAATATTTATTTAACTATAGGCTGATAATGCATTAATATGCATGATTTTTGTACCTTCAAATTATACAGACTGGCTACAATGATTCAGCAAAGGATGCTTGTGTTTGTGGTGCATTTGTGTGTGTGACCTGCGGCTGCAAACTGTAAGTAACATCACGTCTCCTGTGGTTTGAACAGATTTCCAGTTGTCAATCATATTCCTTGGAGAGTGAAGCAGCAGCGTGTGTGTGTGTGTGTGTGTGTGTGTGTGTGTGTGTGTGTGTGTGTTTTATCTGTGTATAAATATGTTCGATTAATCATTTTTGCAACATTTTGTGTGTTTTACAAAGCCAATCTCTGAGAATTAACTTACAGAGACAGAGAGAGAGGACGATTGTTGTTTGTTGTAAATCAAACATTAAGTACATCGTGATGCAGCCCAGGGCTATGACACACACACACACACACACACACACACACACACACACACACACACACACACACACACACTGAGAAAGCATAAATATGCATATGTGAAGCGAATGAACTTCCGCTGAGGGATTGCAGAGGACGACACACTGATCCAGTTTCCTCCGATCAGTCAAGTAGAAAACACGCTGCTTATTTAAAGCTGACACACACACACACACACACACACACACACATATATATATATATATATATGCATCCACACGTGCGTTATGGTGTATGTAAACATGTGACCTAGCTCAGTTCAGTAAACAGCAGCTAGCTGTGGCGCTGCCTCAGAGTTAAATATTAAAATCCTTAAACGCAGAGTTGCCGATTTCTTCTGCTGAGTGTGTTTCAGCGTTTGCACCGTCATCTGAAGACACTTTAAAATGGGACACTTTGATTTTAGTCACATGCGGCTGATAGTCATGAAGTCAAAATGTCTGCTTTGTATACCCACCATCCACCTCGACTATCCTCTGTGTAGAAATGTTGTAATGTAATTTCTTGCCCTTTATCTTCTCCAGTAAGATCTTTCACATCCTCTCTCCTGGTTCCAAACACCTTCAACTTGGCTGATCAAACAATATGTGATTTAACATATCTGCTTCTCCTGTAATTGCATTTTCTTTTGGTAAGTGTAGGCTTGTGTCTCTCTGTATGTTTTCGCAGATAAGCCTTGATCACAGTCGTTTTTTCCCCAAGATGTTAGTTTATCTGCTTCTTTGCCCTGGTGGATTATTGTGTGGTACCTCAAAAAACTGAATGGGGAATGATGTGCGATCTCCTTCTGTATTTTGATTTGCTGACAGGAAATTCTTCCACGTCTGTCACCTGATGAATCTTCATGTAGTTCTGCTGTGATTTCGACTTTCTAACCATTTTCAGCCAGCTGTTGTTGTTTGCTGCTTCAGACAGTGAAACAAAGCTGCTGATGGAGTTCTTGGTGTTGTAGTTTCCAATATTTCAAAATATGAGCTCAACCTCCCACACTGCCCGTCCACCCACTTTAACCACCTCCAGTAAATCATGTGTCGTTTCCTGTGAGTCATAAAGACTAGACTTTTTTTTTTTTTTTTTAGCTCCGTCATACAGTGGGATTTGAATACAGTATATGAGATCATTGGAGGATTGTCAGTGTCATCCAGCTCGGATAGGCAACATTTCTTCTTCCTCGCTTATTTCAGTCCACAAATCAGAAAGAATTCATCACTGCATGTAAACCACAGTCATTTCAGATCAGTATTATGATGTGCAGTTTCAGATTTTTGCTCAAACATGAACATTTTCTGTTTCTGATTACATGTTGAGTGTTGCTCACTGAGGACAGTGCTGCAGCTGCAGCTTACACTCCCTCCCTTTCTTGTTCACCTTGTTTTTGTCAGCATCCTCCTGCGTCTTCTATTTATTCAAGATGGTTTTAGAAAATGGGAAAAACACACAACTACCCACCACCAAAACTGGTTTCCCTGAGCTCCTATCTTCATAGATTTCAGGCACCAAATAGACCATGAAGTCGGTGAAGGAAGCATCAGTTTTTAGATTTATACCCCTTTCATTTAAAGTAGTCGTTGATGAGATTTGGGAGTTGAGTATTGGTGAGCCTAATGCTCGTGTTTCAAGAGTGCATCATGTCCACGGATGCACTCTTGAAATGTTCTATAATTTATGATGGATTTATGAAGTATGTTAGTTGGCAAGTTCATAGAAATGTCAGCTCGTGTTCCCAAGACAGATGTCCAGTAAAAACCATCTACGTGTTTTTATGAAGCTGCAGTTGAGGTTGCAAGCTGCAACCAAATGAATACTCCCTCCACGCCTCGCCCTTTCCTTCCATGCATGTACGAAAAACTCGAAAGGACATACTAGATTAGAGCTTGTCCGTCTGTTCTGGGCTACTGTACAAAAACAGCAACAGAAACATACAAATGCACATTGTATTCAGATCCCGCTATTAAAGCCGCCTAAAAACGACACTCTGGACCTTTAACTGAAATGTTTAATGAGGCATCAAGTGTGTGCTGGTGAGAAAGAGAGTATAACCAGATGGTCAGTGAGTGGGTGGCTGATTTTAAGATGATGTAGATTTATTCTCGTAGAGTAACATGACATGGCACGAAGGCCGGTTTGTACAAACTTGTCTATCCCGGGAAGCACGCAGCCGATTCACTGACTGCTGGCTTGTGTTTCTTATCTGTTGGCATCCTGACAAAACATTTTGACAAGCATGTTACTATCTAATCTGCTGTTTGTTTGTTGTCATCTGTGATTTTATTTATTTGTGTACATGAAGCTTTTATGTGGGTCAGAAACTCGCTTCATTTATAGTAATACTGCACTTTTGAATATTTGCCAGATCTTTTAAAACCTCTGGCTTGTATGCATTGGAGTGTAGGATCACAGAGTCCCATTGTTTTCAGTACATCATAGTATTAGTAGTATTTATGGGTAGCATGAGAGCTGTCAATCTGCTCATGCTTACTTTCTATTTTAAGACGCATGTTGTGATATGAAAGAGAAGAGACGAGAAGCCGCTTTTGATCTCGGTCAAAGCAAAATCTATAAACATCAGCTGGTCACATTACTCGTGCTTTAGTGATAAACATCACATCGACATCGGCTGCTGCTTTCTATAGATGCGGCATGTTATTGTAGATTTTTATGCTAAAGAGCACGGACAGTATAAAACACAGAAAGTAAACATGTTTGAATTTTAATGACTAGTATATTAGAGAATCATGACTTATTACGAGCACAGCGTGAAAACACTGTGCGATGTTTCCTATCTAATGTCTAATAATGTCCTTTTGAACCTGCCTCAGGCGGCGTTACAAGAAATTACTACAAACTCTATCGCAGAGATATTTGCTTTCATCTCCCGGTGACGCTGCTATTGAGGTAATTTAGAGCGAGTGCTGAACTGTGCCGACTGGCTGTGCCTGACTAACCTCATTCCAGATGGCAGCATGCCGACCATGTCAGGTCAGCCCCACTCGCTGTTACCTCAGGCCTAGAAACACACACACACAATACACACAATGTAGTGCAGTGCTTACGAGGACGTTATGTTGACTTAATTCCCAGGAACCCTTGAGGACCTTTGAAACATTTACATCTATATGTAGATCTCAGTTAGTATAGTTAGTGTAGTATATATTGTTGTCATGTCAGCTGCAGTTACCTCTAAGCAAACTTCATTAATGTTTTTAATCACTGATGCGTAAAAATGAAACTGAAAGGATTTCCTGGGTCGTCAACACGGACCCACAGCGGGTCCACAAAGTTACTACAGGGAAGCCGCCTAAAATCTCTGATATACTAACACACACAATAACATCCAGTCCAACGCATTATTAGATAAACTTGGTGTATATATTATTCATTTTCTGTTATAGAAGAGGATGCAGGAACCTTGAAACCAAGTGTTTACCCTAAAATAAATAGCTGACCTTGTGGAGACTGGATTTCTGTCCTCACATGGGAGCTAAGTCCCCATGATATGACCCCGTTAAAAGATTACTGTCCTCACAATGTCATGAGTACATACACACACACACAATTGCACAAAGTAACTCAAGGCTGTGCTGCCGGACTTGTGCATGTAGGTTAATACACACTTTACTACACTTGCTCTCCTCTGGCTGTAACACTGCAGACATGCTCTGCAGAAAGACTGTAGTGTGTGTGTGTGTGTGTGTGTGTGTGTGTGTGTGTGTGTGTGTGTGTGTGTGTGTGTGTGTGTGTGACTATTTGTGGTCTATTTTTGGCAATAAAATGACTGCTGATGCCAGACCTCTAGGGGAAAGTGTGGACATCCTATAGTGGAACATTGGGCATCGTTACCATGGTTACAAGCGGCTGCTCATTCGTTAGGAAGCCCAATAAATTAAACAGCGGATTGTGTGCTTATAGATTAGAAGAGTCTTATATGTGCATAGGCCAGCTTCTATGTATTTGTCTGCTCCCATTAACATTTTCTGTAACAGTCAACCTTATAAGCATGATAAAAAAAAAAGTACGTGTCCCATGATAGGCCGTAATAGATTCATCATCTTCAACAAACCTAATTTACACTTGTTTTATGACAATTACGCCTTTGGCGATCTGCATACCCTCTGCATTTATTAATATGGAAGATGCCCTGGTTAATTATTGATTAGAGGAGCTGTTCTTTACTCCTGTTGCCTCGCCGCCTCGGCTCTCCCCTCAGAAGCAAACGCCCATGAGGAAAAAAGTCAGGGTGATAAAATGATGCTTCCTTCTTCCTCCTGGAGCTCATCCATGCAGCTCTGGAAGCAGCCACTGATCCCGGCTACGGTTTATCTGAGAGGCCTGGGGAGGAATCCATTACCCTGGAGATGATGTGACAGCGCTGAGCTCTGGTTGGGTGACAAACTGTGAAAGTTCTCATCATAGGAAAAAAGCAGTGGAAGCATTTGAAGTAGTTTTTTCTGCCTCTGCGAGGACTTCCTTTTGATGTGTTGAAGAACATAAAGTCGAAATGTACAGTAGTTTATACTTTATGGTTCATAATGTACACAATGAATGAGGATGTGAAAGAAGCTGACTCATAGAGATGAAGCGAAACTTTTTGCACAGCTGCCTCGGACTGCATCTAAGCACTGAACCGTGATGCTATAAATATTGATGGTTGCATATAGATGGTTAAAACGCTTCATATAGCGGCTTTCTGCTCTGCATGGGGAATAACTTCTGCTCCACATCTTGGTTATCTGGGTTGGAAACACAAAGGTCAAGTTGTTTTTTTAAGTGATGCTCACAATGCTTGACAACTACTGAACTACTGAAGACAATAATACTCCATCTGCCTCAGCTCGAATTTCTGTTTCTGTTGCAGATGTTACCATACCAACACTCTAAAATTGTCACACTGCAGTGAGGTCAAGCTGGGTTTTTGTTATGTCTCGTCATTTCCTGTTTTATTTTGATATTTACCTGTCCTCTCGTTTCAGGTCACTTGCCCTTCCTCATGTGTCACTGGTCTGATTGTCTTCCCCGCCCTGATTGTTTCCACCTGTTCCCCATCACCCTGTGTATATATTGTCTGCGTCTCCCTTTGTGTTTGTTTTTCGTCTCGTGTAGCGTTCACCAAAGCCTTTTTCATAGCCCATAGCCAAAGCATTATAGCTCTTGTGTCTTTTGTTTTCCTTCCTCGAAAGAGTGATTTTTTTGTTGTACTTCGTAGTATAGTCTTTTGGTTTCTTTGTCTTTAGCCTAGTGTTTTTTCAGCCTCATTGGAGCGCTTTAAGTTAATGTTTCATAGCCTTTTGTTTTTCCTCGTTGTGAGCGATTTTGATTTTGTTAATCTTTTGATAAGAGTAGTTCAGAGTTTTTTCCTCCTTGGAGTGATTTTTTGTTTCACCTAGTTTAGGCTTTGTTTCGTAGCCTCACTCTTTTCGAGGGTGTTTGCAGATCTGAATAAAACAGCTCTCTGCTCTACCCTGCATCTGAGTCCTCCTTGAGTCCCGGCCTGACAAAAATAACTTGAACTTTAGTTGTGTCTTAATTTGGATACTTTTATTAGCACACCTATATGTAGTACACAATGTACTCCCCTGTAATTTCAGCAGGTTAGTGCTGTCTCAATTCATTGCACGTACACTTATGTGCAATCACATGTCACCGCTTGCCAAATTGCAACCGGACGGAGCATTAAAAACATTTGACGGTCTAAATATAAATATAAGCCATTTATACAACCTATGTGTATACTGCACTGCATAGTACACAGCATTGTGCCATAACTGAGAATGTGGATGTAGTTATGTGCTGAAAATATCAAAGGTAAGTACAGAAGTGCACAAATAGAGAGACGACGATGGTTGATGCTGAACATCAAACCAAAGGTCTCTATAGGCTGAGTGGACTGGAAATACCTCCTGTCGTATTCAGCTGTATAAGAACCCTAATGGGATGATAATCATTGCTCCAGCTTTTAGTCAAACACTCAGGTGTTACCAAGGAAACGCAGTTATGGCTTGTAGGAATCTGAACCGTCCTCTGCCAAGCAGTTCATGGTGTTCATTCATTCCTGATCATGTGCACTTCCTCGGTCATTATCCCTCACTTAAGTCAAGAGGAATTACACCAGAATCTGATTTGTGCATTTATCTCTAAATGTTACATAGAAATCTGCTGGATTAGCCCCCATCCGTCTCAAAATGACCATTTGAACATCATATTATACTGACAGTGTTCTATTATTAAAACAGTGACTGTAGTCGCTGTGACTAATAGAGATCTGGAAATATTTATTTATCCATTGTAGGTTTTTCCTGATATTTAGATTGTTTTTTCAAATTAATTTCAGTCCAGCTGTTTAGGCTTCTGTTTTGTTTTGTTCAGGCTAAAGCTAAATGTGTTCGCCTGTGATGTATTAGCCTTAAAATGGTTGTGTAGCACGGCGACGGAGGATCGGGAGGCTGGGCGATGGGTGGATGAGAGGATAAAGAGGAGGGAAGGAGGGAAAGGGAGATTGGTTTTGACCTCCACCAGATGTGAAACACTAATACTGTAACACAGCTGGCTTGACTGAGGGAGAGAAAGGCTGATTGTTCTGGCGGAGTACAGTTATATATATATGCTATAATCTTACGCATAGAGTCTCATTTTAATCAGTTTTTGACAACATATGTGTCGCTGTGTGGTTGGATTAGACCAATCCAAGAGGTTGTTTTGGTCTTTTATCAAGAATTAGTCCTGGTACAGTTATTGTAGCAGTTAATTAATTACATACACCATCTCTTATACATTGTGTAGATACTACATTGGTTTGTTTATTTTTAATTATAATGATTTTAATGAATTATGGTGCAAACAGCATTTCACAGGGTTGTTGCAAAGCCTTTTTAATGATGATTCAGGTTTTTAAAATACTAAAAAACATGAAAAGAAATAGATTTTCACACATAGCTAAAATTATCCATATCCAACACAGAGCTGTGAGTGTGAACCATCACACACAGAGCGGAAATTGTGCCGCATCTTCTGTAATATATCAAGAACTGGTTGTCTTGGTTGTAGCCAAACTGGCCCTTGCAATCTGCCGCTGATTCACTTTGGCTCTCCATGAGTGTGTGCCTCAACATGTTGACCAAATGTCCAGTCCGTCCATTAATTTTCTTACATGTATCCAGGGTCAGGTCACGGTGGCAGCAGGTTAAACAGCGTCCTGGGGGATCACGAGGCCTCCACCAGGCCAGATGATATATGTAATCCCTCAGTAGTTAATAGTGCTGGGTCTCCTCCCTGTTGGACGATGCACAGGAGGCATCCCAACAGAGCAAATGGTTTTATTCTAATCATAGCTGAGGGTTGTAACATAGATTGACTGGTAAATTGAAAGTTTCTCTATTATTTCTGACACTGCACCAAGTCACCTGTCCGTCTCACGGTCCATGTTGCCGTCATTCCCCAAACAAGATCCCGAGATACCGAGAAAACAGTCTTTTGTTTGGAGCAAGCAACACACTCCAATCCCAGAGGGAGCAATATGCCATTTTCTAGTAGAGAATTGTAGCTTTCATTCCTGTTGCTTCATACTCTGCTGCCCAAACCATCTCTGGATGTCATGGTCTAATGAAGCAACAAGGGGCAACTTTTGTGGAGTCACCCACCCACTGAAAACAAGCTTGAGCTTTATGGTTATCTGGTGATTCTTCGGGAGGAAGTGGATTCATTTCAGGCTATTTTTTTCAATAGTACATCATCATGCAGAGCTTAATAAGAGAAGGTTTCAGTCACACTTGTGCACTATCGTTTCACAAAAGTAGAACCTCACCACCAAGTACTTCATCTTCTCTGGCATCAAAATGGTCCGCTTTAAAAATATCATAACCAATTCACAAGCCCTGTTGAGAATACAAGTGTTTAGAATAATTGAAAACAGAGATAGAGGAGGACATAAAAGCTTAAAAATGCAAATGAGGAAAAATAAAAGCGGGTGGGGGAGGTAAACGGGGGGTTCAGCCCCTCCTCCATGTCCCCTGGGTATCATTTTGACAAGGTCAACACCATCATCAACCATTCCCCCCGGCTGACAGCCAAACACATAAGGGCTGCCTATTGTTCTCCTGTGGTCCACATTAACCCTCCATCCTTTGCTTGAGATTACTCGCCACAACTGTTTCTCTACAACACTGAGAAAGTTTCCAAAACTAACTGAGCGTCCTCTGAAAATTCAAATACATGTCCCTGATTCACATTGAACCCTGAAGGGGCTTTTAGAGCGTGTACACAAATGTGAATATGATCTTAAGTAATCAATGAAAAAGGTGAAAACTGAACTCAGTTTGTCTAAAAACCTGAGGTTCCTCCAGCAGTGACTTTTTTAGGACCCATTAAAACGGTTTAATCATGAGTCTGGTCATATCTGGTAAAAGTGTTTCTCAGATATACAGAATAAATGCTCAAATTCATCAGTCAAATAGGATAAAACCAGATAAACTAGAGTATGAGGTGTTTGTGTGCTCCACTATGCAAACGATCCGTTTTGCCAGGACTCGGTCAAACAGTATTATCTTTTGTGATAAGTAACACTTCCAAGTGCTGTTTAGGCTTGCATGAAGAAATCAAACATTAACTTGAAGATTAAGACGAGATGTTTTATTTTTTAAATAATTCACCAAGACCACAAACCATTAAACAAAGACCACAGGGTTGTCGAAGGGCAACAGAATGACTTGTTGAGCAGTTGGTAGCTTATATGGCAGCCAATGCCACTTGAGTGTAAAGTGTACGAAAGGTGCCATATAAGCACAGTCCATTTATCATTTATTTGGTAATTGGTAAAGGAAGTGAACCTCGGTCTCCAGTGTATGCCCCTTTGTTCACCGCACCTCCCCGTCCACTTCATGGACTGGAAATTAGAAATCAGGTGTGCATCACATTTCTTCTAAAAAGTATTTGGCAAAAACATTTGTTGTTCTTGTCGTGGTTTGTTGGTGTGTGGTGCATTTCGCAGACCACAAACCAGCCTCGCCCTTAGACTGTTTACAGTCTGCGGTCGCTCTGCTCAATATTTGATTTATTACCCTCTCCAAACCTGCAGCTTTTTCCATGCTGAGTTTGGCTCTTTTTGTTCGACCGGTACCTGGTAAGATTTATCATCATCATCCTCTACACTCAACATTAAATCTACTTTAAGCAGTTGTTGCATGTCTTCACTTGCTGTTCTACTTCTTTCTCCTCCTCCTTTGCATCCTGCTATTTGTTGAGCTGAGGCGTATCAGCAAACTAACACAGCTGTGCCTCCGTGAATGTCACTGGTCTCTCTGAATGTCACGGACTGAATAAATGCTCCTCTATAATAAGATAATAAGATAATAGCACTTGTCTCTGAGAGCCGGGCTGAAGGGTGCTGACAGAGGGGGAAAAGAAAAATGACACTCCTGTTTGGAGGAGTAATAAAGGATGAAAAAGGTCAAGCGGAGGAGAACAAAAGAAACGAAGGGAGGGAAGAAATTGGATTTGTGAATGTACTTTTCTGCTCTGCAGGTGTGTTGCTCTGCGCTCAAAAGAATTTCTTCTCATCTCTTGTTATTTTTGCTTTCCTCTTCCTGCAGGGCAGACATGTCACATCTCAACACTGTTGTACACAGTTTCCCTGTGGTCTGCTGTAGGTTGACGCATCGTGACTGTAAGCCAAATTTAGACCTGGACACTGTGGTGACAGTGAATGCAGGCCTGGTATGAAGAACAGTCTCATGCACTGGTATATTCTAAAGGTTTTTTGGAGAATTTTACTGAAGGAATATAGCAATTTATGTTAAATATTTGTACGTGATCACTTAACCAATGTTAACAATAAGAAAAACAAAGACAACAACAACAAGCCATTAGTTAATTAAAGGGTGATTTAATAGCATTTTGTGGGTCAAGTAAAAACCCAGTGAGGGACAATTTAAAAAGCAAATCAAAAAAACGATTGATTATTTAGAATTAACAAAACAAACTTTTTCTTTGTGATCAGAGCCATAATTTATTTAAACTGATGCTCAGTTACAGCTTAATTAATTAAGACTACATGCCGGGCTTCAACTTGAATATCTGCAAAGTAATACTAGTGTTCAACAGTACGTCATGTTTTCTGTGTGGAAAGCAGGAGCAGCAACACACAGCTAAGAAAAAAAACAGAATACAGCTAACGTCGAGCATGAAGTGTCAGATTCAAACAGTTGAAGATGTCTCATGTTTGCAAGAGGAGGATGAAAGAGACAGCAGGATATCCAAAAATAACACCTCATGAGCATAAGACGAAATGAGTAAATGTGGTTCAGTGTTTAGGTTGTGCAGCCCTGCAGTTAAAAGTTGGTTGTTGGGGCGGTCGGTAGCGTAGTGGGTTAAACGGCCGCCCCATGTGTGGAGGCTGTAGTCCTCGCTGCAGCTGACCCCAGTTCGAATCCTGCATCGGACGCCTAATTTACTGTGTGTCCCTCCCCCTCTCTCTGCTTCCTGTCTATCTTCAGCTGTCCTATCATAAAGCCATAAAAGGCCCAAAAAATTATCTAATAAAAAAGTTGGTTGTTGGGGCGGTCGGTAGCGTAGTGGGTTAAGCAGCCGCCCCGTGTGTGGAGGCTATAGTCCTTGCTGCATCGGACGGCTAACTTACTGTGTGTTATCTTCAGCTGTACTATCATTAAAGGCATAAAAGGCCAAAAAAATAATCTAAAAAAAAGTTGGTTGTTGCTTTTAATTGTAGTTCCTGTAAGGTTTGAGTGTCTCGGCAGTCATGGACAAACTGAGAGCAACGTATAGAACCGTTCCCTGCTATTGTCTTAAATCAGACACACCCGACAGACAAATGTTTAAAATGATATTCTGTAAAGAAAGGTAAGAACTGAGACTTTACTTTTGCATCCTTGAATTTTACACCGCTATTGTTTGTCTCTATGTGTCAGCCCTGTGGTGAACTGGCAACTTGTCCAGAGCATACCCTGCCTCTTGTCCATTGCCAACTTGAATAAGGATAAGCGGTTACAGAAAATGCATGGATGGCATTACACTAACATTTATATTAGTAGTTTAAGTGAATCTCAGACAGTTTTTGCTTCGTACCAAGGCTACATTTATGTTGCCCAGAAGTCGTATAGGTCGTCTGAATGGATGAAAGTCTGCTGAAAGTTAATGAAGAAAAAAACACATTGTGTTTTGTGCTTTAAGTCACTGCAGACTTTTTAAGTCCATTAACACGGTGTGCTTAAGCGCCTTAACTTTACCATATAAATGTGAATCATGCTCGAACTGCAAAGAGAAGATGTTCTGGTAGAAAACACATTAAATATGTTGTCTGATACACTCAGTATCAACAATTTTGCAAAAAACTGTGTGTATAGATGCATCTTAACTGTGAATTATTCATGCTTTTTAGCATTTTTATTGCTGTAAGAATGTTTTAGGTCTTCTAATGTCAGCGAGACTTTAAATAAAACAAAGCTGTGACCGCTCTGACAAAATCTAACCACAGCCTGCATGCTGGGACAGACTCCAGCTCCCCACTGTTCCCACTGAATTAGAAAATCAATGAGTGAATAAAAGAGGTTTGCTGTTGTGAATGAGGGAGCAAACAGGCAGGTGGGTGGATGGAGTTTAAGAACTTTGACCTGATGAACAAGGCTGCAGCCACATGAATAAAGAAGCAGACAGTGAGTCAAATAAGAGAGGAGGGGCTGTGCCAGGACACTCCTCGTATGGCACATCCGTCATCCTCTTGTTAGCATACACACACACACACAGACATAGACACACACACACACACACAGACATAGACGCACACAGACCAGACAGCTTGCTGGGCCAGATGGCCTCTTGGTGAGGAGCAGCGAGAAGCCCCACAGAAGGGTTGGGTTGTTTCATGAACCACGACCTCCACGCGTCCCTCCTCCTGACTCCGGACAGCACGTGCATAGAAGAGGGATGGACGGGGATAAGATCAGCGTGTGTGGTGTGGGGGGTGGAGTGGTTGTTGTGGAAATGTGGCGAGGGGATTACCCATAAACCGCATAGACTGTGTGCAGTGGGAGATTTACTTTCATATGTAATCAAGGGAGGAGTGACAGGGGAGAAATGTATGATCACGAGGTGAACTGATCATTATTCACATCTGATTCATTTGTGCACTTTCTAGATTAATTGTTTAATTAATTGTATATTTCTTCATCATTCACAGATTATCTGTGTAACATTATAGTTTTAATTTTATTCCGTTTGCAAAAATACATAAAAACCTGGATGGGCTCATTCAAAGCCTCGACCTAGAGTTAAAGTTTCACAGTTATAGATCACACAAAATTAACACAGAAAGAATAATATGAAAAACATGAAGTGATGACAAAGATGGTAAGAAAATGCATAAAATGTGAATATATAGTGTAATAGTGTGTGTATGTGTTACAATTTAAATTAAAGCTGCAAGCAGCGATGGTCGGGCCCTCGCATATGTGCGCACGTCGAAATGTGCGCACGTTTAAATGTGCATAATATCGTTCTTTATAACATCGGTCTTAATAACCACAAGAAGTTTCAGACAGCTCTCATAGACTCAGATCTGGCCTTAAGGAGTCATGTGCGACAATGTACAACTTTATTTCACTGATATAATGTACAGTTACTATTACATGTCATATTCTGTCTACATTATGCTGTTTGAGAACACATTGCAGCATGACGACAGTCAACATGTGCGACAATGTACTTTAAGTTTTGCTTTATTTTACACATTTTTTCCAATTGCAGCGCCCCCAACAGGCGCCATGGGGCGCTATAGAGCTTTTTTGTCCAGCCGCCTCATTACATACTGCAGTCTTGTTTTGGTACTGCTTTCAGTTTTGCTTTATTTAACACAACATTTTTTCCTAATTGCAGCGCCCCCAACATGCGCCATGGGGCGCTATAGAGCTTTTTTGTGCTTATTGGTCCAAGATAGTTTTTTGTAGGTACTGCCCTGTTCTACAATTCAGCTGAGTTTCGTGAGTCTGTGGGCAAAACTGTGGTGGGGCTGTTCCACTGAAAAATTCAAGGGGGCGCTATAGAGCAAATTTGCCCCAAGTCCAAGGCCTTGACAACACCCACACCAAGTTTGAGGTGGATATGATCAATATTGTCCGAGCTGCACGCCATCTCGTAAAAGTGGTATTTTTTGTCTCCACTAGGAGGCGCTATGCAAATCACCGAATATTTTTGTGGAAATGTATTTTAGGCCAGACTGCTATTATATATTCAAAGTTTGGTGAAGATTGGAGAATTTTTCACAAAGTTATAGCACTTTGAAATTTTATGGCAAAATGGCTAACTTCGTGGCCCCGCCCCTCTGACATAGTACATCAAAAAGTTATGATTTTGATAACTTTTCATCGTCAAAGCCTCATGAACCCATGTGCCAAGTTTCAAAAGGATTGGACGAAAGCCCTAGGAGGAGTTCGTTCAAATACGCCCCCTTCTCAACAGTTCGAAACACAAAAAATGGTGATTTTCATGCTTAAATATCTCACTTCCTGTTAATTTTACAAATTGCTCCAAGAGACTTTTTTGTAGGTCTTGTGATGCCCCATAACTCAGCTGAGTTTCATAACTCTGTGTTCAAAACTGTGGCGGGGCTGTCCCAAAGAAAAATTCAAGGGGGCGCTATAGAGCGCTTTGCCCCGCCCCCTCATTAATTATGCAGCCGAATTGTGCATCACATTGGTCTTAACAACCCCAACAAGTTTCAGACAGCTGTGACAAAGTATATGATAGCCGAACAGTTTTGCCTGAAAATCAGCCAAAAAGTCAATGGAGTCTGGTTTTTCGGTGAAAAAAAAGGCAGCGTCCACTTTGACACGCCGTCACGGCCACGCCCTTTTATCAAAAGTTGAAATTATTTCTCAGATGTCAAGTCCAAGGCCTTGACAACATCCACACCTAGTTTGAGGTGGATATGATGAATATTGTTCGAGCTGCACGCCATCTCGTAAAAGTGGTGTTTTTTGTCGTCACTAGGAGGCGCTATGAAAATCACCAAATATTTTTGTGGAAATGTATTTTAGGCCAGACTGCCATTATATATTCAAAGTTTGGTGAAGATTGGAGAATTTTTCACAAAGTTATAGCACTTTGAAATTTTATGGCAAAATGGAGAATTTCATGGCCCCGCCCCTCTGACATAGTACATCAAAAAGTTATGATTTTGATAACTTTTCATCGTCAAAGCCTCATGAACACACACGCCAAGTTTCAAAAGGATCGGACGAAAGCCCTAGGAGGAGTTCGTTCAAATACGACCCCTGGAAATGACCAAAAAATCACAAAAACGTGAACTTTGACCCAAAATGGCCGCCGTATCCTTTACCGAAACCCGGGTCACCAAGAGACTTTTTGGTGCGTCTCGGTATGTTTCATACACCCTCCAAATCTCATCCGCGTGGATGAAACCGTGTCCGGGGGCTCCTCCGACAACCGAAACCTAGGTGGCGCCGTAGAGCCATTTCTGTACGCTCGTGCGCGAGACCCCCAAAATACGAAATTTTACGCCCGACTTTGGGGGGGTACGCACATTTTCATGAGTTTTTGGGGATGTTAAAGCCTTGAAAAAGGCAATTCATTGGGTGGAAGAAAAAGGAAAATAATAATAATTAAAGCTGCAAGCAGCGATGGTCGGGCCCTCGCATATGCGCGCACGTCGAAATGTGCGCACGTCGAAATGTGCATAATATCGTTCTTTATAATATCGGTCTTAATAACCACAAGAAGTTTCAGACAGCTCTCATAGACTCAGATCTGGCCTTCAGGAGTCATGTGCGACAATGTACAACTTGATTTCACTGATATAATGTACAGTTACTATTACATGTCATATTCTGTCTACATTATGCTGTTTGAGAACACACTGCAGCATGGCTACAGTCAACATGTGCGACAATGTACAACTTTATTTCACTGATATAATGTACAGTTACTATTACATGTCATATTCTGTCCACATTATGCTGTTTGAGAACACATTGCAGCATGGCTACAGTCAACATGTGCGACAATGTACAACTTTATTTCACTGATATAATGTACAGTTACTATTACATGTCATATTCTGTCTACATTATGCTGTTTGAGAACACATTGCAGCATGGTGACAGTCAACATGTGCGACAATGTACTTTGAGTTTTGCTTTATTTTACACATTTTTTCCAATTGCAGCGCCCCCAACAGGCGCCATGGGGCGCTATAGAGCTTTTTTGTCCAGCCGCCTCATTACATACTGCAGTCTTGTTTTGGTACTGCTTTGAGTTTTGCTTTATTTAACACAACATTTTTTTCTAGTTGCAGCGCCCCCAACATGCGCCATGGGGCGCTATAGAGCTTTTTTGTGCTTATTGGTCCAAGATAGTTTTTTGTAGGTACTGCCCTGTTCTACAATTCAGCTGAGTTTCGTGAGTCTGTGGGCAAAACTGTGGTGGGGCTGTTCCACTGAAAAATTCAAGGGGGCGCTATAGAGCAAATTTGCCCCAAGTCCAAGGCCTTGACAACACCCACACCAAGTTTGAGGTGGATATGATCAATATTGTCCGAGCTGCACGCCATCTCGTAAAAGTGGTATTTTTTGTCTCCACTAGGAGGCGCTATGCAAATCACCGGATATTTTTGTGGAAATGTATTTTAGGCCAGACTGCTATTATATATTCAAAGTTTGGTGAAGATTGGAGAATTTTTCACAAAGTTATAGCACTTTGAAATTTTATGGCAAAATGGAGAATTTCGTGGCCCCGCCCCTCTGACATAGCAAATCAAAAAGTTATGATTTTGATAACTTTTCATCGTCAAAGCCTCATGAACCCATGTGCCAAGTTTCAAAAGGATCGGACGAAAGCCCTAGGAGGAGTTCGTTCAAATACGCCCCCTTCTCAACAGTTCGAAACACAAAAAATGGTGATTTTCATGCTTAAATATCTCACTTCCTGTTAATTTTACAAATTGCTCCAAGAGACTTTTTTGTAGGTCTTGTGATGCCCCATAACTCAGCTGAGTTTCATAACTCTGTGTTCAAAACTGTGGCGGGGCTGTCCCAAAGAAAAATTCAAGGGGGCGCTATAGAGCGCTTTGCCCCGCCCCCTCATTAATTATGCAGCCGAATTGTGCATCACATTGGTCTTAACAACCCCAACAAGTTTCAGACAGCTGTGACAAAGTATATGATAGCCGAACAGTTTTGCCTGAAAATCAACCAAAAAGTCAATGGAGTCTGGTTTTTCGGTGAAAAAAAAGGCAGCGTCCACTTTGACGCGCCGTCACGGCCACGCCCTTTTATGAAAAGTTGAAATTATTTCTCAGATGTCAAGTCCAAGGCCTTGACAACATCCACACGTAGTTTGAGGTGGATATGATGAATATTGTTCGAGCTGCACGCCATCTCGTAAAAGTGGTGTTTTTTGTCGTCACTAGGAGGCGCTATGAAAATCACCGAATATTTTTGTGGAAATGTATTTTAGGCCAGACTGCCATTATATATTCAAAGTTTGGTGAAGATTGGAGAATTTTTCACAAAGTTATAGCACTTTGAAATTTTATGGCAAAATGGAGAATTTCGTGGCCCCGCCCCTCTGACATAGTACATCAAAAAGTTATGATTTTGATAACTTTTCATCGTCAAAGCCTCATGAACACACACGCCAAGTTTCAAAAGGATCGGACGAAAGCCCTAGGAGGAGTTCGTTCAAATACGACCCCTGGAAATGACCAAAAAATCACAAAAACGTGAACTTTGACCCAAAATGGCCGCCGTACCCTTTACCGAAACCCGGGTCACCAAGAGACTTTTTGGTGCGTCTCGATATGTTTCATAGACCCTCCAAATCCCATCCGCGTGGATGAAACCGTGTCCGGGGGCTCCTCCGACAACCGAAACCTAGGTGGCGCCGTAGAGCCATTTCTGTACGCTCGTGCGCGAGACCCCCAAAATACGAAATTTTACGCCCGACTTTGGGGGGGTACGCACATTTTCATGAGTTTTTGGGGATATTAAAGCCTTGAAAAAGGCAATTCATTGGGTGGAAGAAAAAGGAAAATAATAATAAAAAAAAAAATAATAAACATTTGAAATACAATAGGGCTTCGCACGGTTTCCGTGCTCGGGCCCTAATAATAATAATAATTAAAAAAATAATAAACATTTGAAATACAATAGGGCTTCGCACGGTTTCCGTGCTCGGGCCCTAAAAATAGCAGTTGAATAATCTTTTAAATGTTTTATTGAGATAATTTATTTCTTTTTTTAGTACATTATATCAAATCCTGGATTTGCCTACTATATAATTGATTTACTTAGTGCTCTATAATCATTCATTAATAATGACTCAGTGATGGCAGAATTATTATTATTAGTTATTTCTTGGAGTGTTTTAAATCTTCACAATCTAAATAATATAATGCAAATACAATGTGGCAACTACAACTATTTTCTGATTTCTAGTAACAAAAAATAAAAAAGGTCTCCCCGCCTTCTGGCTCTTGTGTGTGTGTGTGTGTTTGTTTGTGTGTGTGTGTGTGTGTATGTGTGTGTGTGTGTGTGTGTGTGTGTGTGTGTGCATTCAGAGAAATGGGGAGCAGGTGGAGACTATGGGTGTGGCGACTGGAGGAGATTCATCATAGCTTGGCATGTGTGTAACAGTGTGCGTTTCCTTTGTCCTGTCTTTTCATATTTACCAGTGACTGATGCACACCCGCACACACACACACACACACACACATATCAGCTGCTCTTCCTGTTTGCACTGTCCTGACTAAAGACTTGGACCAGAGCGTTTTAGACATAATTTAAAACACGTCCCCCGTTGGTGAATTTGTATTGACGTCAGTCCACAGTTGGACAGTTACACGAGTCCATTTGCACACATCATCATCATCATCATCATCTGCTCTTCTTGTTTGCACTTTGTTGTCTTCATTGTGTCTTCGCTTAGTCAGCCACTCTGTCATTTCCATCGTAGTTCAACTTCCTTTGTCACAAACTGTTCAGACATAAAATATCGCAAAGATTTTGTATCTAAAATCACCTGATGTCAAAGCTTTTCAATCTCTTTGCATATCTCACACACAGTGTGTGAAACGCATCTAGTGCAGGTAGATTTATACATGAGTAGACACAATAAAAATGCTCCATATAAAAAACATACAGTAAGAAGTGTTGTCCAAGCACAGCTGCGTTATTTAATTTAGTTTCAGGGCTTTTATTTTGTATTTTGAAGACTTTAAAGACTTTTAAACATGCAGAGAAGAAGCATGACTGCAGAGGTTAAACCTGTTAATTAACTTGTTTATAAGTATTTTATCTGTGCTAGCAGCTGCAGGACCAAGATACACAGTATACGAGCTGCCTCTTCAGTTTTATTTTCTGTGCCGCTGCTCATCCTTTAACATGCAATGAAGGGGTTAATGAAGGGGTCCGAAGCTGCTCCATATCTTGCCCACTGGTTACATTTTCTATCTGGAAATTAACAAGTGACCAATAAAATGAGATTATTCAGTCGACCTAATTAAACACCATTCATCAAAGTCATCCTGGACAGGTTATTATCGCTCCCTGACTTCATTTTTACAAGCGTGTAATCAGTAGCAGAAGGAAGATGCAGACAGCTGTTGATTTGTGATACAGAGAATATTGTTATGTTAAATATTTTATGGAAATTAAGCAGAAAATTGGGGGAAGTGCTCGATTTAGGGAAGAGTAAACTGAGACAATTCAGTGAGGATCAAAGAGCGTCAAACATATTAGTCTCAGTGCGCAGATCTATTTCGATTTCTTTGTTTAATCGTTTTGGTGTTAGAACACTTTTATATAAAGGTGCCTTTGCCTCGTGTTGCTGTTGTTAAAAGAGTAACAAGTGAAAAAGGATTTTCAAGACTCCAGATTAGGAAGTTAATCCTTATCACTCAGAGAATGCAGAGTCTCTGTCTGTCTTGCCCTGGGCGAGGATCTGACATAATCTGAGCATCCAGGGACGATGGTGTGTCGGGTTAAATGATTACATAACCGGCGTCTTAGGAAAAGCCTCAAAGCATCATCGAAGGAGAAGAGGTTTGACTCAGCTTCATCCATTCAGTGTTACAGTAATATTATGTTTTTATCATGTGTAGAGGTCACCAAATACCAACAATGAACTCCTCAGCTTTTGACTTCAGTTGCTGGTTTCAATGTAATTTCTATTTTTGAGGCATTGATGTCATATTAAAGGAAGTTTTTCCTCTATGAATGAATAAAGTGTTGAAAATGACCCAACATGCACCTAACATGAACGTCTGAGGCTTTCAGTGCTTTTAGGCCTCATGCTGGGGTCTATTCAGATTAGGCAGATTATAGTCTTACCTGAATTCTTGCCATGTCACTGAAAGACACAAAGTTTCTCTCCAATCAGTCACCACTTTTCCACTTGTAGGAAGGAGCTGCTCGGGAGTATAATCAGGCTGGGATGGTTGATTGTAGCAGATTTCATTATATTTGGAGTAAAACTAAATATAATACTGGATTATTTAAGATGACCAGGGCTTTAAAAAGTCCAACTCTTTATGTGTTTTAATTAAGTTTAACTTTTTCTCCCCCCATGTGTCTCTGCAGTGCCAGCTCTCCCAGGCTCTGAACGGTGTCTCCGACAAAGCTAAAGATGCCAAGGAGTTCCTGGTTCAACTCAAGAACATGCTTCAGCAGATACAGGTAACGCCGTGACACCTGTACACTCCATTCTGTGGTGATCACATTTGTAGCTGTAGCTGTAATTATATATTTTTTATTATACTCTTAATAACCCAATAAAAGAACTATGTGAAGGACAAAAGAACTAGAACCCAGTTTCTAACTACTATCTTAGGCAGGTATATACAGGGTTCCCACGGGTGCTTGAATTCCTTGAAAATGCTTGAATTTCAATTCAGTGTTTTCAAGGTTGTGAAAACGCTTGAATTTTTTGTGAAGTGCTTGAAAATGCTTGAAATTTCACAATTAGTTAAAAATCAAAACAGTCAATCTACCACCATATGAAATAATGCTAATTAGACCCATATTATTATGCCATACAGTGGCACCGCTGCGCTTCCCATGACCATCATGGCAAACACAACTAGTAGGCTACCTATTTAAAGGTGCTGGAAAAATGGAAAAACTGGTGCTTGAAGGTGCTTGAAGGTGCTTGAAAAGTGCTTGAATTTGTTCATGAAAAAGGTGTGGGATCCCTGTATATAGAGTGCAGTGGTGGAAGAAGAAGCCCCACATTTTATTTCACTTAATTAAAAACTCCATGGCTCCTCAGAAACCTCTGAAAATGATCCCTTTGAGACTCTGCAAAAACAGTATACGATAAAGGTCATATAGAACAGACTATATATATCATAGCATGCTGATGTGTAGCAGCGAAACTGGGACTCGCTTATTGATTTTCCTCCATGAAGTTCTGGTTTTGCAAGATTGAACCAGGACCAATATCCATATCTGATCAGTTTGCACCCTGTGCAGAGGTCTTCACATAATTTACATCCTCACTAAGGACTAAACGCGTTTTGCTTTGGAGAACCTGCTGCTAATGGGCAATAAGCTCCAAATAAATAAGTCACAGTGAAACATTTGGACTCAAACGTGTGTGTGCTGTGTGTGTCTCTCTTTGCACTACGTTGTCTGTGAGAGCCAGAGAGCAGGCAGAGAGATGGATGGATAAAGAGGAAGAAAATTGTCGGAGTGCGGAATAAAGATCTCCAGTACTCATCCTCTTATAGATCTGAACTGTGAAACTCAGCAGAGCGAACTTGATTGGAAATCACTACTATCTTAAGTCGTCGTCTCCTCATTATTTGAGCTCTGTGCAGAGATAGAAAGCCCCTGTGGATGCATCATTAACTGCCAACTACTGTAGTCCTCCACACAGACCTGCAGTACCAACGAACCCTGCAGAATAAACGATAAAGTAAGTTGTTTGTGCCGTAATGAACGACGTATAGTTTTCAGATCTGCAGGATGTCGTTTATCTTTTCCTTCCAAAAAACGTTGGGAAATAACTGCACTTGACAAATCACACGTCTGTGGTCAGTTTGTTGATGTTCCGGCACAAAATGACTCGGTTACGTTTGAAAAACATGATGGTTTTATGTTAAAATACATAATTAAGGTTAAGGACATCATCATTGACGTAATTACAATAATAAACTGATTAAGATCGAGGGACAGGGCTGGCTGTCTTCTGTGTTAAAGATCAGATCTACTTATTATAACATCTTCAAATTAAATACATATACAAGTACGTTAGAATTATTACTAATACTGCTTCCGCTACTTTCAGTACACTGGGTTTCCTGATGCTTTTAGAAAGAGGAGGTGACTGTAAAGTCCTGGTCTTGACATACTGTATATGTGCTCTGAAACATGTAAAAAATTTCAATTTCTAATTATTACTTCGTAAATTTGTTCCTAAAAAACAGAAAAATCTTTTCAAAAATCGATCAAATCAATCAAAAACTGAGCGTCCACGTACAATTGGCCATGTATACTAGATTTTTCCGATGTATAATATGTGTCCTGAGGGAGAATGTCGGCGCGTGATTCATTTTTGTTGTCAGTCTGTTGAAATAATGTTTGTTACCGTTTGTGTGCAAACAGGAAACAGAAATAGAAAAAGAACAGGATGTTAACAGAACACTGAGCAGCTCTGTGCTGTGCAGATCTATTTTAATCACCGTGTTGATTTGATTATTTCTGACTGAAGCCCGTGATGAGGATGAGGAAGCATTTTGACCTTTTACTTAAATAAAAGTAATTATACCACACTGAAAAACACTTAAGTACAAATGTGACTGATGCAATTAAAGTTGAATACTTCCATTAATACACTTCTAGTACATTGTGTACTTTTTAGCGTGGTGCACTAGTTTCAGCAGGGTGGTGTCTTCTTATACTATAAAATTATTTTGTGGTATTCACCATTTTCACAATCCCAGTAGTAGTCCCATCCCTTCCTCTTTGTTGCATTTCACTGTGATTGACAGTGTGAACGCATTAATGTGCTCATGATAGCAAGTGTAAGTTTGGAAGTGAGCAAATTGACACGCAGCATAAAAGTAACTATAAAAGTGTAATGAGGAAGTAAGAGTACTCGAGTACTTGAGGTATAATTACACAGAGCCCAAACTGACGCCATCACAACGCTTGTTTTCTCCAACCAGTGGTGCAAAATTCAAAATTATCAATAAATAAATCATTTAAAATGATCATATCTGAGTAGCTGGAACCATGAAATGTTCCTGACTGTGAATCTGACCATGTTTGTGTTTGTGTTTGTGTGTCGCTTCAGGAGAACGGCGTGGAGTTCGAGGCGTGCCTCGTGGCACAGTGCGACTCTCTGATCGAGGCGCTCACCAGACAGAAAGCCAAACTGCTGACCAAGGTCACCAAGGAGAAGGAGTACAAGCTGAAGGTGAGACGGATCCATCTGTAGCTTGTTTAATATGTAATGTTTTACTTTCCTCTGTAAATCCAGCGCTGGGGTTTTCCTAAGTCGTAGCGTAGCACATGGACGCTTGCCCAGCTTCAACGTGCCCGCCGACCGACTGACCGTCTGGCTGATGGCGGGGGTTGTTTGGACGGGAGCCCCAAGGACAGCTGTTGTCATTATCTGCAGGCTGGGGACGAGATGTAGCCAGAGGGCAAAGAGCTGGAGGCTGCTTGTAGATGTCTGATGAGCTACCAGACATTTTTACATGAATCAATATTCAGGACGCTGAATCTTTTTTTAAATCTCTAATGAAATCACAGACTCCTATTCATGCGAAGACAAAAGAAAACAGACAAGCAAAGAGGTCAATGCTAAAAAAAACAAACTTTGCATCAGACATCTGTCACTGGTAATGTTTTTACAGACAATATAAGGAGGAAGGAGGATATCATAGGAAACATAAAGTAAATGTATTGAATTTAAAATAAAATAAAACAGAACAATTAAACAATTAAATGAAATCAAATTAAACTACAGAGAATGACAAATAAAACAAAGAAATAAGTAAAAGTACAAAAATAAAGCGTCTTTAAGTTTTAAGAAGTGATTTCAGAGATTAAAAAAGTTTTGAAACCTTGAAAACGGTGAATTATAATTACAGTAAAGAAGAAACAATGATATAAAATCAATTTAAATCTGTGTTTTTATATTTACGCGTTCCTCTAGCCCCGCTTTCTTTCTTCCATTCCTCTAAAAACCTCTAAACTAAATCACAGTTTGGCAAAAATAATATCGGATTATATTGAAAAGGCTGAAAGTGGATGTCATATTGTGCAAATATAATTTTAACCAGCAATCTTCACACATATTTGTTTGCACTTTTCACGCCACATCCACACCTCAGCACGGTGTTCGTTCTTGGACGACTTCGATCACAAATGTAAGTTATGCAAGCGCTGTTTCCAAAATTGGAAGTGGAAGGTTCAAGCTTAAAAAGACGGATCTATGTCACTCTGACTGTTCTGACTGTTCACTCACCTGTTTGCCCTCTTAGAAACCTTTTAATCTGTTTTTGTAGATACAGGTGTGACCAGACACAAAGCCAAAACATAAAAATAAAATCTAAAGACTGCCTATACCAAAAAGACAGTTTAATCCATAAAAGCAACATATTTTGGAACTGAGGTAGCTGCTGTTAGCTCCATTTGTTAGCCAGGCTCAAAAACTGGTCATCATGGGTCCGACTATGTTAGAATGGTGTATGACTCCAGCCGGGGAGAGAGAGTAACTCCAAGCATCATGTGCATAACTGCCTAAATCTAATTTAAACCTAAACCTTAAAGTCTTAACCCTCAAACAACCTGATGAACAAATATATCCAAAACGTCCTAAAGGTCTTTAACCGTGTCCTCATTAAGATACAAATTCAATAGTGAACACACAGAAACGCACTTTACCATAATCCAGCGGCTGATGGATTAATATTCACTTCTCTCTGACTCATACAGATGAGTGTTTGTCTGAGTCCTCCTATGAATGAGATTAAAGTTGGAGTGTGAAGCCAAAGTGTCATTTTTATTTTAAAATCAAACCAGTTTCATGCTGTTCTTAAATCTGAACTTCAGACTGACTCATTCCAGCGTAAAGTCGATTAAAACTATCAAAGATTGGATAAAATTTTGCTCTACCCTGACCTGAAATGTGCCTCGTATCTCAAATCTGGGCTTGCATTAACATGTTTCAATATTCGCACCCCCCCCCCCCCCCCCCCCCCTTCAAATTAATTATGCATGCATGTGGAAACACATTGAAAAAGACCTTCAACCAGGGCTGCGGAGGAAGAGGCTGACGGCACGTCTCAGCGGGACAGAAGGAAATTGAAATAAATCTGAGATTTGCTCAGGCTTCACGCTTCATGTTGTTTACACAGGAGCAACCTGTGTGTGTGTGTGTGTGTGTGTGTGTGTGTGTGTGTGTGTGTGTGTGTGTGTGTGTGTGGCTACAGGTAAACTCCATCTGCATGGCAGCATTAAGGCGACACGTAGCTATAAACGCGTTAATGACCTTTAATTGACATTTTATTTGTTTCTTAATCCTAAATCCTTGAACAAATCCAAAGACGGGTGCTCTGTCGCCTCGCTGTGCTGAAATCCTATTTATTCATTACTGACCCGATGCTTTGTTGTTTCCTGTTGCTCTTGAAGAATTTCTTGTTTTATTTCAGTTCCTGTCTCTCCGACACGTTTTTATTTGATTTTAAATCACTTCACTGGTTTCAAAACATCTTGCCAAAGGACTGCAGCTGAAAGTTAGCCAGCTGGAGAGCGAGATTAATGCGTGCTGTCTCCATAAATAAACAATCCAAAATTTTTTATACATACACAACCAAAAATATAAAATCAGCTTGACACTTGGCTGTGGCTCAGGAGGTAGACCGGGTCCCTGGGCAACATACGCAACAACAAATTGCTCCCAAAAGTTGCCCCATCGGTGCATTAAAGCAAAAGACAAAGCAAATAAAGGATATACACACAAATGAGACATTAATCAAATGACTGAATAAATGTATTTTTATATATAACACTTATAACACCATCTTTATATATATATATATATATATATAAGATATATTTGCACGTACACGGACGTGCTTTAATCCTCTTTCAGCTGACTCTTCATATTTAAGTTCATCCAGCGGCTGACAGGTGAATAATTAACTGTGAGCTCATTAACCATCAAATAAACGAAGGGTATAATTCCAAAGACTCTGTCTAATTAACTCCATTAATCTTTCAGGCAGCCGTTTGGTTAACCGTGTAATTAATTATCGCCGATTCACCAACATCAACAAGACGCTGTCTGTCAAATCTTCTGCTTCACCTCTGAAAAGTTGATGTATGTGTACATATATACGCGCGTGTACGGGACGCGTTATGTATTCATGTATCTGCTGTACTCTGAGCGGATAGTCGAAGATCGCCGATCAGCTGGAACGTGGTGCAGGTGTAAACAAAAGGCTAATGAGGCGGTGACAGCTCGCTAAATCTCAATTGGACTTGAATGATTGGTTGTGACACACGTTCAAATCTCATTTCCATCCCGCTCGGAGTTCAGCCAGCAGACAGCATGAACAAAAACAGAGCTGGATAGTGAAGGAGGGAGTCACACCTCACCTCACCTCACGGCATTCTGTCAGGTAACTCGCCTATTGTTCCAGCCAGGTCCAACCACCTGCTAACCTGCACACCTAATCACACTCTACTAGTATATATATGACGAAATGATGCCTGAGGAAGAGCGCCAAGCTTGCCCTGAAGTCGCCCCGAGTGATATTGCTTGTGTCTGTGTTAGTTTGAAACTGAAAGTGAGTCTGTAGTCCACTCCTCAACTCTGCTGGAGGCTAAATCACTACTACTACAACACACATGAATTTCCTACCAAACAAGTCCGTGATCAAGTTGTATTGTGGGTAATGTAGGAACCAGGTGTAAACAAGAGAGATGATTGTGTGGAATAAAAAGAGATGACATCTGCTGCTTCTGCATTTTTTATCCTGCCCTCCACTCCATGATTATAGTCCAGGTATTATAACAACCTGCTGCCTGCGGGGCCGCCCCGTGTGTGGAGGCTGTAGTCCTCGCTGCAGCTGGCCCCGGTTCGAATCCCGCATCGGACGGCTAATTTACTGCGTGTCACTCCCCCTCTCTCTGCTTCCTGTCTATCTTAAGGCCAAAAAAATTATCTTAAAAACACACACACAAAAAACATGCTGTCTAAGAAAGAGTGCCAAATTTAAAAACTTTTCATGTGTTCTTCATTCTATTAAACATTTATATATAAACATTCAGCTTTCTTACTTTTCTACATCCTCTGTTTCTATGTTATGACAGAAAAACTTGGGAGATGTGGCCTCCTAGGAAACTGTACAGCTGTAACATTCAGACCACTGACAAAAGATGTGAATGACACTGACACGTCAGCCACAAAGTGTTGTGTAAAGTAGAAAAGATTTGAGAGACTTTCAGCTGTTGCTGGGTGTTTCCGGTCTGCAGTGGTCAGTCATGGAAACGGGGATGAACCGGTGACAGAGGCTCATTGATGCACATGGGAAGATAAGACTAGCTCACATCTTGGTGCCGGATACCACAGCACTCTTCCCGAGGTCTAGTGAAAGCCGTATACATATAAAGACATATAGGAGACATGTATAACCGTTTATTTCCACATACACTGCTAGAGCAATCAGAGTCTTTTTGTCGGCTTCAAGTTTTTTTAACGGTGGACATTGAACCCTCTTCGTTGTGCTCGACTTGGTCGTGCCGGTGTGCTGTTTTATCTTTTACAGTAATCCTGGTTAAAAGGAGTGCAGGTGACGATGATGTATGATGTTGTATCTTTATTAGCTGAGAACAGCAGCAGGTGGGAGAGATGCTGCTGTGATAAACAGTAGAGTTTTCTTTTTGGATTCAGTCGTGACGGCGCGTGTGTACAATGTTTTCATTAGTCTCTATCATTTATGATGCTGCTGACACGCATGGCTTTTTGTTTACGCCCTGCACAAAGCCGACTGGTCTGGTTTTTTTTGGAGTGCACTTATTTATTATCTCGCTGCAGATCCCTGCGTCCTGCATCGGCCATTTGATTACTGAGCTGTTAAGGGAAATGAATAAATTCTCTGAAGCCAATAATAGGGAATTATGCACTTTAAACAAAGCGTGAGCAAATATATTAAGACTGTTTGCTGGTGGCTGCACTCTCCGTCCTTTGCTCCTTTGTTCTGGGAGGTTTTTAAAGCATTGAAAACGTTACAGAAGCTCTACACCGTAACATTTACAACTCATTTCTCTGTGTCTTTGTCAGGTGGTGCGCGACCAGATCACCCACTGCACCATGAAGCTACGTCAGACCACCGGCATGATGGAGTTCTGCCTGGAAGTGCTCAAAGAGAACGACCCCAGTGGATTCCTCCAGGTACCTGACCCAGTGTGTGTGTGACACTTGCTGTCCTCATTTAAGTCCTTCAAAGCAGATGCATAAAGTAGCAAATGCTTATTTTCCTCAGCTCGAAAGGGAACTTTAGTTTAATCGTTCCCACCCACTGTTTAACTGTCAGTCAAGATATCAGTAGCTCCGGTCTAGCTATAGTGCTCAGATTTAAGTCTACGTCACTTTGAGTTACTCTTCGGTTTGTTCTGAGCTCATTCACAGTCACGCTGACTCATCGTGTCACTGTTCTGTCACGAGCGCTCACATCTGACACCTTCTGCGTGTTTATATAATCAATCACAAAGCTCAAACGTTATAAATAAATAAATATTTTCAAACAGTCCCGGTAAAACGTGCAGAACAGTTAATGAGAAGCTGGGCCTGAAAGGGTTAAACGAGGTTTGTTTCATCTCTTTGTTATTAACAAGGTCCCCGAAGATACTAAAACCTACAGTTAATGTAAACCCTATGTGCAAGTACAAAGCATGCAGCCTCTTTGGTGTTGAACTATAAATTATCATGGAAATATGATATAAAACAAAAAGTGTTCTCGGGAACAAAATCTTAACAGATGTCTAAATTAATTCACTCGTGTTTAGTTTCTGCTGATCGTCACAGAAAACAAGCACCAGATCTTCTCTTTTACTTTAATTAAGGCTAAATTTTAGAGACTGCACACAGTATGGGGTCTTTTTGTACGTTAAAAATATCTTTATATATTTTATGTGTATTTATAAACAACAATGTGGATGTGAAAGTTCAAAGGCAGGAGGAAGCCTGAAAACTTCACTTCCTTTGAACTAAAGAGGACAAATCAGCTTCGCAGGGAGCCTCTGATATACAACACACACACACACACACACACACACACACACACACACACACACACACACACACACACACACACACATGGGATGCATCAGGCTTTCTTTACTAATTCTGGAGCTGATCTATTTTGAATTGACCCGACATGTTTATCTATCAGCAGACTCAGATTCTCGATAGATGATCGATAGTTATTGATCCGCGCATGTTGGGTCAAACTGAGACAAGGGTCAAATGTGTCAGAGGAAAGTGTCCCAGCACAGAGGCAGAGCGACACACTGCAGCGGACGTGGATATTTATATAGAGAAAATCGAAATCTGTTTAATTGTACGCTGCATTCTGAATATTTCCAACTTTACCTTGCTGCGTTTTCTTTGGCATAAACTGTAGAACTTCTTTATTTCTACATTAAGCTCAACCACAACAAACACTGGATTGGTTACAGCGGCACGGCTGGAAAATTCAATTTTAATTATATAGGACCAAATAATAATAGAAGTAATGTCATGACTTTTTCCATATAGAGTAGGTATATATCATAATATTATTCACAGATACAATAATTTAACAAAAAATCTGTAAAATCTTGTTTTGTGTCTGGAGTTTCATACTTCTCTTATTAAGTCAAACATAAGTAACATAGCATTATATGTAAAACTATATCTAAGCAGAGATGTATAAAGTACTGGAGTAAAGGAGTGGAGTAGAAGTGCTATATCAAAAAACTGACTTGAGTAGAAGTTGAAGTGTTCTTTAAACACCATACTTAAGTAAAAGTACTAAAGTATTCAAAATGTTTTGTACTTAAGTATTGCAAGTAGAAGTATGTAAAAAAAAATGCTACTCAAGTACTGAAAGTAAAAGTACAAGTAAAAGTAAAAGTACAAGTACTGTTGATTATATTATTTCAAATATTTATTAAGGCACAACTTCTAATGTTACAGTGTTACAATGTTCATGGTAGAGTTCTGTGATTTCCCATGGTCTGTGAATGCGTCTGAATGAATGCAGAGCGAGGGGGCGGGGCAGCAGGTGGGAGAGCGCACCTGGGTGAGTCAGGTGTGTGACGTACGGCGCACGAGCGAGGTTGATGTGAGACCGGGACTGTTCAGTTGTTTTTTTGTCGTGGTTCCGGCCGACAGTCACCGAGTCCTGGAACCAAACCGTTCAGCAATAAATGCAGTTTGTTCAATATCGCCTCGTCATTCATCACGTGTCCGGCTGGACGCTACAATAGTAACGAGTAACGACTCAGCACATGGAAAATGTATCCGAGTAAAAGTATTAAATTCATCAAAAATATGTAGTGCAGTAAAAGTGGAAGTTGGGGAAAAAATAATACTCCAAAAAAGTACAGATACTGCATTTTAGTACTCCACTTCGTTACTATACATCTCTGTATCTAAGTATTCGTTCACACAAGGCTTATTACTTTTATAACATGAACTAGTTACTTATTTTTTGTAATAAACACACTTGTGGTGATTTCTATATTTTGTCACCCTCCAGTTCGTTATTACATCATTACTAGTTATACTAAGAGAGGGAAAAAAATGGGTTGATTTGCATTTCTATTCCTATTTCTACCCATACAGCGAGGATCGAAAGAGCCAATATCAAATAAACATGAGGCTTAAATGGCAAAGAAGAGGAAATATTCCCAACGGACAGCGGAAACATAAAGAACCCGTGGTGTTTTAAACTCCTCCAGCCTCTCAGCTACATCGACGGCTGTTTCAAACAAGACATAATCATATGAGACGGAGTTCTAGTGTGTGTGCGCCTTCTGGTTATGAATCATTTCTCCTCCTGGAGAGAAATAAGAGCGAGGTGAAGGGGAGAGACGAAATAGAGATCAAAGACGCTCCTGAGGGACACACACACACACACACGCTTTCTATTTCATCTGAATATTTTATGACGTATTGATTATGAGGTTCTTTATGTTGCCAGCGCCTAAATCCAAACTTAAAGCTCTTAAGGATCCACAGATGGATGTCAGGGCTAAGTTCATGAACGTTTGTAAATACAGTCTGAAATGAAGATAAATGAAGCAATTTATGTTGTAATGCACGAAGATATATTTCCAAATCTTTGGCTCATGTTTGGCTGAGTGCAGTTCAACATAATGTATACACTCGACTTTGTTTCTCCTGAGGCAGTGAAGCTCTTTCCAGCAGACGAGGACTCTAATTCTCAGCCTTAAATGTTTGAACTGCACTAATGCATGCTTCATTTCACTTGTCAGACAATATGTAATGAAGCTAAGCTGATGGAACGGATCCCAGCCTGCACACTTTAACTTCTCCACGTGTGTGTGTAGATCTCAGATGCTCTGATAAAGCGGGTGACATCGTCTCAGGACCAGTGGGTGAAAGGCGCTCTGGAGCCCAAAGTAGGACCTGAGTTCGACCTCACCCTCACCACCGACTCGCTGCTGCAAACCATCCTGATGCTGGACTTCTGCCAGGGCAAAGGTGAAAATAAAAAAAGCACGCACTTCCTTTTTCCATCTGCTGCTCGAGTCCTGTTTTAAAACCCATTTTACAAAACAAATTCACATTTAAGTCATGCATACAGAATTTATTCAGTCTGTGGTTTACATTTCTTGTTTTTTAAAGTACTGCACTGATTTAGTATTCATGACTCACTAGTCCATGAGATATGTACACATATATACATGTATAACATACATACAGACATACAGCCCATGGATCAAGCTCCAAAAACACAGTACTTTTACTTTAAAATAAAAAAATATTCCTGTATTCTCTGCTGGTTTCCCTAGTTAACGAACAAATGATCAAATATGTAAAGCAGCAAATTTAGGTTAATGAAATTATGCAGCGGATCTTCATCTGGCAGCAGGAATAACACCAAGTAACCACAGCAACAGCAGGTTTTTCTGATCCCCTGCTGAAATTACGCGTACGTCTTTTGTAATACAAAGTGGCCGTTAAACTTTTATTCGATCAGACTTTAAAGAGCTTCCTCCTGAGCCACAGCACACTTTATAAAGCTGTCTTCAGAGGCGGTGTGGGACCCGTGTGTAAAATCAGTAGATTTCCCCTTTTAAACTGGCTCAATAAATAAATCAGCTCGCACAAACAACACAAACACCTTCCCACCTGAGGCAAAGAAAATACCCCCATGATGATGCATTTGATAACATTTACTTTCCGTTCCTATACGACAACGTGCACGGCTGATTAGCTATTCATTGGCTGTTGCTACCCAGCAACCAGTTGGCATGCATTAGTGAACACACCATCGTTTACATTCATGCCGCTGCAGCCCCGGAGATTACCCAGATGTGTTGTTAATGTACATTAAATATGTAATCAGCACAATGCATATTTTATTTTGACGATGCTCCACAGAGATATCAGGGCATTTTCCTGTGCAGATGTTGATTTAGCCTTTACTAAATAAAAAACATTAAGACTTTTCATTACCTGCAATATTTTGCTTGAGTATTAATTGCAATCCATTACAAATCATCTAAAAGCATATGCAGTATAATCAATACATAAAATTACAGTTTAGTGCTGGGTAGTTAATAATAGATATTGCATAATAATGGGAATATATGCTTATAATGGAAGCCGCTACAACTAATCTGTTGAACTTTATGAGAAAACATTTTTTGTTATTTAAAATCTGTAATGCCTGTAAATGAAGCATGTGACCTGGTTCTGCAGGTCATATCTCTGTATATTAAGTTTGATTGAGTTTCTGTTGTTTCCTTTAGTCGATGGCTTGAGGTAAAACTACGGTGGCCCTGAAGTGCAAAACACAACAGCAAATCGAATAACACAACAGCAAATTCAAAAACACAACAGCAAATAGAATAACACAACAGCAAATCCAAAAACACAACAGCAAATTCAAAAACACGACAGCAAATCAAATAACACAACAGCAAATTCAAAAACACAACAGCAAATTCAAAAACACAACAGCAAATTCAAAAACACAACAGCAAATTCAAAAACACAACAGCAAATCCAAAAACACATTAGCAAATTCAAAACGGAAACGGTAGGTACCCTCAGGTGACATGAATCGTTGCTGATTGGACTGGTGGTCCTTTGAAAGACATGGCTTACATGTTTTCAAAATATGAGCTGTTAGTCACAACATACGCGCTGCTATTAAAGAACATTTTGATCCACGACATGGATATGACGTGGATCAAAATATTCTTTAATAGCAGCGCGTACAATTCATGTCGCCCGAGGGTACCTACCCTTTCCCTTTTGAATTTGCTATTGTGTTTTTGAATTTGCTGTTGTGTTTTTGAATTTGCTGTTGTGTTTTTGAATTTGCTGTTGTGTTTTGCACTTCAGGGCCACCGTAAAAAACTGGCTGAAACATTTATGCAAATTAAGCTGTGATACTGTCACATACTTGAAAATACACACTTAGAGTTTCATTCATGAAACGCCTTCATGTTTGTAAACTTTAGTCTCTGTATAATTTCAGCGTTTTCCGATCAAATATCAGGTTTTTGTATGAAAAACGCTATTGTGTCGCAATATGCAGACGATACTGTATTTTACATGAATTAAACTTTGTGCAATGTTTACATCATCTTTCAATCTAAGAGATTAAATGTTAATGAATTTTTGTTAATGAACCTACAAATAATATAAATCAATATGATCAAGTATTAGCTTTGCATGTAATTTGCACAACTTTAGTGACTTTCTGGTCATTTTAGTGATACCGCAAATACTTTTCGCTGCTTCAGTGAAGTGGACTTTGTGTCATGTTTCTTGTTTCTAATGCAGTCACTCTAAATGTATCTGCTAGTCTCACACTCAGTCCAAGCTGCTTTCATAAACCCTCTTCTGTCTATTAAAACTTCCGAACCAACGTCATATTTCCAGATGTGCAGGAGAAACCGTTATTGAAACAAATGCAGGCAGCAGACAGTGGTGAGGCTGAGATGGAAACAGACAGCCCGGGAGGTATTTCAGAGACTTTTCACAGTTTAATCTCTGTTTTCCCTCCTTGAATTTATTTTGTTCCTCCTTCCTCATCCCTCAGCCCCACCCGATAGGCTTTCACAGCCATTCTGGTTGGAAACTCGCTGGTGTTTTTGTCCCACAGCGTCTCTCTGGTCTCTTTCCTCTGCATGGTTATTGTTCTCCAGCTCCTCTCCAATGAATGCCACCTCTGCAGAACAGTGCTGCCTTCACTGGAGCACAAAAATCTACAGGAATTTGTTGCCTGAAGTACTTCTCTGTTTTCTATGGTAGTTTTTTGGCTACTAATTCTTATAGTTTTTATTTTAAATAATCATTTTATCATTTTTCACTCAGCTTTTCATTCAGTGTTCTAAATATCTATTATTGCAGTAATGCAAAACACATCATTAAACACAGAGGAAATCTTTATTAAACATCTCCCAACAATTTTTGCCCTATTTGTCGAAATATAGTGACTAAAAATGGTAAAATGATTTTTATAATATAATATTTTATATATCTTCAGTAAAATATGTAAAATATTTCTCTTATCTCATGGTTGTGGATTAATCAAAGAGGTACTTTGGCAACAAACGCTGTAAAAAATATTGAATTAGGTACTGATATTGATACGCGTATCGATCCCACTATGTTGTTCCCTCTGTCGTGACTGCTGCCTTTTCTCTGTGTCTTCATCGGTCCAGACAGATCCGATAACAAAAAAAAGAAATGATATGAGATGTTGAACTGTGTCTAACCCTATGTAGCATTCACACTACCTCAGTATACTGTCTTCACATGGGCTACGTAAAGCCTGCACTGATTCCCAGCAGTCGCCCTGTAAATGAACCCGGAGCTCTTCTTTATCTCCCCCTAGATCCACATTAAAGCTCCTCTCCTCTTTCTCTCCCTTCAGTTTGTTTAAAACGCAGCCAGCCAGCTGACGACATCTCCCTGTTTGTCTTCCCTTTCTCGTCTTCTATCCACCCCCACCCCACAACATTTACAATCTATACGTCTCATCCATCTATACGTCCCCCCCCCCCCTACACAGTGGAGTCTGGACCCTCGGTGCCGGGGGCTCCACTCCTGCAGCTGGAGAAGTGCTGCACCAGGAACAACAGCGCCACACTGGCCTGGAGGGTGATCGCGCCCCCTGGCAGCCCCATCGAGGGCTACATCCTGGAGCTGGATGACGGCAACGGAGGACAGTACAGGGTCGGTGCCTGACTCCGATCTAATCTGAAATGCAGTGCATGTCTCTTCTGTAGCTAGTTTGAGCGTGTCTGATAGATATGTTTGGTTTGGTGTGAGTCCATGCAGCAGCAAACATACACGTGCATGCACTTTATCTGTATTTGTAATGATGTGAATGTGTGTGCGCTCCCAGGAGGTGTATGTGGGGAAGGAGACGGTGTGCACGGTGGACGGCCTCCATTTTAACAGCTCCTACAACGCCAGGGTGAAAGCCTACAACGGCATCGGTGTGGGGCCTTACAGCAAGACTGTGGTGCTCAAGACCTCTGATGGTGGGTAGCATATAAATACAAATATACATATATGTATATATATGTATATATATATGAGTTAATGTGTGTGTGTTGTGGCTTTGCTTCCAGTTTGCTGGTTTGTGTGACTGCAAAAAAGGACAAAATCTGTCGAATGTCCTTTGACTGTCTCTGTTTTTATTGTTTCTTAAACCATGACATTTATTCATTTGTAAAATGAATTAGAGTCTGCAGTTTTTTAAAGGTAAAAGCAGAAGAACAAGAAGCATCATAGTGTTTCATACTAGAGGACACATGCTGAAGAGAGACGAGGAGAACTGAAAGGACAGAAGAAGAGAGGACAGGGAGGGAGACTAAAAGGAAGGAAAGGAAAGAGCAGTGGAGAAGGAAGGAGAGTGGGGTAAAGAAAAGGAAAGAGTCAGAAAATAAAGGGAAAAGGAGAACAGAATGGGAGTGGACAAAGCAAGAGTGGAAAAGAAAGAATATGAAAAGGAAGAGAAAGTAGAAGAGAGCAAAGTAAAGAGGAAGAAAGGGAAGGAAGAGGAGCAGAGAGGAGTAAGATGTGTTGAAGGAAAAAAGACAATAGGAAGGGGAGGAGAAAAAAAGAAAGAAAGAGAAGAAGTAGTAAATAAAGGAAGGGAAAGAAAAGAAAGGTAAAAATAGGAATGGAGAAGGAAATAAAGGAAGAGAAAGGAGTCTGGAAAAGAGGAGCAAAACAGACAATGACAGTCTTTCATAATCGCCACAAAACACTACACACACACACACACACACACACACACACACACACACACACACACACACACACACACACACACACACACACACACACACACACACACACACACACACACAATAATAACAATGGACATTCAGTCTGTTTTCTGACTGATAACCGTTCATCCCTCCTGCCCTCTTTTTTTCTTTCTCCCACTGCTCATTGCCTCTTCCTCCTCCTCCACCTCCTCCTCCTCTTCCTCGAGGACACTAGCTTCCTTTCAGGAAGGACATTATGTGATGTGACTCTTGTTGGCACGACAAGTGGAAGAGCAGGCGACAAAAGCTCTGGCTCAAAAAAAACAAAACATTTTGTTGTTGTGTGTGTGTTTATAAAAATTGACTGTGTCACTTTATTCAGCATGTGTGTGTGTGTGTGTGTGTGTGTGTGTGTGTGTGTGTGTGTGTGTGTGTGTGTGTGTGTGTGTGTGTGTGTGTGTGTGTGTGTGTGTGTGTTACATTATGATTTCCATACGCTGGAGTCTGTCTGGAAGAAGCCAACTGTCATCATACGTATTCAGTGTTATTATTATTATTTTCACTGTTGGAGAGATGAGATTCATTAGTTCGTAATGTGCTTGGTGCATGAAGGTGACGACTACAGCAAATGCAAAAGTCTTTTACATTCCAGCAGCATGGAGATTAGCAGGCGGCTGTGGCGTCACGACTGACGGCTGTTTCCTTCCTACAGTGGCTTGGTTCACCTTCGACCCCAGCACAGCTCACCGGGACATCGTCCTGTCCAACGAAAACCAGACAGTCAGCTGTAACAGCTACGACGACCGCGTGGTGCTGGGAACCGCTGCGTTCTCCAAGGTGAACACACACACACACACACACACACACACACACACACACACACACACACACACACACACACACCGGTGACCTGACTTTTCATGCATGCGTCAGATTTCTACGTGACTAAAATCAAGTTTCCACGCCAGGATTATTAAAATTTATTCAACTTTTTTCATGAATCATTCATGAATCTCAGGGCACACACTACTGGGAAGTCAGCATCGATCGCTATGACAACCACCCGGACCCCGCTTTTGGCGTGGCGAGGATCAACACCATGAAAGACATGATGCTGGGGAAAGACGACAAGGCGTGGGCCATGTACGTGGACAACAACCGCTCCTGGTTCATGCACAACAACTCCCACACCAACAGGTAGGTGACGCAATGCACTGCGTGTGCAAGGTTTGCATGATACAGTCGAAAGCTCCAGAAGTCCTGGTTCCAATGTCAGCTTTGTTACTCTAAATTCAAGAGGAGAAATTCAAAACTAATTTCAAGAACAATTGAAGAATATCTTTAAGAAAAGGCACCCCAACCACACCGACATTCAGAGTTCCTCTTCTACATACAGGGTTCCCACGGGTGCTTGAATTCCTTGAAAATGCTTGAATTTCAATTTAATGTTTTCAAGGTTGTGAAAATGCTTGAATTTTTTGTCAAGTGCTTGAAAATGCTTGAAATTTGTGTGATGTCTATCTCAATAAACCAAGAGAAAACAAAAATGTTTCCTAAGCGGCTACGCGCTTGATCCGATGCCTTTACATGCAGAACTCAGTTATCATACTCGCTTGGTGTTCTGCAGAGAAATAACAGTAGACTACTATCCACACCTGTTGGTCACTGTTGGAAAAGTGCTTGAATTTGTTCATGAAAAAGGTGTGGGAACCCTGTACATATTTTAGGAAAGGTTGCCAAATGATGCAGAATCTGCCTGGCAAACCTTGCAGTGTGCGTTTAATTTATTCTAGGTTCATATAGTGTAAGATGTGTCTGGTCCACTGCAGGATTAGATGGCGTACAATCAGTGAACAGAACTCCAGGAAACCACCCTCGAGGTTTTTCACAGAGCAGACAAAAGTTAAAAATCAAAAAAGCCAAAAGTTATAATAGGGCAGAGATCTGTAGTTGCTTTGAGGATCGCTGAGAGTAACTTGAACACGGAAAGAAGAAGAACAATAGGCTGCCACCAGCTCCACGCTTTTGTCTGAACACGATCACTTCTGGCTCCGACGTTTTCCACAAACTAATGGTCAGTTTAAAAAAAAAAAAAAACGATAAATCGGCCAGTTCGTGGAACTTTTCATACCTTATTAGAAAGTCTGACTCATCCCTTGAACAGAACTTGTATTTCAAAAAGAACAGCAGGAGACAGACTTTCATCATTATGTGTTCCACGAACACAAACACACACAGGATAATGATACATACACAGGATAACAGAGAGACCCCCGGGATTCAAACAATACCGACTAACAAACAAACACGGGGAGCAGCAGCAGAAGGAGAAGGAGGCATCAAAACATCTGCACCGACTCTCTCTGTGTCACAATGAAACTATCAAACCCTCATTAAACTTTTATTTGAAGGAAAATGTCACAGCGATGTGCAAAACCTCTGACGTCCTTCCTTTCCTGTGCATCCGGACTGCAGATTTACTCCAACGTCTTTAATCAGCTGGTGTCTGTGGTTCCTGTTGTTATTCACCACATATTGATTTCTCCAGCTCTCCCTCGGTCCAGTCCTGAGGCAGGCGTGATGTGTTTTGTATGTGCATGCAGTGTAGAGACACATATACAGCTACCTGATATTTTACAGAGGTGGTTTCACACCGCGGCTCTTAAGCAAAAAACTAAATTTCCTGAAGAGTGTTCATATTTGTCACAAACCGCACAGACTGCGACGAAACCTCGACCAATCCAAGAGTCTTAAAGAGCTCGTAAAAACTTTACGGACACAAATGATGAAAAATCTAAATCACTAAATGTTTCATTTTTAATGCTTCTTTGGCAAACGTAGAATAAAACATGAACGTTTTAAACATCTCCATTCGTTTTTTGGTCTCCAACATTTATGACAGTTTTTGAAAAACACATTTTATTGAGCGCTCTGTTCTATCCCTCCATTTCCCATTTTCCTTTTACTGCCAGCCTAAAAACAAGACACACTTTCCACATTTCTGCTTTTGTGCCGGCTCAAAAACCGAAAAGTTTGGTTTTTAATCTTGAACCCGAGCATCTGCTGATGTCTCCCTAACTTTGCTGAGCCTCTGATTGGCTCGTGGTTACTGGTTTCGCTGGTTCATTTGATTGGGAAGGGTTAGAGTCAGCCAATCAGAGGCAGAGTAGGGGCGAGTCGTTGTTGAATACAGGTGGAAAAAGTCAGGACTTACCTGGTGCAGATCTGCACTCTTCTAGTATTGTATCTGTATGTAGACAAATCAGTTTAACTGTCAGCGTCACTTTATCAATTATCAATTTTATTACCAATTTATTGTGTGTGTGTGTGTGTGTGTGTGTGTGTGTGTGTGTGTGTGTGTGTGTGTGTGTGTGTGTGTGTGTGTGTGTGTTCATAGAGCGGAGGGCGGCATTGCTAAGGGGTCGACTGTGGGCGTCCTGCTGGATCTGACCAAACACACGCTGACCTTCTACATCAACAGGGAGCAGCACGGACCAATCGCCTTCGAGAGCCTGGACGGCGTCTTTGTACCCGCTGTGAGCCTCAACAGGAACGTGCAGGTCTGTGTGTGTGTGTGTGTGTGTGTGTGTCAGGGTGCTAGTGTGTCCTCAGAAAAGTGATTAAAGGCAGTATTATAAGCAAATATTACTCATTGTGCAGTGAAATCAGTGTTTTTATTATAATATCTGATGTTTTTTTGATTAATATCACTGTTGCATTTGTGTGTATGTTGCATTTTACTGCTGCTGATGTTCGAGGTTGAGCTACTTTATATACTGTTGGGGAGTTTAATCTACAGCAATGCATCATGGTCCAGAAAGCTCAGAAAAACATGTGTGAAAAAATGCATTTTCCAGCCAATTAAAGAATTAAAGTTTTTAAATGATTTATTTCTACTTAATTCATCAGTTAATCAGAAAAATTTAACTTCCAAATCACCAAATTTGTAGATACATGGTTTACTGGACAGGGAGGACGTGAAACTATGCACGGTACTCGAGTAAATTTACTTTCCCAGATCCAGCTCGGCCGCCTGTCTCCAGCCTCGCTCTCACTCAGCGATGATCTCATCGGTTGTTTGCTCTGTTTGTCCGTTTCAGGTGACCTTACTGACGGGCCTGGAGGTGCCAAAGAATACCAAACAGTAGGAGATCCCCCCCCCCCCCCCCCCCCCCCCCCCGAGAGCGTGCCCTGGATACAAACCAACGATGTCATACACAAGCCAGTGTCCGCTCTCAACGCGGATCTTCACGTCAGATGGGATTAACCCGTCTCCCATCCTTCTCAAGGTGTCCTCTGTGTTTGGTACACTTCAATGTGAAAGGAATAAATCTGAGTTATCACTGAGCTGCAAATAAATTAGATTGAGCTTGTGGACATCAGTGCAGAGAGGAACTGGAGTTACTGTGGATCGCCATACTTTTTTTTCATATCCCTGTTTTTGCCCTGTGAACTTCGAGATACCGACGACACCAGAAGGAAAAGCCTGAAATCTCTCCACCAGGCCTGAGACTAAACCAATCGACCCTCTCTCGACTCCGACACAATCAACGGTGAAGATTCCCACACTGTGCTAGAAAACAGGTTTTGCTTTTAAATTTGGAAACTTTTTTCCTGAGCTCTTCAGGATGAGGCGAGAAGTCGAGGGAGGGAGCGATGCAGCGGCGGTGGTATCGTTGCTCTGCTTCTCTCTCAGGTGTGTTCGCGGCTTTCAAAAACTAGATGAAAAGAGGGTTTTGCAGGAGTTCTAGTGGCACCATGAGACGCGTCACTCATGAAAAATTTAAAACTCTCTCTCAGTGCTCAGTCGCTTTCATCCCGGGCTGTGGCTCCGGCAGCAGCTGCCTTTTCCCCGCCTCACACAAAGTGGCATCAGGATTGTTTGGTGCTGTCGTCAAAGAGGTTTACACACACTGAGGTGAAACTGGGACCAGTTTGGCTTAATTCCATTTCGTTTTTTTCAGTAATTTGACAGACCCACAGAGCGCGGGAGGGGCCACCCTGCAGGGGAAATGCTTTCTAAGGTCATTCTGGTGAATCTTTTGGGAGTCTCGGTTAGGACTCCTAGATTTATTTGGCCATCTACAGACTGTAAATAAGTGCAACATCTTAGTTTTTTTGCATAGATTAACTCGATAAAACATGAATTAGAGATCTTTTGAGGTTATAGTTGGGTCCTCTAACTCTCGAAGCGAACATTGAACTATTTTTTTTAAACGTATAGAAATAACAGACAGCCACATTTCTAGACAAATGTACAAATATGGAGTTTTTTTTTTTTGTATTATTAGCCATGAATTCTACATTCGACAGAATCTGGCACTGCGATGAAAACTCAACGACCTGCGGCGTAGAAGTTGAGCCAGATTCAACTTTTTGGAAAAAGACAATTAGACGCTCAAACCTCCACAGTCAGCCTGAAATGTCACTGAAACTGAGGCTGCAGCACCGGATTCTGTCTGAATGTACCTGTAGCATGCATTTCTAGTCTGTAGTGCCCTTATTAACAGTGCTAAAACCCTTTAGTTATCAACATCTGTCATGTTTTGCTGATAGCAATGTGTATTATTATGCTATCAACTAAATTCACCATTGTGTTACGTGATTCTGCAGATGAGATTCACCCCTTAACATCCAGCTTACTTCTTTTAGTTCCCCTTAAATAGCTCCAAGGTTGTTTAAATCATCTGTTTATGCACCGACTGACTAATCAAAGCTATATGATGTTTGCACTGATGAAATAATCAAACCCAAGACTTCGTTTCTTCAAATGGAAATATAATAAACTTTTTGATCTCCACTAGAATTTAAAGTTCTGCCCAAACTGGCATGTCAGTGAGGTTAGAGGTTAAAACATTCCTGTAGCGTTTAATATAATTAATTAATATAATTAACAGTTTGTTCCTCATCCTGTTGAATGAATCAGAGTAGGGAATGAGGTCAATGAAGTCCCGGCAGGAGCGTTTCCAGCCTCGATGTTTCTCCCTGCAGCCTCTCCTCCCTTCTTCTGTCTCATGAAGAAATATTTCGACCTTTTGAGGGATGCATGTCAGAAAATGCTGAAATGAAATGGAACTGAGCCAAACCTTACTTTTTGTTTTACCAAGACCGAAGCAGATGAGCAAAGTGCCCGCGCTGAAAATGATCTTTCAGAGTCACATCAGGTAACGCCAACGTTTGACGCTACATTTCTCTCAGCAGAGGACGGTAGCTTCGAAACTCAACCAAACCACTGTGACTGAGAACATATGAACACGTTTTAACATTTCCCCGTGTATATTTGATCCTGATGCAGCAGGGGATGAAGTAGTTTGTTTTTAGGTTAGCTTTTAATACAATATCTGAAATATTTCTATCCCCTGTGCTGCTGTGAGTGTGAGACACGCGTTATTAGAGGAACAGATACAGAGATTTGGGGGTTTACGTGTGAATGGGAGTCCACAAACTGTAAATACTGATATGTGACTTATGATTACGACATGTGATATTAAGCATGGAACGAGTTTACATATAAATATCTGAAGCTGTATTGTAAATAGTGTACTGTATTACTGTCTTTTGCAACAAGTGACGTTAAAGCCAACTGCTACCACAGCTCGCCCTCTGCTGCTGGGCGGCGGCAACAACAACAACAACAACAACAACAACAGGATTAATGCATTTCTCAAACTGATCCTGTTTATTCAATATTAGCCAATAATGTTTTCATACCTTTAAAAATAAATCGCTGACTCTTAAAAACAAACGTCAGCAAACGTTTCGTCTGACGAGGTCGGCGATCTCGTTATCATCAGCTGCCTCGAGCATTTTCAATCAGGGATTTAAAACAGAAGTCATTTACATTTTTAAGTTTTTATATTTGAATTATTACGATTGCAGGCAGCACTTAGATCTAACTTAACACAAACTTTATATTTTCCACGCGACTGAACAGATATTTCTTATTCCGTCCTATTTTCAGTGCAGAGACAGAAACACAAATCAAATGTGTTTCAGCCTGTGATTACAAGAGATTTATTTAATTATAGAGCAGTGGAACGGTACAATAAGCTAATATATATTTTAAAATAACTTTGCTTTATTTATTTTAACTGACAAAGAAACACGACTTAAGCATCATGATTGAGCCTTTTCTGGAGAACGGGGATGCAACGTATTTATTTAGTGTTTATGACATTTACATCCTAATACTGCAAACATGAAGTATATTAGGACACCAGTCCAACTAGGCGTTCTGCACAGAAGGCTGCATTCAAATGATGTGGGAAAGACTCTGTATATCTATTAACACAATGCATCAAATGACTGTGTAATGAGAAAGCATTTTATGAAGCGTTTTAGCATCTTTCAGCTCATTGTTTTGGTTTCTGCCCTTTATTTTAACCCTCATGATTCACCAGACTGTTGAAGAAGCTCTTTAAAAAAAACACCGTACGTACAGTAACGTGTCGAGCATTAATGATCAGCTGGTGATTGTTGTGGAGCATCTAGCAGCTAAAAAGGCTCCTCAGGGGGTGGTGGGGACCAAAAACGGAGCTAAAAGGTGTGAATGATGTGGTTACATTTGAATCTTTGGCCAAAAACACGACTGTAAATGAATGCTGTAGGTTCACTGTATCATCAGTATATGGTCTATAAGACTATACTCCAGCAGTGCACTTTTTCCCACATGGCCTGAATGCAGCATTAGTGCAAAAGTCAAGATTTGAACCCGCTTCTCCCGATCAATTTGCCAAAGGGGATTTTATTTTCTCCTGACATGCCCCAGACTACCAGCCACCACCTTGAGGCTACATCCTGCTGCTCAGCCTTCCCCTCTGACCGTCCTCCCACCTCCCACACTGAGGGGAGAGGTGTAAAGTCAACCTGCCCCGAGGTAGACTCTGCTGTAACCGGGAATAGATTTTAAGCCCGTGAGCAAAGTGAACTGTCTATCAGAAAAACCACAGGGGAAGTATATATATATATATATATATATTTCTTCTTCTTCAGGAAAGTCTGCAGGCTGTGTTGGTGTCAAAATGTCACGACTGGTGGGAAGAAAAGCTAATAGAGTTTAGGTAACAGGTAAAATTAGGTTTTTCGTTTCCGAATAGTTTTTCTTTCTCTAAAATTAATCTAAAAATAACACTTGATGTGACAGAAATCACATTTAAAATGAGTCACACTGTAGTCACTCCTGTCTAGATGTGGTATTGTGAGAGTTCCTGGATGGCATGTCCCTTTACCCGACAACCCGACACTTACCCACCCACGAATGTGAGATATTTTAACTTCAGGACGCGGTGCTGGGACACGAAGCATGTCACCGCGGTTAGCATTTAAACAAATGTCAGATTTATTTACTCTATAAAGTCTGTACATATATTTAATGACATTTATTTTCTTTTGTATATTGCCCTCGAGTTTGTTCAGTTGAATGGCTACCGATGACATAAATATATATATACACCGTCTATGGTCGATTTCCACGGGTTGCAGGTTTAAAAAAAAGATTTGCTTACGGCTTCTTGAAAACGTGACGTGCTGCAGAAAAGCTTCACATTTCCTCATCGTGCTCTTCATGTTTCGAACATATAAATAAAAAATAAAACACAAAAAGCTGCTTTCGAGATAAACGGTGTGAGAATTTGTGACCTCACCCAAGACGCACACTGCCAGATCACGCCTCATCATCATCCGTTACAGTTTTCTGTTTTTCCTTTAAGTGAAATAAAAAGAAGCGTCCCTCTGTAACCATCTGTAATGTTTACACAGAGCGCGGCTCCTGGTCGCGTTTATAAGGGTTTACAAAGGAAAAACCACACTGGCAAGAACAGTCCTGCTTTCTCACGGTCCATTAAGAGTGTGTGTGTGTGTGTGTTCATGAAAACAGGACTTAACCCGTGTGTACATTGTTTTTTATTTTTAACTGTCCTGTTATGATCCCCCCTCCCTTCCTGCCGATGTGAATGTTTTGTACGACTACATGGTTTGTATATGAGAAATGCATTGTAACTGCATCATTTTAAAACCTTTACATTGTAAAAACACGACAAATGTCTTTTCTTTTTTTTGTCATTTATAAAAACAAATAAATTAACTGTGATGGAAAATGATTCGACAGAGTCTCGTGCATTAACGTCCTGCCGTGGTTCAGGTTCCATTATTGAGATCGATAAATTGGATTTCTTGACTCAGCGGTCTGTCGGCGGCGACGCGATCTCATATTTTACTGCATCTGGAAATCAGCTCACGTCGCGTTCAGCTCTCCTTGCGGCACCGCAAACAAAGTCCTGCGGTGAGCTGAGTCAGCTGATAGACGCCGGTTCTTCCTCTTCCTCTTGTATTTTCCTGGAAGGATTTACCGGCTCACCTGCAGACACACAAACTGTAACCTTTAATCCTCCTACCTTGTAATTCATCTTTTTAAAAGCACAGCAACAACACCACCACACCTATTTGCCGCGCTTGTTGCCTTTGATTTTCTGGATCTCCTTGGAGCTGAGGATCAGCATGCCGTTCTTGAAGCGGCCCACCTGACCTGTGGGGGCCCCGCCAGAACCAGAACCAGAGGACACCTTCTTCTTCCTGTCCCTGGTGGAGATGAAAGCACAGACAAACTTTCAGCCACTGAGATGCAACAACACGGCCTGTGTAAAAATCTTTAAGAAGAACAAACTAGAACTGCGTTCTGTACTTAGAAATTATTTAAAGATAATTAAATAGAGTATTACTCTTTACACCACTCAGTGTCTCTACTTCTAGTTCTAGAGGCGAATGTTCTCAGGCTGTCTCACCCACCTTGGATTACTCTGCTTCTTCTTTTTCTTCAGGTCCTACAGAGCAACGACACGAGGTACAACAAGAAGAGGCAGCGTAAGAATAATAAATGTTCATTTGAATCCTTTTTAAATGATGTTAGGGCACGTTCAGACAGAACCTGGTGCTACAGCGAGTGGCGGGTAGTCATGGACTAAACTCTGATGTGTGACTTTGTTTATTTCACGTACCAGCTTCTAAATCTGAGTCTGGTGACAAAGTTTCCTTTGGTTTGTCTTGGCATCGAGCCAGGTTAATCAGTGAAATCTAAATATTTCCTGTTTCACAGCAACCTCTTCTACGCCGCCAGACAACCCTGCAGCGATTCGCTGCAGCACCTAATCCTAAATTACCCATAATGATTTAATTACGTCCCCGATAACAAATTGAATCTACGTATATTCAAAGTAAAGCTGGAGCAGGTCTTACCGGCTGAACCTCCTCCTTCGCTTTCTGCTTCTTGTCTTTGATTTGCTGCTGCAGCACCTTGTAGTTGACGTAGTCCTTCTTAGGAGGCTGAATGAGAGAAAAGTTGTGAATTAGTCTCTCACCTATTAAAAAAAACGCTGCGCTTACAGAAGAGTTTTCCTTACTCTCGCTCCGAGCATGACCGCTCTGTCCTGTTCAAAAACTCGCTGCTGCTCCTTCTTGTAACCCGTGATTCCAAAGCGATGGACCTCGAGACGAGCCTGAAGCAAACACACAGAGACGACACACACACAAACTAAGCCGTGGGAAGAATCAGCTCACACGTTTAAAGTTTAAACTTGTTATTAAAATGAGAGTTGGGGTTAAAAAGTGATTTGAACTGTCACCTTTTCCAAACTGAGTTCTTCCAGCTCGTCGCTTTGCTTCTTCGCCGTCGTCTGAGGGGCCTTGAAGTGACAACAGCACACAGCCGAAGGCAACGGGGACAAAAATAGGTGAAGTGAACGGATGGTGACAGACAGGATGACTGTCACAAAGTCGCAGGAGAAGGTTACGACAAGTTTCTAAGATGAAAACGGTTACCCTATAACAAACCACGACTGAATGAACTCATGATGCTGACTCGTGTCCTGTAGTACACTACTCTTAGATCTTTAACATTAATGGGTCAAGACACCACTCAGTTAATGTACCAGAGAACTGGATCAGTGGGATTGGGCTGAACCGTCAGCCTCGGCTCTGCTTTCATAAATGGAGTATACACAGTGGGCTTTGAGTAGCATACTGTAGACGTACAGGCACTTTGTCGGGCACTTTGTCGAGGGTCGGCGTCTGCTTGGTTTTCAGTTTCTTTCTGGGGTCTTGAAATTTCACGACTTCCACCTGGCTCACCTGTCGAGAGCTCCGACCTGAGTGTAAGACAGGATGAAAGAAATGAGCTACAGGATGGAAGATGGAGCCTGGTCAATGTCAATATGTCACGACATAATATCCGAGAGGCTCGGGTTGAGTCCACCTCCTACCTGTTTGTTCAGTCTTAGGTTGTTTCTGCTGGAGTTCAACACCGACATGATCCACTCTGTCTTCGGCGTCACTGTGGACGTCCTTCACCGCAGGCAGCTCTTCCTCGTCCTCCTCTTCCTCGTTTCTTTTTCGCTTCTTCTTCTTCTGAGACTTGAGCTTCTTTTTGGATGCTGGTCCGTTACCTGCACGATCAGTCAGCAACATGATTAACTTGTCTGCGCTCTGAGCATCCTTTAAAATCAATCAAGCAATAAAAACAACACGTGTGCCATAAATTCTGCTTTTATGAAACTTCAAATTTTGTTTTTGCTGACAATGTCAGAGAGATATTCATTCAACTATATTCAACTATACTGAATTACATTGAGATGTTACTAACAGTTAAATTAATATCTCTCTGGCAGCTTTGTAAAAGTTGTTGTATTGGACAAGTGTACCTAATGAAGTGGCCAGTCTGTATTCATATTATCTACATATACAGTTATCTGTACATGGTATTTTAATGTTTATGTTTACATGTCAAGCTCCTTGTTTCCAGATAGATAAATACTTTATTGATCCCGAAGGCATCTAGTAGCAGCATGCAGACATACACTGAACATACATTATAATTGACATATAACACAGACAGTAACCATACGCTAAAATCTGAGATAGATCCAAATTTAAATATGCACAGAGAAATTAAACATTTGCAAAGAAAATTTAACAGCTATACAAAGACTATAAAAAGTAGAGGGTGACCGTAGAAATAAAAAATGTCTTATACAAATAGAAAACTACATAAAAACATATCAAATTCAGCTAGTGTTTATGTCTGTATCTGTGTATGTCAAATATTCAGACCCTGAGGATAGTTTGTAGTTAAAACAAACACTTGAAAACATGTTTAATGGTTGTGGAACGTCCTAATATTAATTCGCAGTTCATACAGGACTCATTCACAACTGCAACATGTTTAATAAACTCATTTAACTTCCCATTATGAACCTTTAAACATAAAATATGAAGAAACGCTGGGTTCACTAATAACACCCTAATGGAACGTGGCTGCGCTGTCACCGTGGTTACCAGCCATGGATACGAGCCATGGTTACGAGCCATGGAGAAGACGTCTAACTAAGTTAACATTATCAACGCCCTAACATTAACCTCATTTTAATTGTTTTTCAGAGGCAGAGTGCCTTAACGAACACACTACACTCATTACATTTACGCTGACTCGCGGTTAAACAGGTGAGAGAGCAGGAAACAGCTCGTTTCATACATTAGCCTTTAAAAATGAGCTAGCAGACTTAGCTTAGCCTAGCCTAGCCTAGCCAGCTGGCTCTAACTTGCACTCACCAAAGTCGTAGAGTTTATCCAGGACGTGTTCGAGAAACACGGAGTCTCCGTCTTCTTCTCCGTTTGTCTTCGAGTTCATTTTAATCCTAATTCAGTGAACAGAAGTCCGGCATGAATGACAACAAACCCTTGAACACACACGTGGGGTGGGATGGCACGGCACGGCACAGGTTTGTCCTTTCCCGGCTGTAGTAGTCGCTAGTGATGTGTCGTTCTGAACGTACCGGCTCTTTGAACCGACTCTTTTAAGTGAACGATGGGAGCCGGTGTTGTGGAATTTTCCGACTCGCCTTCGCATGAACACGGATTTTTACATGATTACTGGGAACAATCTTACACATTATTTTCTGTTTACTGAAAGACAAATTACTATAACGAATAGGCCCAGTAAATCGGCATTTCAATGGTTTTATATTAGATTTCATAACGAATAGCCTCGCTCCGCGAGTGATAGTCTATGTGTGTTGTGACAGGTGTGAAATGTTATGTATATTCTGTAGAGCCTGGTGTGGTTATTGTATATGCATTGGCTTTCTGTCTAATAAGTAAAACCAACCGTTTTCACTCTGCTGGCATATTGTGACCTCTGCTACTTGCGTATGAAGTGAAATGGAGTGCCTGACATCAGTTTTAAATGGCCTGAGAGGTGTTGTTTTTGGCAGCCTAATACCTTTAAATGTTTAATATATAATGTAAGAGGTGAAATTTCTGAAGTCAAAGGTCAATGTTGAGGTCAGGAAGGAAGAAAGTGTTCAGGAGCCTCTGATTATTTATTGACACTTGATCAAGGAGAATTAGAGACACTCTCAAAGTTGATCAGAAGTGCCTGAGTCGGTCTCACATTCTGCCCAACTCATCCTGGTGGATCGACTTTAAACCCCAAGATAACAGCACAAATACTACACGCCCAGAATGAGTCACAGAGAATGTCTTTACCCATGGAGGTGTTACTGTCAGCATGTTCTAGTCTGGAGACACAGATGTCTGTTTACGCAGATTGGAACAGGTCTTTGTGACCCTGGACACCACAGTGTGGAGATAGACTGGCACCTACTGTTCCCAACCAAAGCCAAAACAGCTAATACTGCTGAGGACCTCAAGGCCCACACGTGACCTCATATAACCTAAGGATAGAAAATTCCATAACAAGAGGAGACTTTTAACGAAACTTACGAAACGAAACTTCATAAAACCATCGAAATGCAGATTTACTGGGCCTATTTGTTATAGTGATTTGTCTTGCAGTAAACAAAAAAGAATGTTTTTTCCCCCAATAATCATATTTAAACCAAAAATCTGTAAAGTGACAAGAGGATGAAATGCCTGTGAGAGTCGGAAAATTCCACAACACCGGCTCTTCTTGGTGAGCTGAGTCAAATGATCCGACTCCCTAAAAAGAAACGAACTTCCCATCACTAGTAGTCCCGGAACTTAGCACGGAAACGCCAGCTGCTCACACGCCCATGAGAAGTTCTCCCGGATCTGCTACCGACTCACAAAGTGTCGCACCGGGAAGGAGAACCGTGCAGACAGGCGTGCACACGTACCCCTCCTCGCTGGATGCTGCGTGTGTGTGAAGAGTGAAGTGTGACACAGAATGGCGTCCGAGGCTGTTTACTCGGTATGTATGCTCGGAGCTAACCTCTGTTAGCCGCTGCAGCCCTGTGTGACATGTCATTCAAACAGGTGAACCCTGAAGTCACGCTAATGTGAGCACACAGCCTTAAAACGTGCTGCTCTTTAGGATCAATGCAGATAAAAAGTCATTTGTTACTGCTGCTACAACCAGAGACAGTTGACAGTTCAGTGTACACTCAGTGCAGCTGCCCGGACATTTTGTTCTAATATAACCAAACAAATGATAGTGTTGTTGCATGTGTTTCTGTGTTTGCTACAATTTTTTAATGTCTTGCTCCTCCACATATCACTGTGTGCTGCTGCTTTCCTAATATATCCTGCAGAGGTGCAAGTTAAACCTTTTAAATTACAAGTAAACTCACTCTGCTTTACTTAAAAACACTTAAAAAGCAGTTAGGAATTGTGCCTAACCTCAGTTTTAAAGGTGCTTGGACTAGGTAGGTTTTCACAGGTAAGGAATGTGTCTGTTTGCACAAGATTAGATTAGATTAGATTATACTTAGCCACAACAGGGAAATTCACCTGTAACAACAGCAAACAATGTGTGATATACACTACAAAAATAAATTAAAAAAACACAACGGACAGACAGAAGTATCCAAAAAAAGAACAACAAAAAACAACAAAACAAATAAACACGTGTACAGACAAGTGCAAAACGAGTACTAAAGGTAAAAGTGTCCATAATATAAATAATATTGCACATGCTAAGTAATTGGAATGAAAATATGAATACAGATATAAAAAAACAACAACAAAATAATAAACTTTAAGTAAATAAAGTCTAGAAGATAGCACTTAAGCAACACACTACTCCCACCATGTAAGAAGGATTCTTTAACGCCAGCTTGATTTCATGACTTTCATCTATATATTTATTATTTATGAGTAATTTTGTATCAACTTTGTGCATAAAAGCTGAGTTGACAAGTGATTTTCCCTGGTGTAGGATCATTAAAGTCCATGTAAAGGCAAATCTGAGATTTCTTAAAGTAGATTGCTGAAAATATGTGAAAAGACTGTGAACGATATGTTACTAAAATGTGGAGTTAGAGGTTCAGTTTTCAGTCTCAGGATTTTGTGGGCGGTGCTTAAAGGGTGGCTCGATGACACGCTGAGGCCACTGTGAGCAGAGAGATAGAGATGAATTCATCTCACTCAAAGAGTGTTTCGAAGGTAGTCATGACATTTTCTAAACTCATCTGACACAAGCTGAGAATTCATTTTTACCTGATTTTGACTCCTAATTTCATAAACGTGTCGATATTTTTAATCATTCGATAATAACACTTTCTTCTTTGGTCTGACAAACTCGGAACACATTTATTCTTACTTTACGCGGACGTTAAAGTCTGTCTTATCTTATCATACGTACATAATATGTAGAATATGTTTTTAAAATGAGCAGAGCTGTACAGTTTTGTGCAGGAGTCAGGTTGTCTGGAGTCAACAAATGTTGAGGTCAGGAACGAAGAAAGTGTTCAGGAGCCTCTGATTATTTATTGACACTTGATCAAGGAGAATTAGAGACACTCTCAAAGTTGATCAGAAGTGCCTGAGTCAGTCTCACATTCTGCCCAACTCATCCTGGTGGATCGACCATAATATAAATAATATTGCACATGCTAAGTAATTGGAATGAAAATATGAATACAGATTTAATACAGAATTCATTTTTACCTGATTTTGACTCCTAATTTCATAAACGTGTCGATATTTTTAATCATTCGATAATAACACTTTCTTCTTTGGTCTGACAAACTCGGAACACATTTATTCTTACTTTACGCGGACGTTAAAGTCTGTCTTATCTTATCATACGTACATAATATGTAGAATATGTTTTTAAAATGAGCAGAGCTGTACAGTTTTGTGCAGGAGTCAGGTTGTCTGGAGTCAACAAATGTTGACAGCAGTGGTTGCGGACGTGTTGCCCTAAAGCATATGTCAATATTTGCTCTCACTCGTCAGGCTTTTGTTGTAGTAAAATGTGTAGTGTGAGTATCTGATTGAAAAGCAGAACACTGCACTCTCTTACCTTTTTTAAATAAAAGTGTAGAATATATCCCATCCGTCACTGCTTGATAATGTGATAAATATGTCTGATTCTAATATATATCGTGTGGTGTTTCTCTAGCATAGAGACCCTATGCTGAAGAAAAGAGATGACTTTGAGGACATTTTGGAGGAGAGGAGGAACTCCAGCGACCTGAGATACGCTCTCAGGTGTTACACTCCTGTTCTTTACAAAGGCATGACGCCCTGCAAAGCCGACACGCTGAAGAGCATGGTGCTGCAGTCCAATCAGCTGCGCTACGTCATCAGTCAGGTGAGGTAAAAGTCGACCGACAGCAGGGTTGTCATTCTGGTTTTACCTGTTGACACTTAGATAAGTCGTGGTTTTGTAACTTGTTCTGGTCTTTTTGTGGTTCAGAGATTTTACTGTTTAATCCAAAACATGAAGATTTCTGCATCGACCCGAAATATGTACAGTGCAAACTTTGTCTCTCTGTGGAGTTGACTTAATTTATCAGCCCACAGAGAAACTATTTCATTTTGTACAAACTACAAGTCATAATATTGAGATAAGAACAATCGGAGTCTGTTGTTTTGAGTCATATCTTTGCCTACAGGTTGATTACATACGCTTATTTTAGCATTTTCTGTCAGTCCATTGGCCTGGTTAACGGCATCTTACCGGGGACAGATCTTGCATTCCCTGTGATAACAGACATGGTTTGTGCTGTTTCCGCTCAGATCTGCATCCCCATCTCCTTCTCCTCACTTCAGCACCGTTCTCTGGTCTTTCCACGGCGAGTACGCTAACGCTGCCTAAGCTCTAACAGCTGTTCGTGAGTGAAAACGAGAGCTGTGTCTTTTTCTGAATGGGTCCATGTTTGCACGCAAACAGACAGGGATTTCGATGCCTAAAAAAAAAGCTTGAAAAATAATAAAAACACACAGAAGAGTTGAGAGCAAACGAAACTGCCACCCATGTGGTGCAACAGCAAGTTTAAAGCTTGTGGTGTGACATCGCCTCTTTTTGTGCCAAGGGATCTTTATTCAAGGATTTTCGTAAGCCTGCAGCACCTCGGGGCCTGGGTTCAAGGTCTTTTTCATAAGCTCTCAGTGCCGTGGGACTTTGTTTCAAGGTTGATTCAAGAGGATCTTTCTGAGGATTTTCACTCCTGACACCGCTATTCTTTACTTATAGAGTTTTCAGACTGCATGTGTTGTTCCCAAGTTACAAGATTTTATTCGTGGAATTTTAGTTTTTTGTCCTGTGCCTAAAAAACAGGTTACAGTAGAAAATGGATCATAATGTAGAAAAGTAGTGTTATGTTAAAAGTTGACATCAATAAATTTACCAGATTTAAAAAAATTAAATCACTTCTTTTATTGTTGTTTCTATCGGATGGGCTGACGGTTTATTTTGTGTTGTGAAGGTTTCCAAAGAGACGGGCAGGGCTACCGATGACGTGCGCGAGGACGCGTCGGCCATCCTGGAGGAGATGGCTCACTCTCTGCAGCTCAGCACCGTTCGCTTCTTCGCCTTCACGCTCAGCAAGGTCTTCAAAACCTTGTTCAGGAGCATCTGCGTCAACGAGGAGGGCATCCAGAGGGTGAGAACACACGCCGGCTTACACACTTCTAAAACAGCATCCAGACTCACAACTAATCTGATCTGTGCTTTTTGTTGTCAGCTCCAACAGGCCATCCAGGAGCATCCGGTAGTCCTCTTACCGAGTCACCGGAGTTACATGGACTTCCTGCTGATGTCGTACATCCTGTACACCTACGACCTGGCTCTGCCTGTCATCGCTGCCGGCATGGGTAAGCGTTGAAGAGTAGCTCATAATGTTCGGTTTTGGATGTTTTATTGAGTCAGATTAGGGGCAGAATACATGAAACTCTCATTATAACACTCAGCATCACTATTTGCACGTAGACCTACAGCTTGTGTGTCTCTGCAGACTTCATGGGGATGAAGTTTGTTGGGGAAATGCTGCGGATGTCTGGAGCGTTCTTCATCAGGAGGTCGTTTGGTGGAGACAAACTGTACTGGTCTGTCTTCTCAGAGTACGTCAAGACCATGCTGAAGGTGAGGACGCTGTTTATTCCTTAATCTGTATATCAGTACACAGCTTGTCTGATGTTATTTCTGTATTTTGTAGGTAGAAATAATATTGAAAGACATTATTTTTGCTTTTCTCTTCAGAACGGACTTGCACCAGTTGAATTTTTCCTAGAGGGGACAAGAAGCCGAACAGCCAAGTCTCTGACGCCAAAGTTAGGTAAGTCACAATAAAAAGAAACTGTCAGACATCTGCAGTCAGATTTTTGAGACTCAGACCACATCCTGTGTTTTGTTGTAGTTTATTAAAAGAAGAAAATCAGGAATTGGCAGCATATTTCAACACTTTTCTCATTTTCTTTTCACTTCTTTTACCTAGTTTATACGATAACGTTTTTTCCTGCCTGTCATCCTCGCCTCCTGCTCCTCCTCCAGGTCTGTTGAACATAGTCATGGATCCGTTCTTTAAAGGGGAGGTGTATGACGTTAGCGTGGTTCCGGTCAGCATCAGCTATGAGAGGATTTTGGAGGAGGCACTTTACGCCAGAGAGATGCTGGGAGTACCCAAACCCAAAGAGTCCACTTCAGTGAGTCATTCAAACATCTCACTCTGTGCAGAACCTGTAAAAACTTTGAAATCACAAGACATGTTTTGCAGAAAGTCCATATCCATGCTGAGACGTGATCACCACACGTGTTCTTCACAGGGTCTGTTTAAAGCCAGAAAGGTCCTCAGTGAAGATTACGGAAGTATCCACGTGTACTTTGGCCAGCCTGTGTCTGTTAGGAGTTTAGCCCAGGGCAGAGTGAACCGCTGCAAGTTCAACCTGGTACCAAGGTACAATATATCAACATTACCGTATGTGTGTGTCTCATTTTGTACTGATCCCATGTCTGGCTTGTTAACACGATTTGTAACTGTTACTAGAAAACTTGATACAGCGTGTAGCAGCACTAACAGGTTTTTCTGTAATCTTCTTTGGAAGAGGAAATCCAATAGACCTGTGAAGTGAAATATTTCTATATTTCCTGCTCCTCATCCTTGTTGAGCTGGTTTTTAAAAAATGTGTTACTATTTCAACTTTTTGTTCGTGAATCGTGGACTTACTGTAAGCTTTCCGTTCGCAGACACATCCCCGGAAAACCCAGCGAGGAGATCCAAAACTTTGTGAACGACACAGCTTACAGGCTGGTGCGAGCCCAGGAGGAGAACATGGTCCTAAAGCCGTGGGTCCTTCTGGCCTCCCTGCTGCTCCAGCACCACCACCAGAACCAGACGGCGGGGCAGGAACGGGGAATAGCACTGGATGAGCTGACTGCACAGGCTGTGTGGCTCAGGGATGTTTCCCGGGAGTACGGAGCCTTCCTTAACTGGCCTGGTACAGTACGAGTCCAGGACTCATCCTTTAGTGTTCTTCAGTCGTACTGCTGCTGACTAACAACACTGTTTGTCTCCTTCAGGGGTCATGACTCCATCAGAGGTGGTGTCCTCCAGTCTTTCCCTGCATCGAGGTCTGGTTAGGATCTGTGAGGGACGAGTCCAGCTGGCAGTGGAACAAAGTTTGTATTTCTTGACTTGATTTGTGTATTTTGTTACATTTGTGCAATCCCACAGAGCCACATTAGATTTAAGGCATCTGTTACACAGTCTAGTACAATCAGTGCAAATATCCTGTGATCAGACTGCTGAACTACAACGTGTGAAACAGTTACGCTGTGCACAGAAAGTCTTTTAAAGAACTTTTTGAACTTTCTCTTGAAGCTGCAACAGGGGAGCCTCACAGCGCCGTCACTCCAGAAGAGGAGCTCTTGAGCCGGGCAGTCGTCGTCCTCTCTTGCGCCTCGTACAGGAACCAGGCGCTGCACGTCTTCATCCGACCGGCCCTGCTGGCCTCGGCCATCCACGCTGCCTCCTCCAACCAGAAACGTGAGACTGACCAAGCTGTTTTTAAACGTGCTGCTCTCTGCTTCTTGAAACTTTTTTTATACTTTATGCTACGACACGGTCAAGAATTTATTTAAATTTTATTTATTTAACTTGGTGCTTGAATAAAAAAACTGAATAAATTCCACATCGTTCTCTTAGAGATATTTCTTTTGTGATTTTCAGAGGAGGTCTTCAACAGCTTCAGCTTCCTCAGAAACATGTTCTCCAATGAGTTCATCCTCTGTCCTGGAGCTACAGTGCAGGTGAGGAGCAACATTTATTTTAATACTTTAGTCCCTGTAGTAAATAATCTATCGTAGACATGCAGTGTGGATTTCATGTTTAATCTGTGTGTCTTGTAGGACTTTGAGGAGGCCTGTTATCTGCTGGTGAAGACCAGAGCTCTGCAGGTTACCCAACAGGAGGTTCTGGTAACGGAAAGAGGACAAAGAACGCTGGCCTTCCTCACCAGCATGCTCGATCCGTTCTTACAAGGATACCAGGTGAGGGAGACGCACAGAAGTAGTCAACCCTTACCGACCTGATGCTTTACTTCACATTTACAGTCATAAACACACCACATATTAAAGCACCACGCGTCTCTGCTTTCTGTACCCACTTTATTTATTTACAACTGTACATGGTCATGGCGAGGTAGTAATACATAATCACATACTGTGTACACAAGTTGAAGTACATGCAAACAGCTTGTTTTTATTTTAAATTTGTAAGTATTAAGCTGGAAGTGTCCTCTAGAGGGTGCTGCTAACACATTATTAGTCTTACTGTAACGTGTGCGTGTGTGTGTGTTTTCAGGTGATCTGCAGGTTCCTGTGTGAGGAGGCCGCTGACACTCTGACAGAGAAACGGTTCATTCCTGCTGTCCGCAAGTTCATTGTCAAACATCTTCTCGCAGGTTTCTCTCGTTTGTTTTTCATTCATTTGTTTCTGTTTTTACGTCAGCACAGTGGACTGACTGTGTGTTGTGTGTGTGTTTGTGTGTTATCCAGGTAGACTAAGATACACCGAGGTGTTGTCGTCTGACCTCCAGAAGAACGCTCTGGCAGCTTTGCTGAGACTCGGAGCCGTACGGAAAATCAAAGGGTACGTTGGTTTTGATCGTCCTCGTGTCCCTGCGTCAGACTGAAAAAACAAACAGATACAAGTTAAAAATACAGAATATAAATAAGGTGAACCATCCGCTGGATACCTGAAAAATTACGGTAAATGATCAGCTCGATTCATAATTAAGTTATCAGGTGGAAGTTAAATAGTTTTTCCCGCTCTTTAATGACATGAAGGTTAAAATCTGTGCTGACTTGTTATTTTGTAGCTTTTTGTTGTGATTGAGCTGTTTTATTAACACAAATATCACAGATTTGCCTTCAAGGGCTTTAAAACTTGTACTTCATGAACTCTTTACATTCTAGGACAAAATGTAATAGTAAACTAAACAGCAGGGAGCAACGAAATCTCACTGGGAACGTCTCAGTCAAAATGCTGCTTGGCGCCGCTCGTCAAACTTGTTAACTTGTTCAGATTTGGTCATTTTTCCTAGTTTACATGCTTCTAAATATGTAAACATGCTTTGTATATTGTAGTGAAGTTTTGATCAGAAATTTGGTGTTTTATTTTGAAAATCGACCGGGTTCTCTATGCCGTTTGCTCTGGCAGCTGCGTTGCATTCCTGCCCGGTGGAATTTAACCGTTATTAAGATAGTTTAGGTTTTATTTACTTGAGTTTTGAGACATCCATCCTTGAGGGGCGGAGGTAAAATAATTTTTTTAATGTTTTCGAATTCTCCATTAGTTCAAGAGTCATTTTAATAAATAATCAGTTAAATCCAGCTTGTTTTTGTGCTGAAAATAACCTCCAGTGTTTTCTCTTCAGAGCCGAGCCGGGGACTTTAAAGGTCAACGCGGTGATGGTGAACTCACTGGAAGACACTCTCGGTAAGAATCGAGCTGTCAGTTGGACTCGAAACACCCAGCAGGAATAAATAGTGTTTTTGTTTCTCTGCTGGCCTTTAAAAAAAAAAAATCACATTTGTCTCTTTGTCTAGGAGGAAAACTTCCCATGCAGAAAGCCGTCTCCGCCCGCCTCTAATACACCGACGTCATCAGGGGACCGAGTTGAATCTTTTTTTACCTGGGTGGCCGTGATGCGATGATGTCTCAGCTCTTCGACTCGATGGAACAAAAGAGTTGCCATCTGGAGACGGCTCGACCCCCTTTTTTTATTTTTCGCTTCACCTCTCTTTTCACTCTGCCTCTTCTCCCCCTCTGTCAGACTCTACTAAAAACCTTTTCCATAAAACCAGACGATGAGTTGGGCCTTTTGAAGGTATATCGCTAAGCTTTTTTGGCTCATTCTCAATAACTGACCTTTTGCCACGGCAGCCTTTTTGAAAGCTTCCATCTCAGGATAGAGGCCGTTCTCTGTTAATGCATCTGATGCGCGTCCATTAACACTCCTGTGGCTTTTCTTTGTGTTTCTGTTTGTCTCTCTCTTTTGTTTGAGCACTTTAATGAATGTATTCACTCCATGTGGCGCAGGCTTCTATCTTTATTCTGTTTTTTTCGCCACAATTTTTGCAAAGTTGCTAAAATTGTTGGATAAGAAGATTTGGGTGGTTACATATTTTAGCTTTGGGGAAAAATGTTTTTTTTGTTGCACTGTCTGAATGAAAGTTTGTATATTTGAGTTTAACTTGCCACAAAATGAAGGCCTCGTTCTAAAATGGCTTGCACCAGGTGCCAATTGTTGGATTTGACAAGGTCCTTGGTGTGTTGGGAGTGAGAGCATTTACACGACTGACTGGGGCAAGTTCACCAGCTGCTCTCTCTCTCACCCTCTGTGCCACAGATGCACTGGTGGCTGCTAAATGACTAAATGTAAATGTTAACCCACCCTGGTTCAAGTTTACCATCCGCCCTCGGGCCCTTTTTGCCAACACTTTGAGCTTCACGGACAAACGGTTCGTTCATCTTTGTTTACACACTGGAGACTATGCTACAAGTCTGATGCCAGTGTCACATAGTTGCCAAACTAAACAGTTTAGTTTTATTTATACTGAAGCAAGACCAGCTACACCAAAGGAATACGTTTGAAGTCTTTGTTTTTGACGTTTTTCTTGTTCTCAAATGTGGAATAGTTTGTTTAAAGTTACTGATTTTTTTTTTTTAAGTCTGAATATATTAGAGTTGTTTAGGTTTTATTTATCGTCAGAGAGACACATACTTGACATCCAATATACAAGGGACGGAAGAAAAGGTCAAAATTTACGGCACTGACGGTCAAAAAGAGCTTCAGGCTAACGGGTGTTTTTTCTGTGTTTTTTTTCGCCCCTAAAACTCAGGATTACCTACTCAGCTGAGCGGTGTCATTTTCACCAAAAGTTCTAAATTAGATTAGAAAAAAAATCCTCATTTTGAAGTTATTTATTTGGTAGTTAGGTAGCAGTGTTCTCGTGTTGGCAGCAGATTTGACAGAAACAGGCAGAGCTGCTTTTGGAGGCAGATTGGTCGAGTGAAACAAACAGCCACGATTTCTTTGAAAGTTTCTAGATATTACAGAATTATACCTGAGGTTTGCTGGCTGCATTTTTTTTTTAAATACTTCCCTTTTGACTAGAAACATGTTCTACTACAAAACGCCAAATTTCTTAAACGCATCGTTTTGAATCCAGATTGACACAGAGAAAATAGATATATAAAAAGGCAAATGTGTGATTCAGCGCTAACTTCCGGTACTCGAACTCTGGTACTGAGGTTCCAGCCACATGTGAAACAGTGTTTACACGCGATAGATGCCACGAAACTGCTGAAACAGTCTCTTAAAATTGACTTTTTTTTTAGTAGTTTCAGTTGTTTTATCAATGACGGGTCACGTTTACAACCATGCCATGATGGATCTAAAGCTCTTGCTACAAACAGCTGCAAAACTCGCCTCTAAACTCTCTCACGTTTATCCAAAAATGCTTCGTCTTCTAACGCCAAATTTTCCAGATACTAAGCTTTTAGTTCCGAGGCTTCGCTCACCAAGTTTAACTCGACAAAGCAGCTCTGCAGACAACGATCTGCAAGTCTACAGTGTGAGTGTATTTGTTTTTCAGCATTAATAACAGCTTTTATACGGTGTAATGTCTAAATATTTGACTCCTGTATGTGTGTGCATTCCTGCATTATAATTAAGTTTAAGAGTGTATGTGTTGGGTGAGGCCTTTCAGTACCGCCGTACAGGCTGATGAAATACTAAAGCATGTTAATAAAGTGTTTTGAAATACAAATGTCAGCCCAGACTGTGTCTCTGTTGCTCCGATCGATTAAAAATTAAATATAATTGACATCACTGTTTTTTCACCTCAAAAGTCTGCCTTTTTTTTTCTTCCAAATTCTGGCGCTTTTTTTGCCCAAAATCCTTATTTTTTTTTCTCAAAATCTTGCCATTTTTTTCTTAAAAATTCTGACTTTTGCTTCCAAATTCTGACTTTTTCTTTAAAAAACACATTTTTTCCTCAAAATTACACCTTTTTTCTCTCAAATTTCTCTTTTTTTTATTGATTTTTTTGCCAAAATGCCCAGACTGTGTCTCTGTTGCTCTGATCGATTAAAAATTCACTCCATCGCTCCCTTTCTTTCAGTGTTTGATAGTCAAACCTCCCGACAGACCTGCTGAGAAAAACTATTTGCTCTTAGTTGATTAAAACAGTGATGTCAATCATATTTAATCACGTTACCGTGTTTACACAGAAAATGATTTGGGGGGTTTACATTCTTTGAACTTGATTCTTCAGGTGCAAAGCGGCTCGTCTCGCCCCGCCCGGCTCTCGGTGCTCATTGAATTTTTAAAAAGGCTGCAGACAGACAGACAGTTGTGCAGATTGGTGACCGCCTGGGATTTCAGCTTCATGATACCTCAGTGCTTACACTAGTAAATCTAACAGCCTGTTCAAATTTGAAAAGTTAAGATGCCTCAAAGAGAAAATAACAATTTGAACCTGCATTCAGTTTTTTGCCACCTGGAGACTGTGCAACAAGCTGTGAACACAATATTGACATATTAGCACCTTACAAAGTTGTTAGCAAACACTCCTGTATTTACACATCCAGCAGATACGGAGCCGTGTTTGTGTACACTGGTGAATATACAGTAGTCTTTCCTCTATTACTTTATATATTGTAGATTAACACTAAACATCTAAACTATGAAATGTAATGATGGACTGCCAAGAGTCATGAGTTAAAAGGACAAGTTCTTTAGAGTTACCAACCTCAGATATCACCAATTAACGGCAGCTCAGAGTTCAGCTGCAACCAAAAATACACCTCCAAGGAGGAGAGTGATGGAGCGCCGCATGAACTGAACTGACCTCCAAGATCACTCCACCGAAATGTAACTGAGATGTTGTTGGACTGCAGACAGAAAAATGTGCTCAGCATATATGGAAACTCTTTCCAGACTATTGGAAAATCACGAAGCCCTCATGAAGCTGAAAGCTGAGAGAATGCCAATAGTGTATGAAGCAGTCGTAGAAAACACAAATAAAGAAAGACCACGAAATGAGAAGGCGTGTCCAAACTTCACCCTGCGTTCAGGTCTGTGCTTGGTCTCCACCAACTCTGACTCTTTGTCCAAACTGTCCAACAAAAATCTGATCAGATTCATATTTTGCATCAAACATTTGCATTGATTCAAGTACAGCTGAGAGATCACTACACATAACCCAGCTCTAGGTGTCAGGCTTGCCTCTCTGTGAGCCCTTTATTCACGGCAGGTTGTTGAAGTACACACTCTCTCTCTACACACACACACACACACACACACAGCAGCATTTTTCATCATGTTTTGTGGCTGTGCTGCTGAGTAAGAGACTGCTGCCAGCAAATCCACCACTTTCCATCCATATTGCCCTTTCTCTAGCACTCACTCAGTCTCTGACAAATTATGGGTTCATCTAAAGTTGCCATACCAAATTGCTTACACACACACACACACACACACACACACACACACACACACACACACACACACACACACACACACACACACACACACACACACACACACACACACACACACACACACACACACACACACACACACACACTCCAGTTCATCCATCCATCCATCCATCCATCCATTTCCAGTTTCTCCCTCCCTCCATCTATATCTGTCTCCCTGATGGTGGTGGTGTATAATAGTGTCAGCCACAGCCATATCAGCACTTTATCTGCTACATTATGACAAGCTGTATTGAAGAGGGTGGCACATGCGTACACCCATTCGGGAGGGCAACACCATAATAAACTACTTTCTGACCCGTGCCAGCCGCTGGGAGACAAAAGCAGCAGACGGCGACTGTTTTATGAGCAGAAGTGCTGCATGTTTAGTTTTGTTTCCTTACATCTGGCCTTTGTTAGTTCTTTCCTTGGTGTTTGTGTGTGTGTAGGCGTCTTGTGTAACAGCTATGACTGAGTGCACGCTGGCCCGGTGTTGAGCCCAGAGGGGCTTGTGGAGGTCTATATGTAGGGAATTGATTGAACGAAAAAGGGACCCCGGTGTATAATGTTTCAGCAGTTAACCTTAGGTAATGGTAAGTTGACGGATTCAGCTCATTTGCTCCGGCAGATCCTGTTTATCAGCTCAGTGCCGGAGGCTGAGACATTTATATCAGTATATGGGGTCTAGCAGGAATCCCAGAGGAGAGTCCAGGAGGTCCAAATTAGTACATATTTAAAGGCTTGATTAAATCAGATATGGAAAGGCCAACAGACTGAGTGATAGCATTTCAGGATACTCATCATGAAAAATATCTCGGCTAAGTTTTCTCCCCTCACACCACTCTTCTCAATTTTTATTAACAACTTAGAGAGAAAAAGTTGCACAAAGAGCTGATCTTCATAGGTAAAACCTTAACTCGAACCTCAGGAACTGGACTCATCATCCATAAATCACAGAAATTTAACAGTGAATTCCAGCAGCGGTTTGAAGGAAATTATATTTTCTAAAAGTCTTGAAGGAGCACAATCAAATAAAAAAAGAAAAAAGGAAAAAAAGTGACCTAAATTACTCAGCTGTTGTTTTTTTCTTGCCGTTTTCCTCAGGTGCACTGGTGCTTAAAGTTCTCACAGTTTTTAGGGCCTCTATCCCCAGTGTAACAACTTCCTGCTGAAAAAAGCTCGCACCAGGAGGATGATCTGATGCCTCAAAGTATCAAAATGTCTCCTTAGATGACTTTTATTTCCTGTTACGGATGTAGGAAGGAGAAATGTCTGTGGTGGAAAGTACTACACACAGAACAATGATTTTATCCTTCATTACAATTATTTCACATTAAAATGGATCAAATGAGAATAAAAAAGTACAATGCATTGTTAAAGATTAAAGAAGTTGTTTTCTCAAAATTCTGACATTTTTTCTTCCAAATTCTGATGCCCTTTTTGCCCCAAATCCTTATTTTTTCCTCTCAAAATCTTGTCATTTTTTTTTTTATCTGACTTTTTCTTCCAAATTCGGACTTTTTCCTCAAAATTAGACCTTTTTTCCTCAAAATGACAGCTTTTTTTCTCTCAAATTTCTGACTTTTTTTAACAGATTTTTTTTGCCATACTATACTATGACTATTTTTACTGATTTTTTTGCCATACTATACTATGACTATTTTTACTGATTTTTTTGCCATACTATACTATGACTATTTTTACTGATTTTTTTGCCATACTATACTATGACTTTTTTTTTTACAGATTTTTTTTTTGAGATACTATACTATGATTTTTTTAACTGATTTTTTTGTCATACTATACTACTTCTTTTTATTGATTTTTTTTGTCATAGTATACTATGACTATTTTTACAGATTTATTTTGCTATATTATACTATGACTTTTTTTTTACAGATTTTTTTTTGCCATATGACTATATTTAACTGTTCTTTTTGCCATACTATGACCTTTTTTTAACTGATTTTTGCCATACTATACTATGACTTTTTTTCCAGATTTTCTTGCCATACTATACTATGACTTTTTTAAAACTGATTTTACCCCCCATTTTTCTTAAAAATTCAAAAACATTCGCACAAAATTCTTACTTTTTTTCCCTTCAAAATCCTGACTTCTCTCCAACGTCTGCCTTTTTCCCCCTCAAAATTCTGATCTTTTTTTTCCTCAAAATTTTGACTTTTTTCCTCAAACTTCTGACATTTTTTTCTCCAAGTTGACTTTTTCCCCTCAAAATTCTGATCTTCTTTACCTTTGAGTAAAAAAAGATTCTGTTTTTCCCCTCAAAATTCGGACCCTTTTCCCGCCAAATTCTCAATTTTTTTCCCCTTTAAAATTCTGACTTTTAAACTCTGCCCCACACAGCGGCAGCAGTTGAGAGATTATTTAAGAAAACTTTACAAATGAATGCACTGGAAATACGACTTCCAGTGACTGAAATACAACACTGGCGACTGTTTTATGAATCTGTGTGTGTGGCCCTAATCTTCCATAATTACTCTTAATGTAATCCTCTTTTATCTGTTCTAAAAAATATCAAAGATCAGTGATTAAACCTGAATGAAAACATTCGCATTTTTAACTATATTTGCATAATACAGATACACGTGAATCTGTGCTAATGTCTGCAATCAGCCAGAATATGATTTCTCATTTATTGGCTTTAAACTTTGACGCAAGAGAGCACACACGCACACACACACACACACACACACACACACACACACACACACACACGCACACACACACACACACACACACACACTTTTCCTCTCAGTCTCCATGGGATTCCACGAGCTGCCAGTTCTTGACAGCAAGATAAATAATAATCCTCTGATGGATGCTGCCGTGAAGTGAAAGCTAAAGGAAGATTTAATAAAATCCAATAGAATCTAATTGAAGTGGCACGAGTGTGTGTGTGTGTGTGTTTGTGTGTTTCTGTGTGTGTGTGTTTTCATAGCGGAAGTATCTTTGTAAATCAAGGTTTGTTATTTGAGTTAAGATTTTGGAACATTAGATTTTTGTTCGTAGAAAGAAGAGCTTCAGTAAACACGGCTGACAGGCAGTCCTCTACGGGTACTGTCTGTTCACTGTTCTGTCCATGTTTTAATATGTTCTGCTGCTCATTGAATACCCTGGTGATTTTTGTCACATTATTACATTGTGTATTTTGGCTGCACACACCCTAATATTCCTCATTGTCACAGTCTACATCTCTATTAGTGGATGATGCTTGTGTACTGAATGGAGAATGGTTCATTTGTTTAATGAATGGTTCTTCATTTTCAACATCATATTCACTTTCTTGATTAGAATTAGGTGAGAAGATTGCTATGAAGCCATGACCAGCAGTCAAATTAGCTTAGCTTAGCACAGAGACTGGATATCACTGCCAGGAAATGGATACAGTTGTTTTTTTTAGGATTTGAGCCAGGCTAGACTAATTGTTGCACCCAGCTTTGTTTTTATGCCAAGACATTAGCTTCATGAGAGCCTAGCTTTGACAGTCTTGAAGTGGAGGAAAACAGCTACCTTGGCTCTTTCAAAATATTAAGTATATTAAGTATTTCTTTAAAAGGTTGTAGAAATGTGATATTACAGTAATAAGACACAAAAATCTATAGAGATCAATCCTTAAACAACAGTGAGCGTGTGATTATTTTTAGTGACATCCAAATGATTCCTTAAATTCATTATAAAAAGTTACTTAATACCGGTTAACCCCACTGCCCAATTTAAAAAGGTTAAAAAATACAAATTACGGCCATTTCCAGCTCATGTATTTGGGGAAAAGAACAGCAACTGGGGGGTTTCCGATGCGGATGATTAAGTTTTTGTGTAATGTTTTTCAAGAATATTTTAATTAGGTTTTTTTCAGCGTCAAAGAGAGGAAATTGCTTTCTTAATAGCGTCCCACTGCTATCTGATTTTACGATGAATGTCTGCAATGTTCTCAATTGTATTAACATGAAGACAGTCAGTTCATAAACACATGACGAGTAAAGATAATGATAATAACAATTCTACATTGTACTATTCTTTTTTCCTCCAAATTCTGACTTTTTTTTCAGAAAATTTTGACTTTTTTTCATCCAAATTGAAATTTTTTTCTCAAAATTTAAACTCCCCAACACAGCAGCAGTGGTGGAGATTATCTAAGAAAACCTTACAAATTAATGCAGAAATCAAAACTACTTCCAGAGAGTCAAACACAACACTGACGACGAATAAAAACTAAAAACAAACGCCCATAACAGCAATTATTCTCAGTTGTATTAACATGAAGACAGTCAGTTCATAAACTCGTGACGAGTAAAGATAATGATAATAACAATTCTACATTGTACTATCCTCTTAAAGTCCTTAATATTAATTGAATTAGTGTGGCTCGTATGATACTGACATCATAAAATCAATCACTAAAATAGACAAATGAATTAACAAAGCCGACATCCCGTCTGCTGGCAAACTGTGGCGGAGGCTCGAGAACAAAAAACCCAAAGACAAATGAACTTCTGCTGTCCTCAGTGGGGCTTTTTAAGATTGTGAAAGGTAAATCTGGATGTAATTAAAATGACAGCATGGGTAAACTTCCTCTCGTTCTCTCCGGAGCCAAAATAACTTTCATAATTATGAGTGAATTGATCGTTGACTTTGCCTCCATCAGGAGAGGCTGTGAGAGGAGGACAGTGCAGAACAGCCTGTGAAAGTAATGCACTGGTTTAATGTCTTCGTTATTCCAGTAGTGCTGTGAACAGAGGGCAGGAAGGTGAGGGGGATTCTCTAAACCACCAGGTGAGGGATCACAGGTGAAAAAATTGGATTTTTTTTTGTCATATTTGTCAATTTGGGGCTTTTAATTTGATACAATAACTTGATAAAATCAAGAGTTATTTATTGTTTTACTCCATTCTAGCGGCAAGGATCGCAATGTCAGTTAGTAGTTGGACAGCTCAACCAATTTGGCCCAGACCGAAAAACGAGAACTGTTAACCAACTTAAAAGAAAATTATTAATTAAATTTTAAAAATAAATTGGTAATACACAAATACCTGAAGTTTAAATTAACACATTCACATCAAATTTAAGTCTTTTTTTAAAAAGTTGTTTCAACAATTCTCTTTTGTCACTTCAGAATAGAGTGCAGTAACGTTCCCTTGACTTTTCTAGAGCTGGTCCATGTTATAATACCTGCTAAGGATACTTAGCATGGCTTTGCATTGTGTATTTTTACAGTAGACTGTAACAGAAACACAAACTGGCTGCACAGACAGCGTTCACACTTCGATGCACCACACAACAGGATTCCACATCTCTCATGAAATCTCATGCGAATCTGCGATAAACAACACGACGAAGACGTCACAGCGCCGCACACCTGTCAACATACGCTGTCAAGTTATGCCACGACCACAGATTGGATTTTCAACCAATTTTAATAATTTCTTTCTTTCCGCCCAATTACCAGCTTGTTTCACGACAGGAGGTTCACATTCTGTCATGGCTGCAGCTGAAACGGGACGTGAGACCAGACGCTTTTAATCATTTCAGCCAATCAGCACACATCTGTACCAATTAGCTCTATGCATTTGTTGAATTAGCTCCATACAGAGCATACAGGCACACGCTCTTCTAAAACTGCACCAAGTTTAAGAAGAATAGCAGTTAATTTAAACCAGTAATGAGCTCTCCAATTACTCTGCATTGTTTGATTGAGCCAGAAATAGACAATTTACCTCTTTTCATGTCTGCCAATGGAAATGGCTGATAGACACAGAGCTCGATAGTGTCATGTGAACACTTTGAAACCCAATTTTTCACTGTTACAACACCTTTTGGTATAACATGTAACAAAAACTTTCATGTGATATGTGACGATGTTCTGCTAAATTTAGCAAAGAAATATTACGGAAAGTTTAGAATAACTTTCAACATGTAAACAACACGTTTTTTTTTGTTGTTGATTTCAGCTCAGCATTCAACACAATCTCTCCCATGGAACTAATTAGCAAACTTAACACTCTGGGCTTAAGTATCACACTCTAACACAACTGGATACTTCCTCACAAACAGATCTCAGGCAGTTCAGAGAAGCAGTCACACTTCCTCCACTGCAGAGGCCCCCGGGGCTGTGAGCTCAAGCCGCCTCTACACCCACGACACACCACCACCATCAGCCGGATTTCAGGGAACAGCAGGCCATAAATGATACATTACAAAAATGAAGCTGCGGGCCGCATGAAATCTGACCACGGGCTGTGACTGGCCCCCGGGCATGAAGACTGGAAGTTTGAGTAAATAGCTCTGTCAAATGTTGAAGAATCTGCCACCAAGACGTCTATAAAACACTAAATGTTTCTAATTTGTTCTCATTATCAATCTGTGCTCAAACAGTAATGTAAAAATGATCATTTGGGATTTTAAGGTGAGTCGTAGTTGGACAAAAACAACAAGACACTAAATACAACGTGCTATTCTATAATGTCTGAGCTTTAGAAGTGTTTTGAGAAAGAGAATAACAGATTTCCTTAAATGCTAATGAGTTAATTACATTTATTTTGACCTCTTTTCTTGGATCACACATGCAGAACAAGTGTTTTCCTCTTGGCATCTATCTGAAGCTATAATCAGTTACTTCACTTACAGCAGTGGTCCCCAACCACCGGGCCGAGGACCAGTACCGGTCCGTGGGTCATTTAGTACCGGGCCGCACATAAATATATAAACATATATATAAATGTTTTATTTTAAAAAATGGCCAGATTCTTTCCCAATTACATCCGTCTGTGCCTCAGGTCAAGACGCTCGTCTCGGTCACGTGATACGCAAGTTGCCCCAGTTAAGCCCTCAAAGCAAAACATTTTAAAACGTCTTTGTAAAGCTTCTCCAGCGACCAAAACTGAATTACGGAATAGACTGGACATAAGGAACACACTTCCGTCATTGTCTCCTATTACTCCTAGATTGGACCGGTTCGTTGCAGAGAAACAAGCTCAGGGCTCCCACTAATTCAGCGTAATGCTGAGTTGTTTTTATGCCGGTCGCATCATTTCATTTTGTCGTATTAACCCCCCCACACCTTAAAGGCCGGTCCGTGAAAATATTGTCTTATATGAGACCGGTCCGTGTCGCCGAAAAGGTTGGGGACCGCTGAGTTACAGCACAGCCAATTATACTGTACATATATATAAAAAGTATTTTGAGAAAAGTTGGACACACATGCATGAAATATTCACTTTTTTCTTCCTTGGTTCCATATCAGAGCACAACACGTTACCTCATCAGCAGGACCACATGCTTCCTCTGAGGGTTATGTGACTCTTAGTCACACCGGCTTTCATCTGGCTGCTGTCAGACTCCTGCAGTGATGTTACTGCCAGGACCAGAGAGTGGAGAGATGACGAGTTCGCTTTTGTTCCTGTGAACTTAATCGGCCGTTTTCCTCCTCCATGAAAGGTATGTAATGGAGAAACCGGAGTTTTACACGTACTGTATGTACAACTTTTAGAGTAATAAAGCCCATTTTTCTGCCATCTTTCCAAACAGAGTCATTACTGTCCTTTGATACTCACAGGATGGTGCTATGGGTCGCAGAATCTACTATTAGAAGAACTTTAAGAATATTTGGAACAGATGTTCATGGTCTCCAGAGGACGAATGCCAATTTGGTGATCGTCTAACTCCAAAATATTCTCCTGCTGGTGGCGCTACATCACCAGCCTACAGTGAAATATCTGAATATCATTAAATTTAGTGCAGACAGTTCCATTGATGAGGATATTGTGAAGTCTCATGACTTATTTAACAATATTGCAACATTTAATCATTGATTATTAATAGATAATTTTAATAAAATGTCAAAAAAATAGTGTTCTGAATATCGATGCGGAGTTTCACGTTGCTTGTTTTGTCAGAAACAGGATATTCAATAATTCAGTACCTCTAACGAAGGATAAATGACCAACATACGATAATCAAAATTATTAAACAAAAAAAAAAGGGATAAAGTTTACTTACTAAGGAGACGGAGGTCCTGAAGTGTGCAGGATTTTACCAAAGACTCCCAGGACCAACATCATCAATATTCATCTTTCTGTTTCTTTTGTTTGCTTTAAAAAGACACATGTTACATTGATTCTAGTGCAGCTAAACCCTGTTAAACACAGAGACGGCAGCTAAACAGACAGAGAGTTGGAGGCTGTTGCTATTCACCGGGTCTATTTACACATTTGCATCATCAACAAGTTGTGAGGGAAAACTGTAACAAAGTGACAAACTGTTAAACATAATGTTTATTTTTAGTGACGGGATTCATTTGTGCAGCTTCGTTCGCATTATGTTATTTCCGTCCTTTTTCCGTTGTAATTATTACTGCCGGAATTTAATTTTAGCACGGCATGAGTGTGAAGTCAGAGCAGAAATAACAAGGCGCTGAAACTGAAGTCAAGTGTGATGTTTTTTTGTTTTTTCTGCAGCTGTGTTGTGTGATTTTAGGTTAATATGATCCCTGTTTAACTTCCTTAGAGCTCCAGCACTTAGCTGTAACATCTGCATGTGCATTTTGCTTCTCTCTTTGCTCGTGCAGCCAATAAATCGCTACGATCCAGAACAAATATGATGTCGAAGCATGTTTTCGCTCCGCTGCCCCGGCATGAAGTATACAGGTAGTTTATATGAAGTATAAGGCTCATGACATGACAGATGACTCACACACAACACACCCCTGCACCTCAGCAGCCAGCCCGTCTGAATAGATTTGCTGTAATGTGGAGAAATGGGAACAGAGAAGTGGCCTGCGATGTGGCGGAAAGAGAAAGAGACAGAGGAGGGAAAGGGGCATGATAAACAAGAGAAGTTGTTAATGCATTCCTGTGATCTGTGGCCCGAAAACAGACGAGTGGCACACGGACAGAAAGAAAGACAGCAACAGAGAAGAAGAGAGATGCTAATACACAGAAAGGATGAAAGAGATAGAAGGCAATCAGCGCGAAAACGAAAGGGAAAGAGTGAAGGAGCGCGCGGGGCGAGGCTGACACTTTGTCAGAGGAGAGCCAGTTGTCAGATGGGCTAATGCCGCCGCGGTTCAAGTCCCTCTTAAAGACGTCAGATCACACAGGCAGATTGCCCGTGGAGGATTTGAGGCAGGCGCCCGCCAGGGGAGCTGGGGAAATTGCATTTGCTGCCTGCTACAAGATCCTGATAAGAGCAGATTTGTTCTAAGAACGCAATGACAGGGCAAGGTTATCGCAAAGCCGCCTGCCCTCCCTACCGCAGAGGAGAGGAGGAGGAGGAGGAGTGGAGAGGCTTCCTAACACTCCTGAAACCCTCAGAGAAGACGAAGACGAGGAGGAACCGGCAAGGAAACCTTTATTATACTGGGAACACGATGATGCTCGGCCATAATGTCTCCCAGCAGAACAGCAAAGTGAGCAACAGAGTTGCAAAGCATCTAAATGTAGATTTGTAGATGAAGAAGAAATGTGAAGAAAACTTGTTGCAATCAGGAATAAAACAAAACTTTGACGCTGCTCGAGAATCTTCAGCAGCTGAAAGTTTTATCAGGTCTCTACGAAGCTGATACTTTGCTTCAGCTCTCTGTTGACTGTCCACATGAAGTCCACCAAAATCTTCTCCCACTAGAAAAGTCTCGTGTCCATCCGAACCGTACACGTCACATGATCAATGACCGTGAAAAACAGCAGCATGTATGAGTTCAGGTTCTTTGAAATGTTATGGCATGTGTGTGTGTGTGTGTGTGTGTGTGTGTGTTCAGTGTGCCGTTGTTGAGTGATTGCGCCCGGAGTCGAGACAACCTGATGATAGGCAAAGGTGACAGAGCGCTGGAGGAGGTGTGTGTTCGACTCCAGATGTGTGTCAGAGCTGTCTTTTAATCAGAAAGTTGTGAGATCAGACTGAAACCAAACATAAATATTTCAAAGATGGTGCATGATCACAGCACAGCTGGGCGTGTGCGTAAAAATACAGACACGCAGAGAAAATATTTTTAATATAAAGTACAATAAAAATGTCCACAGCAGTGCAGTTTGGTTCTGTGCCATGGATCTCTATCGCCTTCTTCAAACTGGGTTTGTACGGATCACCGTCTACTGTAGATAACAAACTGGCTACGCATAAGAGTGTATAAAACTGTAAAAAGCCTTAATATAATGTGAACAGGTGAGTTGTATATAAATTCACCCTCAGTACAGTTGTCATGAACGGGGAAATTAGCTACAGAGACCAAAACTGTTTTTTGTACCAGGCTGTAAACATGTTTATTTCTGCTGTGAAACATGGGGACTTATGGAGACTGACTCACTTCTAGAGCCAGCCTCAAGTGGACGTTAGAGGAACTGCAATTTTTGGCACATCACAGCAACGAACCTCACTTGAAAATATGATTCTTACCAGGGTGCATACTCTTTAATAACAACCTTCCTTTCAACCATAAATTACAATTAAACCACTTATATTAAATTACACCATTAGCAACATGGATAAATTGTCCGAAAAACAGATTCAAGCAAAAATAGGAAAATATTTATTTCAAGAAAATATCAAAGTAAATTTAAAATGCTTTTACTTTAAATTTAACTACTTTTAAAAAAATGTTTTGTTACAATTATGGCTAAAATATGCTTATTTCTAAAAGTTTAAAATTTGATTTGATTTCTGAAAATCATCATCAGCTGCCTCCCGACCTCCTCTGGGGGGAATCAGTGCCAAACACTGAAAACCTCTCATGGAGGTTCTGTCTGTACTCACCGGTCCCTGGATAGATGTGTGGCCGTCTCCCCGAAGGCCTTCAGCGGCTTGGTGGAAGAAGGAACCCGGCCCCTCCGCCACACGCTCCTAAACTTATCCAGACTTTTAACTTGAAGAAATACAGAAACTCAAACAGTGTTTAATGAACTCATGAACACTCAGCGTTTCTCTGCTGACTCAGAAACTCCGTGTTTCCTTCTACCTGAATCCGACAGGTGCTTATTCGTGACGCTGATTGGCTGATGACAGATTGACACCTGGACACGCAAATAAACAAAGACAGCACGACAGGAGACGTTCAAGGACTTACTCAGAACATAGGAAAATCCTGGATCTTCTCAAATAAATGACCACAGACATTCCTCTTATATTGATGCAGTTTATCACACATCAGCATATTTGCATATAATAATAATAAAATTATTATAAAAATAATAATAATAATAATGACTTTATTTGTATACCAACAAGATACTCAAGTGAAACAGCAGCAGAAGAACCAAGAACATTTAAGACAATGTAAAACTATTTTAAAAAATGTTTTACAAATAAAAGTTAAGTAATGCATAAAAAAACACAATAACAAATGACATAAAACAACAATAAAATATAGAAAGATGATAAAATAAAATAAAATAAATATATGTGCATATTTGTGAACTGAAACACTTAAAAGACACAAAATGTGAACAAAGGTAGCAGAGTACTACACCTGAACCCATACACTGTTCCCTAAGTGTATATTTTACGTATATTTAAGCTAAAAAAACAAGATACATCAGTGTTTTATTGAAAATCTTTTCTGTCCTGTTATATCCCATAAAAAAAATGCTTTAAAAGCTTTATGTCTCACACTGGAATCATTTTCTACCTTCATGTGTGTGTGTGTGTGTGTGTCTGTGGGTGAAAAGAGAGACAGGCAGGCCGGGTTAGTTCAGAGAAAGCCGTGCTGTGTCTGTCTGGCAGTCTGTCATTCTTATGGAGAGACTGAAGCATTGGTCAAGAGGAAGAGAGACAGACAGAGAGAGAGAGAGAGAGAGAGAGAGAGAGAGAGAGAGAGAGAGAGAGAGAGAGAGAGAGAGAGAGAGAGAGAGAGAGAGAGAGAGAGAGAGAGAGAGAAAAGTAAAAGTTCAAAGAAGAAAGTGTGGAGGTGCGAGCTTTGAAGGTTTAAGGCTGTCAAAACCTTAATCTATCTGTCATGATGTGTGTGAACGCCGGGCTTAAAGCTGGACTGATGTCATTTGGACAGCCAGTGCCCGTCACAAGACATTTCCAGCTGACACTTTCCTCTCCGTGCACAGGACCGTTTCTCCTCAGCCTCCCCGTAGACACTCGGTGTCAGGCTGGAGGATGATGTGTGCGTGTAAATCTGTAAATAACGAGGGCGAGCTGTAAACACAAGCAAACAAAATGAAACTTTAATTAGAGACTGGAGGCCGGTGAAGCATGGGATGAGATACGAATAGAACAAACGAATGAAAATGTAATAGTGCACAAATTATCAGACAAATCATTCCTATGAAATCTACTAGACTTCTTCAAGAATTATAGATTTATACTAATCAGGTTCTAAATACCAGAAAAAAACAACAATATTATTATTTATCATCAGTTAAAGGAGCTGAGCTTATTTCTTTAGCTGCTTTAACCCAGGAGCGACCTTGGTTGAGGTCCACGCATTGTTCTTCAATACATGATCATTTATTTTCCATCCACTTGAACAATAACGTGGACAGTGACCTCCTGCCTTTCTACCTGAGCCTCTGAATACTGCACAGCGCCACCTACTGTACACACAGGAAGCAACTATTTTATTCTAACCATTCCAAACCTAAAAGAGCAGGTAGGTTACACTAGCTTAGCATTAATTAGTGGGAAGAACACTGTAATTAGTGTAATCAATTGATTAAATATGTGAATATGTTGTAGAAATGAACTTAAAGGACCAGTGTTTGGGATTTAGTGGTGGAAGTATGACATAACAAATCTTATTTTTAGCTGATTTCATGTTAGTCTGACACACTGGACCTTTAAGATTACGCGTGGCAGATGATGCAGCAGATGTTTTCTTTCTTTCTCACTAATTAAAATGCATTTAAGTGCATCTGATGTCGACTCACCATCGTGTCACGTGATGCAGTGATGCCGCCTTCACATCACATTGGACCGATGGAAGAGCTTCAGAAGATTCATATAAGCACGACTGCTGAGTGTTCACATCACAGTAGAAGTTATGACCACAGAGTTGGTCGTGCGAGGGTTAAAAACATCCTCAAAAGCTACTAATTCTGGACTTTAGTGGACTTAAGCAAGGTGCCCACTGAATCTGAGTTTAATTGCAATCAATGACGGCCTTTGGCTGATGTGCAGCATTCATATTAGTGTCGTTTTTCTTCTGTCAGATATTTTAGTGCTTTGTGAGAAATCTGTTTTTATTACACCTCACATGTTTAAAAACTCCCTCATGACCTGAACCTGAAGGATTTCTTCCCAGCTCCCTGCGATGATTCGAACCTCACAGAGTAAAGTGGAAGGAAACCTTGGGAGATTTGCTGGGAACAAATTCAGGGAGTGTGCCGTCTCCTAAATGACGTGCTGCAGAAGTCGCTCGGGCTTTGTTCTGCGTCTCTATTTTTAGACGATTACAACTGTTTGAAATCTGACGTGAGAGAGTCGTGACGGAGTGAGAGAAAGAGAGGTGTGAATTCAAATAAATTAAAATACAGCAGTGCGGACAGGCTCATGGTTTGATGTACTGTTTTATCAATGTGTGTGTGAAGTAGATGTTCTTACTGGGTGTGATTTAGTGCCTGTGGAGGTAAATTAAATCATTTCTCAAGGCCTCTCCTGTCACGTAGAAAGATAACGCTGTCGATGCAAACCTCATCTCCACACAAAACCCTGTTGGAGCAGACCGCAGAGGAACTAACTGGCTCAAACCGAACAATTAAATATGATATGTAAATCATTCAGCATGACCTTGATCAGGATTATTAACTTAGATTAACATAAGACTAGGGGGAAATTCACAAGCTACCTAGATTATGACAGAATTAAAATATAAGCACCATCGATACCGGCTGCATTATCAAAGACATTAACACACTAATGCATCGATAATTATAATCCAATAATATAATAAACATGCCACCTTCTGCAATAAAGTAAATATTATGCTATGGAGGCTGCCGAGCCTGGTTTCACAGGCCCAGCTCCGGTTCTGGCACGACACCAGCTCCGCTCCACGTCAGCATTCGTCCAAACCCTCCAAAACACCTGTGGTACAAGCTCCATAAAATATGCCCATAATCAGTGAAAAAGTTGCTTTAAAGGTCCAGTTTGTAGGATTTAGTGTCATCTAAAGCAGGGGACCACACATCTTACACGTCAAAACACAACAAGAAGGGTTAGACGTGTGTTTACCGTCACACAATGTCAGCGCAGAAGAAATATGATAAGACACCCAAGAGAATTAAGGAGTAAATTCACACATCATTTGGTCGACTGGCTTCATGATGAGCAAATAAACTCATTCACTGTCTACACGGGCCTTTTTGTTTGAGATGCTGCTGAAGTATTTAGTACCATTTAGCGGAGAGCAGCAAAGCTCAGTGGTGACACTAGCTGTGTGTTAGATAGATGGAACCCTGTCGTGCTATAAATCATACTCTTATTAACTCGTGGCCAAGTGAATGTAAAGTCACGTCGGCCTCAGGGGAGCCTGCAGCACAAGGCTGTTTTCACTCCGGGCGATTCTTTTAGCCTTCAGCCGGAGGTCACGGTCAGATTACGGCCTGGACTCACAGCTGAGTCACAGAAAAGACACACAGTGTATTAACAGTGCACGTATGTCGGTGGGCATGCGTGATTTCTTCAAACATGCAGTTACAGATCGCTTCATTTCCAAAGAGCTGTATTAAACTGCACAATGACGAAGGAAAGACGATTGGAGAAAAGTCAAAAAGACAAAGAGAATTTACTTTGTTGGTTTTATATCACGACAATAATATTTTAATCTTGGATTCATCTCGGACAGATTGTTCTTTATGATTTTGGGAACTCTTTCACCTTACGCCAAATTTTTGCATTGATCACAAGAAATATCTCAAATCCAGGATGACTCAAGCGTTCCTCTTGCATTGTCCTCATAAACATAAATTTAATAGACAACTAATAGATTTACAGAGCACATCCATGCTCCATGCATGATAAATCCCTTTGCTGTTAATTCTCCTCTGGTCTAAGACAAACTACTGGTAACGTCAGTTAGGCTGGCAATACTTTGTTTCATTTACTTTAAAGAACAATTAATGTAATTTTGACATGACAAAATTCAAACGAACTCACCTGGATGAAACATATTACATTTACAAATGTACAAAATCTTAACTTTTTGCGGCTGAAACAGCAAAACACTGAGCTGAAAGACACTAAAATGCTCAGTGGAGCTGAGGGGAGCTGCAGTCGTGGCATAACTCTCTGTGGGTTTGTCAAAATGGGCAACTTCTCTCATATGAAACAAATTATAATTAAAGGAGTTATTTGATTTATCCATCTGATCAGTTATTATAATAAAAATATTGATTAATGCGGCTTTAAAACTTTTTTTTTAAAAGAACTAATGAGTCTGTAGCTGGGTTTCGATACACCTGTGACAAAGGAATGGAAAGTAAATAAATCATGACACGAAGCAAAGGCCGCTGAAACTTTGCCTCGCTGAAGAGACAAAAAATGATGGATGAGCGACGAGGAGGCTGCAACCGTCTTCAGATTAAAGCAACACATTGACCAGCAGGGTGATCATGGCCAGGGCAGACATTGACCAGCAGGGTGATCGCGGCCACGGCAGACATTGACCAGCAGGGTGATCATGGCCACGGCAGACATTGACCAGCAGGGTGATCGCGGCCACGGCAGACATTGACCAGCAGGGTGATCGCGGCCACGGCTCAGTCCATAGGGACTTGGCTTGGGAACCGGAGGGTGGCCGGTTCAAGTCCCACATGGACCAAAAATATGGAAGGTGGACTGGTAGCTGGTGAGGTGCCAGTTCACCTCCTGGGCGGTGCCGAGGTGCCCTTGAGCAATGTGCATGCATGTGTGTGTCTGGGTTAAAATGCATGTCAAAATAAAATAGAGTAAGAAAAGAATTTCCCCATTGAGGGATTAATAAAGTATATCATCTTCTTCTTCTTTTGTGATTCCACCAGAAGCTGCATCCGGTTTGAAAAGCGCTACGCTCCACAGGGAACATGCAGCTGTTCTATTTCTGTTGGACGTCACGACCAGACACTTCATGTGGCTAAGACTTCACAAAGCTGTGTCTGGTGTAATCTGGTCGTAATACATGAAACCATCACAAATGTCATATTTCCATCATGTCTGTGGTCGACTTGCATCATCATTCGAGGTTTGACTTGCGCTCATTTCTCACGTCTTGCCCTGGTTTTATAGCACCCGATTGGAAAAGTAGCACCACCGGCCGGGAATGGTTTGGAAACGTGCAGCATTTTCTTTTTTTTGCCGAATTTTCTTGAAATTCGGGTAAAAAATTTCCAAAACATTTCGATGGGAATCAAAACATGCACCGCCGCCTGTTTAGGCAAGGTGTTTCCAGGTAGATACTGTCACAAACTAACATTTGAACTAGTTTGTCTACCTGAGGATTGAGTTTAGCTTACCTCTCTAATTCCTTTACACACACACACACACACACACACACACACATACCCGTTTTTATTTCCCCGTGAGGTCCACTGACTAGAAGGGTCCTTGTGGGATCCACCTTTTCTGAGTGGTCTAGAGACTTGGTTTTAACTGCTAAATTTTTCAAAAATTCACGTGAGCATGAAAATGACTTAAAGCATCAAATACTCTCACATAAATTTTAAACCTGAATTTTGGCTCCATTGGGGACCAGCCGTTGGTCCCCACTGGAGCCAACAGCTGGTCCCCACTGGAGCCAACCCCCACCCATATCATGTCTATAAGCCTCACAGAGGTGGAGAAAAGAGCTCTACTTAACTTAAATGTTCTCACACAAGACAGGCATTTTGAAGTTAATCTTAAATGGCTTTTATTAACATCTGGCCAACATCTGAACAAAATTCAATTAACAAAACATTTAAGTGCTCTTTGCTTTTTAATAAAATCTTTTGGCACTTTGACGCTGAATGGCAGTGATCCTGTTTTTAACATAAAATTTCACAGTAGTCCAGCTTCTGTTTCTCAGCGCCTCTGGTGAAGCCTTAATGCAGGCATTGCATTCTGATTTGCCGGGCACTTTACCAGATCCAATGAAATCATTCAGTGTTTTTTCCACAGCCCGGATTTCACCAGGTGACCAGCTTCTCTTCTTTGGTGTTCCTATGAAAGAAAAGCAAAAAAGAAAATCAGGAGTGGAGACTAACTATTCAACTGGCAATTCATCATCCGTTTAGTTATTCAGTTAAGTTTCTCCTTGACATTGTCACCAAGTGCAGCTCATGGTGGGATTTCTTTGTAATGCCAAAGAATTTGGTGTCAACCTGCCCTATATGAAAAATGGCTGAAGGTAACTTCATTGTAACTTGGCGTGATTTACATTAAATTTCATTTGATGATTTGATATTTTGATATCAAGACAAAGCCTTAGAAAAAAATATAAAAATAATAAACTATTAAATAATAAAAAATTGTAAGCCTTTTATGTCATTTTTTGTACAGAATGGTGCAATACCAACTTTTTATGTATTTTATATTATAGAATAAACTGGGAATCTCCAGGATTACAGATCAATTTATTAAGTGCTGTGCTGTCTGCACTGTCTGCATAACAGACTAACAAGACTAACCAATGAATACATTTACAACAAGTCACCAGGTTATCTCCTGCTGTGAAGAGAGGTGCTATCTCTCACACACTGTTGCCTGCAGTTTGTCAGTAACCAGATTTTTCTAAAGATTAATGTAACTAAGTAAACCTAATAGTTATAGTTATGCACAGTGTTTGAAATACTTCGTGTAGAGTCACCGCCAGTCTCAACAGGTTTCAGTCTTGTCTTGTGTTTTGAGGATCCTGTTGAAATAATGAATGATGTGAGTACTATTTTTATTAGGGCTGTCAAGCGATTAAAAAAAATCTAATATATTATAGGCTCTGATTAATTAATCTAAATGAATCGCTTTTTTCTGTGAAAAGCCTCCAAACATTTTCAAACATGTTTCAAATCAAACTAGATTTAGTAGCTGAATTAATGAATGGAAAATAATTAACATGAAATATGATTATATAAAAAAATTAAAAGTTTCATATTCAATATGAGCATCAGGACAAACCTCTGACATCAGCTTGACAGCACAGTAACAGTCTCTGTGACTCATTAAATAAAGTTATCTCTCTCTGATGCTCTCTGTCAAATCTCTGCTGTCCTTTAACACTGCCTCTGACCTGCAGTCCATTTAGTGAGGCAGTTTGTTAATCGGTCGTTAGCAGACTTAGCAGTTTGCATCTAAACGCCTTGCTCAAGGTCGAGTGTAGCTTGGTGAGGCTGGCTGCTAACGCTAGCATCAGGTGCTGCTTCTCATCTGCCTCCAACAAAGCAGGTGTGGGTGGAGTCTTTTCCAGACTCCAGCAGGTACCACACAGCCTGATTCTACTTCTTTATTTAATAGCGGACAGCAACAAGAGTTTAAGGAGCATTGCCACCACCTACTCTGCTGGAGAATGGGCTGAAGAAAACATTTCATAACTTGTGATAAGAACAACATGGAGTGTGTTAAATACCTTTGAGGGTTTGAGGGTCATCACTCTCTGACTCAACTGTCTTTTCTTTGAGCTCGAGGATGCTGTTAAAATAAGAAATAAGTATATTAATACAAGATAGTAACTGTAACTGGTAACGTACTGTACCTTCACTGTTTGAATAAAAGCCACCTATAGTAAAACTTACAACCATGATCAATGCTTCACTGAAACTAACTAAAGTTCAAAACGGCGTCCAGGTATAGTTGCCGAGCATTTGCAGAGAAACACAGAGTTGTTGTTACAAGCACGGACCAGGTTAAGCGACAGTGAACACACCAGTGTAGATGTCACTTGTTAGCTACCACATTGGTATCTTTTCCATAGGCTACATTAACAAGCCTCCTCCACATGCAGGGCACCTGCTGCTGTAAACAAAATCCAGTTAAAGTTAAAAAATCCAGTGGACAAGTTCTGTGTTTTTCTGGCGAGTTATTAAATGTACTGCTGATGGGAAAGAGGAAAAAAAGAAGTAAAGGGAAAGGGAGCTGATTCAATTAATGAGTAAATATAACACTTAAAACTTAACTTAAATAAAGGTGGAAAGAATGACACCAAGAGGCTAACCCATTCATTATCTACTACAGAAAACAGCTTACCCTTTGTAGTGTGTGCAGCCAGGGAACAAGAAGGTGCCATCTTGCGTGGTTGGACATGTGTTTGCTGTACTTTTCTCTCTTCTTCTGCTGAACTGTCAATTCCTGTCTCTCCATCAGGAAAATACCCATCCTCAGTGACATCAGAGCTTGATAGAGAGTCTTCCACACATTCAAGCATTTCTCTCTTCAGATAAAAAAAATAAAAAAGCTTATTGTTAGAAGAAAGAAAAAAGGCTACACTTAAGAAACTGTGAAATCTTGGCTCAAATACAACATTAAACTGGATAAATAGTAAAATATATACAATGTGCATACTTTGGCAACCACAACAGTACATTAATTAACTTTCATGAACCTAACTGTGCCCAGACTTCTGCAAGTTGGTTTCTCAGGTGTTCTTAATTGTTTCTAGGGTTTTGTCAGGTGGCTGCTAAGGTGTTCTAGGACAAGAGGAAGGACTCATACTGACTGAGTTCTTAATTTTTCCTTAATTTCTCTCAGTATTTTGATGTGATGAATTTGATTTGTTTAATCAACATTTTAGATTTGTTTCTAGTAAGATATTGAGCTGATTGATATTGAATATTTATATATTTGCAGTACAATAATGAATTCTAATGCCGTTACGAATTAATTCTTAAAAAAACAACAAAAAACAAATTATTTAGTTAAAGTGCTAATAAAGAACTGGGCTGATCAGATTATGGATAACAAAGTAGCAAACGGCAGTTCAAATCCGTTCACTATAAGCCACTTTAAATCAATATTTTGTTATCCTTATTTTCTTTACTTACACTTCACTTGCTAATGTCATGTGTCATATGGAATAAAACTACAACCTGTGTATTTTTTAATTAAATACTGTAAAGGTAAAACTAAAATATGAGAAAATGCAGTTTTTAAATAAACGTACAATTACACTGTCTTCTGTTCTTGTGAGCACAGGTACGCTGGCATGAGAGAGGTCAAGGATAATGGTACCGTCACTGTCACTGTCACAGTCACTGAGAGGGCTTAGCTCTTTCTGAAAAAGAAAGATCAGAAAATCAGGTTTACCAGAGAAAACATCTCAAGTCCAATCTAAATGAAAACAGCAATTGTTTTGCTACAATACAGATCTGCAGAGACTTGTGCTGGAGTGATTTGTTTCTCTAACAATATCACAATCTTACTCCATTTCACATGTGCTGCTTTACACTTACGATGTGGTCAGCCAAATATATGAACTTTAACTGTCAACAAGGGAATGATCTGGTTTTTGCTATGAATTACTGGTTTTACAAGGAAACAAGGGCTGGGAATAAATGTTTGACTAAGTCCTTTCAAATGATCAGTCCTGATCAAAAATCACTACGTCATTTTGTTTTCCTAAGACGGACAGAAAACACTGTTCATAATAAATCTCTCAACAGAATCTTCAGGATGGATAGACTAGCCTGCCTAATGCACAATGCTAACCAAACATGAACTGCTTTCTCTTGCCGCAGCATTGTACAGTCGTCCCTCGCTATAACGCGGTTCACTTTTCGCGGACTCGCTGTTTCGCAGGTTTTTTTGTGTAATTTTGCATGTTTTGTTTTTTTTACAGCGTACTGTAACAGTACGAACACGCATCGTGTTCTGCGTCCTAAATTTGCTAAGGGAGAACCGCACGTGTTCTGCGTCCTGATCAACTAAGGGTGTACTGTACAAAATGTGTGTAAAAAGGTGTATAAACGTGTGTGGTTAGAGGTTTTACGGCCTTAAAACATGTATAATAATTGTAAAACTTACTTCGCGGATTTCGTTTATTGCGGGTTATTTTTAGAACGTATCCCCCGCGATAAATGAGGGACGACTGTACTTGCCAAAACACCAGACTTGAGAGGAAAAGAAATCTCCAAATTGTACTAAAATATTTCAGACCAATAAGTCAAGCTGTGTTTGCTGTCACACATCTTCAAAACAAAAAAACTTAATGGGGACATTTTTACACACCATGTCACCATCCTTTATGGGGACAAAGCATGTCTAGATTGTATTTAACACTATTGTATTTAACAGTAATAGTAACATAAAAACGTGCACTGTGGGGACGTCGTAAATGTGCCAGATTACAGTCATCATTGGGCCCAGGGAAACTATTCATAAAGGTTGACATTCATCTTAAAAGTCCCTTTATCTTTTGCCTCATTGAGGCATTAGACTTAACTGTAAGTAGACCTGATTGACAATACACTACCCCTAGGAATGAGCCTACTTGCTTTATTTAGTTGCTCAAAATTAAACTTACAGAGACTGTAAAAGTAAACATCAAGTGATGAAGGTTCGTGTACCTGTTGAGGTGTCTCCTGTGGGCAAGAGTCTTCTTCCTTGCCTTTCTCACACATGACTGCAGGATGGGAGCTTGTTGCACGATGAGTATCCGTGGCACACAATGTCATCTGCAATGATTTGGAAGGAAAAGACAATGTAAGGATGAAGACCTTTAGGTCAATGTAATGTCAACACAGCATGATATACAACAATACGTTACCTCTACGATGAGTGATATTCTGTTCTAAACCTTCAAAACATGTGAAAACACTAACGATGACACCTTCACACACACATTATTCTAAGACTCAAACTCTACACATTTATATACTGTGCAGTCATCTGACATACCTGCATTCGCCATGGGCAGTCATCACCTCCATAGTCATAAGTGATTTCTTCACCGTCCTTTATGTCTTTTTGAGCAAAAAGACATAAGTGGGGTTTTCCCTCCACCTTGATTTTTTTCATACGACAATTTGGATGTCTGTGTTCATCATTCACTAGACGGCCAAATGAACCATCTTCTCTGGATGCATCAATACTTAAAATGGACAAGAGAAAGAGGAAAATAAAAACAATTTCACTTAACAATAATGTCTTTCCCAGGTCCTGTGCAAAATATTTGTTTTCATTTTGCCATATTTAAACATTGATTGTGCAAGTTTATGTGAAATTCAAAAATTCATACAGGGTATATAAAGGAATATACCAGAGATGAGGTAGAATTTTAAATCTTACCACCATGCTTTCCCTCTCCACTTGAAGAGAAAGAAAAACGCAGCACATGACGGGTGATAAACTTTTCTCCTCCTCTCGGCTTCAACATCATCAATCAAATCACCCCTGTACTCAACCACAAAGTCTCCTTTGCAGAATAAACCTACTGCAAATAAACCACGTCCTGCAAGAAAAAATAAACAAAATTTTGATCAAAACAAGACAGCAAATCATATACTACAACCCTCCTTCCTCTCTTTTTAATGGACAAATAAGAGACATCAAATGGTTGTATTTGATTAGAGTATAAAGATTATATGTGTTTGTTCATATCTGTGTATAGCATCTTTGGGTTTCTTGAAAGGTGCTATTTAAATTTAAATCATCAAGACATAAGACATCATCTTACCTTTCACTGCATTGATGAATTTCACATCCAGTTTCTGTGTTTTGTCGATTTTTAAACCAGCATGGTGACAGGCATCTTCAAGAGGACTGAGCCTGGGTGGCATGTCAAACTGAAGAGCAATGTATAAAAAAGGACACAGCTATGTTACAATAAAAATACATAAACTGTATTTTTAACTCTGCTATTCCAACTCAATTTCTGTCCAGCCTAAATCAAAGACATAAAATGGTGACTTTTATGGTTAACTAGTGAAATAAAGGACAAACTTAAAAAGGATATTATTCTTCTGCATATAGTGTACTTAAGGGCATTTGTAACTCATACAACCCCACTTCAAAAAAGCTAACTATCCCTTTAAGTTGAAACACAAATAATTCTTCTCAACCCCGACATTTTCGCTTTTCTCACCCAGAACAAGTGAAACAGTAAAAGTAATGACAGGGAAACAGTTCTCTCTCTTCTGTCAGTCTGATGTACATTATAAAACAATGTGGTACAACTAACCATTGTATTCAGCTTGTCATGTAAGAACAAGGTCCTCTCCCTCTCGTCATTTAACCTCTTTGTGTTTGCCTTCTTGTACCGCTTCTCACAACTATCATGGTGTGCTTTCAATTTCTGGAGGCGATGCAAGTGTCTACTGTAAGCCTGCAAATCACAATTATTATTTTTTTTTATGTTCAACATTGTGCTATTAATCTCTGAATTGTTTAAAGATAATTTGTGACAAGGACGTAGCCTTATTTGATAGGTGCACGCTCTACCGGGTGAGCCACTGTTGCCATGTTATCCGCTGAGCAACTTTAGTAAACTAAGAACTGGGATGTCATGGTATAACATGCTGTATACTGTCTTTGTTTTGATTTCTGGTCGTGCAATACAAGACTGATTTAACTGTCGACTTAAAGAACCCAAAGAACATGATGTATCCTACCTTTGTTTTCTGCTCAGAGCCAAAGTTCTGTGTCCCACCAGCAACTGCAAATAAATGGCATAAAATGTAAATGTTAATTTGGTTCAAGATGACCTAACAATGCGAAGTTTAGGCAACATTTGTTCATTTAGGTTTGGTTTCCTCCTAAAATAGTTCTAGGCCTAAACCCAGAAACAATGCCCACTTTGGTAAAAACTAAAGGTTTTCTTACCTGTGCCTTTCGAGCTGCCACCAGCTGATGTGGATGTCGGGCCGTCCTCCTGTAAGCAGAGTGACAATAAAACTTCAAGCTCGAGCAGATCACATCCTTTCAAATTACAGCGATACAATTTGGCAATATATTGATCTAACACTGCGACATGAATGCAGACATTATGTAGATATAAATATTTTTACTGAAACTAAACGCCATGTTCCAGGCCCAAAGGCTGCACTGTAGAATTTATTAGACTATCCTCATATCAAAATTGTACTCAAAATTGTAAATTCAATGAATATAAATATGTAAATGATATATTGCCCCTATATTTTTGCAGGTTTTTCCTCACCGAGGGTCCAAGGACAGAGGGAGTCACTCCCTGTACAGACTGTAAAGCCTCTGAGGATAAATATGTTTGTGAATTTGGGCTGTACAAATAACATTTGAATTGAATTGAGATGTAAGATGCAGCTCAGATTAGGACATTCAAAATCCCTGCTATTCTCACCAGACCCTCCATGTTTAATTAAAAATAGATAAGTATGTATTGCAATCTTAGTATTGTATCACAACTTGTATTACCTCTGTTTGGTGCCCTGTACAGTGACGTAAGCCTGTCTTTGTCCTGGTGAGTTGCCTGCTCCGTCTGCATGATGTGAAACGCAATACAAGTTCACCTTGCTGATGTAATAATTGACCTAAAAATGCATGACTTAAAAAATCTCTCAAAGATGTCTATCATTTCTTAACCAAACATTGTCACTAATTTCAACTAGCTACAATTTTAACTGTGTTAAGCTTTTAGGCTCCAAGTTAACTTAAGAACATGATATTAGTTGAATATTACATCAAAATGCTGCAAATCTGGAGCAGCCTCTGGAAGCGTAAAGTGGACTTAATTCAAATGAAAATGTAATTCTACAATAGCATTATAATTTTCATGTCTGTCTTATATGACTCAAAATTAAAAAGCAGTAATATAATTTACATCTTCATCTTAGACTTAAACTTCTCTGAAGTGGAAATTAAATGTCAAATGTTTTAATTTTAATATGGCCATAGAATGCACAGACAAGTATATGAAAATAAAAATGTGTGTTAGCTCTCTGCTAGCAACATTAGAAACATGTGACTGTCTAGCTAATGTTAGCATTTGCTAACATTACTCCCTGTACAGACTGTAAAGCCTCTGAGGCTCTGCTGGAAAAAATGCTTCTGACAGCAAACAATAACATAGCAAACAATAACATGCAAAGTTACTAATTAAGACAGGACACACAAAAAGCCTAAAAACAAATGATCAACCTAATATTAGTTTTTAGTACTTACGTAGTTTTCATCTCTTTTTTCGCTGTTGAGTCGCTAATGTCTCTCCTCTCCATCTACCTGTCTGTTCGAGACGCTCCGACTGACGGTGAGGGGGCGGGTCATTCAACGTCATCACCAGGGACGGTAGCGGTGGGGACCGCTGGTGTCAGGAAAGGTGTACATACCACTGATTCAGCGCGAACACACACCTGTCCTGACTTTAGCGGTCCCCACCGCCACCATCAACAAAATTAATTAATTTAAAACCACACTAATTACATAGGTGTGGACCTTCAATCAGCTGATCAGTGTGAACATTGTAGCAGATCTGTGTTGTATTTCATGCTTGTTCTTGTATGTAGTGTTTATATTTATATTACTTCTTACTTTTATTCTTTATATCTACCTCTGAGAAAACCAAAAGAGAGAATTTAAAATAAAATAGACTAAATATATATAATATTGATTTACAATCAGTAAAAGGACATAAAGTGCAAATGAAAGACTAAAACTTTAAAGGAGCGCTTTAAAAGAACTCAATTATGAGCACATGAGAAAGGAAACATTTTTAACCTGGATTTAAAAATGGTTACAGGTGGGGCTGATTTCAGCTCTGCTGGCAGTTTATTGTGTGCAGCATAACAGCTAAATGCTGCTTCACCCTGTCCAGTTTGAACTCTGTGCGCCACTATCTGAACTGACCTCAGAGGCCTACTGGGTTTATACTCTACCAACATGTCATTCATGTACTCTGGACTTAAACCATTTAGTGATCTGAAGACCAGTAGCATAGTGAGTCTACTGGAGATGAAAGCAGGAATCAGCTTGTTGAGAAGCTGACCAGAGCGGCATAAGTTTATTCACAAGTGCTTCCAGCTTCACAAAAATAGAAAAAAGTATATACAAAAAAGGAGTAACTGAACAGTTAACTGAGTTGAACTAAATATAACTCAACTTATAACACTGCAAGAGTCAACATAAAGTGTAAATCACTACACTGGATCAGCACTAAGTTTAACCTCTGTTCTCCTCGACCGACAAGAAGCTATTGCCTAAATAGTCTCTAATAGTCTCTTCCTGGCCCAACCTCCATGGTCATACCAATAATGGTAATTCCCTAATTCCCAATTAGCCAGTTTCTAAGTTAAAACTTGCATTGCTTTACAGTAAAACACTCTTACTTGTTTTACCTAAAAAACCCTACTTTACCCATACCTATATGAAATAACAAACAAATCTAAATAATACCTCAAACTAATGTACCTTACCTACCCTCATTTGGACTAGTCCAAAGACCTCCCCGAATCATGTCACTCAGAGTATAAAAGCAGGAAATAGCGTGGCACTTCCTCCTTTTGATTCTGACCACATGGTGAGTATGGTAAGTAACACAAATGATTGTTAATTTAACTTATTTTGACAAGAACTAAATCAATAAAGTATAACTGAATTTAACAATACTTGTAAGAGTTTATTTTCACCAAAGATGTTGAACTATGAAATATAACCAAACATAATACAAACACAAACAAACCCGGGATAGTCTGTCTGTAAAATGATGATTACTCGTAGTAAAATGGCAGAAAACAAACAAAGATAATTTCACACAGGTGGTAATACAAATGAGACAAATGG